>CM031611.1:69366134-69383634 GCA_018398815.1 Conus ventricosus
ATAAAACCCCCCAACAGGGGAATAGAATTCGCCAAAACTAGTTGCAACCTTATTTTTAGCTTTAACAACAAAAGATTATCTGATTAAAAAGCACATAGACAGTCTTTCGTATTATGATTATTTTAATTATTTTTTAGTTAATAAAAAGATGAGTGAAAAAAAGATTATCAATACGATTTACCATTCTGCTGTAATTGGCGGCCTTAGTATAGGCTATAGTGGTGTTAGCAAAAAACATGTTTAAAATGAGACCAGCTGATCTAGGAAGGTTAGACATTGAGGACGTTGTTAAGGTATAGTTGTAATTACTGCAGGTATTGCGTCAAAGACTTTCTGTTACACAGGGGATTATCCCAGAAAATATTAATACATAGAAAGATTAATCTAGAAAATATTGATTTATAAAGATGTCTGGATTAGTTCTGATGGTGGGAGGAGCTGTTGTTAATGCTTTAGCCTTCTCTGGAAGCAATTATATGTTTAGTAAATTGAGGTCCGACGAAGAGAGAGAACGTCATAATATGGCAATAGAAGATTTAGCCAAGGCAAGAGATGCTTATGAGAAAAGACGAATTGCCACTAGACTTTATTGATAAAAAGTTAAGAGAACAGGGACATGCAGAGCGCACATTTACAGACGTTGATGACGCAATGAATGAGTATTACTTAGTGCAGGGTTCCACTGACTTTTTAGTTTTTGCGTCAAGAAACGCACGCCTCCGCAAAAATTGCGTCAGCGCTGAAAAAATGCGTAACAAAGTAAACTGTACTCACTCCCGTCAAAACAGCTCTGAATCACGCGCCTTAAACACCGCTGAAGTGCAGAGCAGCTCGCTGCAGGAAAGCGTTTTCTGTGCCACTGACACACGAGCCTCCCCGCCCGTACGGTTGAGACGAAACGTTTGAACCTGTGCGGTCCGACAGTCAGTGTCGAACGGACGGAGTGCTTCACGAAACGTTTGAACCTGTGCGATACGACCTATATGCGAGTTTTAAACCCTTCGAGTTTGATCCACATGCCGCTTCAAAGACTGTACAATTGAATACGAAGCTTTTTCTCGAATATTTAGAGTCTTATAATTTTTTGAGTTGACATTCCAAAGCACATCATGGCCTTGGTACGATTCAATCAAATGTTTGGTCTCCGAATCGGACAGTCTGATCGCCTTGCTGGACGACGCCATTTTTCCTTTGTCATGGGTGTTGGCTCAATGCTGGCGTTGATTGGTTTGGGGGGATAACGTCCGTTTCAAAATGATCAGGGTTTATCTCGAACGGTCGGGTCGAACGGGATCCGAAGTCCTTTGAGCGTAGTTTACTATGACACGCTCCGTTTGGGATCGGGTTCGCCCGGTATTCCAAAGCGTCGGGCGGGGAGGTGTGTGTCAGCCGCTCGCTGTGACCAGGGTTAAAGTTCCCTCAATGGGCGACTTGGCATCCAGAATCATTTGGGTGATCGTGGTGCGGGGGGAAGTCATAACGTATTCCGTTGGGAAGATGGCATCATCGAGACGCGGGAAAGTTTCCCCTTTTTATTTCAGGGGAAAGGATGGGCCCGTTTTGGAACTTTCTTGATCTAGAAAAAAGTCAGCGAGGCCACAGAGTAAAATGTGCACGCACACACAATTTGGGGGGTTTGTCAGCAGTTGTGTGGTCTGTGCCGTTTTTGCCCTCTGAAAGGCTTGCGGTTGAGAACAGGGTCCTGGGGAAAAATTGCGGAAAAAACGCACGGCCGCGAAAAAAAATGCGTAGGAGGAAAAAAAAAGAAATTAATTAGCAAAATTTTTTGAAATAAAGGGAAAACCCGTAGTGACAGGAAAAGAAGTTTCTAACAGCCACCCCCAGAACTGTCTGATTTTAGGCCATCTGGGAAAACGAAGACTGCAAGATAGTTTTTTTTGCGTTGGCATGACCTCAGTTTCTTGTTGTCACTTTCTTGTGTAAAAAAATGCATTTAAAATATGGACTCGAAGTAAAAAATTTTTAAATTTCCAAAAGGGTATGGAAAAAAAGATGCTTTTAAAAACAAAGTAAAGCTGCTAGAGGTCGAATCAGTCGAAAGACTGGTTTAAAAAAACGGAAAATTTGGCCAAATATACTCCCTCCCCCCAAAAAGAAAAAAGGCCTGATTTGTTAACTCATTCCAATGACACCCACAGAGGGACTTGTTGTATTTTCCACATGAAAAATTAGAAGAAAAAATTTTAAGTATGCTCTGACAGTTTGACATGGCTAAAAGTAAAAAGCCGGCCCTTTTTGGGATAAAAGCTCAATGCGGGCGTGGTTTTTAAAACAAATATACATGCGACCCCTTTAAAAGTATCCTGGAGGGTCCGGTTGTGGGGAAAAGATTTTTAAAGGCTCTGTAAAACATCTGTTTTTAAAACATCATGTTACAGTTAAGAGGGGTCCCGGCACCCTCGATCACGGGCCCTGTAGAAAACTTTAAAAAGAATCTAGTAAAACCCCTTTTACCTTCTTTTCACAGAGAAATTTGGACATAAGAAGTACAGGAACGCAACACGAATGGGTTAGGAGATTGCCACAGTTTACGCGCCTGAACAATAAAGAATTTTAAAGAAAACGGCCAAAAAACCAGTAAACGCAATAAAAATTAAAAAAATTACTTACTGAAGATGTGCGGGGCTCAAAAAACTCTTCCCGTTTGGACAAAAAAGTAAATATTTGTATCTCTGGGAGGCAGAGGGCGTGTTGTTAGAGCCACAGACCATTGGACGTAGATGATATGAAGTTGAGGAATTAGAAAAAAACCCCCCCCCCGATTTTATTTAAGGAAAACTCTCTCTTCTAAAAAAGCCCCCCCCTAAAAAGTTTGTTCGTGAAGAGCTGAAATTTTCCCCACCAAACACAGTGATTAAAAAAAAAAATAGTATTTTTTTTTTTAACTTTTTTTTTTTTGGTTATTTTGGGCTTAACTGACGTGTTTTTTTCAATGTTCTTTAAATTGCATCAGTGTTACCTTCGGAAGGTAAAGTTTTTCTCCCCCTTTTGAGTTAAATTTTTTGTTTTTTAAAATCCTCACCGTAGCCAAAGCTTCTAAAAATTTTTCGTTGTAAGTTTTCATCCTGTAAGTTTTTGCTTTTTTTTTAATCTCAATGAACAAAGTTTTGCTGATGTTTGGGCTACAATGGCGTGGTTTTTTTAATTTAGGAGTTAATTTTTTAAAACGCATTAAATCATGACACACGCCAAAACCAAAACCCAAAGGCCCCCAATGCAAAGGGCTGGCGCCCCAACTCCAAGTAAAAAGAAACACTAGCCCCGCACTTATCTAGCTAAGCTGGGACCCATAATTAATAGAAAGAGTATTTAAGCTTTAGCATATTTTTCTGTAACCCTATACTTATCCAAGTCGCTTTCTATTTCCTTTTGAAGTTCTTTATTTGTTTTATCTAAAATTTTGAACCTCCATTTTTAATCAAATTAATTTTTGTAAAAATGTTTTATTAACCCTTCTGGTAGCACTTCCCAACAGAGAAAAAAGCAATAAATAAACTATTTAAATTATAAAAATAAAGCGAGTACTGTTATTTTGGTCTTTGTAAAACCATCACAGAAACCCTTTTCAGATATAAGAAAGTGTTTTTTCACCCCCGTTTTTAGAAAGGGAAAAAACAAGTTTTAAGGGTATCAAGTTTCCGCGTAATTGTACTCCTCTTGCTAACCATGTTGGGGCAAACTAAAATTTAGACTCTCCAGGAGTAATTAAAAACAAAAATAAAAGTAGCAGGTTGGCTTTGGGGGGGTTTGGGTAATTCTGGGGTTACTGTGTCTCCCCCCTTCAACTAAGGACTTCTTTCTGCTCGCACTATTCACGCATATAGTATCTATTCAATTGCTTTTTGTTGTGTTCGGGAACAAGATATTTAAGAAAGGGGCCTGCATCAAACCTTTTGAAATTGTTTTTTTATCAAATTTTAACTTTGGGGGGTTCGCAAATTTCAAATTTAAAATCCCCTTAATTTCTGAGAAAGCCCCAGTTATTGTCTTGTTATAAAGCCTGTATTCATATTTGCCGTAATCAGTTTTTTCTAGTTTTTTTATTTGTTCTTTTTTGGATATTGCGTTTTTTTTTTTCTTAAATTTCTGTTCGTTTGAAAACCCCCCTCTCTGTGTATTCAAATCAAAAACTTTTCCTATAACCCTATCAGATCAAATCGGCGTGCTGCAGGTCTTTTACCCTTACTGCAACGCTTTAGGAGCATCCCTTTTGGGTTCTGGCCCCGGGGCATTCTTTTTTTAAAAATAAAAATTAAAAATACAACTTTTTAAACTGGGGGGCTCCGTAAGCATAGCTTCTGGTTTAGTTTTTTAAACTCCCTTTTTTTATTTTTTTTAGCTCTCTTTGCCCTTTTATTATATTTTTTTCATTTAAAACTTCTTCAAAACACTTTGCCCTTTAGTGTAAAATATAAAAAATGATTTTAACTGCGATCAAAAAGTCTTTTAAGACGTTTGTTTTTTTGATTAAGAGCCCACAGAAACTAAGGCGTGGGGGCCCGCAAAGGCTAGTTTTGACAAGCTTTTTTTTTTTTTAACAATGTCTTGTTCGGGCTGAACATCATCAATAAAACGGTTTTCAGCCCCTAAAATAGTCTTTTAATGTTCTAAACAGTCGTCAGCTTGTCGCTAGGTCAACTAAAAATATATTCTCGTCTGCCCAAAAAAAAACTTCCTTTCTTTGAAAGATTGTTGTGCTTAATGGTTGTGCAAATATAACATTACTCGAAATGAACCTGTAATTTTTTGAAAACAAATAAAGTACGAAGACAGTTTTCCCACCCCCAGTAATCCCGCGTAAGAGAACATGCGGTCTTTGGCAGAAATTTTAAAAACTATCCATCTGTTTTTTTTAGAATATTTTTCACTTTAATAAGCCCCTTTTTCCCCTGTTTTTTCATTTTTTTCTGAGCATCACAAACCATAAAATCATGCATTTTTATTGGGGCGTTTCCGTTGCTTTCTGTGAATATTTATTTTTATCCCATCCCCCTCCCCTTTCTCCCCTTCCCAAAACTCTGTTGTAAATGTGGATCAAAAAATCCAGCCACCCCCTATTTGGTTATTAAGTAGTCTTGGGTCTTCATCAAAAAGGCAAAGTTTTTTACATACCGATCCTGCAGGCCCCTTTTGCTACCTCCAGCGAACAACTTTCTTATTTCATCAAAGGTTGGTGGGGAAAACCCGCGCCCCGAATACAACTGATCGATTGCCATTTATTGCACAGAAAACCTTCTAAATTTTTTGGATTAAAAACACTTCTAATTCTTATGAAAAGAGTTTTTCCCTTCGGTAAAAAAGAAAAAAAATCCTTTTAAAAGATTCAGAGATGTTTAGATTATTTTCCCGGAGGTCTCGCTTTTTTCTTTTTAATATAAAAATAATAATAATGAATACTTAATGCGCCTATTCTCGGTAGGACCAAGCTCAAAGCCTTTACAACAACTCGTTTACAAAAACGGGCTCCCCTCCCGGGTAGAGCCGACTGAAGATCCAGCTGGCGCTTCATTCAGTCGTTTCCCGTTCCCCAAATCGTTGTTAAAAATTTCGTTCCCGTTTTCCCTTACTTCCTTATTCTTTCTTTTTCTCACGCGGGTGCATGCTATGGAACGTGTCCCCTTTCCCAACGGCCAAAACGGCCTACTCTTCCGAAAGTTGGTGAGGGTTTTACGTGTGTCAAGTGTTATGGTGCGTTACCCGGAGCCCGGTTTTGTCTCTTCGAAGGACTGTAGGAAAGGAGTCAGAACCAATTTAACTCCCAGGGAAAAACCCCTTACCGAAACGCCCCGGCGGAGGTTCGACCCCCAACCCCGGGGTCACCAAGATTCGGTCCGGGCTCTATCAACTGAGCATTCCCGGGTCCCATTTTTTGAAAAGGAGTGTATCCTTTTTAAATAAATAAATTTTTATTTTTATTGGGTTAAGTTGTTTTGGCCATTCGGGGTTAGTAAAACATCAAAAACAAAGAAATGCGTGACTGTGTATTTAGCTAAAGGGTCTTTAGACGAACGACAGAATCGTGGTTAAATGTCAGTTCATAAGTAAGTTTTTCTTTTTGTCCCTGGAATAGGAAATGCGCTTTAACATTTTTAAAATCTAGAGGGGTGCAGAATCTGTTGCCCAAATGCTTCTCTCGCCCCAAACTTTAACTCATCCCTTTTCATCCTCCGCTTTAAAAACCCCGGCTTGAACCGTTTTTGGGCTTTTTATTCCCCGATAAACTTTTTCTTTCCTTTTTTTTTAGGAGCCTAGGTCGGGAAAAGGGGCAAAAATGTCTGCCTGCCCAGTCAAAGACTTCTTGCCCTCCAGTTTTTATTGTATATGTTTTTACGATTTCCCCCCCCTAAATTGCAACAACAAATAGCTTTTGGATCTTCTGTAAATTATTTTGAAGATGTTTTCCGTGCTGGCTTAAACATCGCCAGCGCCCCGTCGGGAAATTGACTGTTAAAACTTTCCAGGCTGAAAATGTTGATGGAGTATTTACACTAATTTCAGTCTGCCTATAGCTTTCGCCCTGGGTTTTCCTTTTTTTTTGTTGATCGAGGTCACAACCATATGAGTTCATTTTTTAAAAACAAAAAAATAAATAAAAAATATGGGGTGAAGATTTTGACCGATTAATCCTATTGAAGAAGAAGAAAGAAATGAAAAAGAAATGGGGCCCCTTTATTTCAAGAAGATTGAGGGGGGGTTTTTTACTCCCCAAAAAACGTCAAGAACTTTTGCGAGAAAGAATTCATCATTTTAGAACCTAGGCGAGAGCTACCAGCGTGCTTTTCCAATGTTTTGAGGAAATGGTGGGCATTTGTAATTTAAAAACTGGTTAGGAGGCCCTGGGAAAAGTCTTTTAAACGCAAACCCCAAAAAAGTTTTTTTAAAAAAAAAGCACAAAAAGGCGAAAATCCCATTTAAGGCAGAACAATTAAACCCTTTTTTTGGGTAAAACTGAAGCCGTTAGTGTTTCCAGCTTGGAGCGGGGGCTGCCAACACAATCTGAAATACAAAACATACCTCTTCAAAAATTTAACTCGAAGCAAAATATGCAATTAAAAAAACGATGAACAATTAAAAGGCGAAGAACTAATGCAAAAATTTAAACGGTTTTAATGAGGACACAATTAAAAACAATTGAAAAATTCCCCTTTTCCTATGCTGAAAAACCCGGGGCTTAATGCTGCTTAGACCAAAAAGGGGGGGAAAAAAAAAAACAATTTGGCCAAAAATTGGGGAGCTGGATGAGGATAGAAGAAAAAAAAAACAAACTTCTGAGCAGTGATAACAATTAGGGCGAGAAAAAGGGTAGAAACGCAGAAAAAAAAGGATTTTAAAGGGTTTTAAGGAAAGCCAGGTTGAAGGCTGTCTACTAAAAAAGCGCCCTAGCACACCAAAAAAAAACCGAATAAGAGAACATAAACAAAATAAATTTATGAAAAAAACTTTCCTCTTTTAAAGAAAAAGGACTCTTTCAGGGGAAAAGGGGATTCTTTTGTTTTCATATTAACAGCTGTTGGGTTTGCTATCTTCCCCTCGTTTTAAGCTTTTATGCTTTAAAGTGGGGCGCCCAACGGGGCCAGTAGCTCCCCAACCCTCAGCCTGGGAAAAATTTTATTAGAAAACAATTGATCCTAGCCAACCCATTTAAAAAAAGTTTTGCTGCCAAGCGCTTTGTGTCTGCCGGCTTAGGCAGTGTTGTTAGTTGGGTTTTTTCTTATAGGCAAAGTTGGGTTATATGGCTGACCATCTGGGACGTTAGGAAGCTAGTGCTGGGTTAATTTTTTTGTGAAAAAAAGTATGGCTAACCCGAAAAGTTAAAAATACAACAGGGCCTCTTTTGCTTGTATGACTGTCAGTGTGAGGCAGATCAACAGGTGGGGTGCTTTTTTGGGGTGCTTTCTAGCTGTGGGACCTTTTTTAAATGGATCGCTTTCTTTAGGGCGGTACTTTTTTTAAAATGGTGGTGCAGGCCTTTTTTTAAACCCTTTATTGTGCCCTAAATTTTGATCTCTCCCCTTTGGGGTTTATTGTTATAAACTGTATCATGCCATCTCGTCTAAGGTCAGGGGTAGCATGATAATCCATGGCCTGCAAACAAAATCAAACCCTTTTTCCGCTGTGGAAAAACCTTGAAACCTTTGTATGGGGGCAAAAAAACAGCAGAGTTAATCATCTTCTAAAAAGGGGTAAAATTGTTTTCTGCTCAAAGCCTGTAATTTATCTCTATGCTAGACTTGTCTGGCTTGTGCTCCTAAAAACCCCGAAAAGTATGTTTTTAGGGGTCATTGATCTTTGCCTCCTGGATTGTTAGGCCTTCACTTTCATTAAAAAAGTTGCCCCAAACGTTAGGGTGGTTTTTTCTCAAAAGACCCAAACGAATTGTTTTTTGGTGAAAAAAAGGTGTGGCCAGGGCCAGTAGTCAAAATTATATTCTCTTTTTTTTCACCCCCCAAAAAACAATGTGCCTAACCCTGATTTCGGTCTAAAATTTTGTCTAAAATCCGTTGAAGGGTTAATGTTTAAAAACATTCGATTTTTTCATATGATTAGGTCCCTTAGGCTTTTAAAGGGATTAAACGCGTTGCGTTAGGGGGGGGGCACTTTTTTTTTCATTAGTTTTTTGCTGTAAGGTATAAACATGAAAATTATATACTGCCTTCTAAAGATTGGGTGGTTTAAATGGTTTGCATATTAAACACCCAGCATAGTTTCGCATAAATGGCAAAATTTAAATGATTTTGGAAAAAAGCCTGGGGCGGGTGACCATGCGATGGACTCTATCCCTTTATTGGCGGATTTAAAAATTTTTGGGTTTGTGGGTTTACAAGTCTGACTTGGAAACCGTATGATTCTTATGCAATGGTTTTTAAATTTCTGAACCCCAAGATTTGGGGGGATAAAACGCTCTACTTTTAAGTGGACTTTCGTTTTATTTAAAACTCCCCTTTTTAAAAAAAAAAGTTTTTAAAAATTTATAAAAAGATGTACTCTATATAACCCCAAAAAAACAAGGGTTTTGTTCTTTAAAGCAACCCCAAATTTTCAATTGGCGCGGGTTTTTGGTTGCCTTAAAGAAATTTGGGTTTAAAGTTATGTGGGTAACATATCGGAAAAATCAGAAAAACGATCAATATTTAGAAAAAAGGTGGGCAATCAAAATAACTCAGTGCAAATATGTGGTTACCCCTTTTTGCTTTTTAAAAGAAAAATACTTAGCGAAATTTGCATATTGTTAAAATTAACGAAGCAAACCCCCGAAATTCTAACTTTTTCCATAAAGAAAGAAGGGGGGGTACACTTTCCCTAAAGGCCTTGCTCGAATTTTAGGCTTCCACAATAGCGACAAATGTTAAAAAATTTAGTACAAGAGAAGATGCCTATCAAATTTAAGGGAATAAACCTTTGATTTTCTCGTAAACCAAATTTTTTAGTCCATTTACAACAGTTAAAAACAAATGGTAATTTGTTTGATGGTCCCCGTCTCAGTTCTACAAGCACTGCCGCAAATTTAAAGGAGGGTTTTTCCTTATCAGTTATATGGTTTGCGGAGACAGCAATTTAAAGAATTAATTTGGGGGTAAATTATTGGATGTAAAAATAATAATCAAGCGGAAAGCCATTTATTGTTTGATTTTTTTTTAAAAATGCTTGAGGTAGAAGAGATATTAAAAAAGTATAAGGGTCAGTCCCGGGCGTTAAAGCTGGAAATAGAAAAAGGCGTACTTAAACCCTTAATTTTTTTCCCCGGGGGGAATGTAAATATCTATGTTTACGATCACCCATCTTATTTTGCATGAAAACCCCATTTTGAAATAATGATTACGTCGATTTTTAGAGTTTTTGCGTGTTAATTTTAGTTGTAAAACAGGTGTTAATTTTGGCCAAAAGTGACATGAGAAGGACGTGATTTGTATGTTGAAAAAGGGGTTTTCATGCAAAATAAGATGGGTGGTCTTGAACATAGATATTTACATTCTCTTCTGCTCTTCTCTGCAATCTCCTCTCTCCTCTTCCATCCTCCTACCCTGCCTCCCCTCACTCTCTTCCTTCTCCTCTCACCCACTCTCCCTCTTGCCCTGAACCTCTTCTCTCCTATGCTCCTTCCTACAGGGGATAATGTTGGACTGAAGTATTATTCATTGTTCATATATGTATTGTATGTGTGCATGTAAGAACGTCAGCCCTGATGTGGCCCTTTGCGGTCGGCTGGGCTATAAGCAACATTATCTTATCTTATCTTATGTTAGAACGTGGCATGTGCATGTAAAAAGTGAGGCACCCATTTTTCTTCAGTTTTCATGTATGTACAAATGTCTTCATGGAAATATGTGTACATGGTTAATCTCTGTCATTGAGATGGTCATATTAAAGCTTTTTTTGTTCATATATGAGAGCATGTAATTAAATGTAACAGCCATATATGTGTTGACATGAATTTTGTCAACTTCTTATTGAAGGATATATGTAAAAACTAGCCAAAGAACCTACCTTTTCTCTAGGCCAGCTCTGATTTGGATGGCAAACCGTTTCTTGGAAGTGCAATTTTAGTTTGCAATCAGCTGTAGGGATGATAGTTGTGTACATGTGTGTGCGTGTGTGTGTGTGTTTGTGTGGTGTTGTGTTGTGTGTGTGTGTGTGTGTGTGTGTGTGTGTGTGTGTGAGTGAGAGAGAGAGAGAGGAAGTGAGAGAGAGAGTGAATGAGAGAGATTGAGAGAAGTCTGGTATAGGAATACCTGACTAGGAATGCAAAAGAAAATGGTAACAGGCATTTTTTTTCCCTTCCAGGATGGCAAATTGATGTGGGAGGGGGAGAAAAGTTTATGTCTTTATCAGAACTGGTGGAGCACTACAAGAAGAATCCCATGGTGGAGATCTCCGGCACAGTGTCTACCTCAAACATGTGAGACATGCTTTAATATATTGCAGAGTCCTAGACTGAGGGGCAGGGTAGACTAAACCCCCCAAGTAGTCTCTACATCAATGAAGCTTTGCACTCGGGTTCACTCCCAACTTAGAATCCATCCATCCCATATAGCTTTTAGGGATAGCTGGTGATTGTTGTTGAGATGTGTGTCATTTTTTGTTTTCTGTCATGTTTATGTGTTTGTACTTGCATTATATAATTAGGGTGCATATATTGGAAATACGAAATGATGGTTTGAGAGTCAATCAGTATAAGCAAATAAAGCTTGCCTTTAAGCAACCAAGTACTTGACTTGAACATACCGGTACATCAAACTACCAAACTGATTTTCTACTGTGCTAGATGAACTCATCGAATTGGGGCATTGTATTTATAAGAAAAATATACAAGAAACCTTGCTAATCCAAAGTACCTCACAGTTTATATAAACCTCTTTTAGAGGATGTAGATCGATAGGGAGTGTTTGTATGCTGCTGATGTTGATTACAACTGACCATTCTGGACGCTGACGTGCACTCTGAAGGATCTGGAAACTAAGCGTTGAGGCTGACTCACCACTTCCTGATAATTCAATGAAGTGATTGTCACTTAAGTTTGTTAAACAATTGATTGGAAATGCATTACATATTCTGTTTTGAATGGCGTTTGTACGTTTTGTTAGCTAATAACATTGGCTTTGTCATTTAAGTTTGTTAAATAATTGATTGGAAGTGCATTACATATTCTGTTTTGAGTGGCGTTTGTAAGTTTTGTTAGCTAACAACATTGGTTGTACGTGTTAAGGAACAGAGATGTCATTTCATCATGTCTCAGAAAGAACAAAGTAGAAGTTGTTCATGTTAAATTAGCCTTTTCAAACAATGATACACATTATGTTATTTAAGTTCTTACTCAAACAGTTTTAGTTATTTCAGTTATGTGTGCCTTAATGCGTGTTAAATGTTCAGACTGACGCAGCTTAGCCTTAGATGACAGTTGGCAAAGTTCAAGTTACTTTTTCAAATTTTCATACCAAGTTAGTCCCATGGATAAAAATTAAGATCTTTTTCTTTTTGTTGGTTACCACTTAAGGTAAGGTAAAGATTGAATCACACCACCCACCCTCTCTCGCTCTCCCATGTGAAACTTTGTTCAATAAATCCTTCATTTTGGCACTTACAAGTAAAGGTTTAAAATTGAGCTGCACACAAACACACACACACACACACACACACACACTGTTTCGTTCTCGCTTCAGTCAGCTCAGGAGACAGAGCAATGCTTTTACGTCTTTATCACATGCTGTCTGATTCACAACTGACACTGTACGTTTTACAATGAACACCAATCATTTAAACAATTCACCACTACCGTCGGCACGCTGCTGTCAGCTGACTGACTACAGTTAACACACTGTTAACACGTTATACACGTCACATCCCCCTTTCTTTAGGAAAACAAAAAGAACTCTTTTTTCCCAATTCTACCTTTCAACCAAATTGGATGTCTCTGTTCCTAATACATCCACGTTAACAAAATACACACATTATTCCCAGTGAACCCATTCTTTCATTCCCCTATGTCTAATTATTACACAGTCCATTATCATCATGTCCAGGTTTCATAATGCTTTACGTTTTTCTGATTGCGTTGTAGTCATCAGTTTCATTCATATTTTAGAAAATTCGGTCTCTTGCTCTGTCTACCAGACCTTGTTCGGTAAGGGACATTAACAAGTTCGGGTTGTCCTATATGTGTTGGCTGTGTGGCCATGTCGGGTTCCTTGTCGCTGGCTGTCTCAGACTGGCTCCTGGGGGATGGTTGATCTGACTCAGGCGGCTGTTGCCCGTTTTGTTCAGGCTGCTCCACTGACGTTTCTTCCAGTGTCTGTGTTGATGAAATGACGTTTTGCTGTTGCTTGCAAGGGATGTCTTGCTGCTGGCTTCCAGACTTCTTCCTTCTCTGGACTACTCCATCAGTGTGGACCGTTTGCTGAAGCTCTGTTTCAGCTGTGTCCCGTAGCTGTCAGCAATTTCTTCTGAACTGACGTCCGTCCTCTGTGCGAATGTTTGTATGACCGGACATTCACCTGTCGGTCTACCTTGGCAGTGACCCATTTTTTGGATCCTGGTGGCTGGAATCTCACAATCTGTCCTGGAATAAGTTCTGTCAGTTCTACAGCACTTCTGTTGTAATAATGGGCTTGCTTCATTTTCCTTTTTTCAAGCTCTTTCTTGGATGATACAACTGCAGGCTTCAGTAAAGTCTTTGAAGTGGCACTTGAGTTCTCGTCCTTCTGCCAAACAGCCTTTGAGCAGGCGAACTGTTTCACCGTTTCTGTGGGGATATTTCTCAACTCGAGTAGAGCGAGGAAGACATCTTGATGGTTGTGTTCTGCTTTCTTCATACACATCTTGGCAGCCTTCACCGCGCTCTCTGCTTTCCCCCATTGGATTGTGGTAATGTGGGGAGCTTGTCACAAGTTCAAATCCGTATGTTTTGCTTAACTTTCCCAAACTGGGTGATGTGAACTGAGTTCCACAGTCTGTTGTCAGGCGGTCTGGGATTCCGTGTCTCGCCATGTGTCTTTTCAGGCAGATGATGACTTCTTTAGATTCTCTCATTTGCAGACGATCAATCTCGAAAAAGTCTGAGTAATGATCGACCGTAACCAGGTATTCGTTGCTGTTGTGTTCGAATACGTCACAGGCAATGTGTTTGCCAGGGTAGGTCAGGGATTGCTGTGCTGATGAGGGTTCTTTTTGCTGGCCACGTTGGAATGTGTTGCAGGCGCTACATTTCTTGATAAAGTCTTCGATGTCCAAGTTCATCCTCGGCCAGTAGATTACCTCACGTGCTCTTTTTATGCAACTCTGAATTCCTGAGTGGCTTGCATGGAGTTTTCCTAGGACGTCTTCTCTTTCGTTTTCTGGAACGATCACTCTGTGGCTTTTGAAGACAAGACCATTCTGGACTGATAGTTCTTCCTTGAAAGGGAAGTAGTCTTGTAACTGCAGTGGAAATTGTCGTTTCTCCTGAGGCCAACCTTGTAGTATGACTGCTTTGAGAGTTTTCATGGTTGGATCTTCCTGTGTGGCTTGCTGGAGACTGTTCAGTCTCGCTTCGCTGTGGCCAGTTCTTGAAGGGATCAGCGTTCTCCAGTTCTGTGTAGAAGATGGCTTCTTTGTGGGTGACTTGCTGATCCGTTTTTCTGCTAACTGCTCTGCTGAGGTATCAGCTAGATACATCTCAGCTCCGTGCTTGTACACTACCGGTATCTAAACTTTTGAGTTCCGAGTAGCATGCACTGAATCCTCTTTGGCGCTGAAAGTAGGCTTTTCTTGTGAATAGTCTCAAGCGGCTTGTGTCAGCCTCTACCAGGATGTCTCTTCCATAGACGTACCTTTCAAACCTTTCCAGTCCAAAGAGTATTGCCAACATCTCTTTTTCTATTTGAGCGTAGCTCTGTTCTGTTTTCCGTCAATGCTCGTGGAGCGTACTGTATTGGTTGACCCTCCTGCATGAGACATGCTCCTAGTCCACACTGTGAAGCATCACACTGAAGTGTGGTCATACACTTCCTGAAGAGTCAAAGTATCGAAGCACAGGCGGCTCAGAAAGTATTCTCTTCACTTTCTTCAAGGCTTCACCATGGACATCTTCATCCCATCTGAAGTGGAACATCCTTTCTCATAATTGTCGGAGTGGTGCTGCTGCTTTAGAAAGATTTGGTGCGAACTTCTGAAAGTAACCGACTACACCCAGTAGTCTCTGCAACTGCTGCTTTGTCTTCAGGGACTGGGAGTTGTTAGACAGCGTCCAGTTTTTTTGGATCGGCTTTCAAGCCTTCTCTTGAAAAGATTTGCCCCAAGTATGATATCTCCGTTTTCTTCCAGCTCGATCTTCTCCTCGGTCAGTTTGATTCCGGTGTCCTGATATCTTTGTAGGAAATGGTTCAGGTTGGCATCATGGTCTTTTTCTCCTACTTCCTCGTTGCTCCTGTGCCAAAAACAAAAATGTCATCATGAACCGCTACCACGCCTGGCAGTCATGTCAATCCTCCTCTGGAATTCTTCTGGGACTGGTGAAATTCCAAAGGGCATCCGTTTCCACCAGTACTTGCCAAAACGCATCTCTAAGGTCGTCGGGTAACTACTGTCTTTGTCCAGTACCACGTGCCAAAACCCGTTTCTGGCATCCAAGTGTGTGAAATATTTGGCATCCTGGAGGAGTGGCAGTACATCAACAGTTGGAATGGGTATTCGTTTCTCTTTAGGCTTTGTTTAGTGGCTTGGGATCAATTCACAGTCTGACCTTCCAGTTGCCCTTTGTTGCCACGACCATGCTGCTGATCCACTCTGTTGGGGTGACTACTTTGGTGACAACATCCAATTTCTCCAAAACCCTTTTTAGCTCGTTCTTCACCTTCTCTGGACTGCTATCGGCTTCTTTCTGCAAGGCATCTTCACTGGTGCAGTGCTAGGATCGGTTTCCAGATGGAGTTTTCCTTCTAACTTTCCTTCTCCTTCAAACACATCTTTGTATCTTGTGACTATGTCCGTTGCATTTGCCTCTTCAGCTTTCTGATCTGCCGCTATCGTTGCAATGTTCTCTCGTTGATTGTCAACAACTGCATGTACTGTACAGCTTTCAGTCCCAGTACTGGCTTACAGTCTGTTTTGGTGATCACGAAGTTGACCTTGTACTTCTTTCTGTTCTTTGGATTCTTCACTCGCAACACTATCTCACCAACAGGCTTCATTTCAGTCCCGTTGAACATCACAAATGTCTTTTTTCGTCGCCTGCAGGTCAGAGCATCTTTCATCGCCTGTAACTTCGATGTACAGGCTCTCAGACATTACGTTTTGTTGTTGCTCCTGTATCAAGAAGGAATCTTACCGGCATTTCGTTTATCAGCATTTTTGCTTGTATGTTTTTCTCCTTTTTGCTGGTTCTGTCATCAATCTTGAGAATTTCATCTTCACTTTCTGTGTCTGTCTCTTCTGCGATGTGTCGAATTCTGTTTTCTTCGGAAACTGCTTGGGTTTTTGCAGCACACTGCAAAATGATTATGTGCCCCACAGGCTTTGCATTTTTTTTTCCAAATGCTGGACATTTTTCTTTTCCTCTTGGATGATTTCCACCACAATATCCGCATTTCACCCTGGTCTCTGAATTGCTTCCTTTGCTGCTTCTTGTTTTAGTTGTTCTCTTTCTTGAAATGCTTGGACTTCCTGCACGTCCTGAGGCTTTCTCGTCATTTGAAGGGTTTGTTGCTGACTCGTTTCATGCGCTCTGCACATATCAACACACACAGTCAATGTCAGCTTTCTCACCTCCAGTAGTTTTGATCGCAGAGTCTCGTCACACATGCCCAACACGATTTGGTCTCTCAGCAGTCTGTCTTCCAGTGGACCATAGTTGCAGGTCTTCAACCAGTCTCCTCAGGTCTGCCACAAACTCTTCCATGGACTCTCCCACTGCCTGATGTCGGTGATTGAACTTGAACACTTCGTAAGTTTCATTGATGGAGCACACACAGTATTCTTCGAATTTTCTGAGAACTGTGTCTATGTCATTTCTTTCAGTTTCATCAGCAAATGACAAACCTTCATAGATGTCCAGAGCATCTAGACCAATGCATGAAAGGAAAACTGCTGTCCTGTACTTTGGATCTTCTTCCTTCTGATTCGTGACGATTTTGTAGCTGTCCCACAGCCTCTTGAACTTTCCCCTGTTACTCTGAAGATTTCACCTCCAGTTTAGGGGGCAGAGGAATCTTGGCATGCCGTCGTCTGGCTCCTCTTTCTTCTTGTTCGTCTTCCATGTTTCAACTTCTATCGTCGTCTTCAATTCAAATTTCTTTCCTTCTTCCAAGGTTCTGTTCACAATTCTGACACCATGTTTCGTTCTTGCTTCAGTCAACTCAGAAGACAGAGCAATGCTTCTACGTCTTTACTACATGCTGTTTGATTCACAACTGACACTGTATGTTTTACAATGAACACCAATCAGTTAACAATCCACCACTACCGTCGGCACGCTGCTGTCAGCTGACTGACCACAGTTAACACACTGTTAACATGTTTACACACGTCACACACACACACACACACACACACACACACACACACACACACACACACACACACACACACACACACACACCTCCCATACGATTACATCCAGATTGATCTGATTAAAACTTGGTTTATGATTTTCAAAACTGATGCCCATTTTAACCATCAGGGAGTCATGTTATCCCTGATACTTCAAAACAGTTTAAAGCTCTGTACAGGCATGTCTCTTGCCATGACTGCCTGTCCAAGGTGGTTGCATAGGGCACATTAAAGGATGGATAACCTGAAGGAAGGCCAAGGAGGTTCTGGATTGAGAACGAAAAGGGCTGGTACTGGTTGCAGAATGTCTACACTGTTTCACATGGTTCTGGATAGAGGGTTTTGGAGATCAGGACTACCTAAGAATATATCACCACATGTGTATGACATATTGTCAAGGGAAAGTACTGTTGTTCGCAAAGTTTAAAGTGCACAAGTAGGTAAACCATCACCTCTCCAA
>CM031611.1:69388634-69390647 GCA_018398815.1 Conus ventricosus
CATTGGCGGTCCTTTGCTAAAATGGCTTTGATCATTTCTCGTTGGGAGAACGCAGAAAGTTGTTGTGGAAGGGTCGTCATCCATTGTAAACCAGTCTTGTTAGGTGTACCACAGGGAACTGTTCTGGGGCCCTTGTTTTTCTTAATTTATATAAATGACATAAGTAGAAATCTCTTCCTGGAACTACTATAAGGCTTTTTGCAGATGACAGCTTAGTATATAGAACAATCAGAAGCAAAAAAGATACACGCATTCTACAAGAAGATCTAAACGCTTTACAAGAGTGGGAAGTACTTGGAAAATGGAATTTCATCCCCAAAAGTGCCAAGTGTTGCGTATATGTAACAAACGCTTTACCAATTAGATCATATTTTCTATCCATAATACTATTCTTAAAGAAACTAATGCTGGGAAAATATTTAGGCGTGATTATAGATAGTCGTCTCAAATGGAAAGAACATTACAATTTAGTATGTAAGAAAGCAAATAACATCTTAGCTTTCTTATACAGGAATATCAATGACTGCCCCCAAAAGGTTAAAGACGACTGCTACAAAACACTGGTTAGACCAGTACTGGAATATGGTTGCTCAGTTTGGGATCCTTACCATCTAAAGGACATTGATAACCTCGAAAAGATTCAGAAGAGAGCAGCCACGGTTTGTAACAGGGAACCACATCAGAGAAAAGGGGAATACTAGGAAGAACATGAGGAAATTAGAATGGAAACCCTTAGAAGAGAGAAGAGCTTTTTTTCAAACTTAACATCTTCTTCAAAGGCAGAGCTAAAGTAATCGATATTCCAATGGAACAACTAGTATTGAATAAAAGTAGCACCAGGAGTGGCGGTCAATGTTATACCATACCTGCATCAAATATTGACAGCCACTTACATTCTTTTTATCCCAGTTCTGTACGCTGTGGAACTCACTGGGGTGCCATCAAGATTGCCACAAGTGCAGTCTCATTTAGGGGACAAGTTGATTCGACAGTTTTGAGATCTGCATATTGACGATTTTTTTTTTTACTTCCCAGATATTTTACTTTTACCTGGGGCCTGAATTTGGCCATTGCTTTTAACTTCTTGAATCGAGTGCGACCCCTTGTTGCCAAATTTGCTCCAGGGGCCAACAGTCTTGAGTTGCACTGTTTTATGTTTTATGTTATTTTATATTACTTTTTAACATGCGCGCTGGTGACCTACTCGTTTTTGAGTGAACCAGTATTTTAGGAAGAAGTAGAAGAAGAAATATAACATGAGACATCAACTAGAGTTACTTCTCATACCTGATTGCAGACTGGAGATACGCATTCAGTTTTGAATGAAGGGTTCCTGTACTGTGTTACAATTAAGAAATGAGATTAAAAAGAAAAGACAAAATTGTGATCTATATAAATGTCAGTTTGAATCAGTGTCCTTGGCCAGATATTGGAACATTATTGTGGAAATAATTAACTTGGATTAGTACATGTCTGTCAGTTTTGTGGTGTATTCTGTGTATGAAATTGGTTGAATATTAGAGCTCATAAATGAACCATTTCTCATGTTGAGGCAGAACATTTGAAATGGAACTAAAATCTTGATTAATCTTAAAAGTGTTTAAAATAACTTCACCAAACAACATGGACAAATGAATCACAAGACAAAACATGATGCGTTTCGACCTCTAAGGTCTCCTTCAGGCAAGGTAAATTACACTTAGGACAACAAAATGAAGAACGAGCAATCGCTTATCTTTGTAAAATTCGGAGCAAGATGGGCATTAAATCAACACCCATCTTGCACTGAATTTGACAAAGATAAGCGATTGCTCGTTCTTCATTTTGGATGTGATTCAACGCCCATCTTGCGCCAAATTTGACAAAGGTAAGTGACTGCTCATTCTCTATTTGTTTGTTGATTATCTTGCTTGAAGAAGACATATGAGGTTGAAACACATGTTTTGTCTTGTGATTCATTTGTCTTTGTTGTTTGGCAGAGTTATTTGAGATATTTATAAAGATTTTTTTTAG
>CM031611.1:69390747-69409502 GCA_018398815.1 Conus ventricosus
ATTTCTGCCTGCAGTTGCCTCACTTTGCAACTGAAATCTTGATTGTAAACAGTGGGGGAAAAAAAGTAAACTGTTACATTGTGCAATTTTGGTCTGTCATGTGCAGTTGATCACACACGTGTCATTCTGAAAGATGGTGACCCAATGTCGTTGGATCTGACTATATCAATGCCAATGTGATCACGGTAAGAACTCAGGCTTATTGTTACCTGTCATATGTCTTCACAGTGACATGGTGGGTACATAAGTCTTTTTTTTTTTTTAATGAATTCATATAGAGTTTATATGGTTTGGATTGAAAGGGTGAATGTTTAATTACACTTAATGTATGTGTATTGATGCATGTGAATAGTTCTTGTGAGTGTCAGTAGTGTCAGTCCATGGCACTTTTTATCTAGAGTTTAGCTAATCAGGAGAATGGCCATGTTGTTATTTTTGGTTACAGGTGCTTTGCAAATTGCACACTTTGTATCTGTCTGCCACAGTGTCCAAGCAAGGTGTTAGAAGAGAAGAAAACAGTCATTGAGGACCTTCCCATCAAATATAAGAGCATCAAGGACTTTGATCCCGTACTTTTATATGTGATAAAACATGTTTTTGTTTTGTTTATTAGTTTGTGAAAGACATGCCATTAACCCACACATTCGTTCAGTTTCTTGTGTAGTGCTTCCCTCCGGGGGTTGCAACCTTGACGTGGTCGGAGGGCTTGCGTGGTCCAGTGATCCCTTAGGCTTTGCTGGCGGGGGCATCAATACTTGGAGATAGGCTGGTTTTCTCAAACTGCTTCTAGGCCTGAGGGGTGAAGATGCTGTCTGGCCTAAGCGTAACGTGGTAAGGAGTTGATGCCCCTGGTAGGGCTTCCCATGTCAGATAGGCTAAGGGTGAGGATCCTGACGAAGAGTAACCCGCCTTTCCCTTTTCTTGTTTTCTGCCTTTCTTATTTGGCCCTTTTCTATCTTCGTCTCCCCTTCAAGTCTTCTTTTCCACACTCCTTTTCTCTCTGTGGTCTCCTTAAGATCCGCCGTGTTTGCCGTGCGGTGCGACCCGTGTCGGAGGGGATGAGATCCTGGTGATTGAGAGGGCCAGTGCTCTTGGCCCGTGCTCTCAACACATCACTTTGGCTCGGACCTCTCCTAGACAGGGAGTACACTCTGGCCCGGGTGTACTAATCGGCTCCCCTTTTTGGGGCTGGGTCAAAACAGGCATTTCTCCGGCTGGCCAAGGTAACCCCTGCAGTGCTCAGCTCTCTGTTCCGGGAGTTGAGCATGATCAGGGGGATAGGGTTGGTGGTTTCTGTCTGTTGTATGTCTCTCCTGAAGCCTGGAAGGGGTCAAGACAGTGGTTTCTTGGCCCTGGCCCTTAGTTGGACTCCAAGGTGGGTGGGTAAGGGAGAGATGAAATATAATAAAATAAATCATGGCTTTTTCAAAAAATATCCCCCCCCAAAAAGAAGAGGAAGGCAGCATCCCCTATTTCAGGGGACTTTCAATCTGACAGTGACTCGGATATCGAGGTAAGACAGAGGACAGGTTTCTGGGCTTCCTGGCTCGTGATGGAAGGGACGGAGCAGGAAAGGCCCATTTCAGCTCTGAGTCCTTTTGCCATCCAGAAGGGCTTCCAAGGTTTAGCAGGTGATCCACAGTCCATCAAAAGATTACGGAATGGTTCATTTCTTGTTCAATGCAGATCCAAAAAACAATCGGAACAGCTGCTGAGGGCAACAAAGCTCGTGGACAGAGAGATCCGGGTGACTCCCCATAAACAATTGAACTCGTCCAAAGGAGTGATTCGATGCCGGGATTTGACAGGTGTCTCGGAGGCGGAGATCAAGACGGAACTGGCGTCCCAGGGTGTGACGGAGGTGCATAGGGTGACGGTAAAAAAAGGTGCAGAAAGAGTGGCCACCAACACCCTCTTTCTGACATTCTGCAATCCTGTGCTGCCTCCGGTCATCAAAGTCGGTTACCTGAATGTTCGAGTTCAGATGTATGTTCCGCCCCCGTTGAGGTGTTTCAAGTGCCAGAGGTTTGGCCATGTCAGAGACCGCTGTTCTGGGCAGGAGGTGTGCGGTGTTTGCTGCAAGGCAACCCATGATGGGCCGTGTAAAGACCGGCACATTGTGCTAACTGCGGTGGCGACCATCCTCCTCTTCACGAAACTGCCCTCTTTGGATTCAGGAATCCAGCATACAAAGAATCAAGACAGAAAAGAAAATCTCCTTTTTTGAGGCCCGCAAGCAGGTTGTGGGCAGTCAGACGCCAACAGCATCTTCATATGCTTCGGCCGTAAAGAAAGTTCCCACTCGGTCAGTCTGCTGCCAGACTGACGAATTTATCTTTTCAAAGACACTGCAAGGAAGAATTGTAAGCTCTGGTGGAAGCAGGTCCACACCTCCCAACCAAAGTGAATGCCCTGGTGGAGGCAAAAAATCCGCCACTCCTCAGACTGCCCAGCAGTCTACAACATCTGCTGCTGGGCAGATTAAAAAACCAGCTCTCCCGCCTCAAAACTCCTCTGTACAGTGCCCGTGCGGGCAAGGGAGTTCACACCAGTGTGGAGATGGTGGAGATGAGGAAGAAACCTCCACCATCTCCCAAACCCAGACCTTCTTCACCTGTTGGCAAGTCTGCCAGCAGGTCCGAAGACCAACACAGTCCAGTGAAACTAAGCAATAAATTCACTCCATTGGAAGCGGATGTTGATGAGGAGATGACCTGATTTCTCTCCTTTTCGCCCGCTGCACCATGGATAATACAGTAATCCATTGGAATATCCGTGGACTAAATTTCAACTTTGAGGAGCTGCAGCTTCTGTGTCAGTCTATAAAACCTTCCGTCGTGGCTCTTCAGGAAACTCAAATTCAAAGCCAGAAGACCTTCACTCTTTCTGGCTTTAATATTCTTTCTAAACCTGCACAACCATCCACGTTGGGACTGTCGGGCGGTGTTGCCCTTCTCATACATAAAACTCTGCTGTATAGTCCTGTCGCTCTGACTACCTCCCTTCATGCTGTAGCTGCGAGAGTCACTCTCCACAAGACTGTGACAATCTGCTCACTTTATCTGCCACCCTCTGTCCGGTTTGTCGTCAGGACCTTGTCAGTCTGATAGGAGAACTTCCTCGACCATTTTTGCTGTTGGGTGACTTTAACGGTCACAATCCTCTGTGGGGTAGTGTCAGTTTGTCATCCAGAGGTCTGCTTATTGAGGATGTCCTTTCGGATTTGGATTTGTGTTGTCTGAACGACGGATCTGCAACTTACCTCCACACTTCCACAGGTTCACTTTCGTGTCTAGATTTGTCGATTGTGACCCTCGCTGGTCCTGGACTATGAGTGGTCTGTCCATGACGATCTGCACGGAAGTGACCATTTCCCTGTCCTTCTACAAACCCGTAATAACTGAAAACGTCTCTGTCTCGCAACATCTAAATTATAAGAAGGCAAACTGGGATCTATTTGCAACCACTATTTCTAAGGAATTCCAGGACACTGATTTTCTTCAGAGTCCAGACCCAGCAGAATCTCTGACTAACACTTTGATTAAATGTGCTAAAGCCTGTATTCCAGTGTCTTCCGACAAACTCCAAATGCCAAAAACACCCTGGTTCGATTCAGACTGCCAACAAATTTCCAAAGTTCGCAAACGGGCTCAACGTCGGGGTTATACCAACGACCTTCGGGTCCCAACGCTCGAGCCCATCAGAAACTCCGTGCCAAATCGAGACACACTTTTAAAATCAGTAAACGTCAGTCCTGGAGAAGCTTCTGCTCCAGGCTGACATCTAAAACTTCCAAGAAAAAAGTGTGGAACATTATTAAGAAAATCAAAGGGAAGAACACATGTCCCACTGTGAACCATCTCAAGTTTGCTCACTCTTTAATAACAGAGAAGAAAGCAGTTGCTAATCTGCTGGCTTCAACCATTGAAAAGAATTCCTCCTCTTCTAACAAATCAGCCAGTTTTGTCAAAAACCAAGCCCTTAAGAAAAATCACCCTGCAACTTTTGGTCAAACAACATGGAAGACTACAATCTTCCTTTCACGTTAAACGAACTGAAATCTGCCTTACTTTCTTGCAGCGATTCCTCTCCAGGTATAGATGAAATCCATTATCAACTGTTGAAACATCTTCCGCAAAAAGGTCTGAACATACTGCTACATGTATACAACCATGTGTGAACTACTGGTTTCTTTCACACTTCTGGGCGAAAAGCCTCATTATTCCTATTCCCAAGCCTGGAAGAAGTTCTTTTCTAACCATCAAACTACCGTCCCATAGCTTTGACCAGCTGTGTCTGTAAATTGATGAAGAAAATGGTCAATGCTAGACTCATGTGGAAACTGGAAACCGATGGCCTTTTGGCGAAAGAACAGTGTGGTTTCCGCAAACATCGGACTACAGTTGACCATTTGATTCGTCTGGAATCTACACTTCGGAACGCCTTTTTGAACAAACAGCATGCAGTGGGAATTTCTTTGACTTGGAGAAGGCCTACGATACCACCTAGAAGTCTGGGATACTTCATGATCTCCATGATCTGGGTTTTCGAGGCCATTCTTCCGCTTTTCATACAAAACTTTTTGGCAGAACGACAGTTTCAGGTCCGGGTTGGCACCACTCTCTCTGATGTCCACGAGCAGGAATTGGGTGTTCACAGGGGAGCATACTGTCTCCTGCCCTCTTTAGCATCAAGATCAACAACATTGTTAAATCAGTTCAGCAGGGTTCAGACTGCTCATTGTTTGTGGATGATTTTGCTGTCTACGCAACTGGAAGCCTGTACCCGAGTATCCAGCGCAGGCTCCAGCTTTGCGTGGATAAAATTCATCAGTGGGCGGATGAAAACGGTTTCACCTTTTCTACTACAAAGACACAGTGTATTCACTTCCATAATTTTCGTCAGTTTTTTCCAGATCCTGAAATTCAAGTAGGGAAATCTCCCATTCCAGCTGTCAAAGAGGCCAAATTTCTAGGAGTTATTTTTGACCAGAAACTTAACTTTCTCAGACACATCAAAAACCTCAAAACTGCTTGCCAGAAAGCACTGAATATTCTGCGGGTCGTAGCGCACACCGACTGGGGCGCTGATAAGAAAACTTTGCTGCACCTCTACAGAGCCTTCGTCCGTTCCAAACTGGACTACGGTTGTGCTGTGTACGGCTCCGCAAGATCGTCTTACCTCAAACTCTTGGACCCTATCCACCATCAAGGGCTTCGTCTCTGTCTTGGAGCATTCCGCACCACCCCTGTGTACAGCCTGTACGCAGAGGCGGGTGAACCTTCACTGTCCAACCGCAGGCTGAAATTGTCTTTGAATTATTATATCGACTGTTCTCGGAACCAGAAAACCCTGCCTATGACTGTGTCTTTGACCCTCCGTTCCAAAGTAAGTTTGAAAACAGCCCGAAATGTATCCGCGTTTGGTCTTCGTATGCAGCCGCACGTGCGGAATGCAGGTCTAGACCTAGGAGTTGTGTCTGATTTTTCCAAGTTTCCGGATCAGCCTCCGTGGACCTTTTTCACACCAGAGATTTGTTTCGATCTTGCAGCTTTTCGCAAAGAGTCTACCAGCTCTCTGCCGTACAAGGCATTGTATGCTGACCTCTGTTCGAAATTCCCATCCTATCAAAAAGTTTTCACTGACGGTTCCAAGTCTGAAGATGGAGTGGCCTGTGCAGCCTACTGCCCTGGGGCTCCTTCTCAGATATTGTTGGAACATATACATTCAGATGCTTCTGTCTATTCTGCTGAACTTACTGCTCTGGTTCTGGCTTTGAAGATAATCTCACAATCTACGAAGAGGGACTTTCTGGTTCTGTCGGATTCGCTGTCAGCTTTGGAGGCCATAGCTGGCCGCAACCTTCAGCATCCAGAACTTTTACATTTCTTTGAACTTTTTAGCAAGTTGAAAGCGGATGGTTACAACATTACTCTTGCTTGGGTTCCTGGTCTGTTGGCATAGGCGGGAACGAAATGGTTGATCGTTTAGCCAAGAACGCCACAAGAGAGAAACTGTCCAACATATATGTCCCCTGCTCAGATGTGAAACCAAAATTAACGATTATGTGAGAGACCTCTGGCAGGAGGATTGGAACACCCAGACGAGTAACAAACTCTTTCAGATCCATCCAAACCTTAAGGACTTCCTCCCATCTACGTCGGGTGGTCGTAAAGAGGAAACGGTTCTGTGCCGGCTGCACACCGGCCATTCGTATTTTACCCATTCCTACCTTTTAAAGAGTGAAGAAGCTCCGTGGTGCATTCCATGTCATGCGCCACTCACAATGAAACATGTTCTTTTAGAGTGTTGGGACTTGCACGATGTGAGACACAAACATTTTACAGCGGAGTCCATGAAGATCCTGTTCAGGGATGTCCCGCCTGACGTGATCCTTGAGTTTTTGAGAGAGATTAACATTTTTCATCTGATTTAAGATTTTACGGAAGAAAGATTTTTAACGAAGTTTCTGGTGCGTTTCTAGACGATATCATTTAAAGAGATGTGTGAAATTAAAAAAAAATTTTTTTTTTACATGACTGGTGAGTTGATTTTAACGTGGTGACAGCCCTGATGTGGCCCTTTGCGGTCGGCTGGGCTATAAGCAACATTATCTTATCTTATCTTGTGCAGTGCTTGAGTGTCACTGAGCATAGTTGGGCTGAGCCACTGAGCACATTTATGCTTGAGTGGCAATGAGTATGTTTTTCGTTCAAGGCCTGGGGTATGTTTATGCATCACACCTGACTGGTTTTCGACCTTTCAGCTGCATTTCCGTTTAGTTGCAGAAGGGGTAAGGGATACAATTCTTGCAGACATCCAAAGTTACGTGTAACTCATATTATAAATTCAAAGAATACGAAGCACCTGCAGCAGTGTCTGTTGACCTGTATTTCTTTCCATCCAGCAGCTCCATCTCCACGTATTTTCAGCCAGCATATATCCACCAAGGAAGATGAGACATGTAAAATATTGAAGCGATTAAACAAGTGCGTCGCTTCATCCAAGATGAATTTTAAGCAAAAAAATCAACAAGCTTCTCTCTGTGGAAAAGAAAAATCAAGTTCACTGTAGCCCCCAAAACCATTCAACTGTAACAAAGAACCGGGTGGTCCAAATGACTCCTTAAAAGATGCAAAGGGGAGAGGAAACCAAAAAATGGCAGAAGAATCAAGGTTGGTTTTGCATTTTCACATGACCCAAAAGCTTCTGGGGCCCCTCTGTTTTAGATCCACACTCCCCTGTGGAATCAGTGGAGGCCAAAACACAAAAATACAAGAAAAGGGCTTGGTGGGAAACCGGTCCCAGAGGGTTTTTCTCTTTTTTTCCGCCAGCAAAGCAAAAGTTCCTGTAAATCCACCTCAAGGAATAAAATTTGGGGTAAAGCAAGGTTCCACGGGGGAGAAATTGGAGGGGTATTCTTAACCTTCTGACAACAGCCCCGGCTACGACCGGAAATCACACTCCCAAAGGCTGAGCACCTCCCAGCGCCCGGAAAAAACACGTGCAACAATGGGCCCGCCTGTTTCTCGGGAAAAAGGGAAGTCTCGCGAGAATGTGACTTCCCTTTCTGTACCCATTCACTTCCTTTGAAAAAAAAAACGCGAGTCGATCATGCCGTGGTTCTCGATTTACAGATTTTTAAAGTTTTGTGTCAAAATGCTTTTTTTCCCACCACGCTAACCTTGATTCTGCGTTCTATAAGGGTTTTATAAAAAAATACTGTTTTTGGGGGAATTTACGCATAAGACTTAGTGAAAGTGCGGGGTGATGAAGCTTACATGCCAGTTTTTCGATGATGATTTCCAGTATGATAAAAACTTTTCGGAAAAAAAATTTCTAAGAAGATTTTTTTTCCGGATAAATGGTCTGTGACATTTTTCAACTTGTGAATAGAAACAAATTAAATTTGTGGGAATTTTAAAAATGTTTTTCTTTTCATTTTTTCCTTCCTCCCTTTAAAAAATTTTTTAATGGGAAACCATTTTCAAATTACGGGAGTTATTTTTCTTGCCGATGGTTTTCGGCGTAACAAAGGTCAGGTAATGCATACAAAGGGTTAAGTAAAACTAATTTGAAATTATCAGGATTAACTCACCCCTACTGGCCAAATATGAAATTCAACATTCCTCTGTAAGGGGCGTTTGACACTTTTTTCAAAAAAATCTTTAAAAAAAAAAAAATTACACCATTCAAAAACATTTAAAAATACACTGATTGTTGTGTGGTTGAACAGGGTCAGTACAAAGTTTTCAGTGTGTCATATCCCAACTCTTTTTGTACCCTTAAAGGGAAAGGGGTTTTTTTCAATTTTGTAAAACTAAAAGTATTAAACAGCATTAAGTGAAATTTTCTCTAGGTTTTTTTTTCATATTTTGTGAAATAGTTACACAGGAAATAAAGGAAATTTCCTCTGTCAAAAAAAAATGGCCGTTTTTCATCATAAATCACTTTGAGAAACCCATTAAGTGAAAAAAAAAAATAACTATTTGCCAATTTCTTTCATATTCTTATCCCCCATGCCCCCGGTGGAGCAAGCCATTGACGACCCTCCGCCATCGCACACGTCTGTTTTTTGTCTGTCTGATTTTTACCCCACTGAAGATGTTTTTCCTCCTGCCGTGAGAGAAAACCCGGGGGAAAAGTGTGGTATTTTGTTGTTGTTCCGTCGAGCGATGAAGAACCTTTAGTCACCCTTAAACGGGGGTTTGGGGGGCATAGAGGCTGGTCGGGCGATCTGCGCCTGGAAAGACATCACAGTAGGGCAGGGGGGGGTGGCAGCAGTGGAATCTGTTACACGGTTTTCCTGATCACCTCGTGCCACGCAGCAACTGTTCTTTCCGGGTCCTGCACCTTTGGGACATTTTATCACCATCATCTCTGTCCTGGGCTCTCCCCATGTTAGTGGCTGATGTTGAGGCCGTCGGAGGATTTGGGGCTGTCTTTGAAACGCTTCCTCTTGGCCTCCATGAGAGCTTTTTGCCTGTTGCATTTCGCCAAACATATTTTCTTTGGGCTGAGGGTCTGGTACATACTAGTGCCCACCCAGGGGAAGCTTGACGCATCGGGATAAGAAGATGCGGCGGCCGCACAAGTGGGATTTTCATTCTGGAATCCTTCTCGCCACTTAATCCCAGATTTTCTGAGGCGGGGTGTGGAAATGGTTAAAACACCACCATTTTTGGGCGGCCAGGTTTTCCCCTCCACGATACTTTTTCGGACAGAGTGCGCCTAGGTAGGTAACTTATCCCCCCGGTTCATTTCTGCCAGTGATGGGATGACTAGTTCAATTAGTTTTTCCCCGGGCTGGCTGGGTTCATTTCGTCTTTTCCATATTGTTGTCAAGCGGAAGGTTGAAAGCAGCGAGAACTTGTCAACACGGTTGCATTGTGGCTTCTGAGGAAGTCACTGACAGTGTCGTCGAGCCCTTGGTTTTGCTAAAAGTCTCCTGAGATGAAGACTGATCCAACTGGGGTACTTGGACGATGCCTATCCGGGCATCATAAATGCGCAGTCACATAGCCGAGAAATAGGCTAAACAGGTAGGGCATAACACAACTCTGCTTACTCCTTTTGAGGGGGGAATGTTTAAATGTCTCCCTTTGTCTTGGACTCTGGCCCATGCCGTTGTAAAAATGGCGACGATGGCAAGGAACTTTCTGGGGCATCCGTTTTTCCCAAAATTTCTCCAAACCCCCCTCCCTTCTGACAGTGTAAAAGGTTTTGGTCAATTAACAAGGGGGAGTAAGGTCGAATTCGTTCTACACTTTTCTTGAAGCTTCGGCAGAAACACCATGTAAAGGCCCCTTTTGTTTTTTTCCAGAACCCACACGACTTCTGGTAGGAACCTTGCTCAAGAGGTGTTGAGCCATTTGAGAAGAACCTAGCCAGGATTTCCTGGTGGATAGGGGATTCTGCGAGGTTACGCAGACCTACGGTTTCCTTTGTGTTTGTAAAGAAAAATGGAGGCATTTTTAAAGGGCTTGAGGAACTGTCCCTGTGCCATATGACTAAGGAGTTGAAAATTTTGTTCACCTAGCCACCCCATCTTTGACCTCAGCGGGTATTGTTCTAACGGGGGTTTTTGCCACGGTAACAACGAATTGCTTTCCGCAGACCCCCCAAAGTTGGTACAGCATCCAGCATCTCACGATGGAATTTTGGGGGAGTCAACGTGGCCCATTGTTATGGGGATGGGTGGTTCAATCGTATAAATAGTTCAGCCCCTTTCTAGTTTTTTCTCTTTTATCTTGATCAGCGTTGTCCATCGGCGCTAGAAATGAAATGGCCCAAGGGGCCATAGACTTCCCCAACCCACATAGAAGTTTTTCATTGTTCTTGCGAAAACCCTGTCTCATCAGCTTGTTGCTCACCGGGATTTTGCATCTGGCGCATTTTGCGGATGTTTCTGCGTATGTTTTTCAGTGTGTCATTCTTTGCTTTGATTGTGGGTCGCGATGTGCGCTCGAGAGCACGATGTTTTTCCCTCAGAAGCGCTGGATTTCAGGCATTTCCCACGAACAGTCCTTGTGCCCCGGTTGGGGTCCCAGACACCCTTAGCTTGCTGTACAAGCTCACAAAGTGCCCCCATGTGCTTGCACAGGGTTTCAATGGTGGCCCAAGCAAGTTTCCAGGGTCAACAAAGGACTTTTTGAACGAAAACCTTGACGCTGACATTCATATGTTTGGGGGTTTTAGCCTTGGGACATCTCTTGGGCGGGACCCCTCCGGGGGGTTACGACCTTGTCGGGGTCGGGGGTTTGCGGGCCAGTGCCCTTAGGCTCTGCGGCGGGGGCATCAAATTTTTGAAGATAGCTGTTTTTTTCATACGCTTCTAGGCCTGAGAGGTGCAGATGCTGTTTCCCTAAGCTACGTGGTGGGGTTGATGCCCCTGTGGGGGTTTTTCCCCATGCAAAGGCAAAGGGGTGGGATCCTACTAAGAGAACCCCCTTTTTTTCCTTTTTTTTTTCGCCTCCCTTTTTTGGCCCTTTTCTATCTTCGCTCCCCTTAAAGTCTTCTTTTTTCACATCCTTTTCTCTCTGGGTCCCTTTAAGATCCCCGTGTTTGCCGTGCGGGACCTGGTCGGGGGAAGAACCCTGGGTTTGAGGGGCCATCTTGAGGAGCCTGTGCTCCCAACCCCAAAACTTGGCTCGGACCTCTCCTAAAGGGGAGTACATTTTGGCCCGGGTGTACTAATCGCTCCCCTCTTGGGGCGGGGTCAAGACAACATTTCCCCCGGGGGGCCATGTGAACCCCTGAGTGCTCAGCTCTCTGCCCCCGGGAGTTGAGCAAAACGGGGGGAGGGGGTTAGTTCTTCTTTGTGATGTCTCTCCCGAACCCTGAAGGGGGTCAAGACATGGTTTTTTGGCCCGGGCCCCTTATTTGGACCCCAAGGGTGGGTGGAAAAGGGGAGAGATGAATCATACTACATAATTGGCTTTTTCCAAAAACATTCCCCCCAAAAGGAAGGGGAAAGTCAGCATCCCCTATTTGGGGGAATGGCAAACAGATAGGATTCTGATACAGAAGGAGACAAGACAGGTTTTGGGTCCTGGTCGTGAGGGAGGGAGGAGCAAAACAAACCCCCTTCAGCTCTGAGCCCTTTTGCCAAAAAAAAGGCTTTCAAGGTTTGGCAGGGCCCCCCTCGGTCCACAAGATTTACGAAATGGCTTTCCTTTTGATTTTAAAAACCACGAAACAATCGACCATGTAAAGGGAAAAAAATTGGGGAAACGGGGGAATCAGAGAAACCCCCACAAACAAAAATCATCAAAGGCTTTTCGCTGCAGGGTTTTATTGGTGCTCGGAGGGAAAATTAAATGGGCGGGGCCCCGGGTTTTTACGGGGGTGCCAGGGGCAGTAAAGAAAGGGTGCAAAAGAGTGCCCCCAACCCCCCTTTTCTGACATTCTGCAACCCGTGCGCCCCCGGGCATCAAAGCCAACCGAGTCCGGGGTTTAGTTATAAGTTTCCCTCCCCCTTTTAGGTGCTTCAGGTGCCCAAAATTTGGGCCCGTCAGGGACCCCCTGTTTTGGGGAGGGGGTGTGGGATTGCCAAGGCAAACCCCTGATGGGCCGGTTGATCCGACATGTGCTAACTGCGGTGGCGACCATCCCTCCCTTCCCGAAATTGCTTCTTGTTCAGGGGAAACGCTATACAACATCAAAACGGAAAAAAGATTCTTTTTTTGGCCGGAAACAGGTTTTTGGGGGAGTCAGACGCCGACGCTTCTTCCAAAGCTTGGCGTTTAAAAGGTTCCCACAGTTTTTACCTCGGTCCCCTGCCCGAACATAATTCATTTTTCGAAAAAATTGCAAGTAAAATCTTCAGTTTGGTGTAGAGGCCACCCCCTTCCAAACCAAAATGACGCCCGGTGGGGCAAAAAATCCGCCACCCCCCGACTGCCCCCAGTCTACAACATCTGCTGCTGGGCAGATTAAAAAACCAGCACCTCGAACTCCCCGTCCAGGCCCCCGGGGGCAAGGGAGTTCCCCCCTGTGGGGAGGTGGGATTAGGACAAAAACCCCCCCACCCCAAAATCCCGACCTCCCCATCCCAAAATCCAGGCCTTGTACCCGCGGGGAATTCCTGCCAGCGGGCCCAAGACCAACACAGTCCAGTGAAACTAAAAAAAAAAGTTCACTCCTTGGCCCCAAGTGATGGGAGATGACCGATCTCTCTCCTTTTCGCCCTCGCACCTGGATAGTACAATATTCCATTGGAATAAACCGTGGATTAAATTCCCAACTTTTGAGGAGCTGCAGCTTTTCTCTATAAACCCCGCGTTTTAGGAAACCCCAAAATTCAAAGCCAAAAACCCTTTTCTCTTTTGGCTTTAATATACTTTTAAAAACCGCACAAACCCTCCACTTGGGGTTGTGGGGGTGTTGCCTTTTCCTACACAAAACTTTGTTGTATTCCCCGTACTTTTTCTAACCCCCCTTTAGGGGTAGCTGCGGATCACTCTCCACAAAACTTGACACTCTGTTTTCCCTTTTTCTTCCACCTTCTGCCCGGTTTGTCGTCAGACCTTGCTCTGTGGAGAACTTCCCGCCTTTTTTGTGTTTGGGGGACTTTAAAGGCACACCCTCTTTGGGGTTGCCGGGAAGTACCCAGAGGTTGCTGTTGAAGATGTCCTTTTAATTGGGTTTTTTTTTGTCTGGAAAGACGGGTCTGCAAACTTACCTCCACTCTTTCCAATTCACTTTTGTGTTTTGATTTGTCGGTTTTTTACCCTGCGGGCCGGGCTTTGAGGGGCGCCATGACGATCTGCACGGAATGACCATTTTCCTGTCCTTTTACAAACCTGTAATAACTGAACACCCTGTTTCTCAACTCTAAATTACAAGAAAGAAACTGGGATCTTTCGCAACCACTATTTAAGAAATTTCCCGGACACTGACTTTCTTTAAGTCGGACCCAGCTAACCGACTAACCGTGTCAAGTGGCTAAAGCTTGATTCCATGCCCGATAAAAACAAATGCCAAAAAAAAAAACCCCGGTTTATCGACGCCAACAAATTTCCAAAGTTCGAAAACGGGGTCAGCGTCGGGATACCAACGACCTCGGGGCCCAACCTCGAGCCCATCAAAAACTCCGTCTAAAACTAACACACTTTTAAAAACAGTAAACTCGGTCCGGAGAAGCTTCTGCTCCCCCGACATCAAAAACTTTAAAAAAAAGTGTGGGAAAATCATTAAAAAACAAAGGGGAAACCCTTCCCACTGTGAACCATCTCAAGTTTTCAGTTTTTTTTAATAACAGAGAAAAACAGTTGCTAACTGCTTGCTTCAACCTTTTTAAAGAATCCCCCTCTTTAAAAATCATCACTTTGTCAAACACAAAACCCAAAAAAAAAATTTCCCCGCAACTTTTCATCCGACAACATGGAAACTAAAACTTCCTTTTTTAATTAAAAAGCTGAAATCGCCCCACTCTCTTTCAGCGATTTTTCCCAGGGATAGATGACAACATTTTCAACTATTGAAAAAATCTTTCCCCAAGAAGGTCTGAACTTTCCCGTTCAGGTAAACAAACCCCGGTGGACTACAGTTCTTTCCACCCTCTTTTGGGGGACAGCCCTCTTTTTTCCCATCCCCAAACCTGGAAAAAAATCTTTCTAATCCATCAAACTACCGTCCCAAAAGCTTTGACCAGCGTGTCGTAAAAGATGAAAAATGGTCAATGCTACCATGTGGAAACTGGGGAAAACCGATGGCCTTTTGGGAAAGAACATGTGGGTTTTCCCCAAACATCGTATTTCGTTGACCTTTGATTCTCTGGAATCTACACTTAGGAACGCTTTTTTTTAAAAAACACATGCAGTGGGAATTTTCTTTGACTTGGGGAAGGCCTACGATACCACCTGGGGAAATCGGGGATACTTCTATCTCCACGATCTGGTTTTCGAGGCCTTCCCTTTTTATTCAAAATTTTTTGGAGAACGACAGTTTCAGTCCGGGTTGGCACCACCTCTCTGAGTCCACAGCAGGATTGGGTGTTCCCCGGGGACATACTGTCTCCTGCCCTCTTAGTATTAAAAACAACAACATTGTGAAATAGTTCACGGGTTCAGAAATGTCATTGTTTGGGGGATGATTTTTCTGCTACCAACTGGACCTGTCCCCAGTGTCCAGCGCAGGGGTCCCCTTTGGGATAAAATCCATCGATGGGGGGTTAAAACGGTTTCACCTTTTCTGCTACAAAACCCCCTGTATCATTCCCAAACCCGCAAGCCAGATCCGGAATCAAGTAGGGAAATCTCCCCTTCCCTGTTAAAGAGGCCAAATTTCTGGGGGTCATTTTTTACCAAAAACTTAAATTTCCAGCCATATTAAAAACCTCAAAACCTTGCCAAAAGGCACGATATTTTTGCGGGCGTAGCCACACCCACGGGGGCTGATAAGAAAAACTTTGTTGCACCCCCTACGAGCCTTCCGTTAAAATGGACTACGGTTTTCTGTTACGGTCCGCAAAATCATTACCCCAAACTCTTGGACCCTTTTCCCCCACAAGGGGTTGGTCTTCTTTGGGGCGTTTTCCCCCCACCCCCTTTTTCACCTGTCCCGAGGCAGGTAACCTTTACTGTCCAATCGAGCTGAAACGCTTTGAATTATATAACCACGTTCCAAACCAAGAATCCTCCATACGTTTTTTTACCCTCCTTCCAAGAAGTTTTTAAAATAACCCGAAATGTATTCCGCCCTTTTGGGTTCGATGCACCCCACGGCGGGGTGCAGGGATAGACCTGGGATAGTTTCCCATTTTTCCAAGTTTTCCCGGGCAAACCCCAGGACCTTTTTCACCCCAAGATTCGTTTTGATCCGCACTTTCCGTAAAGGGGTCTACCACCCCCTGGCGTACAAAGGGTTTGTATGCCGAGCTCTGTTCCAAATTCCCTCCTTCAAAAGTTTTTCCCCACGGGGCCAAAGTTGAGGAGGAGTGGCCTGTGCACACGCCCGGGGCTCCTTCCAATATTGTTGAACCTACATTCGAGCTTCTGTCATTCTGCTGACACTGCCAGTACGGCTTGAAATAATCTCCCTTCTTCGAGGGGGCTTTTGGTTCGTCGGGGTTCGCTGTCAGCTTTGGGGCCAAGCGGCCGAACCTTTACATCCAGAAATTTATTTTTTTTTGTTTTAGCAAGTTTTAAGGCGGGCGGGTTTAAACATTACTCTGCTTTGGGGTTTCCCGGGCCAGTTGGATCGCGGGGGAAGAAATTTGTGTTAGCCAAGAAGCCAAAGGGAAAAGCCAACACTTAATCCCGCTCAGATGTGAAACCCAAAAAAAAACGATTATGTGAGGAACCCCTGGCAGGGGGAAATTGGCAAAACAACGAATAACAAACTCTTTTTGATCCCCTCCAAACCTTAAAGACTTTCCCCCATCACGTCGGGTGGTCGTAAAAGGGGGAAAAGGTTCTGTGCCCGGGGCACCCGGGCCCTTCGTATTTTTTCCCATTCTTTCCTTTTAAATGAAGAAACCCGTGGGGCATTTCATGCATGCCCCTCACAATGAAAAAATTTTTTAGAGTGTTGGGCTTTCACATTTTAGAAAAAAAAACATTTTACAGCGAGTCCCTAAACCCCTTCGGGATGTCCCCCCGAGGCCTTTGGGGTTTTTTTTTGAGAAAAAACATTTTTCACTGATTTAGATTTTTCGGAAGAAGGATTTTATTAAAAAAATTTTTTTTGGTTCGTTTGTAGACGATATTTAAAAAGTGTGAAGTTTTTTTTTTTTTTTTTAAAACTGGGGTTGATTTTTAACGGGGGACAGCCCTGTGTGGCCCCCGCGGTCGGGGTGGGGTATAAGAACATTTTCTTTTCCTTGGGCTGGGCTAACCTGAGCTTTGAGACGATAGGCGGTGAATTTTCCACCCCTCCGGCCGCACATTTTCCCTGTCACCGTCCCCCCCCGTCCCCCCCTCCATGACATAGCAAATTTAATGCCCAAGTTGGGTCACGGTGCAACCATGATGCCTGTTTCGGGTAAGGAGGTGGAAGTGGTGTTTCTGATCAGGGGGCATGCTCGACACTCGAAGGGGAAGCCCGACCGTTTTAATTTCAGGCCAACCTATTTTTTTCCCAAACACCCCCCCCAGGTGGGGGTATGTGCCCCAAATCCGCATTAAAGCCCCAAAATGATGAGCTTTTCAGTGCGGGAACAGTGGTGATGACGGCGTCAGGGCTTCATATTCATAAAACTTTTCTTTGACCTCATTTGGGTTGGTCATGGTGGGTGCATACGTGCTGACAATGGTGGCAAACTTTTGTCCTCGTGAGAGAGGGAGCCTCAGCGTCATCAAGCGATCGTTCACTGCTTTAGGCGGGCCAACCAGCTTGCCGACAAGTGTTGACTTCACCGCAAAGCCAACCCCAGCCTCACGTCTCTCCTCAGGTTCACGCCCACTCCAAAAGAAGGTATAGCCTGCGCCAGCCAGCCAGTTCACCCTCCCCAGCCAGCCTGGTCTGGCTTAGGGCAGCAATGTCAATCTTATATCTGGCAAGTTCATTCACAATGAGGGCTGTACGCCTCTGGGGTCAATTTGAGGCTTCCCTGTCAAGGAGCATGCGGACATTCCATGTGGCTAGGTTCAGAAGAGTAATCCTCGTTTTTCTTTTTTCTGTCTTGTTTCGACGGCAATGATAGGGTCCCCACCAGCGGCAGTATGCTGGATAGGGTGATGTGGAGCAGGCAATGTTTAGGGCACCTATTCTAGCCCCTTCCTCATGCCATGGAGGTGAGCAGTGCTATCCTAAAAACGGCTGCTCAATCGCTCAGGCGGGATGCCCACCGCCACTGCTGCTCGATTCAGTGACGGCCGACCATATGGCCTGAGCCGCCAGTGTGCAGGTCTGCGGCTACGACTTCCAGTGTACCCACACTGTCGCTTCGTTGCTCGCCCATCGCCACAGGACTTTGTGATAAGGGATTAGGATGAAGGATGACTGATGACATGCGCGATGACTTTGATTAAAGTGAGGAAGAGTTGCGCATTGTCGACCTTACTCTCTCGTCTGAGACCACTGTATCCAAAGGCAAGACAAGGTCGAGACGGTTGGAGATGGAGACGGATGCATTGGATGACCTAGGTGTTCTACGTGCCTCATCTAGCTCTATGCACTCCACAGTGCATTGCTGTAACTGCCTTTCTCTCCTTTGAACCATAAAGGTTTCTTCCGCAGTGTCCGCCGGCATCCAGTCTTTGCATCCATAGGTAGGCAAGCCCTAACTCATATCTCCCACTACTGTGAACTGCAGTAGGGTGTTGCTCTCTTCCGCCTTCACAGCCGTTGGGAAAATTGTATCCTCATCCGCCTGTTTGCCGTTGGAGCTTGGTTTGCCAGATTGTTTATCGAGGTTGACTCCTCTAGATCCATCGTGTTTAGCCTGGGGGCTTGTGCTGCTCAGTTACCATGGGTCACCTCGGGGAGGATGTGGTTGGAAACCATGCACGATCGGTCTTGAAGTGAAAGAAGCTATGCCGAGCCAGGGGACTAACACCGCAAAGATGCCCCGCTGATGTCAGTACCTGTGCCAGGCAACAACTACATACAGCACCACGAGCAAGCCCACAAGACTGTCACAATCTGTTTTTCTTTATCTACCTCCATCTGTCCCGGTTTGTCGTCAGGACCTTGTCAGTCTGTTAGGGGAACTCCTCGACCTTTTTTGCTGTTGGGTGACTTTAACGGTCACAACCCTCTTTGGGGTAGTACCGGTTCGTCATCCAGAGGTCTGCTGATTGAGGATGTCCTTTCGGATTTGGATTTGTGTTGTCTGAACGACGGATCTGCAACTTACCTCCATTCTTCCACAGGTTCACTTTCGTGTTTAGATTTGTCGGGTTTTTGACCCCTCCCCTCCGGGGGGTTGCGACCTTGTCGTGGTCGGTGGGTTTGCGTGGTCCAGTGATCCCTTAGGCTTTTGCTGGCGGGGGCATCAATACTTGGAGATAGGCTGTTTTTTTCACACTGCTTCTAGGCCTGAGAGGTGCAGATGCTGTTTGGCCTAAGCGTAACGTGGTAAGGAGTTGATGCCCCTGGTAGGGCTTTCCCATGTCAGATAGGCTAAGGGTGAGGATCTGACTAACAGTAACCCGCCTTTCTCCTTTTCTTGTTTTCTGCCTCCCTTATTTGGCCCTTTTCTATCTTCGTCTCCCCTTCAAGTCTTCTTTTCCACACTCCTTTTCTCTCTGTGGTCTCCTTAAGATCCGCCGCGTTTGCCGTGCGGATGCGACCTGTGTCGGAGGGGAATG
>CM031611.1:69415896-69460896 GCA_018398815.1 Conus ventricosus
GGGGAAAAATTTTTTAAGTTTGTTGTGTACATGTTTATTCCACATCTTTTATGATTCGAAGATTGTTTTTGATTGAGATCTAGTCAATCTGTCATGGGGTTAAATTGTGAGATTGTTTGCTTTTGACATACTTAGTGGAAATTTGTTTGTATAGATTTGTGTAACAGTTCATTATCATGGCTGAAATCAGTGAAACTTGGATGGGAATTAAGGAGTGGGAGAATCTCAAGCCTGTTTTTAAAAATTTCTTTCGATTACTATACGGGAAAGTTGCTCCTTCCAAACTAGTGAAGGTTGGAGGTGAAATTTAACCAACTCTTTTTTGAAAATATCCCAATCCTCCCCTAGAGGACAACACCGACCCACCTCCAACTCTTGTCACACCCCCCATAACAAATTCATGTGTGATCTCTTTGGGGATGAAATCACAGTAAAAACAGCAAATCATTCTAAATTTGCTTTTTTTGAAAAAAACTTTACAAGAAAGTGCCAACAATTTTGTAAAATGAACAACCTCAATCACGCATTTCTTCAACCTTTAAAAAAAAAAAAAAATCTGTGCTTACACACAAATCTTCTGATGTTTCTGTTCTTTCTTAAATTGACAAGAAAATGCCAAGGATCTCGTAAAGTGGACTGATCTCAGTCACATGTACTTCACCCTCAACCTATGCTTATCACAACCAGGCACAAAAGACAGAATCTAAAGTCTAAACTCCCAACACAAAATCTTAGAGATGAACCAGTTGAACAGGCTAGAAATAACAGTTGAAAACTAGTACTTATTACTGTTAGTTGCCCCCATATATATAAAATTTTTCTTTGCAGAATGATTTTATAGAAACCCCTAAAATCAAACACTTTCTTTACTACTCACACTTGCCTTTTTTTCCAGTCTCATTATCAGTCACACACAAAAATAAAATGTGTCTGCCTTATGGGATTCTGCTAGCACTAAGATGGTGAAACCACTGCTGAGCCTACACAAACAAGCACTCAAATGAGTCCTTCTAAAAAAAATCAGTCTTTTGGATTCAGACAGGCAAAAAGGGATAAATTCTCTCTTTATGTTCAAGACAAAACAAAGGGCTCATAATGATAAAGCACAAGATCATGTCAGAGAAAAAACCTGCAGCATTTATTTTGCAGATTCTCCAATCAGTTCCTTGAGGACCGTATCCCAAGATCATATCCCTGTTTAAAGTATTGAATAATTCAAAACCCGTTTTAACGTATTCAGGCTCCTCTCAGGGAACTCGCTTACAGAATCAAATTTGGCAATGCGATGCTTGTCAACTTTCAAAGGCCTATATTTCAACCATTTAAGTCCTGAAAGTTTACAAACTCTGCAATAAACCCCCACCCCCCACCCCACCAAACCCCCCTCCTTGTATTTTTCATGAAAGCCTTTTGTTCTTAAAATGCAAATGATATTCAAGGGATTTTGCATACTTTAGTACCTAGTCTGTTGAGTAAGCGACTGTCAAATATGTGTGTGTGTGTGTGTGTGTGTGTGTGTGTGTGTGATACCTTGTCTTGTCATAATGTTTTCATACTTGTATTGTTATGTGACTCTCTCTCCCTCCCTCCCTCTGAATATATACAGAATCTGAGACAATATTTTTTCATGCTGATCAATGAGGATGAGAATGATGAAGATGGTGCAGTGGATTTCCATTCAGGTCTGAGACTGCTTACTTTCATAATAAATCAACCAGGCCCGAGAGACACAGCACCAGCAGTGCTGATCAGGAAATGTAAGCAACACTCTCAGAGATGCATCTATACGTGATGACACTCTGCTATGTGGTCTCAGTCTTCCCAATTAAGCCCATAGCAATGTCAACTTTTTACCTCCTTGCTTTCAAACAATATATACATATTATGTATGTTTTAATTTGCATTCATAATGAAATATGGAGGTCAAAGTAAACACAAACTGTGTGTGTGTGTGTGTGTGTGTGTGTGTGTGTGTGTGTGTGTGTGTGTGTGTGTGTGAGAGAGATACAGACAGACAGACAGCTGTAATCATGCTCACAACGTTAATGGAGGAATAAGCCATTGAGCCACTCAGCCACAGGTTAGGCCCGGGATGCAGGCAAATGAGTCGCAAAGCAGCAAAATGGGATGCACAATGTGAAAAAAAGCAGTCTGCAGGACTTGCCCTGATTATTCAACACAGCTACTCTCAATTTGGAAAAAGAGAAATCTTTTTATTTGTTTATATTGTTATTGTATGGGTGTATGTGTGTGTGTGTGTGTGTGTGTGTGTGTGTGTGTGTGTGTGTGTGTGTGTGTGCGAACAAGTCAAGGTATAATTACTGATCTGACAATAAATGGCTTCAATCAGTCAGTGACTGAATCAGTTGTATACATGTGTGTTAGCTGAATTTCTGTGTTAACTAAAGCTGCTATCACACATAAACAATCACCCTTTTTTTAATAAGAGAGAGAGAGAGAGAGAGAGAGAGAGAGAGAGAGAGAGAGAGAAGGCAAATGAATCTGTATTTTCTTATGATGGTGATAAAAAGGATAATAGCTTTGTTACAAGTCTGTTGTTGAAAGAGAGGGGAAGGGGGAGGGACACTATATAAGTCCTGAGAGAGAGAATGAATGTGTAACTCTGTTTTCCAATGGTGGTGATATAAGAACAATGGTTAAATTACTCATCAATTGTTGAGAGAGAGAGAAAGAGATTGATTGATTGATTGATCTTTTAATCACAAGGATGAAGATTTTAGGCCAAAGCCTAGCCTTACAATCTGTCCTTGTCATGCATATATTATGTCATTCATACTGACAATTTAACATAGCAACATGGTAATCTAATTCTACAATGATAAGCAAACTATTCATAAAAGTACTAATGAGATGGGGGATGGTAAAACAGAAGGAAACTTACAAACAAACAAACAAAACTACAGAGAGAGAGGTCAGAGGAGGGTGGGGAAGAGAGAATGGTAGGTAGGGGGAGGAGAAAAGGGATGGTAGACAGAGTTGGAACTTGGAGTGGGGATGACCGATGAGCGATTTTAACGGAATAGGTTTTATGTTTAGACGATTTATTCAAAGTATGGTTAGAGAGAGAGAGAGAGAGATTCAGTTTCAGTTTCATCAAGGAGGCGTCACTGCGTGCGGACTAGTCCATATACGCTACACCACATCCGCTAAGTTTTGAGACCACACTATGCATGATTTGAAGCTGATGGATAAATGAATTAACAACAAAGATGAGACAATTATTGAAGATGAGGGTCTCGTGGCTACGACTCAGCGGATGTCTGACCTACGAACTAGCCCAACACGCTGGTAAGACCTTGAGTGCCTTCTTACCATTTTCTTTTTTGTGTGTGTAGGTAGTGGTTGTACACGTATGTGTATGATGTGTGGGCATGGGCCCATGTGTGTGCGTGGACGCGCGCGCGCGCGCGCGCGCGCGCGTGTGTGTGTGTGTGTGTGTGTGTGTGTGTGTGTGTGTGTGTGTGTGTGTGTGTGTGTGCGCATGTATGTGTGTGTGTGCGCAGGCATGTGTGCGTGTTGTTTGTGTGTGTGTGTGTGCACGTGTGTGTGTGTGTGTGTGTGTGTGTGGTGTGTGTGTGTGTGTGTGTGTGTGTGTGTGTGCATGTGCAGAAGTGTGTGTGTGTGTGTGTGTGTGTGTGTGTGTGTGTGTGTGTGTGTGTGTGTGTAATTTGTGGGTTTGTGTGAGCACACATATCTGCATATAGGCTATATGTGTACATATCTGTGTGTGTATGTGAATGTCTTTGTATGTGTGTGTGTGAGTGTGCGCGCATGTATGTGTGTGCGAGTGTGTGTTTGTGTGTGCGTGCGTGTGTGTGTGTGTGTGTGTGTGTGTTTGTGACTGTGTGTGTGAATGTTCTGAAGATGACTTAGGAACAAGAACAAGACCATCAAATACAGCATATAAGTGCATGCGCACACTTGCGCGCACTCACACATACACATAACAATAAGAACAACAACTCCTCCCCTCAAACACATTCCCACGCACACTGACTGACTGAAACCAATTTATTGTCAGATTAACTCGAGGTTGTACTGACAAAACACACACGCACACTCACACACACACACACGCACGCACGCACGCACGCACGCACGCACGCGCGCGCGCGCGCGCGCGCGCGCGCGCGCGCACACAAACACACACACACACACACACACACACACACACACACACACACACACACACACACACACACACACACACCAACGCTTCCACACACATGTCTGTGGACTCTCTCATTAACATGCTGGCATTACCCCACTGATGAACACACACACACACACACACACACACCCTCCCACACACACACACACACACACACACACTCACACATACACTCACTCACTCTCTCCCGCACACACTCACACACCAATGCTTGCGCATTCATGATGCCCATGGATACTCTAATTAACATGCTGGTATTACCCCACTGATGAACACACACCAGCGCACACACGTCTACAGTATACGCTGGGGACCCTAAGATATTCAAAGTCTTGCCTCAGTTGACATGTGTTTCATCTTTTGTGTCTGTTATTGGAAAGGCCCAGTATGAGTTTGCCCTAATCTCTAAGAGTCTTCACAACGTTGGCCTTGAAATTATTCCTATGTTTGTTTGGTTGGTGATGTTTCTTGCTCTTCCCTTAAGTCTGGATGTGCGGCCACTTCCTCTCTTGATGTTCAGATCTGAAAGATGGTCTATGGTGTAGTGGCTTTGCTCTTATTTGCTTAAGTGATTCTTCAGATTTCTTATCACATCAGATCGGCCAAGCAGTAATCCAGTTCTGCTCTCTCGTTTCCTTTAACTCCAGCATGTCCAGGGCAGTACATCAATATGAGTCTCTCCAATGGAAGGCTGCGCATTAGTTCATTCCAAGCAGGGCTTCCCATTCCACTTTTCACTTTCTGATGTAGGTTCATGGAGTCAGTCAGTATCATGGCTTGCTGAGTTTGAAACTGGCTTATGGATGTAAGCCAGTGGAGTGCTTGTGTCACTGCTTCTACCTCCATTGTTAAACTGTGCACACCATTGTCTTCCTGAATAGTTTGGCCATTTTGCTTCACTGCGTATCCCCAGCTTGACTTACCTTTGGTGACAGAACCGTCAGTGTATATTAAAATATCATCTTTTGTGCAAAGGTCTTCTACCAGCATCTGAATTTCTGTGTTGGTTTTGCCTTCTGGCCATTCTCGACAATGTCTTCCAAGTTCTGGAGCGATGGCAATTTGGTAGAGGTGTTTCAAGTGGTCTGGATATTTCTCCCATTCCTTGGTTTCTTTTTAGTAAGTTGAAGGCGGACGGTTACAACATTACTCTTGCTTGGGTTCCTGGTCATGTTGGCATCGGCAGGAACGAAATGGTTGATCGTTTAGCCAAGAACGCCACAAGAGAGAAACTGTCCAACACTTATATCCCCTGCTCAGATGTGAAACCCAAAATTAACGATTATGTGAGAGACCTCTGGCAGGAGGATTGGAACACACAGACGAATAACAAACTCTTTCAGATCCGTCCAAACCTTAAGGACTTCCTCCCATCTACGTCGGGAGGTCGTAAAGAAGAAACGGTTCTGTGCCGGCTGCACACCGGCCATTCGTATTTTACCCATTCTTACCTTTTAAAGAGTGAAGAAGCTCCGTGGTGTATTCCATGTCATGCGCCACTCACAATGAAACATGTTCTTTTCGAGTGTTGGGACTTGCACGATGTGAGACACACACATTTTACAGCGGAGTCCATGAAGATCCTGTTCAGGGATGTCCCACCTGATGTGATCCTCGAGTTTTTGAGAGAGATTAACATTTTTCATCTGTTCCCAGTTCCATCATCAATGCAGCACTCCGCCGCACCATAGCTGTATCCAGAACATCTGCTCTGGACACCCAGCATCCAACCAAGACAGACAGACCCACAACCTACCTCCTCTACCACCCGCACACCCTCCCCATCTGTAGGATCCTCAAATCCAATTGGCACATTGTACATAACCACAAACCCGCCTTCCATACCAAACCCATGATCACATTCAAACGTGACAAAAACCTCAAAGACCTCCTCGTGCGGTCCAGTTTGAACAGAACCACAGCTACACCACCAGGTACTCACCCCTGCTCCAAACCCAACTGCAAAATCTGCCCCCTCACCAAACCAGACACCATCCTACAGGCCCCAAAGACTCCTTCACAGTCAAACGCACATTCTCATGTCAGAGCCGCAACATTATATATGCCATCCACTGCCAGCTGTGTGGCAAGATCTACATAGGGGAAACGTCACGCACACTCGAAACACGCATCTCTGAACACCTGGCCGATATCCGCCACCACCGACCCAAACCCGTCGCCCTACACTTCAACCACACCCAACACAACATCGACCATGTCAAAGTCATGGCACTCTGGCAGTCACAGAGTGACAGCTTTGAACGCACAACTCAAGAATCCCATCTCATTGCCAAACTGGGCACACTACACCCCCAAGGCATCAATATCCAACAATAACCAAACACACATACTCACCTCTTCCACACCAGTTGGCAAAATCCCCTACCAACACACACACATACACACACACATACACACACACTTACATACACCACCACCACATCCCCTTCACTCACTTCATACAGTAGTTACAGCAACCCTCCATCCATTTAATCTTAGTTTTGTATTATCCTTCCCATTAAATCCCTCCCCCCCCCTTTTTTTTTTTTTTTTTTTTTTCCCCTTACCATTATTATCAATCCACCATTACCACAACCATCACAAAGATATCACACCATCCCAATAAACTGGACACACAACCCTATCATATCACACACACACACCTCCCCTGACGCAACCCGCCCCCCCCCCCCCCCCCTCCCCCTCCATTTCCTCTCCCATAATCCCCCTGGCCGCATGTCATTTCCGCCCACCAAACACATGGACAAGAACGGATAAGTCATTTTTCATTCTTTTTTCGTTTTTCGTTGTTTGTACTGTCCCACATGTTAAATGTGATTTATTTTTTCGCCTGAAGAAGACCCAAGTGGTTGAAATGCATCGTGTCTTGTCTTGTGCTTTGTTTGTCAATGTCATTGGCGGTAAGTTCTAAACAAACTCTGTCTATTCCTAATCTTGCTTCGTTCGCCGCCGTCAGTCACTCCATTTTGAAATTTTTCATCTGATTTAAGATTTTACGGCAGAAAGATTTTTAACAAAATTTCTGGTGCGTTTGTAGACGATGTCATTTAACGAGATGTGTGAAAGTTGGGTTTTTTTTTTTTTTTTTTAGTGACTGGTGAGTTGATTATAACGTGGTGAAAGCCCTGATGTGGCCCTTTGCGGTCGGCTGGGCTATAAGCAACATTATCTTATCTTATCCTTGGTTTCTTTGACTTCTACTAACTGGCACACAGGCTGTATACTGTCTTCTGCCTGTCCCATCCATGATTTTCCACATCCTAGCCAAGTGCCTTTTGTTTCCTTGACTGCCACATGAAGTGGGTTTTGGGGATTTTTAAGTGCTCTGAAATATGCCTTCACGTGTTCTAGCTTGTGTCTTGTGTACATTGAAAAGAAAGTTGAGCAGGTATCGCATAGTTTGGACTGGTGTGTCCTTTGTGGTTTCCAGGATCAATCTCATTGCTTCATTTTGAATTCTTTCTAATTTGAGAAGGCTGCTGTTGGACAGTGTTGTAAGCACTAATCCATAATCTATTACACTGAGTACAAGTGCATGATACATTCGATAGAGATGGCGCAGTTCAATGCCTTTAGCTGCCATTGCTTTCATGGCAGATAAGCCTTTTTTGCATTTAAGAACAATATTCTCAACATGCTTTCTAAAGGTTAGCATTCTGTCAAAGCCTACACCCAAATAGCGTAGGTTGTTAGTTGATTCAATTGGTATTCCATTGAAAGAAACTGGTGAGGGTACTTGTCCTGATGTCTTGTTGTTGAGAGTGCAGACTAATGTCTGGGCTTTTGTTGGGTTGATGGACAATCCAGCTTCTTGACACCACTGAGCAATGTTGTTCAACTGTTGCTGAACTGCTTTCGTTCTTTCTTCAGCACTCTTTGATGTTTTGTAGATCAGGCCGTCATCTGCAAATGTCATCACTCAAGCAATTCTGTTTCTGTTGAAGTCTGCTAGGCCTTTAGTGTAAACATTGTACAAAACAGGGGAAAGAGGAGAACCTTGAGGTTATCCCATAGAAAGTTTATGTGGCTCAGAAGTCCAATCTCCAAATCGTAGGATGACAGTTCGCTCCCTAATTGCCGCTGCTATCCATCATGTAAGTGTCTTACTGACTCCATAGTCAAGGAGTAGTTCCATAAGAAGCGAGAACTGGACTTTGTTGTATGCATCTTCCAGATCTATTGCCACAGCCAGTGTTTCTTCCTTTCTTTGGAATCCTTCGTACACTTCATAGGCAAAAGCATTTTCCCATGTACTTTTACCTGTTCTGTAGCCGCCTTGATTTGATGGGAGGATTTGTCAACTTTCAAGATCTCTTGTGAGTTTTCTTGCTATGATTCGTTCCATGAGCTTTTCTGCTATATTTTGCATAGTGAGTATGCGGTAGCCATTTAGCTGATGATGATCTTTTCCTGGCTTTGGTAAAGCTTTCAGGTAGCTGTGTGTCCAGTCTTCTGGGACATAGCCTTTATCAGAACTCTTCTGGTAGAGACTGAAGAGTTTGGCTCTCTCCTCTTCTGAGAGCTGTTTGATATCTGCATACCATACTTTGTCTGCACCTGGAGCACTATCCTTGGTGCATCTAGCTATTGCGTCATCCAGTTCAGATTCTGTGATTTCATCATCAATGCCAGGCTGAGCTAGGTGTTGGTTCAACTTGGTCAAATATTTCTTCCTTTCCTCCAGATTTCTTTGATCACTCTGTTCTATGAAATGTTTAAGTAGAGCCGACCCTTTCTCTAAATTTGTCTTGAGTTTTGTGATCCCATCAGCGTCTAAGATATCTGGGGTTGTGTTTGTTTTGTTTTTTCCTTCCATGCGACTGTAAAAGTACCAGAACTGAGTCAGTGTTGTGTTATAATTAAGTGACAAACAAAACTGTTGCCACTTGGTTTCTTTTGCTTCTTCAGCTACTCTTTCGAATTGTTCAGTCTGCTGATTCATGTCTGTTTTAATAGCTACATCGGGGCAAGGTTTTCTTCTTTCTCTCTGCCAAATTCTTACAGACTTGCGTTTCTCTTTCCAGGCTGTTTCCACCAAAGGGGTTGGACGATTTGTTTGGATGTAGCATTGTTTCTTTTCCATCTTCTACTCCTTAACGTTCCTATGATGTCCCCTTTATTGTTGTCGTATTGAAAAGGGTCCTTTTGTTTTGATTGTGTAGCTTTTGATGGTTTCTGTAAACTGAACACAACAGGGAAATAGGTCACTTCCATGATGAAGAAGTGCTTCCGCACTCATGCCTGCTGTGAACTTTGGTCCAATGAGTGCAATGTCAATGACATTGTCAGTGTCACCCTGCCTCCCTGTATGTGTTGGGGATGATGATGTCAGTGCACTAAGTAGTACTTTATCCAACATCGCTTCCAGTGCAATTCCTTGAGGATTGGTACCATGTTGATCCCACAATTTTTAGCGTGCATTAAGATCTCCACATAGTACGACAGAGTCTCCAGATTCATGTTCTATTTCCTCCAGAAAGGTCATATCCATTTTTGATGTGTGGGTACCTGGATGTATATATGCATTGATGACTGCAAGGCTTTTCTGATTATCATCCGTCTTTCTAGCCTCACACCCATTAGCTCACGTATGCTGCTACACCATTTTTCCAAGTCTATCCTGGACAGTTTGTTTTTCAAGTTGTTTTTTTATTATCATAGCTAGTCCTCGTCCATCATGCTTTTAAAATATTATGAATTCATCCAATTGTAATGGTCTGCGGGCGGCACTTCTAGTTTCTTGTAGACACAGAACATCAAACTATTCAAAGTCATACGCTAGTTTTTCAGTTGTTGAGATCCTCTTTCTGGCACTGCAGCAGTTCCAAGTACAAATCATGAAATATTTGTTGGATAGTCTTTCAGCTTTTGTTGTATTCCTACCTACCTTTCTTCTCCTCCCACCTCTTTTTCTACGCCGACTATTGTTTTGTGGGGATCCAGTTTTAAGTCCCAAAGCCTGCACCCGAAGATCCCCAAGGTGCAAGCGAGACAAAGTATTTTTAGAACCCATATGAAGGTATTCTTAGTGTTGAGGGGTCATAAGCGGTCGCCCTGACAGAGCCTCATATCAGGGAAAGGCAATGGATGTCCATACATGTAGGGAATGCCTGCACGTATGAAGTCCGTCTGCCTGGTGTCGCCCTTGGGCCAGACTACATATGGTTCGAGACTGTTTAACCCAACAGCCATTCATCCCCTCAGTACAGTATGAAAGCCTTGGGATTGGGGAGGTCAACTCCAACATAAGAAATAAAAAAAAAAGGTCAAAATGAGGGGGGAGGGACAGCTAAGAACATGATAGTGAAAGTGTGCCTCATTAAGTTGTCTAAGCTCGCTTGGGGAGCTTAAGATATGATTTTTTAAACTATATGTGAGACATATCTGTGCGAAAAACCAGGTAGAGAGAGAGAGAATTGGAGGGGGCAGGGAAGGTGGGGAGGGCAAAGTTGTTTACTGTAAATTACAAGTTACAACTTTTGAGACTGACTCATTTTGATCTCCTGGCTATAAACAAACAAAAAGAAGTAAAAAGGTGTTAGAGGTAGGGGTGGAGGACAGAACATTCCAAGCACCACCTAACTGAATTTGAAGTCTTTCAAATGATAAATTCAAAGAACAGTACCCACTCATCATTGAATCATGCCTGTAATGCTCTCTTTTTGGCACTGTTGATTGTTGCTTATTTTGCAAGTTCAACAATGTACATAAAATATCAATTTTTTATGACAAAGCTTCAGCAAAACACACACACACGCACGTGCACACACACACACACACACACACACACACACACACACACACACACACACACACACACACACACACACACACACACACACACTCTCTCTCTCTCTCTGTGTGTCTCACACACACACAACACACACACACACACACACACACACACACACACACACACACTCTCTCTCTCTCACTGTCTCTCTCTGTGTGTGTGTGTGTGTGTGTGTGTGTGTGTGTGTGTGTGTGTGTGTGTGTGTGTGACAGAAAGAAAGATAGAGACTGACTGTTGATAATGTTGTAAGGGCTGTGCCTTGCTGTATCATTAGCAAAAGAAATTGTGAGGGAAGGAGGCATTGAATATCTATATTCCCAGTAGTCATACTGTGGCAGTGTGATATATTGCTGGCTACCATGAAATAAATGACAAAGTCTGCACTTCTCAAGCTATGCATGCTTTGATTGTTAGTGTAGTCTTGTTGTTATGTTAAGCAGGCAAATTTTGAATCAAAGTGCTGTCCACCTTTTTGAACATGGCAAGTGTGAGGAATGCTGATTACTAGTTTGACCTGCATCAGGATGATTTGTGTAAATAAAGCACGAATGAGAGATAGTAGGGGAGAAGGAGGGGGGGGGGGGGGGGGGGGGGGAGGGAAAGGGGAAATGATTGACTTTCCTTGATGATAAGGTTATATCAAAAAAATATTACAAAATGTATTTTAATCTTTGAATGTTTTGCGAGAGCCCAGGGTCACATTTGAGAACTGAGTGCTAGAGTAAAAATTTTCACTTTGTACATGAGTGAACTTATAATTTCTATTAGTGTAAGCAAACTAAAAAAAATGAATAAATGAATGCTTTGTATGTTTCAAAAGTATGTTTTTATTTCTTCATTTAATTTACTTTGGATACACCCCACCATGCACTCCGCCTCAACCCCACCTTCTTCCCCTTCCCTCTTCCCCACTCTAAACCCTTCCCCTCCCCCCAATACACAATGTTTGGGGTGTGTTGCAAACACACATGGGTGCACACACACATACACACACACACACTCACATAAACACACACACACACACATGCACCCCCCTCCACACACACGCACACACACACACCACACACACACACACACACATACACACACAACATACACACACACACACACACACACACACACACACACACACACCCCTCCGGGGGTTGCAACCTTGCCGTGGTCGGAGGGCTTGCGTGGTCCTGTGATCCCTTAGGCTTTGCTGGCGGGGGCATCAATACTTGAGGATAGGCTGGTTTTTTAAACTACTTCTAGGCCTGAGAAGTGCAGATGCTGTCTGGCCTAAGCATAACGTGGTAAGGAGTTGATGCCCCTGGTAGGGCTTCCCATGTCAGATAGGCTAAGGGTGAGGATCCTGACTAAGAGTAACCCGCCTTTCTCCTTTTCTTGTTTTCTGCCTTCCTTATTTGGCCCTTTTCTATCTTCGTCTCCCCTTCAAGTCTTCTTTTCCACACTCCTTTTCTCTTTGTGGTCTCCTTAAGATCCGCCGCGTTTGCCGTGCGGTGCGACCTGTGTCGGAGGGGGATGAGATCCTGGTGATTGAGAGGGCCAGCGCTCTCAACACATCACTTTGGCTCGGACCTCTCCTAGACAGGAAGTACACTTTGGCCGGGTGTGTACTAATCGGCTCCCCTTTTTGGGGCTGGGTCAAAACAGGCATTTCTCCGGCTGGCCAAGGTAACCCCTGCAGTGCTCAGCTCTCTGTTCCCGGGAGTTGGGCATGATCAGGGGGGATAGGGTTGGTAGGTTTTTGTCTGTTGTATGTCTCTCCCGAAGCCTGGAAGGGGTCAAGACATTGGTTTCTTGGCCCTGGCCCTTAGTTGGACTCCAAGGTGGGTGGGTAAGGGAGGGATGAAATATAATAAACTAAACATGGCTTTTTCAAAACATATCCCCCCCAAACGGAAGAGGAAGGCCGTATCCCCTATTTCAGGGCTTTCTCAAACAGATAGTGATTCTGACAGTGAGGTAAGACAGAGGACAGGTTTCTGGGCTTCCTGGCTCGTGGTGGAAGGGACAGAGCAGGAAAGACCCCTTTCAGCTCTGAGCCCTTTTGCTATCCAAAAGGGCTTTCATGGTATAGCAGGTGAACCTAGGTCCATAAAAAGGTTGAGGAATGGTTCGTTTCTTATTCAATGTCGATCACAGAAACAATCTGAACAGCTGTTGAAAGGAACCCAAACTAGTGGGATAGGGAGTCAGGGTGACTCCCCATAAACAGTTGAATTCGTCGAAAGGTGTGATTCGCTGTCGAGAGTTAGCAGGTGTCTCGGAAGCAGAGATCAAAACAGAACTGGCGTCCCAGGGGGGGACGGAGGTGCGCAGGGTGTCGGTAAAGAAAGGTTCAGAGAGAGTGGCTCCCAACACCCTCTTCTGACATTCTGCAACCCTGTGTTGCCTCCGGTCATCAAGTCGGTTACTTGAATGTTCGTGTTCAGCCCTATGTGCCGTCCCCGTTGAGGTGTTTCAGATGCCAGAGGTTTGGCCATGTCAGAGACCGCTGTTCTGGGCAGGAGGTGTGCGGTGTTTGCTGCAAGGCAATCCATGATGGGCCGTGCAAAGATCCGGCACATTGTGCTAACTGCGGTGGCGATCATCCCTCCTCTTCAAGAAACTGTCCTCTTTGGATTCAGGAATCCACCATTCAACGAATTAAACAGAAAAGAAGATCTCCTTTTTTGAAGCCCGCAAGCAGGTTGTGGGCAGTCAGACTCCAACAGCTTCATATGCATCGGCCGTAAAAGACGGTTCCCGCAGTTCCCACTCGATCAGTCTGCTGTCAGACTGATGACTTTATACATTTTCCAAAACATTGCAAGGTAGAATTGTCAACTCTGGTGGAAGCAGGTCCACCACCTTCCCACCCAAAGTGACTGCCCTGGTGGAGGCAAAAAATCCGCCACCCCTCAGACGCCCAGCAGTCTAACAACATCTGCTGCTGGGCAGATTAAAAAACCAGCAATTCCGCCTCGAACTCTCCTATCCAGTGCCCGTGCGGGCAAGGGAGTTCCACCCAGTGTGGAGACGGTGGAGATGAGGAAAAAACCTCCACCATCTCCCAAATCCAGACCTCCACCATCTCCAAATTCCAGGCCTTTGTCACCTGTGGGCAAGTCTGATAGGAGAACTTCCTCGACCTTTTTTGCTGTTGGGTGACTTTAACGGTCACAATCCTCTTTGGGGTAGTGTTCGGTACGTCATCCAGAGGTCTGCTAATTGAGGATGTCCTTTCGGATTTAGATCTGTGTTGTCTGAACGACGGATCTGGCAACTTACCTCCCCTCTTCCACAGGTTCACTTTCGTGTTTAGATTTGTCGGTTTGTGACCCCTCGCTGGTCCTGGACTATGAGTGGTCTGTCCATGACGATCTGCACGGAAGTGACCATTTCCCTGTCTTCCTACAACCTGTAATAACTGAACACGTCTCTGTCTCTCAACACCAAAATTTATGAGAAAGCAAACTGGGATCTATTTCCCAAGCCACTATTTCTGCGGAATTCCAGGACACTGATTTTCTTCAGAGCCCGGGGACCAGCAGAATCACTGACTAACACTATGATCAAGTGTGCTAAAGCTTTTATTCCAGTGTTTTCCCGATAAACTTCAAATGCCAAAAACACCTGGTTTGATTCAGACTGCCAACAAATTTCCAAAGTTAGAAAACGGGCTCGCGTCAGGTGTACCAACGACCTTCGGGGCCCCAACGCTCGAGCCATCAAAAACCCCATGCTAAATCAAGACACACTTTTAAAATCAGTAAACGTCGGTCCTGGAGAAGTTTTGCTCCAGGTTTGACATAAAAAAACTTCCAAGAAAAGAGTGTGGAACATCATTAAGAAAATCAAAGGGAAGAACACCTGTCCCATGTGAACCATCTCAAGTTTCGGATTCTTTAATAACAGAGAAGAAAGCAGTTGCTAATCTGCTTGCTTCAACCATTGAAAAGAATTCCCCTCTTCTAAAAAATCTGCCATTTTGTCAAAAACAAAGCCCTAAAAGAAAATCCCCCTGCAACTTTTGTCCGACAACAGGGGAAGACGTTAAACGAGCTGAAATCTGCCTTACTCTCTTGCAGCGATTCCTCTCCAGGTCTAGATGACATCCATTATCAACTCTTGAAAACATCTTCCCAAATAGGTTTGAACCTCTTCTAATAAATCTGCCACTTTTGTAAAAAACAAAGCCCTAAAAGAAAATCACCCTGCAACTTTTCGTCCGGGACAACATGGAAGACGTTAAACGAGCTGAAATCTGCCTTACTCTCTTGCAGCGATTCCTCTCCAGGTCTAGATGACATCCATTTTTCAACTTTTGAAACATCTTCCACAAATAGGTTTGAACATCCTGCTACAGGTATACAACCATGTGTGGACTACTGGTTTCTTTCCCCTTCTTGGCGGGAAAAACCCTCATTATTCCAATTCCCAAAAACCCGGGAAAATCTTTCTAATCCTTCAAACTACCGTCCCATAGCTTTGACCAGCTGTGTTTTTTAAATTGATGGAAAAATGGTCAATGCTTGGCTCATGTGGAAACTTGAAACCGATGGCCTTTTGGCGAAAGAAAAAGTGTGGTTTCCGCAAACATCGGACTACCGTTGACCATTTGATTCGTCTGGAATCTACACTTCGGAACGCTTTTCTGAACAAACAGCATGCAGTGGCAATTTTCTTTGACTTGGAGAAGGCCTACGATACCACCTGGAAGTCGGGGATACTTCATGATCTCCACGATCTGGGTTTTCGAGGTCATCTTCCGCTTTTTATTCAAAATTTTTTGGCCAGAACGACAGTTTTAGGTCCGGGTTGGTACCACTCTCTCTGATGTCCACGAGCAGGAGTTGGGTGTTCCACAGGGGAGCATACTATCTCCTGCCCTCTTTAGTATTAAGATCAACAACATTGTTCAATCAGTTCAGCAGGGTTCAGACTGCTCATTGTTTGTGGATGATTTTGCTGTCTACGCAACTGGAAGCCTGTACCCGAGTGTCCAGCGCAGGCTCCAGCTTTGCGTAGATAAAATCCATCGGTGGGCGGATGAAAACGGTTTCACCTTTTCTGCTACAAAAACCCAGTGTATTCACTTCCATAATTTCCGTCAGTTTTTTCCAGATCCGGAACTTCAAGTAGGGAAATCTCCCATTCCAGCTGTTAAAGAGGCCAAATTTTGGGAGTCTTTTTTGACCAAAAACTTAACTTTCTCAGCCATATTAAAAACCTCAAAACTGCTTGCCAAAAGGCACTGAATATTCTGCGGGTCGTAGCACACCCGACTGGGGCGCTGATAAGAAAACTTTGTTGCACCTCTACAGAGCCCTGGTCCGTTCCAAACTGGACTACGGTTGTGCTGTGTACGGCTCCGCAAGATCATCTTACCTCAAACTCTTGGACCCTATCCACCATCAAGGGCTTCGTCTCTGTCTTGGAGCGTTCCGCACCACCCCTGTGTACAGCCTGTACGCAGAGGCGGGTGAACCTTCACTGTCAACCGCAGGCTGAAAACTGTCTTTGAATTATTACATCCGACTGTTCTCAGAACCGCAGAATCCTGCCTATGACTGTGTTTTTGACCCTCCGTTCCAAAGTAAGTTTGAAAATAACCCGAAATGTATTCCGCCGTTTGGGCTTCGTATGCAGCCTCACGTGCGGAATGCAGGTATAGACCTGGAGTAGTTTCCGATTTTTCCAAGTTTCCGGATTCAACCTCCATGGACCTTTTTCACACCAGAGATTCGTTTCGATCTTGCAGCTTTCCGTTAAGAGTCTACCAGCTCTCTGGCGTACAAGGCTTTGTATGCTGAGCTCTGTTCCAAATTCCCATCCTATCAAAAAGTTTTCACTGACGGTTCCAAGGGCTGAGGATGGAGTGGCCTGTGCAGCCTACTGCCCTGGGGCTCCTTCTCAGATATTGTTGGAACATATACATTCAGATGCTTCTGTCTATTCTGCTGAACTTACTGCTCTAGTACTGGCTTTGAAGATAATCTCCCATTCTTCGAAGAGGGACTTTCTGGTTCTGTCGGATTCGCTGTCAGCTTTGGAGGCCATAGCTGGCCGCAACCTTCAGCATCCAGAACTTTTACTTTTTTTTTAACTTTTTAGCAAGTTGAAGGCGGACGGTTACAACATTACTCTTGCTTGGGTTCCTGGCCATGTTGGCATCGGCGGGAACGAAATGGTTGATCGTTTAGCCAAGAACGCCACAAGAGAGAAACTGTCCAACACTTATATCCCCTGCTCAGATGTGAAACCCAAAATTAACGATTATGTGAGAGACCTCTGGCAGGAGGATTGGAACACACAGATTTAATAACAAACTCTTTCAGATCCGTCCAAACCTTAAAGACTTCCTCCCATCTACGTCGGGTGGTCGTAAAGAGGAAACGGTTCTGTGCCGGCTGCACACCGGCCATTCGTATTTTACCCATTCTTACCTTTTAAAGAGTGAAGAAGCTCCGTGGTGCATTCCATGTCATGCGCCACTCACAATGAAACATGTTCTTTTAGAGTGTTGGGACTTGCACGATGTGAGACACAAACATTTTACAGCGGAGTCCATGAAGATCCTGTTCAGGGATGTCCGCCTGACGTGATCCTTGAGTTTTTAGAGAGAGATTAACATTTTTCATCTGATTTAAGATTTTACGGCAGAAAGATTTTTAACAAAGTTTCTGGTGCGTTTGTAGACGATGTCATTACGAGATGTGTGAAAGTTTTTTTTTATTTTTTTTTTTTATGATGGTGAGTTGATTTTAACGTGGTGACAGCCCTGATGTGGCCCTTTGGGGTCGGCTGGGCTATAAGCAACATTATCTTATCTTATCTTATCTTTCTGAAGATGCTTCACCTACTACTAGGGTGGCACGGACTCTGCCAAGCAGGCCCAAACAGCTTTTTGTCTGTCTTCTGTATCAGAGGTGAGTTCTTCTTGAAGAACCTATCAGGTACAACCGTCACATCTGCTCCAGTGTCTATTCTGAAATTCACAGCATGCCTATGTGTTTTAGTTGTTACCTGAACATCAGCATGCCAATTTACTGCTCCACATTCTGCTGATTCTTCAGTCACAGTGCCAAGTATGTTGCTCTCTTCATCTTCTAAATATCTCACATCAGTTTTTGTTCTGCACATTGCTGCATAGTGGCCTTTCTTGTTACAATTTCTGCAGTCCGCATCTTTTGCTGGACAGTCTTGCCTACTATGCGATGGATATTTTCCACACCTGGTGCATTTTCTTGAATAGTTTTGTTGATTCTTTCCACTTTGCTTTGAAGATGATTTTGAGTTCATACTGCCTCTTTGTTTCTTTTTGAACAAACGTTGTACTTGAGATGAGTCTCCTTCACTTGACATTGACTGTAGCTGTTGTTTTAAAACTTTCACATGCTCTTCCAATTGTTAAGCACTTGTCTAATGTCAGCTGTTTATCTTCTAGGAGTTTTTCTCTCAATCCTTCTTCTCTAACTCCTACAACAACTTGATCCCTGATAAGTCTTTCTTCCAGTTTATCAAAGTTGCATGGTTTTGCTAGCTTTCTGAGTGCTGCAATATACCCTTCTATTGACTCTGATGCTTCTTGCTTTCTGAGATGAAATTTATGACTCGAAAGCTTCATGAGTATCTCCTACGAAGAATTCTTCAAGTTTTTCCATCACTTGTTTGAGATCATTTTTGTCATCTCTATTTTCGAACTTCAGGTTGTCAAATATTTCACATGCATCAGGCCCAAAAACAGCAAGAAAAACAGATACCTGATATTCTGGTCTTCCTCTTTGATAAGTCTACTTGCAATGGCATAATTTTCGAATTGCCTCCTGAAACGCTTCCAGTTTTGAGACAAATTTCCCTCCAGACACATCTTTTCTGGTGCTGGAACGTTTGCAGTAAACTGCTTCTATTGGCCCTTGGCTCAGTTCGTGACGTCGATTCCGTCATTTTCTTTTTTTCTGGATTGTTTTCTTCTTCTTCTTTGCTTATTATGTCGTGTCGGCCTCCCTTTGGGCGTCCTGACACTTCTGACACCATGTAAGATCAGCCGTTAGCGTACAATACTCAGCAGACCAGGTATCGTTGGAGTTGGTGTCTGTTGTTTATTCTCGCTCGTTATCGTAACTAGGTAACAGAACTCGTCTCGTCGTAATCTTAATATGCGAGATTGTACAAGGGAGGTTACTCTACAATGATGATGATTGTTATTATTGTTATCACTATTGTTATTGTAAATTCTATTATTAACATCTCTATGATGATGATGATGATGATGATGATGATTGCATTCTATCATCATGCCTCATTTCAAGTGTTAGTATTCCACCTTCCAAACAGTACATAGTTAGGTATACACCCTCATGCCCGAACACGCTTTTTTTGTTCTTCATTCATGTTCGCACGCACGCACGCACGCACGCGCACGCACGCACGCACACGCACACACACACACACACACACACACACACACACACACACACATCCTTCTTTTATGTGCATATTTTATACTGAACTTCAGTTATCAGTCTTTATGAGATGAATCGAATGAGTTTAAATAACATTATTTCATGGTGTGCACATGTATGCATTCAAACACACACACACACACACACACCACACACACACACACACACACACACACACACACACACACACACCACACAAACACACCACACACACACACACACACACACACACACACCACACACAAGTGTGTGTGTGCACACAGAGATAATACTCCTTGTATATCAGATATACAAGGAGTCACAAAGACACTCAGAGAATCACAAAGACATACAGACAGTAACACTCACACACACACACACACACACACACACACACACACACCACACAACACACACCACACCACACATCTTAAGCTCTTGTGCACACCCATGCCAGTACCGGCATACACACGCACGTTCATATCAAACTTAACATGCAGTCAACTTCTCCCACTCTTCCCACCCCTTCCCTTTTCCCCCATCCTTTCCCATCGTCTAATATCACTTTTAGTGAACAGACGTTAAACAGAATAACAACAACAACACACACACCACACACACACACACACTTATCGGTGACACATACAGCAGCTAAGCAACATCGGTGGCAAAGTTTTTCGTCAAGTCAGGCTGGAAAATGAAGTCCAGAATAATTAGGAGGTTGGCGACGCCGAACGTTACTACCCAGGCGACCGTGGCGATCATCCACACTACTGGGGAAGGATCGCCACGGGGAAAACAACGCCATGCAAGTCAACCAGCGAGTCGACATTTTCTTTCAAAGTGTCTTTACCATTGAAAACACAGGACCACTCCCAGATCTACCAATGTATGACTTTGAGGAAGCACTCACAGATATCACGATTAAGCCTGAAATGGTCCCGTAAACTGCTCGAAACTCTTCAAAAACGGCAAAGCCCCAGGTCCAGATGGTATACCACCTAGAAATTTGGCAAGCGCCCGCTGCCGAACTGTCTCAACCACTGGCACATCTTTTCAGTTTATCTGTAGACACAGGTCAAGTTCCTAAGGATTGGAAAAGGCAAATGTCACAACCAGATTTTCAAGAAAGGTGCAAGATGATGCCAAGCAATTATAGACCTGTAAGCCTGACCTGTGTAGTCTGTAAGGTAATGGAGAAGATCGTTCGAAAGCAAGTAATGGATCATTTACAGAAAAACTCACTGATTAGTCAAGACCAACATGGTTTTGTTCCAGGAAGGTCGTGTATTACACAATTGTTGGAAGTCATGGATGCCTGGACAGACATTATTGATGAGGGAGGTAGTGTTGATATCATATACATGGATTACCAGAAAGCTTCGACTCTGTACCACACCGTAGACTCCTAGCAAAGTTATCAGCATTTGGAATACATGAAAAAGCCTTGAACTGGATCAAAGATTATCTTAACCGACAGAAGGCAGAATTGTTGTAGTCAATGGTGTGAAATCACAAGAAGCCGAAGTGACAAGTGGCATTCCTCAAGGTAGCGTTCTTGGACCACTCCTCTTCGTCATGTTTATAAATGACCTACCAACGAAAAGTCAAGACTTCTGTAAAGATGTTTGCAGATGATACTAAGGTATTACAAGAACAGATACTGAGATGGGAGCAAAGGAACTGCAAGCTGATCTGGATGAACTCCAAATATGGTCAGACAAATGGCAACTAAAATTCCATCCACAAAAATGCAGTGTTTTGAAACTGGCAATAAAAAATCAGCAGCATCATACACCATGAAAGGAAAAACTGAAGAAGGAGAGCGGGAGTACAACAACACTGGCCGAGAGCAAACTGGAAAGAGATCTGGGAGTAACAATAGATGAAAACCTCACATTTAAAGATCATGTGGCACAAGTCACAGCCAAAGCCAACAAGATAGTGGGGTTGATTCGGGGTCCTTTGATTATCTTTCAGAACAGACTTTCAGCCAGTTGTTCAAAAGTCTTGTACGTCCACTGTTAGAGTATGGGCATTGTGTCTGGCAGCCATACCAGAAAACGCTTTGCAGAGAAATAGAAGATGTGCAGCGCCGAGCAACCAGACTCCTCAGTCATTTGAAAGACAGGCCTTACTCAGAGAGACTAAAGGTACTAAAACTACCAAGCTTAGAACACAGACGTCTCAGAGGCGATATTATTGAAGTCTTTAAATATCTGAACGGCTACTACAAAGTAAGTGCTCCTGTCTTCAAATTAGCTACTACCACTGACCTTAGGGGAATTCTTTGAAACTGCAGAAGCAGAGACCAAGAATAAATATCAGATCAAAATTTTTTTCCCACAGAGTGGTCTCCAGCTGGAACAGTTTGCCAGACACGGTGGTCTCAGCCCCTTCACTGAATGCTTTCAAAAGACATTTGGACCAACACTGGGAAACAACTAAAGATAGTTTACGAGCCAGAGTGTCTGACTTAAGTTGGGACATGTATTCCCACGCATGTGAAAACTTAAGCCAGTAAGCTAGGACCAACGAACAGGCCCCAAAGGGCCTCAAACGTTGAATCAAGTCAAGTCAAGTCAAGTCAAGTTGTCTGCATCGCCAACAGCTGTTCAGGCATCCTTCCACGGACCACGACCTGAACAAGATACAACGTCAAATGAGGTCGGTACTGTGCAGTATTGATACAGTCGACATTAAAACGGCACTAACACTCTCTACAACCGAATCGCATCGCTAGAGAACGCCGTAGAAACGCAAACAATGATGATATACAAAACATGAAGCCAGTTAGGTGTTGCCATGACGACCCAGGCAACTCAGACCGATTTCCGCTCTTTGGCAGTCCCAACTTACGCCGAAGTGGCAAAGTCTAGTAGTACAAATAATGCTGTCAATACTAAAAACCGCTCTCTGTGCCTCAAAAAATCTGCGCTACAGAAAATAAAAACAAAATGAAAAAGTGAAATCCACTAAGAACAAAAACGAAAATAGTGACGCAAAATCTCCAGTCCATGAACACGAAAAAACCGATGACGTCAAAACACACTGCCGAAATAAGAACACACCAAAACAAGAGAATGAAAACAAAACTAGACGACAGTCTTCCAAAGGTTGCGATCTTTCATGACTGTCGCAAATGGCATAAACGAGAAACTACTCGGCAGATCGTACTATTTCGATGTTACCAAAAGAAGGAGCTCCACCATGAGCGATGTGAACATAGGTCTCATGACTTTGATGCTTCTGACCAGCAGCCCGACGTTGTGGTTGTACACAGCTGTATCAACGACTTAAAGTCAGCAGAAGCTAAACAAGTGAGTGAATCCTTCGTTCGAGTTTTAAAGACAGTTGCAATGAAACACCCTAAAACCAAGTTTGTGATTAGCAAAATCACAACCGTCGCAGACAAAAACCTAGTAGTCAAACGACAACTTTTCAATGCCATTGTAGCATCTGAGTTGTTCGGGTTGGAGAATATTTCTACTATAGACAACAACAATATCAAGACACATCACCTGCGAGACGGCATCCACCTGACACGGAGGGGCTCGAGTCTGCTGGCAGGGAACGTTGGGCGCCACGTCAGGGACCTGCTGTGGGAGACTCCCAAGAATCAGCGCGACCCCCACCACGTCCCCGGTACCAAGACTACCCTGCCCCACCATTACTACAGCTGGTTCAATCCTTACTACAGCTTGGTGGACTGGGCTCCCTACTGACTGAGTAAACAACTCCACCAGTGCTTGAATGTGACTTACGCAAACACTGCTGTGTTACCACTGAACATTTTGCTTTAGATTGGATCTACTTTCATTGGTGTCTTATTGGATTCTCTTCTTTTGTCCTTGCTATAGATAGTTTGACTTCCTTTTCTTTTGAAAAAACTGAATTATCTAATCGTTATATTTGTTACTCAATAATTGTATTCATCACCTTTTCATCTAGTCTATGGCAACAAAACATAATTTCAATGTTTTTCAATGGAACTGGTCGTTCTATTAGTAGTAATCTTGATCATCTAGTTCAACATCTTGCCTGTCATCAATATGATATCTTAAGTCTGCAATCTCTAAATGTTAAGAAGGAAAAATTGCCTAGGTTAGATAACTACTATTACCCTCCTATTTATCAAAAGGAAGATACCAACGGGAAAGTTAGTACGGCATTTATATTCATGAAGGGGTGAATTACACTCTATGTTCCAGCCCCGTTCCACCAGATATATCCAATATACAATCTTGCGCTGTAACAGTTCAATTTGATAACACCTTGGTAACTGTCATATCTGTGTTATTTACCAAAAGGCCCAGACAATGAAAACACAGAATGAATTCGTACACTTCAACCAGATAAAGGTACAAAAATTCTATGTAACGGGAGATTTCAATGCACATGCCCCATTTTGGGAGAGGAATTGTCAAAATATCACAAGCAATCGTTTTATTGATGATATTGTTGATGCAAGCTTATATATCTCCTGAATGACGGTCGAGTAACACGCATTCCCGATAATCCTTATCATAGAGCATCTGCTTTGATTTAACTCTTGTTTCTCCAGATCTAGCACCAATTTGTGAGTGGAGTACACTAAGTGATAACCTACATAGTGATCATATCCCTGTTATTACTAGTTTTGAGATAACAAATATAAGATCCACCGATCCAATGAGGATAAAATACCAAAACACACAAATACAAACTTGCTAACTGGGAAAAATTTTCAGATTTATTGACAACATTTTATGTTGAAAACATAAATGATAAAGACGTTAATGAATTTGTATTTATTATTTACAAATGCAGTTCTGAACGCAGCAAATGAGTCTATCCCTAAATGTAAATCAAACAAAGTCTCATAAAACATTCTGGTAATACTGGTGGAACGAGGACTGTGAAAAGGCTAGAGTTGAAAAATGGATGAAGTTTAATATTTACTTAAAGGACAAATCTCCCCAAATCATTAGAGTCTAAACAGGCAAAAATAAAGCAACAGAATACATGCACAAGCGAAAAAAACAATACTGGTCATCTTTCTGTGCTAACGAAGTTTACAGTCATAAAGATATGCAAAAAGTATGGAAAAAATGAAAACTATGAAAAATGGAATTATTTACCACAATGTCCAATAAACTGGAAACTCAGATCTACCTTGTAACGGAGAAAAAGCAGAAGCATTTGCTGATATGTTTGCAAACAATAGTAGAATTACAGGTTTACAGCAGAAGTAGACAATATAGAGAAAATCAAGAGAAAACAAATCCAGAACAAATGATGACAGCAGTATGCCTACAAGAAACAGTTATGTAAATGCCGATATTACACTGGATGAAGTTAAAGAAAACATTTTCAAGCTTAGCAAAAAGAAAACATCTGTAGGACTAGACGGGATATCGATGAAATGCTAAGGCATTTACCAAACAATGTCATCAATTTTTTATATGTACTTCTACAAAAATGTTGGTCGACTGGTGAAATTCCTCGAATCTGGAAACATTCAGTTGTTATTCCTATACATAAACAAGGAAACTTAGACAGATAAAAGTAGCTATCGCCCTATTGCGTTAACATCTCATGCATGTAAATTCATGGAAAAGATCGTTTTAAATAGATTAGTTCATTTCTGTGAAAACAAGGCATTATACCTAATAAATCAAGCAGGCTTTCGAAAGGTCGATCTACCATTGATCATCTGGTAAAACTAACGACACAAGTAAAGCAACAGTTTGCCAGGCGAAAAAATATTCTTGCAACCTTTTTCGATGTTAAAAAAGCTTATGACCAAGTATGGCATAACAAACTTTTTTTACAAAAACTTAAAAATTGGAATATATTAGGTAATGTGCACAATTACATAGCGAATTTTTTATCAGAACGATTCATACAAGTAAGAGTGGAAACACGTATTCAAAACCCAGGAAACTTACATGGGTCTTCCTCAAGGCTCTGTTATTTCACCTTATTTTGTTTTAATATATTAATAGCAGATTTACCAAATAATCTATCTTAAGACACAGTTTTGGCTCAGTATGCAGACGACATCTCTATGTGGATGAAGGTAACAATAAAACATAACACCCCAGCTAGAGTATTAAACTATACAAAAAAAGTATATCAACGTGAACTAGATAAAATCAATATGTTTATGACAGAGAATGGCTTGAATCTATCATTGGAAAAAACAAATATAGTACTATTTAATGCTGGGTGCAACCCAGAAAAACTCCTACTTTCACAATCAATGGAAATGTCATTAATTATGCACAAACTGTAAAATTTCTGGGAGTTTATCTTTCGTCAAAACTCTCATGGACTCAACATATAGATTACATAACTAAACAAGGCAAGGAAACCTTTAAATTTTCTCAAAATTATAAGTAAACAACACTGGGGCCAAGATACTAGAGCGCTTGTGTCCCTTGCAAATTCTCTGTGCGTTCACGGTTAACTTATGCTCAGGAAATATATTTTAGTGCTCCAAAGCATTTGTTAAACAAACTACAAGTATAGATTGTAAAGCCTATAAATTAGCCCTTGGGGTACCATCTCATGCTTCAAATTTAGGGACTTATAAGGAAGCGGATGTTCTACCACTTGATAACCACAGAAAAGTTTGTGCGTAAAAATATGTATTAAATCATCTGCATATGATACCTTTAGTAAAAAAGAAGTAAATACAGACGGATCTGTCCTCGAGGGGCAGCATTTGTAATTCCTTCACTAAACATAGTGAAACAGTATCATATCGGTGATCATTACTCCATTTTTACTGCTGAATTGGTAGCAATATTAAAGGTGGTTATAACTTTGATGTTTAAACTTCGTCTAATGCTTTTAGAACAAAATTTTCTAAAGATGTAAATTGTATATGTGGAAACAGATTACTATAAAGCATTTACTCCTACACTGTTCTGAAATTAAAGCACTCATTACTAAAACTTTAGGGGGCGTGCTGCTACCTTATGAGTCATTATCCATTGAAAAAATGTAAATGACTTTCAGCTTCTAAAAAATTTTTTCCCAAATTTTGCATTCCAGTCCTGTTGGTATTTTCTTGATTTGTTGATTTATTGTTGTTCTTTCTCTGCGTTATTAAATTATATCTGTTAATTGTTAAGATAGTGGACACATTGGGAATTTATTACTTTTAGATTTAAGATATTTAAAACAGTCTGAATATTCTATGCAGTATGCAAGTCAATTTTTCTAACCATAACTGGAGATTACGGGATCGAACTTTTACACGGTGGCTATCCTGGGATGGCCTTCATGATTGGCTGGGCTGGGGACCGCATAACTTGAATTGATTTGCAGTCCAAATCTATAGATACTTTATAATATATCAGATCTGTCAATGTACTAATAGAATAGATTAATACGTGAAGGACAGAAAGGGAAAGGGTGAAGGACAGATTATTCCACTATCACTAAAGGACACTATACACCATCACCACAAACAATACAAACCCATCCAGTGACACATACCTACCCCCCCCCCCCCCCCCCCCCCCCCCCCCCCCCCCCCCCCCCCCCCCCCCCCCCCCCCCCCCCCCACACATTTCTTTATTATTCTATCCTGTTTAGTTTATCTATCTATTATTTTATTTTAATCAATTTATTTCATTCATTTAAAATTTATTTTATTTTACTATACTGTTATTTTATTTGATATTTATTTATTTTGTCTAATATCACCTTTGGGTGAACAGACGTTAAATCAAAGATGATGACTTATCGTTCTGTTTTTGCTTCCCTCTTCCCTCCGGGGGGTTGCGACCTTGTCGTGGTCGGAGGGTTTGCGTGGTCCAGTGATCCTTTAGGCTATGCTGACGGGGGCATCAATACTTGGGAGATAGGCTGGTTTTTTCACACTGCTTGTAGGCCTGAGAGGTGAAGATGCTGTATGGCCTAAGCGAAACGTGGTAAGAAGTTGATGCCCCGGGTAGGGCTTCCCATGTCAGATAGGCTAAGGGTGAGGATCCTGACTAAGAGTAACCCGCCTTTCTCCTTTTCTTGTTTTCTGCCTTTCTTTGGCCCTTTTCTATCTTCGTCTTCTCTTCAAGTCTTCTTTTCCACACCCCTTTTCTCTCTGTGGTCTCCTTAAGATCCGCGTGTTTGCGTGCGGTGCGACTGTGTCGGAGGGGAATGAGATCCTGGTGATTGAGAGGGCCAGCGCTCTCAACACATCACTTTGGCTCGGACCTCTCCTAGACAGGAAGTACACTTTGGCCGGGTGTACTAATCGGCTCCCCTTCTTGGGGCTGGGTCAAGACAGACAGTTTCCCTACTGGCCAAGTTAACCCCTGCAGTGCTCAGCTCTCTGTCCCGGGAGTTGAGCATGATCAGGGGGGATAGGGTTGGTTGTTTCTGTTTGTCGTATATCTCTCCCGAAGCCTGGAAGAGGTCAAGACATTGGTTTCTTGGCCCGGGCCCCCTTAGTTGGACTCCAAGGTGGGTGGGTAAGGGAGAGATGAAACATACTAAACTAAACATGGCTTTATCAAAAAAACATCCCCCCCAAAAGGAAGAGGAAAGCAGCATCCCCTATTTCAGGGGACCGTTATTCTGATAGCGATTCTGACACGGAGGTACGACAGAGAACAGGTTTCTGGGCTTCCTGGCTCGGGGTTTAGAAGGGACAAGCGGGAAAGACCCCTTTCCGCTCTGAGCCCTTTTGCTATCCAAAAGGGCTTTCAAGGCTTAGCAGGTGACCCTCAGTCCGTCAAAAGGTTGAGGAATGGTTCGTTTTCTGGTTCAATGTCGATCAAGAAAACAATCCGAACAGCTGTTGAGGGCAACAAAATTAGTGGATAGGGAGATCAGGGTGACTCCCCATAAACAGTTAAATTCATCCAAAGGTGTGATTCGCTGCAGAGTCTACGGGTGTCTCAGAGGCAGAAATAAAACGGAACTTGCGTCCCAGGGTGTGACGGAGGTGCGCAGGGTGACAGTCAAGAAGGTGCAGAGAGAGTGGCCACCAACACCTCTTTCTGACCTTCTGCAACCTGTGCTGCCTCCGGTCATCAAAGTTGGCTACTGAACGTCCGTGTTCAGCTGTATGTCCCGTCCCTTTGAGATGCTTCCGGTGCCAGAAGTTTGGACATGTCAGAGACCGCTGTTCTGGGCAGGAGGTGTGCGGTGTTTGCTGCAAGGCATCCATGATGGGCCGTGCAAAGATCCGGCACATTGTGCCAACTGCGGTGGCGACCATCCCTCCTCTTCACGAAACTGCCCTCTTTGATTCAGAATCCACTATCCAACGAATTAAAACTGAAAAGAAATCTCCTTTTTTGAGGCCTGTAAACAGGTTGTGGGCAGTCAGACGCCCACAGCATCTTCGTATGCTTCGGCCGTAAAGAAAGTATCCACTCGGTCAGTCTGCTGCCAGACTGATGAATTTATCTTTTCAAAAACACTGCAAGGAAGAACTGTCGGCTCTGGTGGAAGCAGGTCCACCACCTCCCAAACCACAGTGAATGCCCCTGGTGGAGGCAAAAAATCCGCCACCCCTCAGACTGCCCAGCAGTCTACAACATCTGCTGCTGGGCAGATTAAAAAACCAGCCAATCCCCCCTCGAACTCCTCTGTCCAGTGCCCGTGCGGGCAAGGGAGTTCCACCCAGTGGGGGAGTGGTGGAGATGAGGAAGAAACCTCCCCGTCTCCCAAATCCAGACCTTCTTTGCCTGTTGGCAAGTCTGCCAGCAGGTCTGAAGAACAACCAGTTCAGTGAAACTTCAAAATAAATTCACTCCATTAGAAGCAGACGTTGAGGAGGAGATGACCTGATTTCTCTCCTTTTCGCCCTCTGCACCATGGATAGTACAATATCCCTTTGGAATATCCGTGGACTAAATTCCAACTTTGAGGAGTTACAGCTTCTGTGTCGATCTATAAAACCTTCTGTCGTGGCTCTTCAGGAAACTCAAATTCAAAGCCAGAAGACCTTTACTCTTTCTGGCTTTAATGTTCTTTCAAACCTGCACAACCATCCACGTTGGGACTGTCGGGCGGTGTTGCCTTCTCCTACACAAAACTCTGTTGTATAGTCCTGTCGCTCTGTCTACCTCCCTTCAGGCTGTAGCTGCGAGAGTCACTCTCCACAAGACTGTGACAATCTGTTCCCTTTATCTACCTCCTTATGTCCCGGTTTGTCGTCAGGACCTTGTCAGTCTGATAAGAGAACTTCCTCGACCTTTTTTGCTGTTGGGTGACTTTAACGGTCACAACCCTCTTTGGGGTAGTGCCGGTACGTCATCCAGAGGTCTGCTGATTGAGGGATGTCCTTTCGGATTTGGATTTGTGTTGTCTGAACGACGGATCTGCAACTTACCTCCACTCTTCCACAGGTTCACTTCGTGTTTAGATTTGTCGGTTTGTGACCCCTCGCTGGGTCCTGGACTATGAGTGGTCTGTCCATGACGATCTGCACGGAAGTGACCATTTCCCTGTCTTACTACAACCCGTCATAACTGAACACGTCTCTGTCTCTCAACATCTAAATTACAAGAAAGCAAACTGGGATCTATTTGCAACCACTATTTCTAAAGAATTCCAGGACACTGACTTTCTTCAGAGTCCGGACCCAGCTGAATCACTGACTAACACTGTGATCAAGTGTGCTAAAGCTTGTATTCCAGTGTCTTCCGATAAACTTCAAATGCCAAAAACACCCTGGTTTGATTCAGACTGCCAACAAATTTCCAAGTTAGAAAACGGGCTCACGTCAGGTGTACCAACGACCTTCGGGTCCAACGCTCGAGCCCATCAAAAACTCCGTGCTAAATCTAGACACACTTTTAAAATCAGTAAACGTCGGTCCTGGAGAAGCTTCTGCTCCAGGCTGACATCAAAAACTTCCAAGAAAAAGTGTGGAACATCATTAGAAAATCAAAGGGAAGAACACCTGTCCCACTGTGTCAACCATCTCAAGTTTTCGGATTCTTTAATAAAAGAGAAGAAAGCAGTTGCTAATCTGCTTGCTTCAACCATTGAAAAGAATTCCTCCTCTTTTTAATAAATCTGCCACTTTTGTCAAATACAAAGCCCTAAAAGAAAATCACCCTGCAACTTTTCGTCCGACAACATGGAAGATACAATCTTCCTTTCACGTTAAACGAGCTGAAATCTGCCTTGCTTTCTTGCAGCGATTCCTCTCCAGGAATAGATGAAATCCATTATCAGCTGTTGAAACATCTTCCGCTAGAAGGTCTGAACATACTGCTACAGGTCTACAACCATGTGTGGACTACTGGTTTTTTTCCACCCTCTTGGCGAAAAGCCCTCATTATTCCCATCCCCAACCTGGAAAAGATCTTTCTAATCCTTCAAATTACCGTCCCATAGCTTTGACCAGCTGTGTTTGTAAATTGATGGAAAAAATGGTCAATGCTAGGCTCATGTGGGAAAACTTGAAACGATGGCCTTTTGGCGAAAGAACAGTGTGGTTTCCGCAAACATCGGACTACCCTTGACCATTTGATTCGTCTGGAAACTACACTTCGGAAAAGCCTTTCTGAACAAACAGCATGCAGTGGCAATTTTCTTCGACTTGGAGAAGGCCTACGATACCACCTGGAAGTCGGGATACTTCATGATCTCCACGATCTGGGTTTTCGAGGTCATCTTCCGCTTTTTATTCAAAATTTTTTGGCAGAACGACAGTTTCAGGTCCCGGGTTGGCATCACTCTCTCTGATGTCCACGAGCAGGAGTTGGGTGTTCCACAGGGGAGCATACTATCTCCTGCCCTCTTTAGTATTAAGATCAACAACATTGTTCAATCAGTTCAGCAGGGTTCAGACTGCTCATTGTTTGTGGATGATTTTGCTGTCTACGCAACTGGAAGCCTGTACCCGAGTGTCCAGCGCAGGCTCCAGCTTTGGTAGATAAAATCCATCGGTGGGCGGATGAAAACGGTTTCACCTTTTCTGCTACAAAAACCAGTGTATTCACTTCCATAATTTCCGTCAGTTTTTTCCAGATCCTGAACTTCAAGTAGGGAAATCTCCCATTCCAGCTGTAAAGAGGCCAAATTTCTGGGAGTCTTTTTGACCAAAAACTTAACTTTCTCAGCCATATTAAAAACCTCAAAACTGCTTGCCAAAAGGCACTGAATATTCTGCGGGTCGTAGCACACACCGACTGGGGCGCTGATAAGAAAACTTTGTTGCACCTCTACAGAGCCCTGGTCCGTTCCAAACTGGACTACGGTTGTGCTGTGTACGGCTCCGCAAGATCATTTTACCTCAAACTCTTGGACCCTATCCACCATCAGGGCTTCGTCTCTGTCTTGGAGCGTTCCGCACCAACCCTGTGTACAGCCCGTACGCAGAGGCGGGTGAACCTTCACTGTCCAACCGCAGGCTGAAACTGTCTTTGAATTATTACATCCGATGTTCTCAGAACCGCAGAATCCTGCCTATGACTGTGTTTTTGACCCTCGTTCCAAAGTAAGTTTGAAAATAACCCGAAATGTATTCCGCCGTTTGGGCTTCGTATGCAGCCTCACGTGCGGAATGAGTATAGACCTGGGAGTAGTTTCCGATTTTTCCAAGTTTCCGGATCAACCTCCATGGACCTTTTTCACACCAGAGATTCGTTTCGATCTTGCAGCTTTCCGTAAGGAGTCTACCCGCTCTCTGGCGTACAAGGCTTTGTATGCTGAGCTCTGTTCCAAATTCCCATCCTATCAAAAAGTTTTCACTGACGGTTCCAAGTCTGAGGATGGAGTGGCCTGTGCAGCCTACTGCCCTGGGGCTCCTTCTCAGATACTGTTGGAACATATCCAATCCGATGCTTCTGTCTATTCTGCTGAACTTACTGCTCTGGTACTGGCTTTGAAGATAATCTCACATTCTTCAAAGAGGGACTTTATGGTTCTGTCGGATTCGCTGTCAGCTTTGGAAGCCATAGCTGGCCGCAACCTTCAGCATCCAGAACTTTTGCATTTCTTTGAACTTTTTAGCAAGTTGAAAGCGGACGGTTACAACATTACTCTTGCTTGGGTTCCTGGTCATGTTGGCATCGGCGGGAACGAAATGGTTGATCGTTTAGCCAAGAACGCCACAAGAGAGAAACTGTCCAACATTTATATCCCCTGTTCAGATGTGAAACCCAAAATTAACGATTATGTGAGAGACCTCTGGCAGGAGGATTGGAACACACAGACGAGTAACAAACTCTTTCAGATCCGTCCAAACTTAAGGACTTCCTCCCATCCACGTCGGGAGGTCGTAAAGAGGAAACGGTTCTGTGCCGGCTGCACACCGGCCATTCGTATTTTACCCATGCTTACTTTTAAAGAGTGAAGAAGCTCCGTGGTGCATTCCATGTCATGCGCCATTCACAATTTAAACATGTTCTTTTAGAGTGTTGGGACTTGCACGATGTGAGACACAAACATTTTTCAGCGGAGTCCATGAAGATCCTGTTCAGGGATGTCCCGCCAGACATGATCCTTGAGTTTTTGAAAGAGATTAACATTTTTCATCTGATTTAAGATTTTACAGAAGAAAGATTTTTAATGCAATTTCTGGTGCGTTTCTAGACGATGTCATTTAATGCGATGTGTGAAAGTTTTTTTTTTTTTTTTTTTTTTTTTTTTTTTTGAAATGACTGGTGAGTTGATTTTAACGTGGTGACAGCCCTGATGTGGCCCTCTGCGGTCGGCTGGGCTATAAGCAACATTATCTTATCTTATCTTATCTTGCTTCCTTCTTATTTATTCCTTTTTTTTTTGTTATCTGTTTCCCTGATGATATAATTATGTGAGATGGATTAATATAGGGATAATAGCGCAGGGCTGGTTCAAAGTGAAGATGTGTGGAATTTAGTGTACAGTTCACTCCACTGGCTTTGGTGGAAATAGACACAGAAACAGCCTGGAAAGAGAAATGCAAGGCTGTAAGAATTTGGCAGAGAGAAAGAAGAAAACCTTGCCCTGATCTAGCTATTAAAAGAGGCATGAATCAGAAAACTGAACAATTCAAAAGAGTAGCTGAAGGAGCAAAAGAAACCAAGTGGCAACAATTTTGTCTATCACTTAATTATGACACAACACTGACTCAGTTCTGGCACTTTTATAGTCTCATGGAAGGAAAACAAAACAAACGCAACACTAAATATCTTAGACACTGATGGGATCACAAAACTCAAGACAAATTTGGAAAAGGGTCGGCTCTATTAAACGTTTCATAGCACAGAGTGATCCACAAAATTTGGAGGAGAAGAAGAAATATTTGACCTTTAAACCAACACTAGCTCAGACTGGCATTGATGGTGAAATTACAGCATCTGAAACTAGATGCACTAAGGATAGTGCTCAGGTCCAGACAAAGTACAATATGCAGATATCAAAACAGCTCTCAGAAGAGGAGAGAGCTCAACTTTTCAGTCTCAACCAGGAGAGTTTTGATAAGGGTTATGTCCCAGAAGACTGGACACACAGCTACCTGAAAGCTTTACCAAAACCAGGAGAAGATCATCATCAGCTAAATGGCTACCAAAATACTCACTATGCAAAACATAGCAGGAAAGCTCATGGAACGAATCTTAAAAAGAAAACTCACAAGAGATCCTTGAAAGTCGACAAATCCTCCCTTCAAATCAAGGCGGTTACAGAACAGGTAAGAGTATATGGGAAAATGGGCCGCTTTTGCCTGTGAGTATAGGAAGGATTCCAAAAAAAGGGAAAGAAACACTAGCTGTTGCAGTAGATCTGGAAAGACGCATGCAACAAAGTCCAGTTCTCGCTTCTCATGGAACTACTTGACTATGGAGTCAGTAAGACATTACACAAAAAATAGCAGCTGCACATTCAGGAGCAAACCGCCATCCTATGATCTGGAGACAGTACGTGTGAGCCTCATAAACTTTCTATGGATTACCTCCCCTGTTTTGTACAATGTTTACACTAAAGGCCTAGCAGACCACAGCAGAAGGGGAATTGCTAAAGTGTTGACACTAGCAGATGATGGTCTGATCTACAAAACATCAAAGAGTGCTCAAGAAAAAACAAAAGCAGTTTAGCAACAGTTGAACAACATTGTTCAGTGGTGTCAAGAAACTGGATCGTCCATCAACCCTACAAAAGCCCAGACATTAGTCTGCACTCTCAACAACAAGACATCAGGACAAGTACCCTCACCAGTCTCCTTCAGTGGAATACCAATTAAATCAACTGACAACCTATGCAATTTAGGTATGGTTTAACAGAATGCTAACCTTTAAAAAAACATGTTGAGAATTTGTTCTTAAATGCAAAAAGGCTTTTTCTGCCATGAAAGCAATGGCAGCAAAAGGGCATTGAACTGCGCCATCTCAAACCGACTGTATCATGCACTTGTACTCACTGTGGATTGATTATGGATTAGGGCTTACAACACTGTCCAACAGCAGCCTTCTCAAATTAGAAAAAATTTCAAAAAGGGAAGCAAGAAATTGATCCTGGAAACCACAAAGGACACACCAGTTCAAACTAGTGATACCTGCTCGACCTTCCTTCAATGCAGACAAGCCACAAGCCAGAACAGGTGAAGGCATATTTCAGAGCACTTGAAAATCCCCAAAACCCCCCTTCATGCGGCAGTCAAGAAAACAAAAGGCACTCGCTAGCTTGTGTGCCGTTTAGCAGAACTCAAAGAAACCAAGGAATGGGAGAAGTATTCCAGTTCACTTGAAACACCTCTACCAAATTGCCATCGCTCCAGAACTTGGAAGACATTGTCGAGAATGGCCAGAAGGCAAAACCAACGCAGAAATTCAGATGCAGGTAGAAGCCCTTGCACAAAAGATGATATTGTAATATACACTGATGGTTCTGTCACCAAAGGTAGGTCAGGCTGGGATACACAGTGAAGCAAAAATGGCCGAAATATCGGGGAAGACAATGGTGTGCACAGTTTAAACAACTTCAAGTGTAACAATGAAGGAAAGAAGCAGTGATACAAGCACTCCACTGGCTTTAAATCCACAAACCAGTTTCAACCCTCCGGGGTTGCGACCTTGTCGGGGTCGGGGGGCTTGCGCGGTCCATTGACCCCTTAGGCTTTGCTGGCGGGGGCATCAATACTTGGATAGGCTGGTTTTTTTTCAAACTGCTTCGAGGTCCGAAAAGCCAAGATGCTGTCTGGCCTAAGCGTAAGTGGAAAGGAGTTGATGCCCCTGGTAGGGCTTCCCATGTCAGATAGGCTAAGGGTGAGGATCCTGACTAAGAGTAACCCGCCTTTCTCCTTTTCTTGTTTTCTGCCTTTATTTGGCCCTTTTCTTCTTCGTTTTCCCCTTCAAGTCTTCTTTTCCACACTCCTTTTCTCTCTGTGGTCTCCTTAAGATCCCCCGTGTTGCCGTGCGGTGCGACCTGTGTCGGAGGGGAATGAATCCTGTGATTGAGAGGGCCAGCGCTCTCAACACATCACTTTGGCTCGGACCTCTCCTAGACTTTGGCCCGGGTGTACTAATCGGCTCCCCTTCTTGGGGCTGGGTCAAGACAGGGCAGTCCCCTACTGGCCAAGTAAACCCCTGCAGTGCCCCAGCTCTGCATGATCAGGGGGATAGGGTTGGGGGCTTCTGTTTGTCGTATGTCTCTCCCGAAGCCTGGAAGGGTCAAGACATGGTTTCTTGGCCCTGCCCCTTAGTTGGACTCCCCAAAGGGGGGTGGTAAGGGAGGGATGAAACACAAATTAACTCAATATGGCTTTTTCAAAAATCATCCCCCCAAAAAGAAGAGGAAGGCAGCATCCCTATTTCAGGGGATTTTGATAGTGACAGTGATTCCGATATGGAGGTTTGACGAGGACAGGATTCTGGCTTTCCCGGCTCGTGATGGAGGGGACGGAGCAGGAAAGACCCCCTTTCAGCCTCTGAGCCCTTTTGCCCTACAAAAGGGCTTTCAAGGTATAAACAGGTGACCCTCGGTCCCCTCAAGAGGTTGAGGAATGGTTCCTTTCTTTTTCAGTGTAAATCACAAAAGCAATCTGAACAACTGCTGAAGGCAAAGAAACTTGTGGACAGGGAAATCAGGGTAACTCCCCACAAACAATTAAATTCATCGAAAGGCGTGATTCGCTGTCGGGATTTATTTTGGTGTATCAGAGGCAGAAATTAAGACGGAGCTGGCGTCCCAGGGGTGACGGAGGTGCGCAGGGTGACAGTAAAGAAAGGTTCAGGGGAGAGTGGGCCCCCAACACCCTCTTTCTGAACTTCTGCAACCCCGTGCTGCCTCCGGTCATCAAAGTTGGTTTTCTGAATGTTCGTGTTCACAAAATGTTCCGTCCCCGTTGAGTGCTTCAGGTGCCAGAAGTTTGGCCATGTCAGGGACCGCTGTTTAGGGCAAGAGGGGATAAAGGTGTTTGCTGCAAGGCAACCCATGATGGGCCGTGTCAAGATCCGGCACATTGTGCTAACTGCGGTGGCGACCATCCCTCCTCTTCACGAAACTGTCCTCTTTGGATTCAGGAATCCGCTTTCAAAGAAATTAAAACTGAAAAGAAAATTTTCTTTTTTTTAGGCCCGCAAGCAGGTTGTGCGCAGTCAGACGCCGACAGCCTCTTCCTATGCTTCGGCTGTAAAGAAAGTTCCGACAGTTCCCACTCGATCAGTCTGCTGTCAGACTGATGACTTTACGTTTCGAAGACCTGCAAGAAGAACTGTCAACTCTGGTGGAAACAGGTCCACCACCTTCCAAACCCCAAAATCACTGCCCCTGGTGGAGGCAAAAAATCCGCCACCCCCTCAGACTGCCCCGCAGTCTACAACTCTGCTGCTGGGCAGATTAAAAACCAGCGATTCCCCCCCGAACTCCTCTGTCCAGTGCCCGTGCGGGCAAGGGAGTTCAACCCCCGTGTGGAGATGGTGGAGATGAGGAAGAAGCCTCCACCGTCTCCCAAATCCAGACCCCCTCCTTCACCTGTTGCAAGTCTGCCCGCAGGTCTGAAGACCATAAAAAGTCCAGTGAAACTTACCAACAAATTCCCCCTCCCTTGGACGCAGATGTTGAGGAGGGGATGACCTGATCTCTCCTCCTTTTCACCCTCTGCACCAAGGATAAATACAATATTCCATTGGAATATCCGTGGACTAAATTCCAACTTCGAGGAGCTGCAGCTTCTGTTCCATCTAATAAACCTTCCGTCGTAGCTCTTCAGGAAACTCAAATTCAAAGCCAGAAGACCTTTACTCTTTCTTGGCTTTAATATTCTTTCAAAACCTGCACAACCATCCACGTTGGGACTGTCGGGGGGTCTTGCCCTTCTCCTACACAAAACTTTGTTGTATAGTCCTGTCGCTCTGTCTACCTCCTTCAGCTGTAGCTGCGAGAGTCACTCTCCACAAGACTGTCACAATCTGTTCCATTTATCTACCTCCTTCAGTCCCGTTTGTCGTCAGGACCTTGTCAGTCTGATAGGAGAACTTCCTCGACCTTTTTTGCTGTTGGGTGACTTTAACGGTCACAATCCTCTTTGGGGTAGTGTCAGTTCGTCATCCAGAGGTCTGCTAATTGAGGATGTCCTTTCGGATTTGGATTTGTGTTGTCTGAACGACGGATCCGCAACTTACCTCCACTCTTCCACAGGTTCACTTTCGTGTTTAGATTTTTCGGTTTGTGACCCCTCGCTGGTCCTGGACTATGGTGGTCTGTCCATGACGATCTGCACAGAAGTGACCATTTCCCTGTCCTTCTACAACCTGTAATAACTGAACACGTCTCTGTCTCTCAACATTTAAATTATAAGAAAGCAAACTGGGATCTATTTGCAGCCACTATTTCTAAGGCATTCCAGGAAGCTGATTTTCTTCAGAGTCGGACCCAGCAGAATCACTGACTAAACACTGTAATCAAGTGTGCTAAAGCCTGTATTCCAGTGTCTTCCGATAAACTTCAAATGCCAAAAACACCCTGGTTCGATTCAGACTGCCAACAAGTTTCCAATATTCGAAAACGGGCTCAGCGTCGGGTATACCAACGACCTTCGGGTCCCAACGCTCGAGCCCATCAGAAACTCCGTGCCAAATCGAGACACACTTTTAAAATCAGTAAACGTCGGTCCTGGAGAAGTTTTTGCTCCAGGCTGACATCGAAAACTTCCAAGAAAAAAGTGTGGAACATCATTAGAAAATCAAAGGGAAGAACACCTGTCCCACTGTGAACCATCTCAAGTTTTCTGACTCTTTAATAACAGACAAAAAAGCAGTTGCTAATCTGCTTGCTTCAACCATTGAAAAGAATTCCTCTTCTTCTAACAAATCAGCCACTTTTGTCAAAAACAAAGCCCTAAAAGAAAAATCACCCTGCAACTTTTCGTCCGACAACATGGAAGACTACAATCTTCCTTTCAGTTAAACGAGCTGAAATCTGCCTTACTTTCTTGCAGCGATTCTTCTCAGGTATGGATGAAATTCATTATCAACTGTTGAAACATCTTCCGCAAGAAGGTCTGAACATACTGCTACAGGTATACAACCATGCGTGGACTACAGGTTTCTTTCCACCGTCTTGGCGGAAAGCCCTTATTATTTCCCATCCCCAAACCTGGAAAAGATCTTTCTAATCCATCAAACTACCGTCCCATAGCTTTGACCAGCTGTGTCTGCAAATTGATGGAGAAAATGGTCAACGCTAGGCTTATGTGGAAACGCGAAACCGATGGCCTTTTGGCGAAAGAACAGTGTGGTTTCCGCAAACATAGGACTACAGTTGACCATTTGATTCGTCTGGAATCTACACTTCGGAACGCCTTTCTGAACAAACAGCATGCAGTGGCAATTTTCTTCGACTTGGAGAAGGCCTACGATACCACTGGAAGTCGGGGATACTTCATGATCTCCACGATCTGGGTTTTCGAGGTCATCTTCCGCTTTTTATTCAAAATTTTTTGGCAGAACGACAGTTTCAGGTCCGGGTTGGCACCACTCTCTCTGATGTCCACGAGCAGGAGTTGGGTGTTCCACAGGGGAGCATACTGTCTCCTGCCCTCTTTAGTATTAAAATCAACAACATTGTGAAATCAGTTCAGCAGGTTCAGACTGCTCATTGTTTGTGGATGATTTTGCTGTCTACGCAACTGGAAGCCTGTACCCGAGTGTCCAGCGCAGGCTCCAGCTTTGCGTAGATAAAATCCATCGGTGGGCAGATGAAAACAGTTTCACCTTTTCTCCAACAAAGACGCAGTGTATTCACTTCCATAATTTCCGTCAGTTTTTTCCAGATCCTGAACTTCAAGTAGGGAAATCTCCCATTCCAGCTGTTAAAGAGGCCAAATTTCTGGGAGTCATTTTTGACCAAAAAACTTAACTTTCTCAGCCATATTAAAACCTCAAAACTGCTTGCCAGAAAGCACTGAATATTCTGCGGGTCGTAGCGCACACCGACTGGGGCGCTGTAAGAAAACTTTGTTGCACCTCTACAGAGCCCTGGTCCGTTCCAAACTGGACTACGGTTGTGCTGTGTACGGCTCCGCACGATCTTCTTACCTCAAACTCTTGGACCCTATCCACCATCAAGGGCTTCGTCTCTGTCTTGGAGCGTTCCGCACCACCCCTGTGTACAGCCTGTACGCAGAGGCGGGTGAACCTTCACTGTCCAACCGCAGGCTGAAACTGTCTTTGAATTATTACATCAGACTGTTCTCGGAACCAGAAAACCCTGCCTATGACTGTGTCTTTGATCCTCCGTTCCAAAGTAAGTTTGTAAACAAACCCTAAATGTATTCGCCGTTTGGTCTTCGTATGCAGCCTCACGTGCGAAATGCAGGTCTAGACCTAGGTGTAGTATCTGATTTTTCCAAGTTTCCGGATCAACCACCGTGGACCTTCTTCACGCCAGAGATTCGTTTTGATCTTGCAGTTTTTCGCAAAGAGTCTACCAGCTCTCTGGCGTACAAGGCATTGTATGCTGAGCTCTGTTTGAAATTCCCATCCTGTCAAAAAGTTTTTACTGACGGTTCCAAATCTGAAGATGGAGTGGCCTGTGCAGCCTACTGCCCTGGGGCTCCTTCTCAGATACTGTTGGAACATATTCATTCAAATGCTTCTGTCTATTCTGCTGAACTTACTGCTCTGGTTTTTGCTTTGAAGATAATCTCACATTCTTCAAAGAGGGACTTTCTGGTTCTGTCGGATTCGCTGTCAGCTTTGAAGGCATAGCTGGCCGCAACCTTCAGCATCCAGAACTTTTACTTTTTTTGAACTTTTTAGTAAGTTGAAGGCGGACGGTTACAACATTACTCTTGCTTGGGTTCCTGGTCATGTTGGCATCGGCGGGAACGAAATGGTTGATCGTTTAGCCAAGAACGCCACAAGAGAGAAACTGTCCAACACTTATATCCCCTGCTCAGATGTGAAACCCAAAATTAACGATTATGTGAGAGACCTCTGGCAGGAGGATTGGAACACACAGACGAATAACAAACTCTTTCAGATCCGTCCAAACCTTAAGGACTTCCTCCCATCTACGTCGGGTGGTCGTAAAGAGGAAACGGTTCTGTGCCGGCTGCACACCGGCCATTCGTATTTTACCCATTCTTACCTTTTAAAGAGTGAAGAAGCTCCGTGGTGCATTCCATGTCATGCGCCACTCACAATGAAACATGTTCTTTTAGAGTGTTGGGACTTGCACGATGTGAGACACAAACATTTTACAGCGGAGTCCATGAAGATCCTGTTCAGGGATGTCCCGCCTGACGTGATCCTTAAGTTTTTGAGAGAAATTAACATTTTTCATCTGATTTAAGATTTTACGGAAGAAAGATTTTTAACAAAGTTTCTGGTGCGTTTGTAGACGATGTCATTTAACGAGATGTGTGAAAGTTTTTTTTTTTTTTTTTTTTTTTTTTTTTTTTTTAAATGACTGGTGAGTTGATTTTAACGTGGTGACAGCCCTGATGTGGCCCTCTGCGGTCGGCTGGGCTATAAGCAACATTATCTTATCCTAAACCAGTTTCAAACTCAACAAGCCATGATGCTGACTGACTCCATGAACCTACCTCAGAAAGTGAAGAGTGGAATGGGAAGCCCTGCTTGGAATGAACTAATGCGCAGCCTTCCATTTGAGAGACTCGTATCGATTTTCTGCCCTGGATGTGTTGGAGTTAAAGGAAACAAGAAAGCAGACACACTGGCTGGCAAGGCAACGATAAGAACTGGATTACAGTTTGGCCGATCTGATGTGATAAGAAATCTGAAGAATCACTTAAGCAAACAAAAGCAGAGCCACTACACCATTGACCATTTTTCAGATCTGAACGTCAAGAGAGGAAATGGTCGCACATCCAGACTTAAGGGAAGAGCAAGAAACATCACCAACCAAACAAACATTTGAATAATCTCAAGGCCATCACTGCGAAGACTCCTAGAGATTGGGGCAAACTCATACTGGGCCTTTCCAGTAACAGACACAAATGAACACATGTCAACTGAGATAACACTTTGAATCTCTCAGGACCCCCAGCGCAAGTGTATGGATGTTCAGAAGATGTGTGGGCACTGGTGTGTGTTCATCAGCGGGGTGATGCCAGCATGTGAATTAGAGAGTCCACCTGCATGGGCAGGTGTTGGTGTGTGAGTCTGAGTGTGTGAGAGAGAGTGTGTGTGTGTGCGTGTGTGCTGTGTGTGTGTGAGGGGGAGGAGTTGTTGTTCTTATTGTTATGTGTGTGTGTGTGTGTGCACGCGCGTGTGTGCGTGTGCACGTTTGTATTGTATTTGATGGTCTTGTTCTTGTTCTTTGGGCTTAGTCATATTCTGAACATTAACGCACGCTGTCACTACACACACACATGCACACACATGCATACACACACACGCATGCGCATGCACACACACACACACACACACACACACACACACACACACACACACACACACACACACACACACACACGCACACTCGCACACACACATACACACACAAACGTGCGAGCATATGTACGCTCGCTCCTATGCACACATATATACACATGCATGCATGTGCACGTCCACACCCACACATGTGCACACATACATGCATACACAGGAACACACAAATGCATACACACACGCACATGCGTACAAGCCCACATACAAAGACACACACATATACACACCTATATGTACACATACATGTGCAGATATGTGCATGTGCTCACACAAATCCACAAATTACACACACACTCATACGCACACACATGTGCACATTCATACAGGCACACGCACACACACACACACACACACACACACACACACACACACACACACACACACACACACACACACACAGACACCACAAACAGACACACACACACACACACACAGACACGCACAAAACACACACACACACACACACACACACACACACACACACACACACACACACACACATACACACACACACACACACACGTGCTTGCGCACATACACACACAAGCGTGCACACATGCTTGCACACACACACACACATACACACACACAGACACACACACATGCGCACACGCACACACATGGGTCCGTGGCCACACATCCATACACACATGTGTACATTTACTACACACACATCCAAAAAAAATAAGACAACGAATGTTAGGTAGGCATTCAAGGTCTGACTAGCGCACTGGGCTAATGTGTAGGTCAGACATCTGCTAAGTTGTAGGCATGAGATCCTCTTCTTCAATTCTCTCATCTTAGTTGTTAATTCATTGATCCATCAGCTTAAAATAATGCGAAATGTGGTCTCAAAACATAGCGGGTGTGGTGTAGCTTATATGGACTAGTTTGCACGCAGTGACGCCTCCTTGATGAAACTGAAACTTACAGGGACAGTCCAGCATGAAACAATGTTCCTATCTAAAAAAAGTACAGGGAAGTAAAAAAACACAGCTAAAAACCCCGTTCAAAATCGTCTTCCTTCATTTCAAAGGAGGAACCAGTGCTGGGTGTTGGCACCAGTATTTTTCTTTTTGCATGTATCGCTTGTGACTGCTCATTGTAACCTGTTCATCTGAGGCATATCAATATTGCTTACTGAAGACTGGAGGGAAAAAAGTTTAGAGCAGGGAAAGCTTGTTCATGTATAAGTTGGTGGGTGAAAAAAGACGACTTATGGAAAATACTGTTTCTTTGAGTGATTTGTGAACAGACTGCGTCAGTGAGCGTCAGTGGGGTTTGTGTAATAGTTTGAATGGTGAAATGTTTCTGATTCTACTGATGTTAATTTCAGCACAAGTGAAAAGAAAATTCCTAGAACTGTTTTCCCCTTTGTCTATACACTATTTTTTTTTTGTCACTGAATTCATATGATCAAGGTATGTTCTATGAACATTGCACAAGTGTCATTGAGGTTGAAAAATTGTAGGGGAAAGAGAGAGGTGACATGAAAACTTGGCCGGCATAATTCTGTCAGCATTATTGACTCCAAAAGACGACATGAAACAGTACTCATGGTAAGTTGAATTTTGAAAAAAATAATTTCTTTGTATCATTGTGCATAATTGCATTCCATGTGTGGCTGATAAACTTCTTTTCGGTTTTACTTTATAGATGAAGTGGTTGATAAAGGAATGATGGAATATTTTTATGATTTTGATGATTTGCACAGCTGTGATACCATTCATTTAAGAAAGGAAAGCATGAAGAAATGAAGAGAAGAAGATGAAAAATAACCCAATTTGATAATGTATTAGAGAATATCACTTGGAGAGTGATGAAATGACTGTGCAATCTGAACAAGAGAAGCTTTTCTGTCTCTGTCTGCATGTCAGTCTGCTTATCCGTCTTTCTGTGTGTGTGTGTGTGTGTGTGTGTGTGTGTGTGTGTGTGTGTTGGGGGGGGGGGGTGTCAATTTGTCTGTCAGTCTGTCTGTCTCTCATTTTGTCTGTCTCTTTTTTTCTCTCCTTTGTGTGTGTGTGTGTGTGTGTGTGTGTGCTTGCTGTCCTTACTTATAAAGGGTATTCACCAACTGCTCAAAAATATTAAACGGGGGAGAGAGGGATATGGGGCGAAGGGGGTGTAGGTATGGTCGCAAACCCACGTTTCTGGTAAACACAATTTGCTTTCAAAGAGATCTCAGGTTATGTTGTTGTCATTATTTGTTGGAAATATTTTAAAATAATGTACATCTTCTAGATAGTCAGTTCATAAAATCAGTCAGTTCATATAATCAGTCAGATCAACATGTCACTTTCTGAAAAAAAATGTGAATCTTTTGAATGAAGGAAAAATAAACTAGAAAATAAGTCATAGAACATGAATGAATTCATTGTTAAAATGGCAAATAAATTTTCCATTCTTTCTGTAACACTCTTAACAATGGAAAAATTTGATAAGACCGATCTGGTGTGTGTGTGTGTGTGTGTGTGTCTGAGTGCGTGCATGTGTGCGTGCATGTATTTGTGTGTGTGTTTATGTGTGTATGTCTGTGTGCATTCATGTGTCAGGCATGAAATTCGTCCGCCTAAGGCGGATTTTCCGCCCATTTTTTTCATCTGCGCCGCCCCCCCCCCCAAAATGTGCCGCCCAGAAAAGAAAAATCCTGAAATAAACTTTCGTTCGATGCTATTCCCATTTGGACAATTTGTTATTCTCAAAAGAGTCAACCGG
>CM031611.1:69465896-69473396 GCA_018398815.1 Conus ventricosus
CAGCCGACCGCAAAGGGCCACATCAGGGCTGTAGCTCTTCAAGGATAAGTCAGCTAGGTCAAGGGGTTGAGGTAGAAGCAGAGTAAGGTAGTGTAAGAGGTTGGAGAAGAAGAGAAAGAATCCAAAGGTCATGCCAGAGGTCGGGGGAAAAACACAGGAACAAGGTGAAGGTCAGGTAAGGAGTAGAAGAAGAAAGTGAAGACTGTGCAAGTGGTCAAAAAGAGCAGAAGATGAAGATCATTGAAAGAAGATTATAAGAAGGTAATGGTCCTACAAGGAGGTTGAGGAAGAAAAGAAAAAAGTAAGCAACATGCAAAGGGTCAAGGATGAAAGCAAAGGTTGAACAAGCAGTTGAATAAGAAAAGGAAGAAGTTAAAGACCTGAAGAAGGGAAAGGTCATGTAAGGGGTCAAGGAAGAAAGGAAGATGATAAAAGTCATGCCATGGGTCCAGGAAGAAGAAGAAAGCAAAAATCATACAAGGGGTCAAAGAAGAAGGGGAAGGAAGATGGTTCAACAGCTACAGTGGTGATGCATGCTTGGAACAAAGACTTCCTTAGAGGTGCTTAGAAAGCATGTGTTTAGGTATTACACACATGCATGCATGCACACACATACAGAGGATTATTGGGGGGGGGGGGGGGGGAGAGAAGAGAGAGAGAGAGAGAGAGAGAAGAAGAGAGAGAAAACAACAACCCCCCCCCCCCCCTCCCCAAACACTGATATGGTAAGAAAGGGGACATTGGAGATTTAAAATGTGGTGGATAAGACTGTGAGATCTCAAATGACAGAGGAGAGAGAGAGGAGAGAGAGAGAGAGAGAGAGAGAGAGGAAGACTTCCTGAATCGGTTCATGCTGAACAGCCAGAATTTCAATACCACTATTGGTGTGAGCGGTTGATAATGCAGGATAAATGTAAGACACTTGCTGTCTTTTCTTTTCCTTGAGACACTACCTCTTTCCCCCTTCCCATACTCCACCCAGTCAAGCTGGACTGGGTATAACATATACTACTTCCTGGTATTTTACACACACACACACACACACACACATACACACACACACACACACACACACACACACACACACACCACACACACACACACACACACACACACACACAGAGGTTTGTCTGTTGCTGTGTTGTCCCTTTATTGGGTTTTCTCAGCAAACGCCCAGCAGGTCACCTTAACCCTTGATGGAGGGAGTTGTCAGTGTGTCAGTTGGGCTAAAACGATACTGAGTTTGTTGTCTGAAACTTTACTATAACACAATTTCTTTCAAAAACTGGCCTGTACCCAGCAAGAAGTAGCCATGCATAGCCATATCTACAATTCTAAAAGAATGGTATGACAAACTTCATGTTTAGTGTGTAAATTCCGGTGTGCAAGTGTGTGTGTGTGTGTGTGTGTGTGTGAGCACATGTGTGTTCACATGCGAGAGTTATGAAAGAGAGTGTGTGTATGAAAGAGAGTGTGCAAATGTGTGTGTATGTGTGTGTGTGAGCACATGTGCGTGCACATGCAGGAGTGTATAAAAGGGAGTATGCAAATGTGTGTGTGTGTGTGTGTGTGTGTGTGTGTGTGTGTGTGTGTGTGTGTGTGTGTGTGTGTGTGTACTTTCCTAACCTGTAAAGTGGGTTAACCACCTAGCCCAAAAAAAAAAAAAAAAAAAGCAGAAAAAAAAAAGAATTTTCCCCATAAACCCAGGCTGTTTTCATGTAGATCTTGGATATTCCCATGGTCTGAAATATTTGTTAGGTAATGTAGACCTTCTAAGCAGTTGATTTATAAAATAAAAATCAGCATCTTACAAGTAGATTTCCAAAGGAAAAAAGTGTGCATGCGCTTGCTTGCACGCATGCGTGCTTGGGTGCATGCATGTGTGTGTTTGTGTGTGTGAGCACATGTGCATGTACATTTTAGAGTGTGTGAAAGGGGGTATGCAAATGTGTGTGTGTGTTGTGTGTGTGTGTGTGTGTGTGTGTGTGTGTGTGTGTGTGTGTGTGTGTGTGTGTGTGCGCGCGCATGCATATATGTTTTGTGTGTGTGTGTGTGTGTGTGTGTGAATGCATGCATATGTGAAATGTGTTTGTGTGCATACATAAACTCATGTTATTTAAACTCATGCAATTCCTGTTATAAGGACTGACAACAGAAATTCAGTACAAAATAAATACATGAAAAAACAGAGTGTGTGTGTGTGTGTGTGTGTGTGTGTGTGTGTGTGTGTGTGTGTGTGTGTGTGATGTCACTACCTAAAATTGGGAAGTAATTAAAGTTTTATCATCAATTTATTCTGATTCTTTGGCACAGAGTTTCTACCGTTTGGAACTTTCAGTGCATATATAACTTCGATTGTCCATGGATATTGCTGGTGCTCCTCTCACACCTCAGTTTTCCTATAACAAAAGTGCCTGCAATGAAATCTACTTTATTATTGCTGACAAGTAGGTTCTCATATCAGCAGAGCTGTCAACACATCTATTGATTGTTTTGGTATGCTAGTCATTTTATCCTCTTTTCATATGAAAAGTGTTTTTTGATGGATGTTACAGTTGTTTGACATTGTCTGTGATTAAAATCAAGAAGGCTGAATACAATGGGTATTTTGGCCAGGAATAGCCCAGCTGGTCAAATGCCGGACTTGTAATCATGCTGATCCTGGAGTCAGGAGTTTGAATCTCTACCAGGTTTAGTATGGGGGGATTTTTCTGTCAGAGTTAACCATAGTTCTGATTCTATTTCATGAAAAAAGTCCTTCTAATTAGAGTACAAATGGAGGTTTAGAGTGTAAATGCACTCATAACATCCTCTGAACACATGAAATACCATCACTGACTTTCTTCAGTGAAGGCCAGTTTGGCCGTTGGTATGGGTGATGTTTTCAGCCTACATAAAAAATCAAAGGAATGAGTGAAAAAACTGAGTGACTGATAGTTCGACTGTAGGACATGGGAACGAAATGATTAGTGCCAGCAGGCAGCTTGTCGGTTGTCTCTACCCAAGTTTGGCGAGAGCTGGGAGTGGGTCGGTGTGTCCTCTAGGGGAAGGACTTGGAATATTTTCTCTAATAGAGTTATGTTAAAATTTCACCTCCACTCTCTGTTTTACTAGTTATGGAAGGAGCAACTTTGCGGTACTAGTCATTGAAAGAAATTTTTATTTTTCTCGGGACTGTTAAATACTCTCAAGAATGGCTCAGGAATGATTTTCCTTAGGCTTGTACCCTTAAAGTAGTTGTAGCTCTGAGTGACAGAATTAAAAAGAAGTTCGAACATTAAATACTGATTGAACAACAAAGAACTGACACAAGTTCAGTGTATTTTCACACATCAACCTTACTTTGTTTATACAAGGGTGAAATGTTCAAATCAATTTCACTAATTCAGCTCAGGCTGAATATTGTTCCCACTTCTTATGCCATCATTAAGAGAGGGGAAAGTTCTGGATGAGTTGAGTTGAAGTCCTCTTGGAAGATCAGAACTTATCTGATGTTGAAGAGGATAGTTGATCTCTCTCTAGTTGCTGGTGATTGCAGCACTTCTCTGTATACCTGCTAATCATGTGCTGGGCTGCGGTGTTTGTCCACAACCATGCATGCCCAAGGTAGGTATGAACCCAGGTTCTAAAACAAACAGAACCTGGTCTGTATTTAAGTAGCTGAGAGTCTGGCTTGTCGAGTTCTCACACTCGCCCTCTGGCTTTCAGTGAATGTGTGAGATCTCAGTCAACAAAGGGTTAGACAAGCATGAATATATCTGCCATAATTATCAATCTCCCGTTTCATCCAGAGTTTGCGTGAAACAAGGTGTTTCACAGTAATACAATGCTAAACAATGGAAGCCAAATAACTCTTACAGATTAAGTTGAAGTAACTGACTGAAACCAATTTATTGTCAGATTAACTCAAGGTTGTACTGACAACTGACAAGTTGAAGTAACATGGAATAACATTACCCCAAGTACACATGTTGATTACACTTAGAACCACATACTAAAAAGCATTCTGACAATCAACAGTATTAAAAAATCCACCTCACAGTTATTACCTAGTACAAGCATACTGCTCTTCCGGCTAGAATTTATCATTCAGTGATCATCTTAACAGATAGTATTAAATACTGGCAAAAGTTGGATTGTAAACAAAAAATGTTAACTGGATTATTACCAAAGAATCTGACTGAAGCAAACCTGTGTTACCAAGTTGTGGCAAACTATTACAATAAAATACTCATTCATCATGTAGGTAGATGTCACCAAGTATTGGCCTACACTACAGTTATACTGTTAAAACACCGAGGCATACATACAATCAATGTATTGGGAACCGCCGATTTGTTGCACACACCGATTTGTCGCACGTGCGACAAATCAGCGGAAAAAGGGGTGTGCTGAACCGCCGATTTGTCGCACAAGCCGATTTGTCGTATGTGCGACAAATCGGCGGTTCAGCCTCACGCTGCTTTGTTGCACATGTATAGGTGTGTGTGTGTGTGTGTGTGTGTGTGTGTGTGTGTGTGTGTCTGTGTCTGTGTGTGTGTGTATGTGTGTGTCTGTGTGTCTGTACGTGTGTGTCTCTGTGTGTGTGTGTGTGTGGTGAATGAGAGAGAGAGAGAGAGGAGATGAAATGAAAATGAAATGAAAAATGAAACGAAATGAAATAAATGAAATGAAAATCTTTTAATTATTTTGCAAAAATAGCAAATAGCTTTCAGGAGACCGTGGGAACCTATAGTATATTGGGCGCCACACACACACACACTCTCTCTCTCTCTCTCTCTCTCTCTCTCTCTCTCTCTCTCTCTCTCTCTCTCTCTCTCTCTCTGTCTCTCTCTTCCTCTTTCCCATTCACCACACACACACACAGACACACACAGACAGACACAGACAAAGACACACACACACACACACACACAACACACACACACACACACACACACACACACACACACCTGTACATGTGCGACAAAGCAGCATGAGGCTGAACCGCCGATTTGTCGCATGTACGACAAATCGGCTTGTGCGACAAATCGGTGGTTCAGCACACCCCTTTTTCCGCTGATTTGTCGCACGTGCGACAAATCGGTGTGTGCGACAAATCGGCGGTTCCCATGTATTTCCTCAGTATCTAGAAACGTTTCAACTTGCAGTTCTTCTGGGTGATCAGTAATCTTAGACACGGAGGTGCAGAGGACATGGAGATGATCATTCCCTTCTCTAATTTACCCTTGTTGTCATTCTTGATTCACTTACAGCTGATCAGTTTGATGGCCTCTGGTAGAACAATGCTTGTTCACAATGAGTTTCCCCTTTTTATTGGCTAAGCCACTTACTCTGTTTCCTTTTCTGGTGGGCTTTGTGCCTCTAAAGACAAAGAAAAGAGGAGGGGAGAGGTTTGGTCCTCACCCACTACTTACAGTGGGAGAACAGGGGTAGAAGATTTGAGAATGCTCTTTCTTAGCAGTTGGGGTTGTTTTAAGTGCGCCTTCATCAGTGCAGTCCATGCCAATTGACAAAGGACTGTTTAACATAATTGCGTCATTCACAAGCTGCACGCACAACAGTTAGCATGTGGGTGGTGAATATGTGTGGATGGGGGTGGCAGAGAAGGAGGGAGGTTGACGTTTTTTTTTTCTGAACAATCACCGCATAGACTTTTGAATTTTTTCATTTTTTTTCTTAATAAAAGACAGAGATGAGTATGATAACGATAGATATCGGAACAGTGCATGCTTGGAAAACATTGTTGTTGAACTTACTGGAAGTGATGAAACGAGAAGTGGAAATTACAAGTGTGTCAACGAATCTGTGTATGAGCTGGAGGCAGTGTTCTGAGTATGTTGACAGTTTAACTTTTCAAAGGTGATGCTGTGGAATTCCATTATGGTTAGAGATTACATGACAGGGCTGTTCTTAAGGCTTCCTTTTTGAATATATCCCATTCTTTTCACAGTATATCCCAGTATTAAACAGATATCTATGGTATCTACAGGAAATTTTTAGCAACACTCCAAAGAGTGGAGGAGTTGTATTCAGCTGATTTGAAACCAAAGAGAAGTACCAAAACGCATGTACTCTTTTCCCTCTATAACTGGGTGAAGATACCGAAGAAAAATAGCCCATTCAATTGTTAAAGGTAAAATCAGGACTAGGAAAAGCTGTTTATTAACATTTCAAAGATCACAAAATGATCAGATAAACAAACAAATGCATGCACTCATGCACACACATATACACACACTCACACACACATATGCATGTTCTCCCCCCCCCCCCTCTCTCTCTCTCTCTCTCTGTGTGTCTACCTGTCATTAATATGTGCACATGCACCTACAGTGTATGGATAGACACTGTCAAAATGAAATAATAAGGATCATTTACAGGCTTAATATTCTGAACTGTTGTGCCATATGTGAAGAGAAACATGACACTGTGTAGAAGGCTGTCGACAAGGACAAGGCTGACTCTGTGTCACGACAAACAAAGTCGAACCAAGAGCATCATATGAACAATGGAAAAAAGACACTGAGGACGTGATACTTGTGCTGCAAATTTTACTCCCCTGTGCAAGAGTATGAGCATTGGGCAGCATCCAAGAGGGGAAGTTTGGGTATAGAGAGGACAGCAAGATTTTACACCAGATACACAGGTGTTGCCATCAGCCATTTCTTTGTGATGTTTGGCTTGTTGGTTTGGTTTGGTTTGGTTGGTTTCTTCTTTTCTCTTTTAGATTTTGTAACTGAGAATGAAATCATTATTTCTTCAGTAATATTCTTATTCTAAAAAAAGAAAAAAAAGAAGGTAGGAGAAGCAGTCACACACACACACACACACACACACACACACACACACACACACACACACACACACACACACACACATGCACACCCATTGACTATTACAGAAATTAATTACGTGACACATCTCCTATCGATGAAAAGAAAAATGTGACGTTCTGTTGGGTGCCCTCACATTGTGGAATCTCGGCAAATGAGAAAGTTGATCAAGCTGCTCGGAGAGCAGCTGGAAATATTGAAGGCACTACTGCACTGAACATTCGTTAGACCTATCAGAATGTTATACCTTGATTAATAAAGCACCTCTTAACAGTTTCAAAAGGTTATTGAAAGACACACGAAGTCAATATTATCACAACTGTATATGACCAAATCCTGACATTCACCCAAGATGCAATTAGTCAAATTTGCAAGTCCGATATCTAGAGAAGTAGTATCCTTAATTCATAGGATGCGTTTGAATTCACTTCAAACCAAATACAGCAAAAATGTTAAATCCGTATGTGGGGAAATTCTTAGTGTAAGTCACCTATTACTAGATTGTCCAGGAGCAAAGAATACAGTGCACAAGGCTGGTACCAATATTTCACATGATAGATCGACGCCATTGACATTACCTAAAATGTTAAATAATTGTGCTTTTCTTAGTTCATTATGCCCACATATATTACGCAGTCCAGTAGGAATTTATCTTTAACTTTCA
>CM031611.1:69478396-69514325 GCA_018398815.1 Conus ventricosus
GTCTGTTGATAGTTAAGTGACTTGGTCTGCAGGTGTTCATCTTGAATTGGCATTAGAGTGGAGAGGTTGGTGGTGATCATTCAGAGTTGGGGGCATAGCTCTTGCATTGCCTTTATGGTCATGAGGGGAGCCAAACAGTGGAAGTACATTAAATATTGGCTCATTTCTGCCGACACAAAGTGTCAGTTGGCTTGTTTTTTTGTTATCTATGAGCAGTTAAATGGAAATTGAAGTTTTATTCTGGAATATAGGAGTTCAGAAGGGCAAGAACTCTGGTAGTCAAGAATTTAATAAATGAATTAATATGTTAATTGAGAAAGTCTTGCCATAGAAATAAAAACATGGGTCACTTTCTTGTTTTTTTTGTCTGAGAGAGTTTTGATCTTTAATGATCACTAAAGTGCACAGCAATTTATTTAAACATGTCAGTTATAAGTTGGCTTAGTGTTTGATGACAGAGTTGTGGTGTTCTGGCCAACAAAGTTTGTGGAGATAATCGTTATGTATGAAACAATTTTTTTTAAAAAGTTTCAGCCATGTTTTAGATAACTAGATAACAAATCTGAGATTTTCAAGGTTTTCAGTGAAGATGAAAAATGTAATGAGAAAAGATTTTGCTCAGCTTGTAAAATAGTGGTTGTAAAAACTCATTCATCTCTGAAATCATCTCAAATAATAATTGCACTATGGAATGGAAAGGATGATTGTTGTGTTTTTAAGGTTCTTGAATTATTTCTTGACAATCCTGAATTTAAAGGAATGTTCAAATTATTTATATTGGCATGTTTTTATGTTATCTATGAGCTGTTTTTCTTTGTTATCGATCTATCTTCCTCAAATCTCCCCACATCGCCTACAAGAGAGATCAAAACATTCACGACCACCTGGTACGAACCAAGTTCAGAACAAACACCAACTCCTCAGCCAGAAGCTAGCTACCCATGCTGTCAGTCAGGATGTAAAACCTGCTCCTTCTTTGCCAACATCCACAACATCACTGGCCCAAAAGGAAAATTCAGTGTCCAATCCCATTTCACCCGCCAATCCACCAATTTGGTGTATGTACTGAGATGCAGCCTCTGCTCAAATTTGTACATTAGAGAGACATATCATACCCACAAACTAACGCTCTGTGGGCTCCTCAGAGCAATCCGGTCATTTCATCCAACACCAGTAGGGATCCATTTCAATGCTGATTGCCACAGCCAGACCCATATTTCCATCACTGCTGTTTGGCAAAACCACACCTCAGCTCTAGAAAGGAAATTCATGTAGTCAAGGATCATCTCTCACCTTGGCACGTGATGGACTAAACTCCCATATCTGATGTTTTTAGTTTGAATCATTTTAACTCTTTACCACACTTTCCTTTCCCCCCGCCTGTCCTCCATTCCTCTCTCTCTACACCCCCTTCCACCAATTTCCCCATCCCACCATCTTTATATTCACACCCCATCTATATGTATATAACATGATAAAACATAACATATAGAGTATTATATATACTCCCCAAACAGCATCTCCCCACCATCAGTTATGCATACTCAATAGGCACATGCACATGTGCTCAATCCATATGCACCTGTTCTTATAGGAGTTTCCACCCCACCCCATTGCCGCACACACCCTCACTCTCGCCTATTTTTCCTTCCCTCGTTTACATCCTGAAGTGCCCCCTTCCAAGCATAAGACTCCTCCTCTACCACTCTCTCGCTTTCTTTGTCTCTATTTCTGCATGCCTTATCCCTCTGTCTGCCTCTCTTTTTCTTTTTCCCATTACACACACACACACACACACACACACACACACTGTGTACCTCAGTAGAGCATTCTTTCTCCTGCTCTGTTCACTATCAAAATTAACGAGATTGTCAATAAGTAAACCAGGGTTCTGAGTCCTCTCTGTTTGTTGATGACTTTTCACTTTACCCAGTTGGAGCCTCTTATGCCAGTGTACAGGGTCAACTCCAACTTTGTGTGGATAAGATTTGACAGTGGGCTGAGGAAAATGGGTTTACTTTTCAGTCAGTCAGTCAGTCATTCCCCTGTCTGCTGGGGTCGGTTGGGGGGATGTGATGAGGCAGCCACCATTTCTCTCCAGGCTCTTCTGTTTGTAGCTGTTGTGAAGAGATCTGGCCTGGTCATTTTGATCCAGTCCTTTATATTTTCGGACCAACTCTTTCTCTACCGTCCTTGTCTGCGCCCATCTTCAACGGTTGAAGGATGGTTTTGGAGAGGGTGTTGTGACGAATGACATGGCGAAATCATGCCATCTTTGCATTGTTAGAGCCTCTGTGGTCTCTTTCCCTCCGTATTTCAAAAGCTCAGCTGGGACATTGTTCACTCCTGGGGATTTCCCTGGCTTCAGACTCTGTATCGCGGCCTCAACCGCCTCTTCAGTACATGGAGACTGTTCTCGCTGTCTGCGGGTCGTTGGTTGTCCTGCAAAATGGATGTATCTGGGTTGAGCTGGTAATTGTAGAGGCCCTCACAGTATTCTGTCCACCTCTTCAGGACTTCTTCATTCTCTGTCAGTAGCTTGCCATCCTTATCTTCGATGACCGCTGATCTTGTCTGGTTAGTGTTATTGAGGGTCTTGAGTGTGTTGTAGGCTTCTTTGCTGTTCCCTGCTTCCATGCCTTTTTTTTTTTATTGCTTCGCACTGCTTCTCTATCCAATTTTCCTCGGCTGTCTTCATCTTCTTCCTGACTTCTGTGTTCACCTGTTGGTACTGCATCCTGGCTTCATCGCTGGAGTGTTTCTTTCCTCTCAGTTCCCGCCTCTTGTCACATAGATCTAAGACCTCGTTTGTAACCCAAGGCTGGATCTTCTTTTGCTTCTTTCCCACAACTTCTTCAGCTGTTGTAGTTAGCACCACTTCGATGTTATTACCAAGGGTGTCTACATCGCTGTCCATTAAGTTCAGGGCAGCAAACTTCCTGCCTACTTGAGCCTGGAACACCTCTGCAATTTCGGGGTCCTTCAACTTCTCTAGGTCAAAGCGAATGCAGGGGTTCTTTGGACAACGCTTACACTTCAGCTTGAGCTCGAAGGTTGCCAGGACAAGATCATGATCGCTGCCAATGGGAATGTTCTTGTTTTTGCTTTGTTGATGCTGGACTTGGAGCGTTGTGGGGCCAGAATGAAGTCTACTTGGTTATGAACTTGTCCATTTGGTGAGTGCCAGGTTGTGATTTGGACAGCTTGTGAGGGTGGAGAGTGTTGGCTAGCATAAGTCGATGGCTTTTGGCAAACTCCAGCAGTCTAAGGCCTCAGTCGTTGGTTTCCCCACTGCCGAATTTTCCTGCTGTTCCTGCCAATTCTCTTCTTCTTCTTCTTCCTAAAATACTGGTCCACTCAAAAACGAGCAGGTCACCAGCGCGCATGTCAAAAAGCAAAATAAAACAACATAAAAACAATGCGACTCAGACTGTTAGCCCCTGGAGCAAATTTAGCAACAAGGGGTCGCACTCGATATTCAAGAAGATAAAAGCAATGGCCAAATTCACGCCCAGGTAATAGTAAAATATCAGGGGAAGTAAAATAGAAAATCGTCAATATGCAGATCTCAAAACTGTCGAATCAATTTGTTTTTTGAATGAGATTGCATTTGTGGCAATCTTGATGGCACCCGGCAGTGAGTTCCACAGCCGTACAGAACTGGGATAAAAAGAATGTAAGTGGCTGTCAATATTTGATGCAGGTATGGTATAACATTGGACCGCCACTAGTTGTTCCATTGGAATATCAATTACTTTAGCTCTGCCTTTGAAAAAGGTTTTAAAGTTTAATAAAAGCTCTTCTCTCTTCTAAGGGTTTCCATTCTAATTTCCTCATGTTCTTCCTAGTATTCCCCTTTTCTCTGATGTGGTTCCTGTTACGAACCGTGCTGCTCTCTTCTGAATCTTTTCAAGGTTATCAATGTCCTTTAGATGGTAAGGATCCCAAACTGAGAACCATATTCCAGTACTGGTCTAACCAGTGTTTTGTAGCAGTCGTTTTTAAACCCTTTTGGGGGCAGTCATTGATTTTTCCTGTGTAAGAAAGCTAAGATGTTATTTGCTTTCTTACATACTAAATTGTAATGTTCTTTCCATTTGAGACGACTATCTATAATCACGCCTAAATATTTTGCAGCATTAGTTTCTTTAAGAATAGTATTATGGATAGAATAATCTGATCTAATTAGTGAGCGTTTGTTACATATACGCAACACTTGGCACTTTTGAGGATGAAATTCCATTTTCCAAGTTCTTTCCCACTCTTGTAAAGCGTTTAGATTTCTTGTAGAATGCGTGTATCATTCTTGCTTCTGATTGTTCTATATACTAACTGTCATCTGCAAAAAGCCTTATAGTAGTTCCAGGAGAGAGATTTCTACGTATGTCATTTATATAAATTAAGAAAAACAAGGGCCCCAGAACAGTTCCCTGTGGTACACCCAACAAGACTGGTTTACAATGGGATGACGACCCTTCCACAACAACTTTCTGCGGGTTTTCCCAACGAGGAATGATCTAGCCCATTTTAGCAAAGAACCGCCAATGCCAATGTGTTCTAATTTAAGCAGCAGGCCCCTCATGGTCAACCTTATCAAAGGGTTTAGAAAAATCTAATAAGATTGCATCTATTTGCTGTCTGTTGTTAAGACAGTTACTAAAATCATTGAGAGTTGTTATAAGTTGAGTCTCACAACTCCTTCGCTGTCTAAAACCATGCTGGGCGTTATTTAAAAAATTCATATTTGTCAAGATGGTCCATTATGCTACTATATATTATGTGTTCAAGTAATTTAGCTGATATGGATGTAAGAGATACAGGTCTGTAGTTCTCTGCTTTTGTTTTGTCACCCTTTTTAAATAAGGGAACAATGCTCGCATCTCGCCACTCATCAGGTATTACTCCCCGGTCCAGTGAAGCTTGGTTAAAGTAATTGGTATACTTCGCTCAATTCATTGGCACATAATTTTTAAGAGCTTGCCAGGAACGCCATCGGGACCAGTAGCTTTGTTTTCATTGATATTGGTCAGTAACTTAAATACTCCTGCTTTGTTTACTTTGATGTTTTGCATTTCAGGGAGTTTATCATCATCCTTTAGTCTAACGTTAATTAAAGGTTTGGGATTTGAGAAAATGAACAAAACTGCTTGTTTAGTAAGTTTGCTTTCCCTTCAGGGTCCTGTATTAGGTTATTCTGGTTGTTTCTCAGGTCTGGAATCCCAATGTTGTCCTGTCTCTTACTCCTTATGTAAGACCATAATTTCTTGTTTTGATGATCACCCTTCCGAAATCATCGAATTAACTTAATTGGAGTGAGCAAGTCTACATTCTCTCTGACAACTTCTCTTAATATGTTTATACCTAACCAGTAATCTTCTGAATTAGGATTTTAGTTTCAATTTCTTAAAGAAACGATGTTTCCTTCTCAACAAACGTTTAGTTTTAGTAGTAATCCATGGCTGGTGGTTCTTGCTTGAAGTTATTTTAGTAGGTATGTTGTCATCCATAATAAATTCCAAATTAGTTTTTATACACTTCCAAAAGATCACTGACATTATCTTTAACACTATGGGACCTCAAAAAAAGACGACTGAAATTATGAGTATCCCTGCGCAATTTTGGTAAATCTGCTTGGTTCGAGAGTCTCAGCCCTGATGTGGCCCTCTGCGGTCGGCTGGGCTATAAGCAACATTATCTTATCTTCCAGAGTCTGATGGAAACGTTTAGGGGTTTTCTTCGAAAGGGTTGAAAGTTACTCTCTAAGAGAACTATGTCATGATCACCCAGGCCTGCAATTAATTCCCTCCGGGGGTTGCAACCTTGCCGTGGTCGGAGGGCTTGCGTGGTCCTGTGATCCCTTAGGCTTTGCTGGCGGGGGCATCAATACTTAGAGATAGGCTGGTTTTTTCCCAATTGCTTCTAGGCCTGAGAAGTCAAGCTTCTGTCTGGCCTAAGCGTAACGTGGTAAGGAGTTGATGCCCCTGGTAGGGCTTCCCATGTCAGATAGGCTAAGGGTGAGGATCCTGACTAAGAGTAACCCGCCTTTCTCCTTTTCTTGTTTTCTGCCTCCCTTATTTGGCCCTTTTCTATCTTCGTCTCCCTTCAAGTCTTCTTTTTCACACTCCTTTTCTCTCTGTGGTCTCCTTTAGATCCGCCGTGTTTGCCGTGCGGTGCGACCTGTGTCGGAGGGGAATGAGATCCTGGTGATTGAGAGGGCCAGTGCTTTGGGAAGCCAGCGCTCTCAACACATCACTTTGGCTCGGACCTCTCCTAGACAGGAGTACACTTTGGCCCGGGTGTACTAATCGGCTCCCCTTCTTGGGGCTGGGTCAAGACAGGCATTTCTCCGGCTGGCCAAGGTAACCCTGTAGTGCTCAGCTCTCTGTTCCCGGGAGTTGGGCATGATCAGGGGGATAGGGTGGTAGGTTTTTGTCTGTTGTATATCTCTCCTGAAGCCTGGAAGGGGTCAAGACAGTGATTCTTGGCCCTGGCCCCTTAGTTGGACTCCAAGGTGGGTGGGTAAGGGAGGGATGAAATATAATAAAATATACATGGCTTTTCAAAAAATATCCCCCCAAAAGGAAGAGGAAGGCAGCATCCCCTATTTCAGGGCTTTCTCAAACAGATAGTGATTCTGACAGTGAGGTGAGACAGAGGACAGGTTTCTGGGCTTCCTGGCTCGTGGTGGAAGGGACAGAGCAGGAAAGACCCTCTTCAGCTCTGAGCCCTTTTGCTATTCAAAAGGGCTTTCATGGTATAGCAGGTGAACCTAGGTCCATAAAAAGGTTGAGGAATGGTTCGTTTCTTTTCAATGTCGATCACAGAAACAATCTGAACAGCTGCTGAGGGCGACAAACTTAGTGGACAGGGAGATCAAGGTGACTCCCCATAAACAGTTGAATTCATCGAAAGGAGTCATTCGCTGTCGAGAGTTAGCAGGTGTCTCGGAAGCAGAGATCAAAACAGAAACTGGCATCCCGGGGGGTGTCACGGAGGTGCGCAGGGTGTCGGTAAAGAAAGGTTCAGAGAGAGTGGCCACCAACACCCTCTTTCTGACATTCTGCAACCCTGTGCTGCTCCGGTCATCAAAGTCGGTTACTTGAACGTCAGGGTTCAGTTATATGTTGTCAGAGGTTGGCCATGTCAGAGACCGCTGTTCTGGGCAGGAGGTGTGCGGTGTTTGCTGCAAGGCGACCCACGATGAGCCGTGCAAAGATCGGCACATTGTGCTAACTGCGGTGGCGATCACCCCCCCTCTTCCAGAAACTGTCCTCTTTGGATTCAAGAATCCACAATACAGCGCATTAAACGGAAAAGAAGATCTCCTTTTTTGAAGCCCGCAAGCAGGTTGTGGGCAGTCAGACGCCCACAGCATCTTCATATGCTTCGGCCGTAAAGACGGTTCCCACTCGGTCAGTCTGCTGTCAGAGTGATGAATTTATTTTTCCAAAACAGTGCAAGGAAGAACTGTCAACTCAGGTGGAAGCAGGTCCACCACCCTCCAACCCACAGTGAATGCCCTGGTGGAGGCAAAAAATCCGCCACCCCTCAGACTGCCCAGCAGTCTACAACATCTGCTGCTGGGCAGATTAAAAAACCAGCACCCGCACCTCGAACTCCTCTGTCCAGTGCCCATGCGGGCAAGGGAGTTCAACCCAGTGTGGAGATGGTGGAGATGAAGAAGAAACCTCCACCATCTCCCAATCCAGACCTCCACTATCTCCAAACTCCAGGCCTTTGTCACCTGCGGGCAAGTCTGCCAGCAGGTCCAAAGATTACCACAGTCCGTGAAAACTAACTAATAAATTCGCTCCATTAGAAGTGGACGTTGAAGAGGAGATGACCTGATTTCTCTCCTTTTCGCCTATGCACCATGGATAGTACAATATTCCATTGGAATATCCGTGGATTAAATTCCAACTTTGAGGAGCTGCAGCTTCTGTGTCAGTCTATAAAACCTTCCGTCGTGGTCTTCCAGGAAACTCAAATTCAAAGCCAAAGACCTTTACTCTTTCTGGCTTTAATATTCTTCAAAACCTGCACAACCATCCACGTTGGGACTGTCGGGTGGTGTTGCCCTTCTCCTACACAAAACTTTGTTGTATAGTCCTGTCACTCTGTCTACCTCCCTTCAGGCTGTAGCTGCGAGAGTCACTCTCCACAAGACTGTCACAATCTGTTCCCTTTATCTCCCACCTTCTGTCCCGGTTTGTCGTCAGGACCTTGTCAGTCTGATAGAAGAACTTCCTCGACCTTTTTTGCTGTTGGGTGACTTTAACGGTCACAATCCTCTTTGGGGTAGTGCCAGTACGTCATCCAGAGGTCTGCTAATTGAGGATGTCCTTTCGGATTTGGATTTGTGTTGTCTGAACGACGGATCTGCAACTTACCTCCACTCTTCCACAGGTTCACTTTCGTGTTTAGATTTGTCGGTTTGTGACCCTCGCGGTCCTGGACTATGAGTGGTCTGTCCATGACGATCTGCACGGAAGTGACCATTTCCCTGTCCTTCTACAACCTGTAATAACTGAACACGTCTCTGTCTCTCAACATCTAAATTATAAGAAAGCAAACTGGGATCTATTTGCAGCCACTATTTCTAAGGAATTCATGGACACTGATTTTCTTCAGAGTCCGGACCAGCAGAATCACTGACTAACACTGTGATCAAGTGTGCTAAAGCTTGTATTCCAGTGTCTTCCGATAAACTTCAAATGCCAAAAACACCCTGGTTTGATCAGACTGCCAACAAATTTCCAAAGTTCGGAAACGGGCACAGCGTCAGGTGTACCATCGACCTTCGGGTCCAACGCTCGAGCCCATCAAAAACTCGTGCCAAATCGAGACACACTTTTAAAATCAGTAAACGTCGGTCCTGGAGAAGTTTCTGCTTCAGGCTGACATCGAAAACTTCCAAGAAAAAAGTGTGGAACATCATTAGGAAAATCAAAGGGAAGAACACCTGTCCCACTGTGAACCATCTCAAGTTTTCGGACTCTTTTAATAACAGACAAAAAAGCAGTTGCTAATCTGCTTGCTTCAACCATTGAAAAGAATTCCTCCTCTTCTAACAAATCAGCCACTTTTGTCAAAACAAAGCCCTTAAAGAAAATCACCCTGCAACTTTTCGTCCGTAAACATGGAAGACTACAATCTTTCTTTCACGTTAAACGAGCTGAAATCTGCCTTACTTTCTTGCAACGATTCCTCTCCAGTATAGATGAAATCCATTATCAACTGTTGAAACATCTTCCGCAAATAGGTCTGAACACCCTGTTACAGATATACAACCATGTGTGGACTACAGGTTTCTTTCCACCTCTTGGCGAAAAGCCCTCATTATTCCAATCCCCAAACCTGGAAAGATCTTTCTAATCCATCAAACTACCGTCCCATAGCTTTGACCAGCTGTGTCTGTAAATTGATGGAGAAAATGGTCAATGCTGGCTCATGTGGAAACTCGAAAACGATGGCCTTTTGGCGAAAGAACAGTGTGGTTTCCGCAAACATCGGACTACCGTTGACCATTTGATTCGTCTGGAATCTACTCTTCGGAACGCTTTTTTGAACAGGCAGCATACAGTGGCAATTTTCTTTGACTTGGAGAAGGCCTACGATACCACCTGGAAGTCGGGGATACTTCATGATCTCCACGATCTGGGTTTTCGAGGTCATCTTCCGCTTTTCATTCAAAATTTTTGGCGGAACGACAGTTTCAGGTCCGGGTTGGCACTACTCTCTCTGATGTCCACGAGCAGGAGTTGGTGTTCCACAGGGGAGCATACTATCTCCTGCCCTCTTTAGTATTTAAAATCAACAACATTGTGAAATCAGTTCAGCAGGGTTCAGACTGCTCATTGTTTGTGGATGATTTGCTGTCTACGCAACTGGAAGCCTGTACCCGAGTGTCCAGCGCAGGCTCCAGCTTTGCGTAGATAAAATCCATCGGTGGGCAGATGAAAACGGTTTCACCTTTTCTCCAACAAAGACGCAGTGTATTCACTTCCATAATTTCCGTCAGTTTTTTCCAGATCCTGAACTTCAGTAGGGAAATCTCCCATTCCAGCTGTTAAAGAGGCCAAATTTCTGGGAGTCATTTTTGACCAAAAACTTAACTTTCTCAGCCATATTAAAAACCTCAAAACTGCTTGCCAGAAGGCACTGAATGTTCTGCGGGTCGTAGCAACACCGACTGGGGCGCTGATAAGAAAACTTTGTTGCACCTCTACAGAGCCCTGTCCGTTCCAAACTGGACTACGGTTGTGCTGTGTACGGCTCCGCAAGATCATCTTACACTCAACTCTTGGACCCTATCCACCATCAAGGGCTTCGTCTCTGTCTTGGAGCGTTCCGCACCACCCTGTGTACAGCCTGTACGCAGAGGCGGGTGAACCTTCACTGTCCCAACCGCAGGCTGAAACTATCTTTGAATTATTATATCCGACTGTTCTCAGAACCGCAGAATCCTGCTATGACTGTGTCTTTGACCCTCCGTTCCAAAGGTAAGTTTGAAAACAACCCAACTGTATTCCGCCGTTTGGTCTTCGTATGCAGCCTCACGTGCGGAATGCAGGTCTAGACCTAGGAGTTGTGTCGGATTTTTCCAAGTTTCCGGATCAACTCGTGGACCTTTTTCACACCAGAGATTCGTTTCGATCTTGCAGCTTTTCGTAAAGAGTCTACCAGCTCTCTGGCGTACAAGGCGTTGTATGCTGAGCTCTGTTCGAAATTCCCATCGTATCAAAAAGTTTTCACTGACGGTTCCAAGTCTGAAGGTGGAGTGGCCTGTGCAGCCTACTGCCCTGGGGCTCCTTCTCAGATACTGTTGGAACATATCCATTCCGATGCTTCTGTCTATTCTGCTGAACTTACTGCTCTGGTACTGGCTTTGAAGATAATTTCACATTCTTCGAAGAGGGATTTTCTGGTTCTGTCGGACTCGCTGTCAGCTTTGGAGGCCATAGCTGGCCGCAACCTTCAGCATCCAGAACTTTTAATTTTTTTTGAACTTTTTAGCAAGTTGAAGGCGGACGGTTACAACATTACTCTTGCTTGGGTTCCTGGTCATGTTGGCATCGGCGGGAACGAAATGGTTGATCGTTTAGCCAAGAACGCCACAAGAGAGAAACTGTCCAACATTTATATCCCCTGCTCAGATGTGAAACCGAAAATTAACGATTATGTGAGAGACCTCTGGCAGGAGGATTGGAACACACAGACGAATATCAAACTCTTTCAGATCCGTCCAAACCTTAAGGAGTTCCTCCCATCTACGTCGGGAGGTCGTAAAGAGGAAACGGTTCTGTGCCGGCTGCACACCGGCCATTCGTATTTTACCCATTCTTACCTTTTAAAGAGTGAAGAAGCTCCGTGGTGCATTCCATGTCATGCGCCACTCACAGTGAAACATGTTCTTTTAGAGTGTTGGGACTTGCACGATGTGAGACACAAACATTTTACAGCGGAGTCCATGAAGATCCTGTTCAGGGATGTCCCGCCTGACGTGATCCTTGAGTTTTTGAGAGAGATTAACATTTTCATCTGATTTAAGATTTTACGGCAGAAAGATTTTTAACAAAGTTTCTGGTGCGTTTGTAGACGAGGTCATTTAACGAGATGTGTGAAAGTTGTTTTTTTTTTTTTTTTTTTTTTTTTTTAATGACTGGTGAGTTGATTTTAACGTGGTGACAGCCCTGATGTGGCCCTTTGCGGTCGGCTGGGCTATAAGCAACATTATCTTATCTTATCTCCTGCAATTAATTCCTGATTGCCTAAAGCGCCTGGACAATTGGTAAAAAATAAATCCAGGAATGCCTTACCACGAGTTGGGGATTCAACTGACTGTACTAATCCAAGGTCTTTGGTGGCATCAAAAACTGAGTATTAATATTTTTACTGTATTGATTACCAAGTATGGCATCTTCACCCCAATCAATATCTGGTAAATTAAAGTCTCCACCAATCCATAATATTGCCTTCCTATTGGCCAAAACAATATTAGAAATGTCTCTGCAAATAGACGAACATACGTTTTCATCTGAGTCTGGAGGTCTGTAAACTGATCCAACAATGACAGGTCTCTTATTCTTTAAATTAATCCTACAAAATAAACTTTAACTATTTTTGCCTTGATATGAAAACTCACTGGCTAAGTTCTTCCTAATGGCAATCAAGACTCCCCCACCTCTTTTTCCTAGTCTGTCCTTTCTATAAATATCAAAATCCTCCATTAGAAGTTCACTGCTGGATGTTCCAGTTTCTAGCCAAGTTTCTGTTCCAATTACAACATCAATGTTTTTTTCAGTGACTAAATTACTGAATTCTTCCTTTTTCTTAATAAGAGATTGAAAATTTACGACTATGCATTTAAGTTTATCTTTTTCTCTTAGTGATTTAGGGTTCAATTGCACTTTATAATTTGGGATTTTATCAGTTTTAGAATCAGGGGTGGATGCAAACTTAGGACAAAATTTCAAGTTTTCTTTTGGGGATCGGTCTGGTGAGATAGGGTCAAAACGGTTGCTTTCTGAGCTGCAGTTTTCAATAGAATCTTCAAAAAGTCTTGAACTAAAGTTTGGAAGCCTGCAGGTAAAACAAGTCCATGATATATCACTATTGCACAATGCTTCATAAACTGCTGAATTCATTAACATACATTTAGTGTGATACCATGAATTGCAGACGTCACAGGCAACTGCTTTGTGTTTCCATGTGACTTTCAAATTGCAAACTCGGCATGGATATTTTACTTTGGTGGACGGACCAGGATTGAGTTCAATGTCTCCTGATAGGATAAGGCTTAAAAACCATAATTTAACTCCTCTATGTCTAACTCTTTTAATCAAACAATTCCTTATCACTGTACTATTTCTGATGTTAATTGAAATCAGGGGTTCAAATCTGGGCCTAGTAATAGATGTAAGAACAGTACTCAGCACAGGTGCACACAGGAGACTAACATGGTTCAGGTTGCACAAAGTTTTAAAACCTGCAAAAATGGAACTAAAGGCGTCTACATCTACATCTAAAATTTCAAAATTAAACTGAGTGCTAGGAATATTGTTGTTCCTGTCACATGTGGAAAGAACAAGGAAAAATAGAAAACTTTTAACGAAGCCGAGGAACAACACGCCGGTAGCCATCTTGAAAAGCCAAATAAGAAAGACTCACCTTTAAGGGGGTTTAAAACACAATTTCGTTAAGATAAAATAAAATTTAGCATTAAACTACCAATAGTGCTGATCATTAAAATTCACAGTTACTCGTATGAGTAAAAGATGTAAAGATGTAAAGACGTAAAAGATGTAAAAATGAATTGAAAACGGGAGCTCCAAAAGCCAGGCAGCCTCCTCGCTGGGCCAACCTTGGCATTCCAGTCTCCCTGGATTATGAGCATGTCTTTCTTTGAGACTGTTGTTATGATGGAGTCAGTCTGTTCATAGAACTCCTCGATTTCCTCGTCATCATGGTCTGACGTTGGAGCATAGGCATGGATGATCGTCAGGTTATGAGGTTTTGCAGAGATGTGGATGGAAATGAGTCTGCTTGAAATGGGTGTGCAGCTGATGATACTGCCTGCAATTTCTTTCCGTACAATGAAGGCCACCCCGTACTCATGTTTCTTCTCTTCCCCAGAGAACCAGATCTTATATCCTTCTCCTGTTGTTGTTTCGCCGAAGCCAGTCCATCTGACTTCGCACAGTCCTATGATGTCCCAGCGATAGTGCTTCAGTTCATGGTTCAGTTCTTGTAGCTTGCCACAGGCATAAAGGGTGCGAACGTTCCATGTTCCGGTGGTTGTGCTTTGGGTGGTTAGGTTGATGTTTTGACTCCAGTAGCCCACTTGTCGCTTCCATCCGGAAGTGAGTCATTGGGACACGCGGTCGTTGCTATTCCGGGCCCTGACCCATCCGGCTTGGTATTCTTTTGCTTCCCTCATCATGTCCTTTCAGTGGGCTTGTTGAAGCTTGGCGGAACCCATCTCCTCTCCAAGCCAGGATCGCTAACCGTAGTCCACAGAATAAAGAGTGGTACACCCTCGTCGTGTACACTTAGCTGTTTTGTCCATCATGGACCCTTCCGCCCTGAATGAATTGTGTGTGATTTATCAATTTTTCCCGATGACCTACCATGGAATTTCTTCACTCCAGAGATCTGGTTTGATTTAGCCTCATACTGTAAAGATTTCACAAGCTCCTTGGCATACAAGTCCTTTTTTGCTGAATTGTGTTCAAAGTTTCTATCCTTCAAAAGGATTTTCACTGACAGTTCCAAATCTGAGGAGGGGGTTGTCTCTGCCGTGGATTGTGCAACAGGTCCTTCTTATAAATGTTCTAAACACATTCCTGCTGATACCCTCCATGTACACTGCTGAGGTGACAGCCTTGGTCCTGGCTCTTGAAATGGATTCTAAATCAAAACATAAAGATTTTCCTCATTTTGCCAGACCCCTTTCTCCTTTGGAGGCCATTGCCGGCCATAATATCAATCACTCAATTGCTGAAATTATTTGAACTGTACACCTCCCTGAAATTAGATGGATACAGTATAGTTTTTGCTTGGGTTCCCAGCCATGTGGGCATTCCAGAAAACGAGTTGCCAAGAGTGCCACAAAGAAAGAGTTGAGCAGATTGTTTATCCCTCATACTGATCTGAAACCCAAAGCACAGGCTAGAAGAATAGAACTTGCAGACAGATAACAAACTATTTAAAATCAGTCCAAACCTGAGTTTTTACATGTTCCCAGGGGCTGTAAAGAAAAAACAGACTTGTGCTGTTTGCATGCAGCCACTCCTTTTATATCCATTCTTATCTTTGAAAAGGTGAAGAAGCTCCATGGTGCATTCCTTGTTATATACCACTCACACTGAAACATATTCTTTTAAAGTTTTGGGACTTGCATGATTTGAGACATAAACATTTTACAGCAGACTCCATGAAAACCTTGTTCAGAGATGTCCCACCTGATGTAATCTTTGAATTTCTGAAAGAAATTAACATTTTTCATCTGATCTAAGATTTTATAGAAGAAAGATTTTAAACAAAATTTCCTGTGTATTTTTGGAAGGTGTATTTTAAAGAATTGTGTGAATTAATTTTTTTTCCCAGTGACTTGTGAGTTGACATCAACGTGATGACAGCTCTGATATGGCCCTTTGTGGTCGGCTGGGCTATAAGCAACATTACCTTACCTTATCTTACACACACACATACATGCATGCATGCAGGCATGCTCACTTGCATGCATGCATGTGCACACACACACACACACACACACACACACACACACACACACACACACCTTTAAACACATATTCGTCGGTTTATGTGTATGTTTTCATACGTCATTGGATACATATTTATTTGTCTTTTATTTGATGTCATCAGTCTTGAAGATGGTCTTTGACTGAAACATCGAAGATTTTTGTTCTCTGTCTCTTCTTATTTTTCTATTTTAAATCTTCTGAGTATCCTCAAAGATAGTTTGTATTGTTGATACAGAAGACCAGCAGTCAAAAATCATTTGAATGTGTGTTTGAATTTTTACTTGTAGATTGGGCAGGTCATTAATATGCCCTAGTTTGTGGATATGTACATATGCAGTGTAGCTACTAAGTGACTCACTGATGATATGTAATAAATACTACAAATATTATTTCACCTCATGGCAGGTCTGTTTGGAAGGAAAGAGCACTCTGGTTGTTCTGGTTTATCTCCTTATGTAGTTGGTGGACAAGAGTTGTAGCTGTGGATAAGCATTGAGTAGCTCATTGATATGGATAAGACAACAACAACAACAAAAAAGAAAAATAGCCACACAACTCTACATTTAGGAAATAATTAACTAAACTTTTCAGACAACTTTATGGAATACATTCCAGAATGAGGTGAAGTGATTAGATAGAAGAAATAAACTGGTACAGATATTTCTGAATGGTTCCAGGTGCATACTTTGTGGAAAGAGGCTGAGTGATAGAAAACAGGAATGAAGTGGTATGACCTGCATTTCAGATTGGGCACCTTGAACTGGAATTAGGATATAGAAAGATGAACACACGCACACACACACACACACACACACACACACACACACACCACACACACACACCACACACACACACACACCAAAGAAAAAGAAAGACAGAAAAAGGAACAAAAGGGAAGGGAAAAAAAGACCAATAAGATGAAGAGAGAAAGAAAAAAAAGACAACCTTGGATGAAATAGACCAAAAAAGACACACACACAAATGAAGGTTTTCAGGTGATAAAGTGAAGTCATGATGTTTATCGCCCAGCTGATCATAAAGGCCACATCAGGGTTGCAAGCAAGGTAAAAATAAAGTCATGTAAGGTAGAATATTATAAGACTGAAAATCCGAACCAACTCAAGTTCAGGAAAACCAAAACTGAAACAAACAAACAAACAAAAACCACATCTATAACCAAGTATCAGCCAATGAAGATTGCATGTGAATCATACATGCTACAGAAAGCCATTGCTCCAGGGAATTCATGTGTATAAGCCTCTATCTGCCTCACCCCTTCCCTCACTCCTTCACCCTTCCCCCAACAGGCTCCTCCCCCCACCTTAGCCCTCTTCCCTCTCCTCCCCCCCCCCCTCTAATGAACTGTTATAACTGTCCATTCTAGATGGTTCCATGGGCATATATCAGGGAAAGAGGCAGAGCGCTGCCTGCTGGAGAAGGGGAAGAATTTCAGTTACCTTGTGCGGGAGAGTCAGAGCAAGCCGGGCGACTATGTGTTGTCAGTGCGCACTGAGGACAAGGTGACACACGTCATGATTCGCTGTCAGGTCAGTTTATTCTGCAGAGAATGTAAATATCTATGTTCAAGACCACCCATCTTATTTTGCACGAAAACCCCCCTTTTCACATACAAATCACGTCCTTCTCAAGTCACTTTTAGCCAAAATTAACACCTGTTTTCTAAAAAAATTAACACGCCAAAACCCCCGACTATGTGTTGTCAGTGCGCACTGAGGACAAGGTGTCGACGTAATCGTTATTTTAAAATGGGGTTTCCGTGCAAAATAAGATTTGGTGATCATGAACAAAGATATTTACATTCTCTCCAGGGACATAATTATAAAAAAGTGCAAAACTCTTCGCATCTGACCACATTACTGATCACCCCTGGGTCTAACTTGAGACCCTATGGCGCCCTAGGGCCCAAGCCAGATCCAGAGGATCACAGATAATGTGGCCAGATGCGAAGAGTTTTGGGAATATGCCTCTAATAGTGGTATTTCTTATACTTGGTTGCCTACTTTCAGTTTGTCTAATTTGGGGCAATTCTCTCACCCCCTTTTCAGTGACTCTTCCTAGGACACAGACAAACACACACACACATTGTGGTTTACAGGCGTTTATAGCCGCGCCAGTGACCCAGACAACACATTGTGGTTTACGGGCGTTTATAGCCTCGCCAGTGACCCAGACAACACATTGTGGTTTGCGGGCGTTTATAGCCGCGCCAGTGACCCAGACAAAACGAAACACGAAAATGGGAAGAGTCACTAGAGGGCAGAGAAGAGGGCCAAATTTAGACTTTCAAAAACCGCGCAAATAAGTACAAAACCACTGCAGGCATATTCCCAACTTTACACTTTTAGGATTAATATATATACTGTGCAAACTGAAAGCTTTATAATTCTATGGTGTTTATGCATAAGTGCGACTGTTATTAAAATTGTTTTTTATTCAAGCAGAATAGTTTTAAAGGTTAAACAACAACTGTGCTTTAAAGTACTTTTTAGTAGCTACTTTGTACAATATTCATATTAAAAGCTTTAGCAAATTAAACACAAAAACACAACTTTTAATAATCAATTCTCTCTCACTGATCTATAAATAGATAATTTATTCAGGGGAAGACAATTACTTTTATGCATAATTAAAGGGAGATAAATCACTTTCATTATCATTGTTTTGCTTATTTTGATTGTTAATGATTACTCTGTGCGTGTGCTAACAAGGAAGGTAGAAATCAATACTGGATAACTGCTGCCAGAGAGAGAGCGGAAAAACCCCAGGGCTCAAAATAGATCGTTTGGCAGCGTGCATTGCGGAGCGCGTTACAGGCCCATGCCGCGGCTTACTTATTTTTAATTGTCGTTTTTAATCTGGTTTAAAAAATGAAGGCCGAAGTAGCTACAGAGCTTATTAATATACTTTACGAGTTGGATTGGGAGAGGGAGGCCGATAGAGAAGAGTTAAAGAGCAGGTTTGAAAAATTAATTAGTGATCTTCTTGAGCGCATAAATATGCGAGAAAGCGTGACGCAGGCCATCAGTAAAATACCAGATTCTTGGCCCCAACCAGTTATAAAGTTGTTTGCCATTTTAGTTGATAATATGGCTCCTGAAGATGCTAATCTGACTGTTTCTACTGACTCTGAAGGAGTAGCTATTCGCTTTAATGAAGATCAGGTTTTACGATTAGAAAAGACTATGAATAATAGCTGAATTTACATTTACAATTATTTTTTTAATTTATTTTAGATTTAAAAATGGCTGTCGAACTCAGCGAATCTGATTTAAAGAATTGTAAGAACTATTTGACGAAACAATGAAAGTACTAAATATTGATTTTAGTGAATTTGGTTTTGAGAATGATGTAAACAATATAATAAAAGATCATAGTGAACTATTTGACGAAGCAATCAAAGTGATGAACATTGCCTGTAGTGATTCAGAAAAAGCTAAAATATTGGCGGGTGTTATTGTAAGGCTAACGTATCTTGAAGTGTTGCAACGCTTGGGTGAAGAATAAAAGCGCGTTTTACTTACTTTTATTTACATTTATTATTTTTAATTTACGTAAATATTGTGGCTTTAAAAATGACGGCCACAAGTAAATTCGAGGATAGAAAACTATATACGATGGAAGAAATATTTGGTTGTGACAAACAATTAAGCAATACGTTTAGTGAAGTAGACATGGACATCATTACCCCTACAAACGTTCATGAAAGCGTGACACATGCTATCTCTAAAATCCCAGAGTTTCTTCAGATGGAGCCGCCAGTAAAAGTGCTGTTGGCCGTTCTAATTGATTATATAACGCCTGATGATAGTAACATGCAAGTCTGGGTTTCAACTAAACAGAAAGAAGTGATCAGTTACTATGATTTTAATTCTGACTGGGCTGATTACATGCTTACACAGTTTAACCATGCAAGTGAGGAGGCAAAGTTAAGGGGTTCTGGCTGGTCTGAAGGGACAGTCCTTGAAATCAGATTGAGACAAAGTTCTATCCTATAGTTGGCAATTCTTACCTTCCTCTTCCAAGAGAGTTAGTTTTAAAACGAGCAGTCTTAAACATACAAAATCCTGACAACATGTGTTTTATGTGGTGTGTTTTAGCGCATTTACATCCTGTTAAAAATCATGCAAACAGAGTTTCTAATTATGAACAATATAAGCATGAACTGAACTTTGATAACATAACCTTTCCAGTAAGTATAGAAAGTATATCTCAGTTTGAAGAGCAAAACAAACCAATCACCGTAAACGTATACAATGGTCTGTAGTAGACAATCTAGTGCCTCTAAGGATTTCTCCAAACGCTTCTACTTTTGGCGAACCGCTTAACAAACATGTAGACTTGATCCTGTTTGTAGATAGTACAAAGAGTCATTATGTATTAATCAGAGCAATAAGCAGGCTTATGGCTTATACTACAAAAGACAATTTTAAACAAGGGCTTTGTAGAAGGTGCCTGGTTAGAATCCCTACTATAGAAGCAGCTGCCAGTCATAAGAAACATTGTAAAAGTTTTGTAGACTGTGAAACTAAACTTCTTACACCAAAACCAGGGTCTAAAGTTAGTTTTAAAAATTTACACAAAATGCAAATGAGCCCATACGTAGTCTATGCTGACTTTGAATCGCTCTTGCCGCAGTACTACGGCCCACAACAAGAACAAAAAACAACCTTATTAACCCACCATCAGATCTGTTCTTATGCGTTTATTGTTGTTAGGTCAGATGGGGCACACACACACCCAGAGATTTATAGAGGTCCCAACGCAGCTGGTGGATTTTTAGAGCAGATGAAACAACTTCGCAATCAGTTATCCAATGAACTGAACCTTTCAGACATTGTTATGACTCCTGAAGACCAAGAACATTATGACTCATCTACACACTGCTGGATTTGCGGCTTAGAGCTAACACCTAACAGTAAAGACGCGACAGTAAGAGACCACGATCACATTACTGGAAAGTTCAGAGGGGCCGCGCACAACAGTTGTAATCTTCAACTTAAGGTTGACCCTAAAAAATGGAAACTGCCTATCTTCTTTCATAACTTAAGAGGCTACGATTCTCATTTTATCATGCAAGCAGTGACTTCTGAATATAAGAGGGTTACCTGCATTGCACAGTCTTCAGAAAAGTACATGACTTTTACTCTTGACTGTTTATCCTTTTATGACTCAGCCCAACATCTGATGGGGAGTTTAGATAAGTTAGCGGGATCTCTACAAGACTTTCCAATCACTAAACAATACTTTGACCCATCTTTAGTGCGCAAAGGAGTTTATCCTTATGAATACATGAACTCGTGGGATAGGTTTGATGAAGACTCACTTCCTCCAAAAGGCGCTTTCTTTTCTAGTCTTAGAGGCAAAGACATAACTGACTCTGACTATGAATACACTCAAAAAGCCTGGACAGAATTACACTGTCAAACAATGGGCAACTATCATGATCAATATTTATTGGCTGACGTGTGTTTTTTAGCAGACGTCTTTCAGAATTACAGATCTACATGCATGAAACATTACAGCTTAGACTCATCACATTACATCTCTGCCCCAGGGTTATCTTGGGATGCTTTCTTGAAGTCTACAAACATCAAGATTGACTTAATTTCTGATTTACCCACACTTCAGATGATTGAAGATGGGCTGAGGGGAGGTATTAGCATGGCCTCACATCCTTACTGCAAAGCTTAAACAACAAGTATTTGGACGATTATGATCCCACTAAACCATCCAACTATCTAATGTACTTAGACGCCAACAATCTGTATGGATGGCCACTTCCACTGAGAAACTTTAAAATGATAAAAGGGCCTCATGATGTTAATACTGTGTTAGTTATGTTGTCACAGCTTCCGCCTGATAATCCAATAGGGCTAATCTTGGAAGTAGACTTAGAATATCCTAAAGAATTACACGATCTCTACAACGATTACCCCCTATCCGCAGAAAGATTAAAGATGAGTCCTATCGAACGTCCTAAACTTGTGCCTAATCTTAGACATAAAACTAAATATGTGTGCCATTACAGACTCCTACAGTTTTACTTAAAACACGGATTAAAGCTGACAGCTGTTCACAGAATAATTATCTGTGATCAAGAGCCCTTTATGAGGCCATACATCAAGAAGAATACTGATCTTAGAACCCAAGCCACTGATGCTTCAGAAAAAGACTTCTTTAAACTGATGAACAACAGCTGTTTTGGCAAAATTATGGAAAATCCACACAAACGTAAAGATGTGAAATCAGTTACAAAAGAAAACCAAGCAATTAAGTTGGCCTCTAAACCCAACTATCAAGACTTTAGAAGATTTAACGACAGCCTGGTTGGCATTATGATGAAGAAAAAGGATGTTAAGTTGGACAAGCCGGTGTTTATTGGCTTTACCGTATTAGAGTTGTCAAAGTTATTGATGTTAGAATTTCTGTACAACTACTTTAAACCACTGTACCCAGAAGCAAGAGTCCTTTACACAGACACTGACTCTTTTATTCTAGACATCCCCACAGAAGACTTCTACAAAGACTTAGAAGCAGAAGTAGAAAAAGGAGTTGATGGGTGGTACGACACATGCGACTATCCTAAAGGCAGTCCTTTACATTCAACTGTGAACAAGAAAGTGATTGGAAAGATGAAGGATGAACTTAATGGGACAGTTATACGAGAATATGTTGGTTTGCGGTCGAAGATGTATAGCGTTGCTAGCCAGACTTCTGTAATAAAGAAGGCTAAAGGCATAAGTAAAGAAGTTGTTAAAAAAATATAACTCACGATAACTACAAGCAAGCTCTCTTTGAAAACAAAGTATTTTATCACACAAATGTTAATTTGCGCTCTACTCTTCATCAAGTAAACACAACTGCTGTTAACAAGAAATCACTAGTCTCTAACAATAACAAGAGAACTTACATTAATCCTGAGTTTTCATATGCTGTAGGGCATTGGAGAACTTTAAAAGATTAACTTGACTGACTTGGCTTGTACTTAACTAACTAGTACTTACTTAAGAACTTAACAAGAACTTAACATAAGAACCTAACTAGTACTTAAAACTAGAACTTATTTTTTTTTGCACTTAACTTGTAATTTACTTGCACTTAACTAAAAAAGTACTTTCTATAACTAACTTAACTTGTACTTAAAACTTGTACTTATCTAGTTCTTAACTTGTACTTTATTAATTTTTATTTCATTAAAAAACTATTCTATAGAAAATGGATCTACAGCAGGAGGTTGCACTTTTTTTGCAGAAGTTGGTTCTTCTTCTTTTACTGTGGGGGCTTGCGGCTTTGTTTCTAGGTATGTTGTTAGGTATTTGTATGCTAAAAATCCATCAACAACAGCAGCTCCCAAAACATAATGACACATCTTATTGTTTGATTGTGATTGTGATTGTGTTGTTGTTAATTGTGTTGTTGTTGGTGGAGATGTTGTATTACTATCTAACAATTTTTGTTTTGCTGATTGGTTTGCTTTTCTCAGTCTGTGCCATTCAACTAGTCTATGGCCAGCCGCAACACGCCCAGGATTTTTAGTCTTAGTAACATTACTCACCTGTGGTACATTCACTTGTGGTACATTCTGCTCCTGCGGACTGTCCTGTGGAGTCGGAATCTTCTTCTCCTGATCGCTCATTTTTTTTATTGCGATTAAATTTAATATGATCAAAATTAATATGATTAAAAGTAATCAATCCCATGATGAATGGGCATAACATAGTCCCATATCTGTAATACATGTCACATGCAAGAGTTTCTAGGGACTTGTTTAAAACCGGATCTTGTGTATAAGTCATATTTTAAATCTTCTTCTGAATCAACTGGCGCCATCTTACTTACTAACTTAGCATATAGACTAATTATTGTCTGCCCCACCGATCTAACCATTTTTGACCCTAGCTGTGCTTCGTACCTAGCGTAGTACTTCTCAACGTCTGATGTAGACAATTGTTGAATCTGTTCGACACTTAGTTCAGTGCCTAAATACTGTTTAGTTTTTCCACACGCAGCCAGAGAGTATAATCTTTCTTTATGGCAGTGGTCTGCTGAGTAGCCTACGGAGTAGCCTACGGAGTAGTCTGCTTGCTCCTCACACTTTAATAGTTCGTCACAATCCATTTTAAAAAGCAATAAAAAAATAATATAATACTTTTAAAACCATGAGTTTAACGCTGGTTAATTATGCAGTGCCTATCGTTAGTGTTATAGTTTATTCAACTCTTGCAAAATGTTTGTTAGGAATAAAACCACCCAACATGGAAAGATAGAAGATTCGCCAAAACTAGTTGCAACCTTATTTTTAGCTTTAACAACAAAAGATTATCTGATTAAAAAGCACATAGACAGTCTTTCGTATTATGATTATTTTAATTATTTTTTTAGTTAATAAAAAGATGAGTGAAAAAAAGATTATCAATACGATTTACCATTCTGCTGTAATTGGCGGCCTTAGTATAGGCTATAGTGTGTTAGCAAAAAACATGTTTAAAATGAGACCAGCTGATCTAGGAAGGTTAGACATTGAGGACGTTGTTAAGGTTATAGTTGTAATTACTGCAGGTATTGCGTCAAAAGACTTTCTTGTTACACAGGGATTATCCCAGAAAATATTAATACATAGAAAGATTAATCTAGAAAATATTGATTTATAAAAGATGTCTGGATTAGTTCTGATGGTGGGAGGAGCTGTTGTTAATGCTTTAGCCTTCTCTGGAAGCAATTATATGTTTAGTAAATTGAGGTCCGACGAAGAGAGAGAACGTCATAATATGGCAATAGAAGATTTAGCCAAGGCAAGAGATGCTTATGAGAAAAGACGAATTGCTCACTAGACTTTATTGATAAAAAGTTAAGAGAACAGGGACATGCAGAGCGCACATTTACAGACGTTGATGACGCAATGAATGAGTATTACTTAGTGCAGGGGTTCCACTGACTTTTTAGTTTTTGCGTCAAGAAACGCACGCCTCCGCAAAAATTGCGTCAGCGCTGAAAAAAATGCGTAACAAAGTAAACTGTACTCACTCCCGTCAAAACAGCTCTGAATCACGCGCCTTAACACCGCTGAAGTGCAGAGCAGCTCGCTGCAGGAAAGCGTTTTCTGTGCCACTGACACACGAGCCTCCCCGCCCGTACGGTTGAGACGAAACGTTTGAACCTGTGCGGTCCGACCAGTCAGTGTCGAACGGACGGAGTGCTTCACGAAACGTTTGAACCTGTGCGATACGACCTATATGCGAGTTTTTAAACCCTTCGAGTTTGATCCCACATGCCGCTTCAAAGGACTGTACAATTGAATACGAAGCTTTTTCTCGAATATTTAGAGTCTTATAATTTTTTGAGTTGACATTCCAAAGCACATCATGGCCTTGGTACGATTCAATCAAATGTTTGGTCTCCGAATCGGACAGTCTGATCGCCTTGCTGGACGACGCCATTTTTCCTTTGTCATGGGTGTTGGCTCAATGCTGAGCGTTGATTGGTTGGAGGATACTAACTGTCCGTTTCGAATAGATCACGGTGTATCTCGAACGGTCGGGTCGAACTGGATGCCGAAGTCCGTTTGAGACGTACGTTTACTATGACAGACGCTCCGTTTGGGATCGGGTTCGACCGGTATGTCCGAAGCGTACGGGCGGGGAGGCTCGTGTGTCAGCCGCTCGCTGTGACCACGGTAAAGTTCCCATCAATGGGCGCACTCTGGCATCCAGAATCACTTGGGATGATCGTGTGTGCGTGGGAAGTCATAACGTATTCCGATTGGAAGATGGCATCATCGCAGACGCGGGAAAGATTCCATTTTATTTCGAGGGAGAAAGGATGAGGCGTTTTGGAACATTCTTGATCTAGCAAAAAGTCAGCGAGTGCCACAGAGTAAAATGTGCACGCACTATCACTAATTGGCGGTGTCAAGCAGTCTGCTGTAGGTCTGTGCCGTGTTTTGCCCCTCTGACATAGGCTTGCGGTTGAGAACAGGGTCCTGGGAAAATTGCGTCGCTAAACGCACGGCCGCGAAAAAAAATGCGTAGGAAGGCAGAAAAAACGCAATAATTACGCAAAATTTTGCAATAAATGGAACCCCTGTAGTGACAGGAAAGAAGTTTCTAACATCGCCACCGCCAGAACTGTCTGACTTTTATGAGCCATCTGAGGAACAGAAGACTGCAGAGATAGTTTTTATTGCAGTTGGCATGACCTCAGTCTATCTTGTTGCTCACTTTCTTGTGTAAAATAAAATGCATTTAAAATATGGACAATACGAAGTACAAAATATATTATTCTCCTAAAGGTATTGGAAAGGAAAGACTGCTATTGAAAAACTAAGTAAAGCTGCTAGAGTGTCTGAATCAGATGCGAAAGACTGGCTTTCAAAACAGGCAATTTGGCAAATATATCTGCCTGCCCCAAAAAGAATAATAAGGCCTAGATTTGTTAACTCAGTTCCAAATGACACCCACCAGATGGACTTGTTGTATCTTCCACATGACAAAATTAGAAGAAAAAAAGTTTAAGTATGCTCTGACAGTTGTTGACATGGCTTCAAGATACAAAGACGCTGAGCCTTTAACGGATAAAAGCTCAACTGCTGTGGCTGTGGCTTTACAACAAATATACATGCGAGGCCCATTAAAGTATCCTAGGATGGTCCAGGTTGATGATGGAAAAGAGTTTAAAGGCTCTGTAAAACATCTGTTTTTAAAACATCATGTTACAGTTAAGAGAGGGATCCCAGGCAACCATCGATCACAGGCCCTAGTAGAAAACTTTAATAAGAATCTAGCTGAACGCCTGTTTACCTATCAATATCACAGAGAAATTATGGACACTAAGAAGTACAGAGAACGCAACACAGAATGGGTTAGGAGATTGCCAGCAGTCTTACGCGCCATGAACAATGAAGAATTTAAAGCAACAGGCCTTAAACCAGTAAACGCAATCAAATTAAAAAAAATTAGCATTACTGAAGATGTGCAGGGGACTCAAAAACTCTTGCCGTTTGGACTAAAAGTAAGATACTTGTATGCTCCTGGAGAGGCAGAGGGCGATGTTAGAATTAGAGCCACAGATCCTATATGGAGCGTAGATGTATATGAAGTTGAGCGAATTATGAAAACAGACCCTCCCGTATATTATTTAAGAGAAACTCTCTCTTCTAAAAGCCCGCCCCTAAAAGATCGTTTGTTCGTGAAGAGCTGCAAGTTGTCCCACCAAACACAGTGAGTTAACAAAAAAAAATAGTATTTATTTTTTGCTAAACTTATTTTTTTTGGTCTATTTTGGGCTTAACTGATCATGTGTTTGTTTTTCAATGTTCTGTTTAATTGCATCAGTGTCTACCTGTCGTGAAGTAAAAGTCTTTCTCCACTCCTTTTGAAGTTCAATTTTTTGTCGTTTATAATCCTCACCGTCAGCCATAAGCTTCTGAAATTCTTCGTCTGTAATGTTTTCATCCTGTAATGATTTGCTTATTCTTAATCTCAATGAACAAAGTTTTGCTGATGCTAGGGCTACAATGGCAGTGTGCTTTTTTAATTTAGGAGTTAATTTTTTTAAAACAGCACTTACAATCATAGACACAGCGCCTAAACCTAAACCAAGGCCCCCTAATGCTAAAGAGGCTGGCGCCCCAACTCCAGTAGCTAAAACAGCAACACTAGACCCAGCACTTATGCTAGCTACAGCTGAGGAGCCAGTAATTAATAAGAAAGAGTATTTAAAGCTTTAGCATATTTCTTTCTAGTAACCCTATACTTATCCAAGTCGCTTTCTATTTCCTTTTGAAGTTCAGTTATTTGCTTTAATCTAAACTGTTGAACCTCCATTTTTAATCAAATTAATTTTTGTAAAAATGTTCTTATTAATCCTTCTGGTAGCACTTCACCAACAGAGTAAAAAGCAATAAAATCAACATACTTAATTAATGAAAATAAAGTCGAGTACTGTTAGTTTGTCTTTGTCAACCATCACAGTAACCTTGTCAGATGATAAGAAAGTGTTTATTTCATCCCCGTTTTTAGTAATGGCAATAACAAGCTTAAGAGGTCCATCCAAGTTTCCAGACGATAATTGTACTCCTCTTGCTAACACATGTTCTGGCAAACTAGAATTAGACTCTCCAGGAGTAATTAATAAAACAAAATCAAAGTAGCAGTGTTAGGCATTGGGGGTTTTGGATAAATTCTAGGGTTACTGTGTCATCCCCCACTTCAACTAAGGACTTCTTTCTGCTCAGCACATATTCACGCATATATGTATCTATTACAATCTGCTTTTTCTGTTGTGTTCCTGGAACAAGACTAGTAAGAAAGGGGCCTGCATTCAAAGCCTTTCTGAAATTGTGTTTTTTATCAAAGTATACATTGGGGCTTCGCAAGTCAAATTTAAAATCCCACTTAATTTCATGACGCAAGACCCAGTTATTGTCTTGTCTATAAAGCCTGTATTCATATTTGCCGTAATCAGTTGTTTCTAGATTTTTTATTTGTTCTAGTTTAGGATATTGCTGTCGTTTTTTTTCTTCAATTTCTGTTCGTTTGTAAACCCCATCATCTGTGTATTCAAATCCATAAACATTTCCTATCACCCCTATCAGATCAAACTCGGCTGTGTCTGCTAGGTCTTTTAGCTCTACTGCAACGCATTTAGGAGCTAGCTGCGCTTTTGATTCTGGCCCGCGAGACATTCTTTTTATAATATAAAATTAAAATATACAAACGTATTGAACTGGGGGGTCAGTCCGTAAGCATAGCTTAGCGTGCTTAGATTTTTCTAACTGCTCTTTTATTTTTTTAGCTCATCTTTGTCCCTTATTATATAATTTTCACTTAAACATTCTTCAAAACTATCTTTGTCCTTAGTGTAAAATAATACAACTGATTTTAACTGCGATCGAAAGTCTTTTAAGACAGCATTGTATTTTTGAGTTAAGAGCCACACAGAAACTAAGGCGTGGCGGCCGCTAAAGGCTAGCTTTGACAGAGCTTTTCTTTTTTTTAACAATGTCTTGTTCAGCTGAACAGTCATCAATAATAAACAGTGTTTCAGTTCCCTCAAATAGTCTATAGTAATGTTCTAAACAGTCGCTCAGCTTGTCGCTAGGATCAACTAAAAATATATTCTCGTCTGTCCAAATAAACTTCCTTTCTTTGTAAGACTTGTTGTGCTTAATGGTTGTGCAGAATATAACAATGTACTCGTAATGAAACCTGTATATTGTTTGTAACAAATCAAGTACGAAGACAGTTTTCCCACACCCAGTAATCCCGCAGATAAGAGAACAGTGCGGATCTTTAGGCAGAAACTTCAAACTATCCATCTGTTTTTATAGAATATTTCTTCTACATTTTAATAAGCCACGTCTTTTAGCCTGTTTTCTTCAATGTTTAACTGAGCATCACAAACCATAAAATCATGCATTTTTATTGGGGCGTTTCCGTCTGCTTTCTTGTGAATTTATTTTTATACCATCTTGCCCTACCCTTTCTCCACTTCCAAACAATCTGTTGTCAAATGTGGATCTAAAATCCAGCCACAGCCCATATTTGGTTATTAAGTAGTCTTCGAGTCTTACATCATAAAGGCGAAGTTTTTTACATACACGATCACTGCAGGATCCCTTTGCCTACCTCCAGCGAACAACTTTCTTATTTCATCAAAGTGTTGGTGAGGTAAAAGTCCGCGACCCGAATACAACTGATCAGACTTGCCATTTATTGCACAGTCAACCTTCTCAATTTTTGGATTATAAAACACTTCTAATTCTCTATGAAAAGGAGTTGTTCCTTCGGTAAACAAGAACAAAATTCTTTTAAAGACTTCAGAGACTGATTTAGATGTATGTTCCAGAGAGTGTCTCGCTGTTTCTATTTTAATAATAATAATAATAATAATGAATACTTATATAGCGCCTATTCTCGGCTAGAGACAAGCTCTAAGCGCTTTACAATCAACACTCGTTTACACAACGGGCTGCCTACCTGGGTAGAGCCGACTGAAGAGCTGCCAGCTGGCGCTTCATTCAGTCGTTTCCCGTGTCATCCAATCAGTATCGTTCAATATCGTTCACTCGTTTTCCTTACTTCCTTCATTCTTTCAATTTCTCACGCAGGGTGCATGCTATGTGTAACGTGTCATCCATACCAACGGCCAAACTGGCCTACTCTTCCGAAAGTTGGTGATGGGATTTTACGTGTGTGCAAGATGTTATGCGTGCGTTCACACACGGAGCCTCGGTTTATAGTCTCATTCGAAGGACTGTATGGGAAATGGAGTCAGAACCAATGTTAACTCCGAGGGAAAAATCCCCCTGTACCGAAACGCCCCGGCGGAGGTTCGAACCCGCAACCCCAGGATCACCAAGATTACGAGTCCGGCGCTCTATCAACTGAGCTATTCCGGCTCCTATTTTCTGTAATGGAGTGTATAACTCTTTCATAATAAATAACTGTTTTATTTTTATACTGGGTTAAGATTGTTCTGGCCAGTTCGGGGTTAGTAACAACATCAAACTCAAGAGAAATGTCGCTGACTGTGTATTTAGCTAAAGGGTCTTCAGACAGAACGACAGAATCGCTAGGATTAAATGTCAGTTCATAAGTAAGTTTTTCTTTTAGTGCACCTTGGTAATATGGCATATGCGTCTTTAACAGTTCAAAATCTAGAGGGATGCAGAATCTGTTGCCAAATGCTTCTGCTACTGCCACATCTTTAACATCATCCTTTGCATCCTCCGCTTTAAGCCTGTGCTTGAGACCGTTTGGGCTTTGTATTCCCTGATAAACTTTCTCTTTCCTTTCTTTTTTAGGCAGCCATAGGTCGGAATAGAGGGCAAAAATGTCTGCCTCGCCTAGTACAAAGACTTCTCTGCCCTCCAGTTTGATTGCTATATGTTTAACGATTGCCCTGCCTAAATTAGCAACAACAGTAGCATTAGGATCTGTCGATGTAATATCTATTTTGAATGATAGTTTTATCAGTGCCTGCATTATAACATCGCCAGCGCCAAGATCAGGAAACTTGACTGTTAAAACTTGTCAGGCTGAACTGTTGATGGAGTATTTACACTAATTACAGTCTGCCTTATAGCTTTTACGCCATGGGGTTCCTTCTCTTTTCTGTATGGATCGAGGTCACAACCATATGAGTTCATTTTTTATAAAACAAAAAAGAATATAAATAAAAAATATGGATGAAGATTTTGACGCGATTAATCCTATTGAAGAAGAAGAAGAAGATGAAACAGAACTGGGGCCTTCATTGCAAGAAGAGCTTGAAGGAGCGGGTTCTTTACTCCCTAAACAACGTCAAGAACTATTGCGAGAAAGAATTCAATCATTCTATAGAAGCATAGGACGAGAGCTACCAGGCGTGCTTGATCCTAATGATTTTGAGGAAGATGGTGGGCATTTGTATATAAGAACTGGTGTAGGAGGCCGTGTAAAAGCTACTTCAACGCAAAACCCAAACAAGTTTTTAAAACTAAGCACAATAAGGCGAAAACTCCCTATTGCTAAGGCAGAACAATTAAACCTTTTAGAGCTTAAAGCTGAAGCCGTTAGTCGTTTACAGAACTTGGAGCGGGGGCTGCCAACACAATCTGAAATACAAAACATACCTCTTCAAGATTTAACTCAAGAAGCAGATGATGCAATTAAAAAAACAGATGAATCAATTAGAAGAGCAGAAGAACTAATAGCAGAATTGAAACGAGTTTAATGAGGAGACACAATTAAAAACAATTGAAGATTCCCCTTTGCCTATGCGTGAAATCCTGGGGCTTAATGCTGCTCTACGGACAATAAGGGGCGAACTAGAAAACAATTTGGCAAAACTTGGTGAGCTGGATAGAGAGATAGAAGAAGAAAAAAACAAACTTGCTGATGCAGATGATAACAATTTAGGGCGAGAAGAAAAGGCTAGAATACAGCAGAAAATACAGGATTTAAGGTTGCTAAGGAAAGCCAGGTTAGAAGTGCTGTCTACTAACAGAGCGCAGCTAGCATCACAAACAAGCAGAATAAGAGAAACTATAAACAAAATACTTTATGAAAACACTACGCTAGCTGAAAGAATAAGGACTCTGTTCAGGGAACAGGGGATTACAATAGTTAGCATATTAACAGCTGTTGGGTTTGCTATCTCTACACTCGTTTATGCTTTTATGCTTTAACAGGTGGTGCGCCAACAGGGCCAGTAGCTCCTCCAACACCTCAGCCTGGTAAAAGTTGGATTAGAAAACAATTGCATCATCTAGCAAACCTATTAAAGAAGTTAGCTGCCAAAGCGCTTGATGCTCTGCCTGGCATTAGGCAGTGTTGTTAGTTGGGTTTTGTCTACTATAGGCAAAGTTGCTGGTTATATGGCTGACCATCTGTGGACGTTAGGAATGCTAGCTGCTGGATTAATTTTTAGTGAATAAAGTATGGCTAATCCAGTAAAAGTTAAAAATACAACAAGGGCCGTCTTTTCGCTAGTATGACTGTCAGTGTGAGGCAGATCAACAGGTGGAGTGCTTTCTGGGCTGCTTTCTAGCTGTGGGACGCTTATAACTGGATCGCTTTCTTCAGGGCTAGGTACTTTTTTTAAAATGGATGGTGCAGGCCTTGTGTTTAAACCTTGATTGTGCCCTAAGTTTTGATCGTCTCCAGCTATGAGGATTTCATTGTTATAATTCTGTATCATGCCAATCTGCAGTCTAAGGTCAGAGGGTAGCATGTATAATCCATGGCCTGCAACAAAGTCAACCTTTGACCTAGCATGTGCAAGAACGTCTTGATACCTTTGTATGCTGGCAGGCAAATCAACAGCAGAGTTAATAGCATCTTCTAAATTGGCTAGAAATTGTTTTCTAGCATCAAAGCCTGTAGATTGATCTACTATGCTAGACTTAGTCTGTGCTTGTGCTCCTAATAAACACGAAATGTATGTTCGTATGGAGTCATTGAGTCTTTGCACTCCTGGCATTGTTAGGCCTTCACTTTCATCTAAGATAAATGTTGCCCAAGCGTTAGGATGTTTTTGCTCAATTGACCCTAATCGAACTTGTTTGTCTGGTTGAAAAGAGGTGTGGCCAGGCCAGTAGTCATAATTATATTCTCTTTTTGCACCCCACAAATACAATGTGCCTAACCCATGATTGCGGTCTAACTTTTGTCTAAAATCAGTTGAAGGATTAATGTTAAATTCATTGCAGATTCTTTCATATGCATTAGTGTCCATTAGGCTTTTAAATGGATTAAACGCGTTGTCGTTAGGGAGGGGCACTTTTAGTTCAGTTAGTATTCGTCTGTACTGGTAATAAACATGAAAGTTATATACTGACCTTACTAAAAGATTGGGATGGTTTAAATGGTTTGCATATGAAACACCACAGCCAGTAGTTGCGCAGTAAATGGCAAAATTTAACTGATTCTGGAAAAAAGCCATGGGGCGGGATAGACCATGCTGATGGCACTCTATCACTCTTTATTGGCGGATTTAAATATTTGGTTAGTGGGTTTACAAGTCTGACTTGGAAGCCGTATGATTCATCTACTGCAATGGTTTAAATTGCTGAAGTCCAAAGATTTGGGGTTATAAAACGCTCCTACATTGTAAGTGGCACTTTCGTTATATTTAAAAGGCTCCATTTTAAAAAAAATAGTTTTTAAAATAGTTATAAAAAAGATGTACATCTATATAACCCAACAAAACAAGCGTGTGTTCTTAATGCACCCAATTGTCAATTGGCGCGGGAGTTGTAGGATTGCCCTTAAAGAAATTGGCTTTAAAGTTATGTGGGTTAACATATCTGGAAAAGCTCAGAATAACTGGATCAATATTAGTAACGAGGTGGGCAATCAAATAACTCATGTGCAAATACCTGATGGTTACTACAACTTTTGCTTTTTAAAAAGAAGTACTTAGCGAATTGGCATATTGTTAAAAATTAACGAAGCAAACCTCAGAATTACTATACATTTTCACTAGAAGAAAGAAGAGAGTACACTTTCCCTAAAGGCCTTGCTCGAATTTTAGGCTTCCACAATAGCGACAAATGTTATAAATTTAGTACAAGAGAAGATGCCTATCAATTTGAAGGTAATAAACCTTCTGATTTTCTCGTAAAACCCAATTTTGTATGTCCATTTACAACAGTTAAAAACAAATGGTAATTTGTTTGATGGCTACCCGTCTACAGTTCTACAAGCACTGCCGTCAATTAAGGCAGGGTTTTGCCATTATCAGTTATATAGGTTTGGCGGAGACAGCCAATTTAAAGAATTAATTGAGGGGCCTATAAATTCATTGGATGTAAAAATAACTAATCAAGACGGAAAGCCAGTTGATTGTTCTGATTTATTAATAGTGCTTGAGGTAGAAGAGCATATTAGAAAAGTAGTAAGGGCTCAGTCCCGCGGACGTTAATAGCGCTGGAAGTAGAAGAGCGTACTGTAAACCCTTAATTTTTATATCCCTGGAGAGAATGTAAATATCTATGTTCACGATCACCCATCTTATTTTGCATGAAAACCCCATTTTGAAATAATGATTACGTCGATTTTTAGAGTTTTTGCGTGTTAATTTTAGTTGTAAAACAGGTGTTAATTTTGGCCAAAAGTGACATGAGAAGGACGTGATTTGTATGTGAAAAAGGGGGTTTTCATGCAAAATAAGATGGGTGGTCTTGAACATAGATATTTACATTCTCTTCTGCTCTTCTCTGCAATCTCCTCTCTCCTCTTCCATTCCTCCTACCCTGCCTCCCCTCACTCTCTTCCTTCTCCTCTCACCCACTCTCCCTCTTGCCCTGAACCTCTTCTCTCCTATGCTCCTTCCTACAGGGGATAATGTTGGACTGAAGTATTATTCATTGTTCATATATGTATTGTATGTGTGCATGTAAGAACGTCAGCCCTGATGTGGCCCTTTGCGGTCGGCTGGGCTATAAGCAACATTATCTTATCTTATCTTATGTAAGAACGTGGCATGTGCATGTAAAAAGTGAGGCACCCATTTTTCTTCAGTTTTCATGTATGTACAAATGTCTTCATGGAAATATGTGTACATGGTTAATCTCTGTCATTGAGATGGTCATATTAAAGCTTTTTTTGTTCATATATGAGAGCATGTAATTAAATGTAACAGCCATATATGTGTTGACATGAATTTTGTCAACTTCTTATTGAAGGATATATGTAAAAACTAGCCAAAGAACCTACCTTTTCTCTAGGCCAGCTCTGATTTGGATGGCAAACCGTTTCTTGGAAGTGCAATTTTAGTTTGCAATCAGCTGTAGGGATGATAGTTGTGTACATGTGTGTGCGTGTGTGTGTGTGTTTGTGTGTGTGTGTGTGTGTGTGTGTGTGTGTGTGTGTGTGTGTGTGTGTGTGTGAGTGAGAGAGAGAGAGAGGAAGTGAGAGAGAGAGTGAATGAGAGAGATTGAGAGAAGTCTGGTATAGGAATACCTGACTAGGAATGCAAAAGAAAATGGTAACAGGCATTTTTTTTCCCTTCCAGGATGGCAAATTTGATGTGGGAGGGGGAGAAAAGTTTATGTCTTTATCAGAACTGGTGGAGCACTACAAGAAGAATCCCATGGTGGAGATCTCCGGCACAGTGGTCTACCTCAAACATGTGAGACATGCTTTAATATATTGCAGAGTCCTAGACTGAGGGGCAGGGTAGACTAAACCCCCCAAGTAGTCTCTACATCAATGAAGCTTTGCACTCGGGTTCACTCCCAACTTAGAATCCATCCATCCCATATAGCTTTAGGGATAGCTGGTGATTGTTGTTGAGATGTGTGTCATTTTTTGTTTTCTGTCATGTTTATGTGTTTGTACTTGCATTATATAATTAGGGTGCATATATTTGGAAATACGAAATGATGGTTTTGAGAGTCAATCAGTATAAGCAAATAAAGCTTGCCTTTAAGCAACCAAGTTACTTGACTTGAACATACCGGTACATCAAACTACCAAACTGATTTTCTACTGTGCTAGATGAACTCATCGAATTGGGGCATTGTATTTATAAAGAAAAATATACAAGAAACCTTGCTAATCCAAAGTACCTCACAGTTTATATAAACCTCTTTTAGAGGATGTAGATCGATAGGGAGTGTTTGTATGCTGCTGATGTTGATTACAACTGACCATTCTGGACGCTGACGTGCACTCTGAAGGATCTGGAAACTAAGCGTTGAGGCTGACTCACCACTTCCTGATAATTCAATGAAGTGATTGTCACTTAAGTTTGTTAAACAATTGATTGGAAATGCATTACATATTCTGTTTTGAATGGCGTTTGTACGTTTTGTTAGCTAATAACATTGGCTTTGTCATTTAAGTTTGTTAAATAATTGATTGGAAGTGCATTACATATTCTTTTTTGAGTGGCGTTTGTAAGTTTTGTTAGCTAACAACATTGGTTGTACGTGTTAAGGAACAGAGATGTCATTTCATCATGTCTCAGAAAGAACAAAGTAGAAGTTGTTCATGTTAAATTAGCCTTTTCAAACAATGATACACATGTATGTTATTTTAAGTTCTTACTCAAACAGTTTTAGTTATTTCAGTTATGTGTGCCTTAATGCGTGTTAAATGTTCAGACTGACGCAGCTTAGCCTTAGATGACAGTTGGCAAAGTTCAAGTTACTTTTT
>CM031611.1:69514425-69548167 GCA_018398815.1 Conus ventricosus
CTTTCTGTCCTTTCTAGCACAACAGTATAAATTGCCTTGTTTACTCTTTCTTTCGTTTTAAACAGTTAATTTGTTCTTTTACTTATCTTTTTCAACGGAATATTGTCCAGTTAACTCTTCTGTCGTTCTAGAAGTATAATTATTGTTACCTTACTCTTCATATCTGTTTCTAATCGGTATATTGACTCCTTTACTCTTTATATCTGTAAACAAGTGGGGTATATTTTGCTCCCATGAGGAAACCTAACACAGAGTAACTTTTATTCAAGACTGGCACAGCCTTTTAAACTTGAATAAAGTCAGACAAATACATAGACGAACAATCTAATAGTGGGTGAAAAAACAAGCGCAGGCCAACAACTGAACTGTCTTCATAGTAATGACCTGGCAAAGATTTGGACTTAAGGAGGGGAGGGGAGAGGGGAGTTTGAAGATGGAGAAACTGGGAACATGAAATTAAAAAAAAAAAAATTGAAAAAAAAATTGTTACAGATATGAAAACTCTTCACTAGCTGCATAAGGGAACCATCGCAATCCCTTTTGAAGGCAGATATATTTGTATTGCCTGCTCCGAGGCCTTTCGCCCGCTGGGTCGGGACTCATCAGGGAGACACGGCTGGTTGTGTCTGCGCTCCCGGCGTCAAATAGAGACACACCACAGTCCATAATACTGTGGTGTTCTCACCACCATGGGTGCAAAAAAGAATCCAATAGCACCCCAAAGCAGCCAGCGAAGAGTAGTAAATGCAACCAAACGAAAGTGTGGGGAGGAAAAAAGTTGCTGTAAAACTAAAGACATTATGCAAATAATATAAAATGTAGGGGACAGTCTTTGAGCCTACGCCTGAGGATCCACCCAAAGATGCAAGGGAGATCAAAAGACAAACACATAGACGGACAGAAACAAATACAAATAACCTCAATTTAATCAAAGCAAAAATCAATCTTTCATATCTGTTTCTTCAACAATATAATATTGGCCTTTTGTTTAACTCTCTCTTATCCGTCTCTACAACAGTATATTTTTGTTCTCCTATTTAACTCTGTCATATCTGTTTCTACAACAGGATAATATTCGCCTCTTGTTTAACTCTTTCTTGTCCGTTTCTAGAACAGTATAATTTTGTTCTCCTGTTTAACTCTTTCATATCTGTTTCTACATCAGGGTAATATTGACCTCCTGTTTAACTCTTTCATATCTGTTTCTATAAGAGCATAACATTGGCTTCCTCTTTAACTCTTTCTTATCCGTGTCTACAACAGAATAACATTGGCCTCCTCTTTAACTCTTTTATATCAGTTTCTACAACAGAATAACATTGGCCTCCTGTTTAACTCTTTCATATCTGCTTCTACAACAGGATAATTGTGGCTTGCTGTTTAACTCTTTCATATCTGTTTCTACAAGAGAATAACATTGGCCTCCTGTTTAACTCTTTCTGATCTGTTTCTACAACAGGATGATATTGGCTTCGTGTTTAACTCTTTCTTATCTGTTTTCTACAACAGGATAACATTGGCCTCCTGTTTAACTGTTTCATACCTATTTCTACAACAGGATAACATTGGCTTCCTGTTTAACTCTTTCATGTCTGTTTCTACAAGAGAATAACATTGGCCTCCTGTTTAACTCTTTCTGATCTGTTTCTACAACAGGATAACATTGGCCTCTTGTTTAACTCTGTCTGATCTGTTTCTACAACGGGATAACAGTTGCCTGTTCAACTGTTTCCTGTCCTTGCTGACCTCTCCTACCTCCTCGGTCCGTTACAGTTGGTAGGACGGCCGAGTCACGTGGTCAGGACCACGTGCACGGTAACGGCGGGCACAGTCACGACCATCAGCACGGACACAGCCATGACCTTATGGACTCCCGGGCACCTACAGTGCCCGTGACCAGCCTCTCTACCGCTCCAACTGGACCACGGTCAGTTGTGTCCACCACGTGCGAAGACTTCCAGACGCTTCCCTGTCCTTCCTCCTGTTGCTGTCCTTCACCCCCCACCTCCTCCATCACGCACATGCCGTTCTCTCTTCGCTTTCTTGCCGTCAAACAATAAGTCACGCTAATTTAGTAAATTAGTGATTGCTATCTGTTGGCATTTTGATAACGTGATAATATCCAGATAGTTTTCCGGATATCTTACTTTATATCTTCCTGTTGTATCTTTATAGCCCTCTAAACGTGTAACTGTATTTCTACCTGTTAGTATTTTGATGTATGTATTTCTGGATGTATTACCAGAGCACAACTCTGGATGTATTACTACAGCACAACCCGTCAGTGTTTTGATGATCCTCTGGATGTGTTACTATGCCACTAGCTATTGGTATTTTGATAGCCCTCTGGATGTGTTACTATACTTAATATTTTGATAGCTCACTGGATGTGATCCCTTTGAATGTGTTACAATATCAGTATCTATTGCTCATTTGATAGCCTTTGGATGTGTTACAGTATCCCTACCTGTTGATATTTTGATAGCTGTCTGAACGTGTTACTATACCACTACCTGTTGATATTTTGATAGCTCACTCAACGTGTTACTATATTACTACCTGTTGATATTTTGATAGCTCACTCAGCGTATTACTATATTACTACTTGTTGATATTTTGATAGCTCTCTGAACGTGTTGCTATATCACATCCTGTTAATTTTTGATAGCCCTATGAACGTGTTACTATATCACTTCTTGTTCATATTTTGATAGCTTTCTGAATGTGTTAATGCATCACTTCCTGTTTGTATTTTGATAGTTTTCTGAACTTGTTACTATATCACTTCCTATTTGTGTTTTGATAGTTCTCTGAATGTGTTACTAGATCTTTACCTGTTTGTATTTTGATAGTTCTCTGAACGTGTTACTATATCACTACCCGTTGATATTTTGATAGCTCTCTGAACGTGTTACTATATCACTACCTGTTTATGTTTTGATAGTTATCTGGATGGATTACTGTAGTACAACGTGTGTGTGTGTGTGTGTGTGTGTGTGTTGTGTGTGTGTGTGTGTGTTGTGTGTGTGTGTGTGTGTGTGTGATAGAGGGCGTTCACTGTGGGGATTGGGGGCCGGTGGGGTCGGGGAAAACTGCGCTGGTCCTAGCTCTCTGTCGCTATCTGCGCGACTCTCACGACGTCTGCGTCGTACCAACGACATCTTCACCAGGTATGGTCTGTTAGACTATCTCTTTCTTCCTCCTGCTTTTCTTTTTCTGCTTCCTCCTCCTCCTCCTCCTGCATCTTCTTCTTCTTCCCCTCCTTCTCCTCTTTCTTCTTCTTCTTGTTCTTCTTCGTCTTCTCTTCACGCTGGTAGCTGACGTCATCGTGTTATTACATTCAGGCAGCACCCACAGCCAGCCACAGGTACACAACCGACAGGGAGAACCAAGAGAGGTTTGGGGGAAGGGGGTGTCTAACACCCTGCAATACATTCCTTCCATCAGAACGAGCAACACATTCAGACAGGCAGCCTGCAATACCAACACATTCAGACAGGCACCCAGACTGTCCATTGCTGTGGTGCTCATCCGGCCGGGAACGGCATGGTGGCTGCCAAGTTGAGAAATTGACAACGGTCCCCATTCTTTTCTTACCTTCCTTTCGAAGCAGTTACCACCACCACCCCTCCCCCCTGCTCCCCCTCCAACCTATCAGTGGCCTGTGAGTCGGAAGCAGCGAGGTGTGGGTGAAGTTGAGCGTATTTTGTCACAATATTCATAAATAGAGCACTAGGCATGAAGTTTGAGCGCATTTTGTCACAATGTTCAGAAATAAGAGCAGTAGGGATGACATTTGAGTGCATTCTGTGGCAATGTTCAGAAGTAGAGCAGTAAACATAAAGATGGAGGGCCTGGCAATCCACTTCTAGATCCTGTCTGTCAGAAGTAGAGCAGTAAGGGTTAAGTTTGGGCGCATTTCGGTACAACTTTTCAGAAGTAGAGCAGTGAAGGTAAAGATAAAGGAGATGTATTCATAGTTATCATTTCCGTGAAAAGGGGGCAAAAGCACCGATATCATTTTCACATTTCCGTCAAATATAATTGCATTATTTTTGTTTGATCCAGTTTTATTCCGGAGTTTCTAGTGGGTCATCATCTCATTTAAAGTCATACCGTTGGAGGGACGAGGACGGGGGGAGGGAGGGTGAAGAGAGAGAGGGGGGATAAGGTTTTTTCCCCTTGTAATACTGTTGTGAGAGGGTCGGTCGGGGGAGGGGGGAGGGAGAGAAGAATTAGAAGAAGAGTGTCAAGCAAAACAACCTACACAGTCTTCAGCCTATCCAGCAAGAAGCAAGAGGCGAAGCTGACACTGAACAACCAAAGGCTTGCAGAGGAACCCACACCTGGGAGTGACCTTTGACCGCAGGCTCACTTGGAAACAGCAGATCACCAGAAGCTGTAGCAAGGCCAAGTTGAGACTGGCGATCATGAGGAAACTTGCGGGGACGGACTGGGGGCTGACGAACGTATCCTGAAGAGACTCTATACAGGGAGAGTCCGACCTGTAGTTGAGTACGGGACGTCAGCATGGGCATCAGCTGCAAAGTCTAACCTCGACCATCTCAATAAGATACAGAACCAAGCTCAGCGTGTCATAACTGGCGCCATGAGATCCACCCCAATCCTGAAGATGGAAGAGACCACTGGGCTACAGTCATTGGAGGACAGAAGGGACACAAAGATCCCCATCCAAGCAGCAAAATTCAAACGCCTTGAAAACCATCCAATGAACAACAGAATGAGCAGACCCACCAAGAGCCGGTTGAAAAGAGGCAGCTTCATCCACCAGTCAAGACGCCTTGAAAGACAAACTCCAGTCTTGATGGAACATGAAGCAAAGCCTATCCCGGCAAATGTCACCCCACCCATCTTGGAAGAGGCAGGTGTTCCCAACAGTCGTCACCAGCATTCCCGGAGTGGAGAAGAGAGGAATACAGTCAGACACCCAAAGGAAGGCTCTGGCCATGGAGTACATCTGCAACCAGTATCCCCAGGAAGACTGGACCCGTGTCTTCACAGATGGCTCCGCCACAGAGGCAACGAGGGATGGTGGAGCTGGAATCTTCCTCCGATACAAAGACGGAGATGAAGAAATTGCAATTCCAACAGGAAAGTACTCCACCAACTTCCGAGCTGAGCGAGAAGCCCTCTGTGAGGCAGCCACAACAGTCTTGCAGAACTCCAAAAGAACAACGGGGCAGGTGGTGGTCTTCTCTGACGCTCTCTCCGTGCTCCAAGCCCTCAAGAACTCCCGCTGCAAAGAACAGAACCATCTCACTTCAGCCCTTGTTGCCCTGAGTGCCAGAGTGGAGAAAGTGGTGATACAATGGGTACCACACACACTGTGGCATCAGAGGCAATGAAAAAGCGGACATTCTGGCAAAAGACGGTGCACAGAAGGAGCAGGCCAACAACCTGGTGTCATACGATGAAATTAGGACAATCATCAAGGCACAACAAGGAATAAAATGGCGCCTCCTGCATCCCAAATACAACCCAGAAGACACATACCATTTGCTGGGACGACGGGAACAGGTCAAGATCTTCCGCCTGAGGACTGGACACAATCGCCTGCTCCACCACATGCACACAAAATTTGGCATTGGGCAGAGTGGAGAGTGCCCTTGTGGTGAGGGACCAATGACAACTGACCACATCCTTCAAGTCTGTACGACGTATGCAGCATCCAGGAGAAAGTACTGGCCAACACCGACAGCAGTGGAAGCCAAGCTGTACGGCACCCTGGAGGAGCTGCGACGGACGGCAGCCTTCATCAAGGACACCGGGCTGCTCATCTAACGGGATGGCGAACGAGGAAGAAGAAGAAGAGTGTGATAAACAGACTTGCATCATTAAGTTTTCGTCTCTGTATAAATACGGTTAAAAAGACACTCTCAATAAGAACAAGTCTGAAAATGTATTAAATGCCATGGCATGGAGAGGGAGGGCTGGAGAGAAAGGGTGGGGGAGGGGGGGGGGACGGAGATAGTGGAAGTTTGAAAAGAGAAAGAGGGAGGAGGTGGGATGAGAGGGATGATGATGATGATGATGATAATCTTTATTTCCAAGGGTAACAGATAAGCAAACACATGCTTTTTTTTCATCCGGCCCTTGCCCCGTTAAGGACTAAGTATGACTAGCGACGAAAACTTACAAAACTTTTAACAAACACACATATATTCACAACATTAAAAGTTTATGCATTAACAGTTCAGGCGTAGATGACTTTAAAAGGAAAAAGAAACGGTTTAAACAACAAACAAGAATAAAGAAATTGATTACAAAGAAGAAAAGAGTTAGCACACACAGAAATATGGAATAAGCGATCCTCCTATCGAAGGGGAGAGAGAGAGAGAGAGAGAGAGAGAGAGAGAATTACATTCCTTTTGTAAAAGATTAACATACAACAAACTGCTAAGAATAATAAACTAAGACAATTACAATGCATCAATAATATCAACATTTGTTCTTTCTTTTACATTTATATGATGTGGTTATAAGGCAAAACGAGAACGAACAATCAATTATCAGTAAGCAGCAATAAATTCCTAGCATCAATAATTATAACATTTATTTTTCATGATGCGTACGTGTATATGTGTGTGTGTGTGTTGTGTGTGTGTTGTGTGTAGTGCGTGTGTGGTTTTTGGGGTGTTGTGTGTGTGGTGTGTGTGTGTGAGAGAGAGAGAGAGAGAGAGAGAGAGGGAGAGAGAGAGAGAGTGAGAGAGAGAGACAGAGAGAGATGCCATTATTATTTACCTTCCCCCATCTTTGTTGTTTTCTTCTTTACCATTCATGCACTACCCAAATTTACAATTATTAATTAAAGCGACAATCCATCGAAACGCAGCCGTAGTTAACGAACAGAGAGAGAGAGAAGAGAGAGAGAGAAAGAAAGAGAGAGAGAGAGATTATAATTCCATTTTTCTATCCAAAATATCACATGCTAAACATTACTATAAATTTGAATAAAGAGCAATACATCAATATGATCAACAGTAATCCGGAAACACATTTATCACCTTGCAGTTACAGTGCTCAAAGAATAAAAGTATTAAGACATCAATCAATTCGTGACAATGCACCAATAAAACCAGCGACCACAATAGTCATTCATCATAATATGATTTCAATCATTAATATAACCAATAGTAACCATATCTCACATTTATCATTATCTATTTTAAAACATCAGCGGAAAGGAAACGGCGTATCAGTTTAATATGCAGCAAAACAGAGGGTGGTGCCCTGGTATATGTATTTTGTTCTAATAGCAATGGTCTGCTGTGAAATGTGTGATTAGTTTTTCCCTGAAGGATTCTGTAATATGATACATCGGAAATGTAGTGGAAGTGAATTCCAAACCACGCTACCTGAGTAAGATAAGCTTGATTTAAATAGATCTATTCTAGGTGTGGGAACCTGGAATTTGGGTTTGAATCCCTAGGGTTTATGCTAAATTTGGACTGAAGAGTTTGTGGTGCTAAACCCGATGCAATTTTTTGCATAGCTGACATTTGTGACAGCAAACATTTCTTGTAACGGAAGAGCCCCCGCTTTAGTATAATCCCCTTCACTAAGACTAGATGATTTTAATAGAACTGCTTTAAGTGCTCTTTTGTAGACACTCTTAAGAGGTTTCATGGCATTACGAGCACTAGCAGAATCAAATAGTGTTGAACAATAATTGATTGAAGAGAGAACATGTGCGTGTAGGAACAATGTCCTGGCATGAAGGTTTAAGAAATGCTTAATCTTGCACAGCTGATATGTTTGTCTGGATATTGATTTACATAAACTGCGAAGGTGATGAGACCAAAAAGATTATTATCAACATATACACCTAGAACTCGAGGGCTATCCACCACTTCAATTTCCTGATTATTGATAAAAACAGATGGGGCTGTGTGGTGATGTTTTGTCTTCTCTGCCTTGTTGTTATCAGCATTAGTTTTGTTTTGTTAGGATTCAGTGACATGTGATTTACATTGCACCAATTACTTAAGGTATTAGCATTCTTTCTGTAATGAAGTGAAAACAGCTTCCAAGCTGGGGCTACTTGTATGGACAGTGGTATCATCACAAAAGAGTTCACATGAATCCTCAATATAAAGGGGGAGATCATTTATATAAACTGAGAACAGCAAAGGACCTAACACAGAACCCTGGGGTAACGCCATGTTGGATAGGTAACTTCTCTGATAAATTGTTGTTGACACAAACGATTTGTTGACGGTCTTCTAGGAATGATGTTATCAGTTGGAAGGAAATTTTCCTGTTATACCATATGATATAAGCTTCCTGCATAACAGTTTGTGGTCAATGACATCAAAAGCCTTTGTAAAATCAACAAACAGTGCGCCACAATATTTATTCTCATTAACACTGGCTAGCCATTGATCTACTAGGTTTGTAAGCGCTGTATGACAAGAAATGATTTTTTCCTGAATCCCGATTGATTTTTATTTAGTAGGTTGGAGGAGTCAAAATGGTGGCAAAGATGCTTATTTATGTGTTTTTCCAAGGGCTTGGACAGAACTGGCAAAATGGATATAGGTCTGTAGTTCGAAGGTTCAGATTTGTCTCCAGATTTGAAAATGGGTATAACTTTTGCAACTTTGAACTGAGCGGGAAAGTGACATTTATCAATGCATAAATTGTAAATGTAGGTAAGAGTTTCACATATAACGGGTGCTGAATTTCAGTATTTTTCCATCAATCCCGTCAAGTCCGCGGCTTCCCTGTCTGTTTTAATTGGCATAAAGCTTGGCAAACTTCACTAACTGTCATAGGTGGAACTGGTGTTGCTGGACGAATGTTTCATAGCATTGCAAAAAGTTTTTAATTTTTGTAATTCATTTGAGTCAGTATTCTTTTCTTTGACAACGTGTTCTGCAACTGTTTAAAGTGTTGGTTGAGTTCATTTGGTGTTATGCTGGTAATGGGACTTGTCTTTGACTGTGAAGTTTTATTTGTAAGTTCATTTATGCTTGCCATATGGACTTCGAATTTTTTTGTTGGCTACAAGTTCACGAAAAAAAATTCATTTTTGCTGTCCGTTTTGAGTGAATTGACTTTATTACGTTGCCTTTTAAATCCATCCGACTTCCCTTCTGCTTCAAGCAATCGTCGCGTAAGAAACAAGCAGCTTGTATTTCATCAGTCATCCACTTTGGTTGTGCACTATGTTTAACTCGACGCGTTTTTGAATGGCGCATGCTTGTCATAAACAGAATTAAACGTGTGTAGCCAGTACTCAAGCGCTTTCTCTGGATCATGTAATTATAAACATTTATAAAGGGGGAATTCATGAGGTCAGTGAGAAAGGTATCTTCTTGGAAGTGTCCAAAAGATCTGTAAGTGATATGTTTGTGGCCATTTTAGGAATTTGATTCCACTTCTTTTCCACGTAATGCATACTGGAAAGTGGTCGCTGTATCCATTCAAAGGCACACATTTCTCAATGACGTTTTGTGGTTCAGAAAGATAGATGTGGTCAATTAATGTTTTGCTAGTGAATGTTACTCTGGTTGGCATGTCTATAATTTGGGGTAAGTTGTATGAGGGAGTCCTATCTGACCATGATGTTTGGCACTTCAATAGATCAATGTTGAAATCACCTAAAAGTATTAATTCTGTGGCATCAAGCAATGCTGCATCCATCATAGTCATAAACTTGTCCATCCAACCAGCATTTTCCGCTGGGTTTCGATATACAAATCCTATTTTGATTGGTTTTGGTTCTCTTCAAACTTGATTACTAACCAAACTGCTTCAATTCCAAAACCTTCAAGATCATACAAACGTTGGGCATTTAATGTTTCATGAACGTAAAGAATATGCCTGTAGATTGGATTCGTGGGATCTCTGCGTACAATTGTAGCCAGAGATTAAGACAGTGGCATCAGGGACAATATCTGAAAGTCTTGATCAGTGAAGCCAAATATATGAAAGGGTTTGTCCTTGATTGTACAATATAGTGGGTACCTCCTGTAACTTGTTTTGTATATGGTTTATATTAAGATGTCCAATACTAGTCCGTCTTCCTGTGGCCATTTTGAAGATGATTGCACCATTTGTGCAACTAAAACAAATATAGCAACTAAAACAAATATAGCAAGGGTACACTTGAATACAAACTCAATGTGTCCGTATGGTATACACACACAACTATCTTCAATTCAAAAAGATAAGGAATATGAGAAACACGCAAGTGAAAACTACAAATAAGTGTGATACAACACACTTACACACCAAATCCAACAATGCTCAATGAAAAAGGATAATGAATATGGAAAGGGACAAAAGTTAAATTCACAAAGTTACGTAACACGCTTGGCAAGTGTCACCGAAGTATGTCACCGAAGCTTTATCTACACCACAGGTTTCTGACGTGCTCACACACCATTCAGGTACAATTAAAACTATGATATAAAGTCTTGTTTTCTTCAAAATGCTAATAATGTAGTTCGCAACCACTTTTTCTTCTCAGTTTATCAGATAGTCGGCAGATTCGGAATTACACAGTTCGCCAGATGCATATAGTTCAAACTCTGCACTTTTCCACACGAGTGTATATATACCTATAGCACACACGCACGCACACACACACACACGCACGCACGCACGCCGCCGCGCGCACGCACGCACGCACGCACGCACGCACGCACACACACACACACACACACACACACACACACACACACACACACACACACACTGATTCAAGTCTAAAACTGGGCCCTAGTTTTGGTGGCAGTGGCATAAAGTGTGGCCACTGCCAAAAAGCAGGTGGGAAGCTACGAGAAAAGGAGGGAATAACATAGGAGGATACACATGCGGTGGCATCATGGTGGTGGTTGTGGAGGCGAGGTGTAGGTCTCTCTACTACCATACGAATTAGTTCCCCGCGTGGTAGTGGGCCCACTGTCCCGGTCGTCGGAGTGGTGGGTGGGGTTTAGAGTGGTGGTAGGGAGGGAGGAAAGACTTCCGAGTAGTGTGGTCGGCCGGAGAATGGGGAAGAGTAGAGGGTTGTCGGGTTGAGAGGGCTGTGATGTGTGATTGTTTGTTGGTAACATGCGTGGAGTAGGTGAATGGACGGGGGGAGGAACGGAGCGGTGATGCAACACGGGGGAAGAGGAGAGACGTCCAGTGGGGCGAGGCCTGTGGTCACTGCCCCTCTTTGTGCCGATGGTGTCTGCCTGTTCGTAGCAAACAGATTTTCAGCAAGGCGTGCTGTCCCTTTTCTCGTTGGCAGAATGGCATTTTGGTACAATGCCATTCTGGGTGCACCACTGCTTGTGGTGAAGACAGCAGTGTGTCCCTGTAGTGCACACCCATGCCGTCACACACCTGCTGCAGGTTCCTGTTGCTGTGACGGATGACTGAATTGAAGGGGTGTCGTCCTCTGGCAGGCATGATAGCAGAAGCCAGCAGTGACGCTTTGGGAAAGACCCTCCGGCACTGGGGAAAGAAGGTCTTTCCACTTGTCACTGCTGATGGCACTGTCTGCTAAGGCCTGGACTTGTGCACAGTCGTGGATCCCAACATGAACTGCAGCCAGTCTCACGGTAGTTGAGGGACTCTGGGCCCCTGAGAGGGAGGGGAGAGAGGTTGTCGAAACTTTATATATAATGAAACTGATAAAATTAAAGAAAGAAAATAAAATTAATGGAAGAATGAATCAAGAATTTTTTGTAATGCATATGGTTTGATGGTTTCACTTAGTGATACGAGGTGGGTTTGATGATTGCACTTAGTGATACGAGGTGGGTTTGATGATTGCACTTAGTGATACGAGGTGAAAATGATGGTTCACTTTGTGATACGAGGTGGTTTGATGGTTTCACTTAGTGATACGAGGTGGGTTTGATGGTTTCACTTAGTGATACAAGTGGGTTTGATGGTTGCACTTAGTGATACGAGGTGGGTTTGGATTTTTCCATTAGTGATACGAGGGGGGTTTTGGATTGTTTCAATTAGTGATACGAGTGGGTTTGGATTGTTTCAATAAGATACGAGGTGGGTTTGATGATTTCCCCTCAGTGATACGAGTGGGTTTTGATGGTTGCACTTAGTGATACGAGGTGGGTTAGGATAGTTGCACTTAGTGATACGAGGTGGTTAAGATAATACACTTAGTGATACGAGGTGTGTAGGGTAGTTACACTTTAGGATACGAGGTGGATTTGATGGTTGCACTTAGTGATACGAGGTGGTTAGGATAGTTGCACTTAGTGATACGAGGTGGGTTAAAATAATTGCACTTAGTGATACGAGGTGTGTTAGGATAGTTACACTTTAGGATACGAGGTGGATTTGGATGGCTGCACTTAGTAATACGAGGTGGGTTTGGATGGCTGCACTTAGTGATACGAGGTGGGTTTGGATTGTTATGCTGATTGTTCTATGGTGGGCTTGGATACTTGCGCTTAGTGATGCAAGGATACTGGAGAAAATGTGTTCCATGTCATTTAGTGTAAGAAAATGACAGCTACGATATCCATTTTATATTCGTCGTAGAGTCCCAGGTTCTCTTTGTCTGAACTTACGTATGATTTAACCGTTTAATCATTTAACATTTGTCTTCGCTACCAGGGCTATGAATGCTACGGAAACACCCCTTAATCATATTTGATATGGGTGATGAAGTGTTGGATCCTACAGATTCAAAGACACATTATAGGGTAATGTAGTGTTGGAAAATATAGATTACATTATGGGAATTATGAAGTGTTGGATCCTACAGATTCAAAGACTCATTATGGGGGTAATGGAGTGTTGGAACATATGGATTCAAAAACGCATTATGGGAGTAATGAAGTGTTGGATCCTACAGATTCAAAGACACATTATAGGGGTAATGAGGTGTTGGGTTCCACAGATTCAAAGACACATTATAGGGTGTAATGAGGTGTTGGATCCTACAGATTCAAAGACACATTATAGGGGTAATGGGGTGTTGGATCCCACAGATTCAAAGACACATTATAGGGGATAATGAAGTGTTGAAACCCACAGATTCAAAGACACATTATGGGGGTAATGAAGTGTTGGATCCCACAGATTCAAAGACACATTATGGTAATAATGAAGTGTTGGATCCCACAGATTCAAAGGCACACTAAGGGGGTAATGAAGTGTTGGATCCCACAGATTCAAACACACATTAAGGGGGTAATGAAGTGTTAGATCCTTCAGATTCAAAGACGCATTAATCCATGACTCTTCTTTCTAATTGCAGGGAAGACTGGAATTCTTGGTCCGGAATGAGGCCTTACCAGAAGAGCGCATGCGCGCTGTGGAGACGGGCGGTTGTCCACATGCTGCCATAAGAGAGGTGGGGACACTCGCAGTGATTGTTGACTGTTAGTGCTGTAACACCACTGGTATAGATAAGGACACTTGCAGTGATTGTTTACTGTTAGTGTTGTAACACCACTTGTGGAGGTAGGGACACTTGCAGTCATTATTGACTGTTAGTTCTGTAGCGTCATCACTGGTAGAGGAGGGACACTTGCAGTGATTGTTGACTGTTAATGCTGTAACACCACTGGCTGGTACAGGTGGGACACTTGCAGTGATTGTTGGCTGTTAGTGCTGTAACACAACTGATAGAAGTATGGACACTTTCCATCATTGTTGACTGTTAGTGCTGTAACACCACTGACACAGGTAGAGACACTTGCAGTAGTTGTTAGTGCTGTAGCATAATCACTGGTAGAGGTAGGGACACTTGCAGTCATTGTTAGAACTGTAGCATCATCCCTAGTAGAGGTAGGGACATGTGCAGTCATTGTTAGTGCTGTAGCATCATCACTGATAGAGGAGGGACACTTGCTGTCATTGTTAGTGCTGTAGCATCATCACTGATAGAGGAGGGACACTTGCAGTCATTGTTAGTGCTGTAGCATTATCACTGGTAGAGGTAGGGACACTTGCAGTCATTGTTAGTGCTGTAGCATTATCACTGGTAGAGGTAGAGACACTTGCAGTATTTGCTAAAGCTGTAGAATTAGCTCTGGTAGAGATAGGGACACGTGCAGTCATTGTTAGTGCTGTAGCATCACTGGTAGAGGTAGGGACACTTGCAATCATTGTTCGTCTTGTGGCATTATCACTGGTAGAGGTAGGGGCACTTGCAGTCATTGTTAGTGTTGTAGCGTTATCACTGGTAGAGGTAGGGACACTTGCAGTCATTGTTAGTGTTGTGGAATTATCACTGATAGAGGTAGTGGCACTTGTAGTAATTGTTAGTGCTGCATCATCATCACTGGTAGAGGTAGGGACACTTGCAGTATTGTTAGTGTTGTAGCATTATCACTGGTAGAGGTAGGGACACTTGTGTCATTGTTAGTGTTGTGGAATTATCACTGATAGAGGTAGTGGCACTTGTAGTAATTGTTAGTGCTGTATCATTATCACTGGTAGAGGTAGGGACACTTGCGGTAATTGATAGTGTTGTAGCATTATCACTGGTAGAGGTAGGGACACTTGCAGTAATTGTTAGTGTTGTAGCATTATCACTGGTAGAGGTAGGGACACGTGCAGTCATTATTAGTGTTGTAGCATCATCATTGGAAGAGGAGGGACACTTGCAGTCATTGTTACTGCTGTAGCATCATCACTGGTAGAGGTAGGGACACTTGCAGTCATAGTATCACTGGTAGAGGTAGTGACTCTTGCAGTCTTTGTTAGAGCTGTAGCATTATCACTGGTAGAGGTAGTGGCACTTGCAGTCATTGTTAGTGTTGTAGCATCACTGGTAGAGGTAGTGACACTTGCAGTCATTGCTAGAGATGTAGCATTATCACTGGTAGAGGTAGGGGCACTTGCAGACATTGTTAGTGTTGTAGCATCATTGGTAGAGGTTAGGGACACTTGCAGTCATTGTTAGAACTTTAGCATTATCACTGCTAGACATATGGGCGCATGCAGTCATTGTTAGTGTTGTGGCATTATCGCTGGTGGAGGCAGGGTACTTGCAGTCATTGTTAGTATTGTAGCATCACCGGTAGAGGTAGTGACATTTGCATCATTGTTAGAGCTGTAGCATTATCACTGGTAGAGGTACGGGCACTTGCGGTCATTGTAAGTGTTGCAGCATTATCACTGGTAGAGGTAGGGGCACTTGCAGTCATTGTTAGTGTTGTAGCATCACTGGTAGAGGTAGGGGCACTTGCTGTCATTGTTGGTGCTGTAGGACCACAGGTAGAAAGAAATAGGAACAGGTGCACTGATAACGCCTGTGCCATTTTGGAACACAACCGTAATAACATCATTCTTAATTTCATTGCAATGGTTATATTAGTTTTTTTGTTGAAATGTATTCCAGTATAGTTTGCACACAAAATCATTCTCCATGGTGAAACAATATTCGTTTTCTTCCAACACACGATCAATCCTGACATGTATTTTCAAAGCAATATGACAATACTTTCCTTTCTAATTTCATTTTCTCTGGTGTAACATAAAAAAGAATAGTTTGTACTTTTTAGCGATTAAGGACATTTACCTTACATTTTGAATATGAGAACAAGTAGCGAGGACGTAGGATTCACAAACTAAAAGGACCACACTGACACCTTGCGTGCTTTTTGCGCCATTAAGCTGCCAAGTAGATCAGCTACTGGCGCAATAATTTATGTCAAAACTTTATTGTTGTGGTGTTTTGCACACACACACCACACACACACACACACACACACACACACACACACACACACACACACACACGTACGTACGTACGTACGTATAGACACACACATACAGGCACGTATGTACCTACGTACATATGTATGTATATATGTATATGAGACAAGAAAAAGCGGAGTAGGACCATGTAACGTACGTCCCATCATCTCTCCATGAAGGTGTCGAATTTCCTGCTCCCATAGCCATGTCCCTCAGGCTTCCTGTGGTGCGTGGTAATGAATCTTTACACTGCTGTCGGGATCGTCTCTAGTTGTCGCTTCTAGAGGGCCTCCTCGCCTGTCGGATTAAAGCCATTGCTCTCTCTCTCCCTCCCTCTCTCTCTCTCTCTCTCTCTCTCTCTCTCTCTCTCTTTCTCTCTCTCTCTCTCTCTCTCTCTTCCACCTCGTCGTCATTGGTGAGGACTTCTTGACGTATTGTAAGAACCGAGGAGGACGTTTATAAAGGGTAATGCAAATATGTTACCATGGTCTGTCATTATCTCTTCATTGACGCTAGCGTTCCATTCTGGACAGAAGCAACAGGTTTCTAAAATCATACTGCTCTAGACACGTTGGCAACCAGATTTTGAGCCATACTACAGGTAGACATTGACAGCAGGCCTGTTGAACCTTGCTACACTGTAGACATTGACAGCAGGCCTTTTAAAGCTTGCTACACTGTAGACATTGACAACAGGCCTTTTGAACCATACTGTATTGTAGACATTGACAACAGGCCTTTTGAGCCATGCTGTACTGTAGATATTGACAGCAGGCCTTTTAAACCAGACATTGTCAACAGACCTTTTAAACCATGCTGTGTTACAGACATTGTCAACAGACCTTTTGAACCATGCTACACTGTAGACATGGACAACAGGCCTTTTGAATCATGCTGTATTGTAGACATTGACAACAGGCCTTTTGATCCATGCTGAATTGTAGACATTGACAACAAGCCTTTCGAACCATGCTACACTGTAGATATTGACAGCAGGCCAAAACCATGCTGTGTTGCAGACATTGACAACAGGCCTTTTGAACCATGCTGTATTGTAGACATTGACGACAGGCCTTTTGAACCATGCTGTATTGTAGACATTGACAACAGGCCTTTTGAACCATGCTACACTGTAGACATTGACAACAGGCCTTTTGAACCATGCTGTATCATAGACATTCACTGCAGGCGTTTTGAACCATGCTACATTGTAGACATTGACAACAGGCCTTTTGCACCATGCTGTATTGTATACATTGACAACAGGCCTTTTGAACCATGCTGTATTGTAGACATTAAACATGCTACACTGTAAACATTGCCAACATGCCTTTTGAATCATGCTGTACTGTAGGCATTGACAACAGGCCTTTTGAACCATACTACACTGTAGACATTGAAAACAGGCCTTTTGAACCATGCTGTATTGTAGACATTCACTGCAGGCCTTTTGAACCATGCTACACTGTAGACATTGACAAGAGGCCTTTTGAGCCATGCTACACTGTAGATATTGACAGCAGGCCTTTTAAACCATGACATTGTCAACAGACCTTTTAAACCATGCTGTGTTGCAGACATTGTCAACAGACCTTTTGAACCATGCTACACTGTAGACATGGACAACAGGCCTTTTGAATCATGCTGTATTGTAGACATTGACAACAGGCCTTTTGATCCATGCTGAATTGTAGACATTGACAACAAGCCTTTCGAACCATGCTACACTGTAGATATTGACAGCAGGCCTTGTAAACCATGCTGTGTTGCAGACATTGACAACAGGCCTTTTGAACCATGCTGTATTGTAGACATTGACGACAGGCCTTTTGAACCATGCTGTATTGTAGACATTGCCAACAGGCCTTTTGAACCATGCTACACTGTAGACATTGACAACAGGCCTTTTGAACCATACTACACTGTAGACATTGAAAACAGGCCTTTTGAACCATGCTGTATTGTAGACATTCACTGCAGGCCTTTTGAACCATGCTACACTGTAGACATTCACAACAGGCCTTTTGAACCATGCTACACTGTAGACATTGACAACAGGCCTTTTGAACCATGCTGTATTGTAGACATTGAAACAGGCCTTTTGAACCATGCTACACTGTAGACATTGACAGCAGGCCTTTTGAACCATGCGTCACTATAGACATTGACAACAGGCGTTTTGAACCATGCTGTATTGTAGACATTGACAACAGGTCTTTTGAACCATGCTGTATTGTAGACATTGACATCAGGCCTTTTGAACCATGCTGTATTGTAGACATTGACAACAAGCCTTTTAAACCATGCTACACTGTAGACATTGACCACAGACCTTTTGTGTAGACATTGACAACAGGCCTTTTGAACCATGCTGTATTGTAGACGTTGACAACAGTCCTTTTGAACCATGGTGTATTGTAGACATTGACAAGAGGCCTTTTGAACCTTGCTGTACTGTTGACATTTACAGAAGGCCTTTTGAACCATGCTGTATTGTAGACATTGACAGCAGACCTTTTGAACCATGCTACACTGTAGACATTGTCAACTGGCCTTTTGAACCATGCTGTGATGCAGACATTGACAGCAGGCCTTTTGAACTATGCTGTATTGTAAATATTGACATCAGGCCTTTTGAACCATGCTATACTGTAGACATTGACAACAGGCCTTTTGAACCATGCTGTATTGTATACATTGACAACAGGCCTTTTGAACCATGCTATACTGTAGACATTGATAAGAGGCCTTTTGAACCATGCTGTATTGTAGACATTGCAACAGGCCTTTTAAACCATGCTGTATTTTAGACATTGACAACAGGCCTTTTGAACCATCTAGACATTGACAACAGGCCTTTTGAACTATGCTAAACTGTAGAATTAACAACAGGCCTTTTGAACCATGCTGTTTTGTAGACATTGACAGCAGGCCTTTTCAATCATGCTGTATTGTAGACATTGACAAGAGGCCTTTTGAACCATGCTACGCTGTAGACGTTGACAGCAGGCCTTTTGAACCATTCAAAACTGAGGGCGGTGACATCTGTTTTGTTAACCTTGATGCACTGTAGGCGTCAGTCCAGAGTCCGTCTGCTACCTGTAACCATGTAACCCACTACTACCTTCTATCTCTACCTGTAACCATGTAACCCAGTACTACTTGCCGTCTGGTACCTATAACCATGTAACCCAGTACTACCTGCCACCTGCTGCCATTAACTCTCTCTCTCTCTCTCTCTCTCTCTCTCTCTCTCTCTCTCTCTCTCTCTCTCCCCCACCTCGTCATCATTGATGAGGACTTCTTGACTTATTGGAAGAACCGAAGAGGACGTTTATAAAGGGTAATGCGAATATGTTACCATGGTCTGTCATTATCTCTTCATTGACGCTAGCGTTCCATTCTGGACAGAAGCAACAGGTTTCTAAAACTGTACTGCTCTATACACGTTGGCAACCAGATTTTGAACCATACTACACGGTAGACATTGACAGCAGGCCTTTTGAACCATGCTACACTGTAGACATTGACAGCAGGCCTTTTGAAGCTTGCTACACTGTAGACATTGACTGCAGGCCTTTTGAACCATGCCACACTGTAGACATTGACAGCAGGCCTTTTGAACCATGCTGTATTGTAGACATTGACAGCAGACCTTTTGAACCATGCTGTATTGTAGACATTGACAACAGGCCTTTTGAACCATGCTGCATTGCAGACATTGACAGCAGGCCTTTTGAACCATGCTGTATTGTAGACATTGTCAACAAGCCTTTTGAACCATGCTGTTTTGTAGACATTGACAACAGGCCTTTTGAACCATGCTGTATGGTATACATTGACAACAGGCCTTTTGAACCATGCTATACTGTAGACATTGACAGCAGGCCTTTTAAACCATGCTGTGTTGCAGACATTGACGACAGGCCTTTTGAACCATGCTGTATTGTAGACATTGACAACAGGCCTTTTGAACCATGCTGTATTGTAGACATTGACAGCAGGCCTTTTGAACCATGCTGTATTGTAGACATTCACTGCAGGCGTTTTGAACCAAGCTACACGGTAAACATTGACTGCTGAGTCCTGATTGAAAATCATCTGCAATACCAAAAGGACCTCATCCACAACTTTATCGACTTTAAGAAGGCATTTGACCGGGTGTGGCACAACGGCCTATGGCAGGTTCTCAGAGACTTCAACATTGATGAGAGGCTCGTCCAAGTCATCCAGGCCCTCTACGGACACTCCAGCAGCTCAGTACTTCTCAATAGCCAGCAGGGCCAGTTCTTCCCAACCACAGTCGGAGTCAGGCAAGGGTGCCTACTATCTCCAGTCCTTTTTAAGATCTTTCTGGAGAGAATCATGTGAAAGACCCTCGAAGAACACCACACCTCCATCAGCATTGGTGGCAGGCCAGTCTGCAACCTTCGTTTCGCAGACGATATCGACCTCATGGGGGGCAGCAACACCGAGCTCCGGGATCTTACAAACACACTTGTCACAAGAGCAAGTGCCTACGGCATGGAGGTCAGCACAGAGAAGTCAAAGGTCATGGTCATCAGCACGACTAACAGCAGTGCCAACATAACCATGAATGGTGGGCCCCTGGAAGAAGTGACCTGCTTCAGGTACTTGGGAGCAACCCTGTCCAAAGATGGCACCTGCACAGCAGAAATCCGAATCAGGATCAACTCCGCATCAGCAACGATGGCCAGACTGAACAGAGTTTGGAAGAGCAACATCAAATTCCACACAAAATTCCGGCTCTACATGTCACTAGTGGTCTCCATCTGTTATATGGTTTTGAGACATGGACATTGATGGCCGAAACAGAAAGAAGAATCAAGGCGTTTGAGACCAGGTGCCTGAGGAAACTACTCCGTATCTCCAACAAAGAAACACAATACCAATGATTATGTGCGGAACTGGTCACTAACCTAGTTGGGCTCCACGAACCACTTCTGGCAACCGTCAAACGACGGAAGATGGCATGGTTTGGCCACGTCATTCGTCACAACACCCTCTCCAAAACCATCCTTCAAGGAACTGTTGAAGGAGGGCGCAGACGAGGACGGCAGAGAAAGATCTGGTCGAAAAATGTAAAAGACTGGGCCAAAATGACCATGCCAGATCTCCTCACGACAGCCACCAACAGAAGAGCCTGGAGAGAAACGGCGGTTGCCTCATCACGTCCCCCCAACGACCCCAGCGGTCAGGGGAATGACGGACTGACAGTGTAAAGATTGAAAGCAGGCCACAGGCCTTTTGAACCATACTACACTGTAGACATTGCCAACAGGCGTTTTGAACCATGCTCCACTGTAGACATTGACAAAAGGCCTTTTGAACCAAGAAAAAGAAACACCCGAAGGTGCTGGGGGGACCCAGAGAAGCACTGTCTTCACCTGCCTTTAGAGCAGTCCTGTACCACCCTTGGAGGCCTGCGCTGTGTTGACGATGGGTACAGGCACGCACAGGACACTCCATTAAGATATCAAGGGACATAACTGCTCCTGAACAGAGGTAAATTAGACTACAGGATGCAGCTCATAACAGCCTTAAAGTAGCATCCCCATGGGTGTAACAGCCCGTATTTCATGACTGCAGAGCCCACCGGCGAAAAACACCACCCTCCAGCTGCCGAGCACACCCCACAGACCCAACCACCCCTGCCACGGACAGATGAAGACAGTGCCACTCCAGATACAGCCGAGCTTTCGCCATACGGTCTTATGTGCCCTCAAGAGAGAATCCAAAGTTGTAGTCTTTCCCACTGTCAACAGGACTTTCCCTGTGGTCAGTGGGTCTTTCCTCACCGTCACTGGACCTTTCTCCAGGGTCAGACTAGTTAAGGCAAAGAAGAAAAAGAAACACCCGAAGGTGCTGGGGAGGACCCAGAGAAGCACTGTCTTCACCTGCCTTTAGGCAGTCCTGTACCACCTTGGAGGCCTGCGCTGTGTTGACGATGGGTACAGGCACGCACAGGACACTCCATTAAGATATCAAGGGACATAACTGCTCCTGAACAGAGGTAAATTAGACTACAGGATGCAGCTCATACAGCCTTAAAGTAGCATCCCCATGGGTGTAACAGCCCGATTTCATGCTGCAGGAGCCCACCGGCGAAAAACACCACCCTCCAGCTGCCGAGCACACCCCACAGACCCAACCACCCCGCCCACGGACAGAATGAAGACAGTGCCACTCCAGACACAGCCAAGCTTTCGCCATACGTCTTATGTGCCTCAGAGAGAATCCAAAGTGTAGTCTTTCCCACTGTCAACAGGACTTTCCCTGTGGTCAGTGGGTCTTTCCTCACCGCCTGGACCTCTCCAGGCCAGCCTAGTTAAGGCAAAGAAGAAAAAGAACACCCAGGCTGAGGAGGCCCAAGAGTGCTCACCGCCTTTAGGCAGTCCTGTACCACCTTAAGGCCTTGCGCTGTGTTGACAGATGGGTACATCACGCACAGGACACTCCTAGATATCAAGGACTTAATGTCCATGAACAGAGGTAAATTAGTCTACGATGCAGCTCATAAAGCCTTTAAATACGCATCCCCATGGGTACCACCCATTAGACTGCAGAGCCCACGGCGAAACACCACCCTCCAGTGCCGACACACCCACAGCCCAAACCCTCCCTGCCCGACGTAAAGAACGTGCCACTCAGACAAGCCAAGCTTTCGCCATACGGTTCTGTGCCCGCAAAGAGACCAACAGTTGTATCTTCCCCACTCGGCAACAGGACTTTCCCTGGGTCAGGCCTTTCCACGCGTCACGACCTTCCTCCCAGGTCACCCAGTTAAGAGGAAAGAGAAAAAGAAACACCCGAAGTGCTGGGAGGACCCAGAGAACATGTCTTCACCTGCCTTAGAGCAGTCCTGTAACACCCTGGGGCTGCGCTGTTTGAGAGGTTACAGGGACGCACAGGACACTCCTTTAAAAATCAAAGGGCATACTGCCTGAACGAGGGAAATTAGACAACAGGATGCAGCTCATAAACAGCCTTTAAAGTTTGCATCCCATGGGTGTACCAGCCGTATTTTCATGACTGCAGGGGCCCACCGCGAAAAACACCACCCTCAGCTGCCGAGCACACCCACAGACCCAACCACCCTGCCCACGACAGATAAGACAGTGCCCACAGACACGCCAAACTTTCGCCATACGGCTATGGTGCCCTCAAGAGAGAACCAAGTTTTTAAATCTTTCCCCTGTCCGGCTTTCCCTGTGAACCATACTACTTGCAGACATTGCCAACAAACCATTTTGAACCATGCTACACTATAGAAATTGACAAGAGGCCTTTTGAACCATGCTGTATTGTAGAAAATCGACAGCAGGCGTTATAAAACATGCTGTATTGTAGACATTGACAGAAGGCCTTTTGAACCTGCTGGTTTTGTAGACATTGACAACAGGCCTTTTGAACCATGCTGTATTGTATACATTGACAACAGGCCTTTTGAACCATGCTTAAATGTAGGGCATTGACAAAGGCCTTTTGAAAACCTGCTGTTTTGTATACATTGACAACAGGCCTTTTGAACCCTGCTTACTGTAGACATTGACAAGAGGCCTTTTTTAACCATGCTGATTGTAGAATTGCAACAGGCATTTAAACCATGCTAACTGAACATTGCAAAAGGCCTTTTGAACCATGCTGATTGTAGACATTGACAACAGGCCTTTAACCATGCTATAACTGTAGACATTACAAAAGGCCTTTTAAAACCCTGCTGTATTGTAGACATTTACAACAGGGCCTTGAACCTGCTAAACTGTAAACATTACAACAGCCTTTTGAACCATCGTATGTGGGCATTGACAACAGCCTTTTGAGCATGCTGTTTTGTAGACATTCCAGCAGGGCTTTTCAATCATGCGTATTGAGACATTGACAAGAGGCTTTTTGAACCATGCACGCTGTAGAATTACAGCGCCTTTGAACCATTCTGACTGAGGCGGTGACTTCATTTTGTTAACCTGATGCACTTAGCAGAGGTCAGTCCAGAGTCGCTGCTACCTGTAACCAGTAACCCACTACTACCTTCTATCTGTACCTGAACCATGTAACCCAGTACTACCTGCCGTCTGCTACCTTCAACCATGTAACCCAGTATTACCTGCCGTCTGCTACCTATAACCATGTAACCAAGTATACCTGCCGTCTGCTACCTGTAACCATGTAACCCACTATTACCTGCCATCTGCTACCTGTAACCTCGTATCCCAGTATTACCTGTCGTCTGACACCTGTAACTACGTAACCCAGTATTACCTGCCATCTGCTACCTGTAACCACGTAACCCAGTATTACCTGCCGCATGTGGGAGTAAAGCCAATAAGAAACCAGTCGTTGAGATGGATGTGCTCCGCCCAGTTCCACTTGCCCGAGAAAGTCATCTTGGACTGTGTCAGTACGGGGATGACGTCGATTCAGTGGCGGCTCAGGTTCACAGTGACTACGTCATCCATCGGCCTCCACCACTGCGCACGCAAAACATTACTATGGGGGAAGGGGGAGGGTACAAAGTATTCGTAGAAGAAACACTATAATCTTGAGAAGGGGTGGGTGAGTACAAAGTATACACAGAAGAAACATCATAACTTTGGGAAGGGGAGGTACAAAGTATACATAGAAGAAACATCATAACCTTAAAAAGGGGATTACTAAGTATGCACAGAAGAAACATCATAACCTTGGGAAGGGGTGGGGTACAAAGCATACATAAAAGGAACATCATGACCTTGGGAAGAGTATACGTAGAAGTAGCATCATAACCTTTGCCAACTTGAACATAAGAAATCTCAGACAGGCTTGTCAGTTGAAAGAACTGATCCAAATCTCAGACAGGCTGGTCAGTTGAAAAAACTGATCCATGAAATGACCAGACTATCCTGGCACGTTCCCGTCCACTGCAAAGTGAGATGTACAACAGTGGGGAAGTACCGACAGAAGAAGGGGATGTCCTGTATTACAGTGGAGAAGAAGACAGACGTGAATGGGAAGGGCGGGGGGGGGGGGGGGGGGGGGGGGGGTAGTCAAAATGGACATGAAGAACGCTTGGCACGTTCTGTATTACAGTGAGAAGAAGACAGACGTGGATAGGAAGTGTGATCTTTAGTCAACATGAAGAACGCTGCATGGGCATGCTGCCCTGTGTCCAGCGGGATCTTGATCATCCGTCTGCCAGCGAAACTATTTATCACAACGGCAGCGCAGACATGCTCTTCCATCAGACTACGATGACAACCAGATTGAAAAAAGTCTTCTTCCAGCTGCAAAAGGTCATCAAGGCTGACAAGATAGACGACTTCTGAGTGACTGGAATGCCAAGGCTGGAACAGCCTGGTGAGGAGACTTGAAGAATTTCTGCGGTCCCTACGGTTACGTTACTACCAGTGAGACAGATTTATGCCTGCTAGACTGTTCCAGTGATAAGTTGGTCCTTACCAACAGTGTCGTTATGCACCAATCATTCCAACGATGGACATGGCATTCCCTTAGCAGTGATGATGACTTGGTCCTTACCAACACTGTCGTTATGCACCAGTCATTCCAACCATGGACATGGCATTCCCTTAGCAGTGAGGATCTGCTGAACTGTATTCTCGTGAAGAACTAAAACAGGTTTGGCATCAACAGGACGTTCTTAGGAACTGACGTCGGTAGTGAAGCACCCTCTTGTTATGAACTTTTAAGTATGTTTGGGAAAAAAACAAGAGAAAGGTTGCTGAGCAACGCCAAGTGGCCCTAGAAGGAAAACTCACCCCACTGACGGCCCTAGAAGAAAAGCTCACCCCACTAATACTATCGTCAACAATTCTAAGTGGCCTAGGAGGAAAGCTCACCCCACTAATACTATCGTCAACAATTCTAAGTGGCCTAGGAGGAAAGCTCACCCCACTAATACTATCGTCAACAATTCTAAGTGGCCTAGGAGGAAAGCTCACCCCACTAATACTATCGTCAACAATTCTAAGTGGCCTAGGAGGAAAACTCACCCCACTGATGGCCACAGGAAGAAAACTCATCCCGCTGATGGCCATAAGAAGGAAACTCACCCCCTAGAAGAAAAACTCACTTCACTGAATGCTATAGAAGGAAAACTCACCCCACTGATGGCTATTGAAGGAAATTCATCCCACTGATGGCCATAGAAGGAAAACTCATCCCATTGACGGCCACAGAAGGAAAACTCACCCCACTGATGGCCATAGAAGGAAAACCCACCCCACTGATAACCATAGAAGGAAAACTCACCCCACTGATAAACATAGAAGGAAAACTCACCCCACTGATGGCCATAGAAGAAAAACTCACCCTACTGATGACCATAGGAGGAAAATGGACCCACTAATACTATCGTAGGCTGTGGATTACAAGCAATATCGTGGAGATGTGTGACGCTAGAAGGAGCTTGAAACCTCTCCAGAAGACTGAAGGATAAATGCAAGGGAAGACATGGGAAAACTTCCTGATGTACCTGGGATGTTTTGTTTGTTTTTCACAAAGGGTGTGTAAATTTAAAATCTGTTCGATGGTACTGTGACCTCCGCGGAATCCAGTCTGTTTCTTCAGCCATGATGGTTGCAGTTGCAGTCTGTTCAGAATTATATTTGAGCATTAATTGGCTGACGTGGCTGATCAAGCTTGTGCTATAGTTCCGGTAGTGTTGGCCGTTTCCTTTCTTGAGAAGAATGGCGAGGGTAGGGTCCATCCCCAGTGTGCCAGATGTTGTTGCAGACTTAGGTAGGAAGTCACCATGTTTCAAGAGTTATTATTGTTCTTACTATTATTGTTATTATCATCATCATCATCATCATCATTATTACTATTATTATTATCATCATCATCATCATCATCTTCATCAATGTCTTTAATATGATAATTATTATTATTATCGTTGTTACTACTGCTACTTCTGCTTCTACTGCTAATGATGTATCATATCTTCTTCACTATTCAAACCTTATGATAAATTTAATTCCTTTAGTATTTTCTAAATTTCTATGGATATGTATATTTCGTACATTTTACCTGAAGTCTCCTATTTTTGAAAATCTTACTTTTCCATTTTCTATAGTAGTAGTATATGTTGTTATTATTATTATTACCATCATTGTTATTATGATTATCATTATCATTATTATTATTATTAGATTTCATTAAGAGTACTTATATAGCCCTTATCGTCGATCAGAGGCTAAGCTGGTAGTAGTAGTAGTAGTGTTGCTGCTGCTGTTGCTGTTGTTGTTGTTGTCGTCGATAGTATTGTTATTAAAATCATAAGTAGCAGTAGAAGTAGTAGCAGAAGTACTGTATTGTAATTCTTCTTCTTGTTCTTATATGATTATTATTATCATTATGTTATTAATGTTGTTATTACTGTTGTCGTTGTCCTTGTTGTTCTTGTTGTCATCGTGCTTCTTGTTGTTTGTGTTCTTGTTGTTAGCTATCATTATTGTATAATCGTTATTATTTTTTGTTGTTATTTGATTGATTAGTATTTGCATTCTATATTTTTATCAGTTATCACTGTTAAATTATCATCATTATTGTTATCATCTGCAATATTATGATTGTTATTATTATTATCATTATTATTATTATTGTTATTGCTACTGCTGCTGTTGTTGTTGTTGGTATTTACTATTATTCTTGTTATTTGTAATTGTCTCATTGTAACAGAACAACAATTAAGTACAGGAGATCCAAATGTGAAAGACAATTACTTCCCGATATACATACCCAAGCATTGATAGCGTGTGCACAGAGAACCAAAGTCACAAAGTGTCTGATCTCTGCCTTGCATGTTACTACTTTGCATCTGTTCACATGAGCTTCTTGTTTTACAAACTATACATATTTTAGAAATTTGCATGCAGGATTAATATTATAGAAATACATGCCTTTACTAACTGAAGTGATGGCTTTATTTCCAGAAATGGAAGACGTAAAGCAGCCAGAACTTTCAATTTTTTTGTTTTAAAACGAGGTGACTGAGGGCGGAAAATGAAGCAAATTTAAAAAGAAAAGGTATTAGTTCCATCAGACAATACAAACAGATTACAGGACACAATGCATTTCGACCTCTTGGGTCAACCTCTTGGGTTTTTGCATTTCGACCTCTTGGGTTTTTGCCTCTCAGGCAAAAACAAGCAACATTTAGAACAATGAAAACGAAGAACGAGCAACCACTTATCATCTTATATTCGGTGCAAAATGGGTGTTGGATGGAAAGGAAGGAAACGGTTTCAACGATGATGTTTTCAATGATGAAAACGTTTTCATCCAACTCCCATTTGCGCTGAATATGAGAAATTGCGTGGTTGCTCGTTCTTCGTTTTCATTGTCCTAAATGTTTCTTGTTTTTGCCTGAAGAAGACCCAAGAGGTCGAAAAAGCATTGTCTTTTGTCTTGTAATCTGTTTGTCTGTATCTCCATAGGAACTAATACCATTTCGTTTTAAAATTAACTTCACTGTTTTACTAACAAGTATCCCATTCTGCAGGATTTCTCTCTGAACATGGAGGAGGTCAAGGAACTGACTGCCAAATTCCAGCCACAGGTCGTCTTCATAGAGTCCGGAGGGGACAATCTAGCGGCCAACTTTAGCCGGGAACTTGCAGACTACATCCTGTACGTCATTGACGTGGCTGGCGGTGACAAGGTCCCCCGTAAGGGAGGGCCCGGCATCACCCAAAGCGATCTGCTCGTCATCAACAAGACAGACCTGGCCCCGGCTGTGGGGGCGGACTTGGAGGTCAGCAGTGGAAGAGAGGAAAGGGTGAAGGGAGGAAGTGTGTGTGTATGTGTGTAAGTGTGTGTGTGTGTGTGTGTGTGTGTGTGTGTGTGTGTGTGTGAGTGAGTGTGTGTACAATGAAGCGCTGATAGGACTGAGCGCAACGAAATACTGATAGGACGGAGCGCAACGAAATACTGATAGGACTGAGCACAATGAAACATTGATAGGACTGAGCAGAATGAAGCATTGATAGGACTGAGCACAATGAAGCACTGATAGGACAGAATGAAACACTGAAAGGACTGAGCACAATGAAGCACTGATAGGACTGAGCACAATGAAGCACTGATAGGACTGAGCACTGATAGGACTGAGCACAATGAAGCACTGAAAGGACTGAGCACTGATAGGACTAAGCACAATAAAGCACTACGAGGGTTGTTCAATTTAAGATGTCACCACCCCCTTAAAAAACGTACCTCTCATCTCAGCAACTTGAAACTTTTACATCCCCTCGAAGTATTCTCCGTTGGCTCGAATGCAAATTTCAAGCCTCCTACGCCAATTCTCAAGCGCCCTCTGGTAGTCGGTTTTAGGCAGACCGGACAACTCTGATCTTACGGCTTTGGCGAGGTCTTGTACCCGGTCAAACTTACGCCCAGCGAGCTTTTCCTTCAGAGCAGGGAACAGCCAGAAGTCGCATGGGGCCAAGTCGGGGCTGTAGGGTGGGTGGTCCAAAACTTGGATTCCTTGCTCGCTCAGGAAGGTCGTGGTGACCTTCGCCTTATGGACACTGGCATTGTCATGCAGAAGAAGGGTCCTCTGGGTGCTGACGGTTGGGCGCTGCTCATGGATTTTTCCTACAACTTTTGGGAGCACAACTTGGGTATAGTAGGAGGCAGTGATTGTTGATTTCTCAGGCAAAATGTCAATTGCCACAAGGCCTTGCGTGTTGAAAAAAATAGAAAACATTCGCTTGCGACTCTGGAATCCTGGGCGAAAAACAACTGGTCGGTCTCCGTCAGGGCCAACCCACATGCGGTTGCAGCGTTTGTTGGGGATGCCGTAGAATGTCAGCCAACTCTCGTCTCCCGTCACTAAGTCACACAGTCGTTTTGGCCCATTGGGCTCAAACTCGTCGAGCAGTTTGCGTGAACATGCCACCCGCTGCTGCTTCTGATCATCGCTTAAGAGATGTGGCACCCATCTTGCAGCCAGTTTTCTCATGTGAAGGTCTTTGTGCAGAATGTTGTTAATGGTGCCAATTGAAAGCTCACATGCCTCGCTTAATTCCCGCACAGTCGAATGTGGATCCTCCTCTATCAGTCTTTTCACAAATGCAATGTTTTGTTCGTTCCGAGCTGGTAAAGCTCGCTCTGCACGATTACCCCAATCAGATGGCGCCCTACCTGCTCTTAATTGTTTGACCCATCTGCAAACTGTGCGGTAAGACACACAATCCGTTCCGTAAACAGCTTGCAAATCTGCGTGTATCCTCCTACAATCGTCACCAAGTTGTAGCCTTGTGAAAGTGTAGAAACGAAATTGCTCATTGGTGACGTCCATTTTTTTCAGGCTCAGCTGTTTGAAACACAGTTGTAATTACGTCATACTCCGAGTTGCGTCATGACGTCAACTTTATTTTCTGCAATTCTAATCAGGTAAACTTTAAAGTTGTGTTTGGTATAAACATTTTTCTGTGCGGTGCTTCGTTTCCAAACGGCAAGCCTAGTGTCATCTTAAATTGAACAACCCTCGTAATAGGACTGAGCACTGATAGGACTGAGCACAATGAAGCGCTAATAGGACTGAGCACAATGAAGCACTGAAAGGACTGAGCACTGATAGGACTGAGCACAATGAAGCACTGAAAGGACTGAGCACTGATAGGACTGAGCACAATGAAGCACTGAAAGGACTGAGCACTGATAGGACTAAGCACAATGAAGCACTAATAGGACTGAGCACTAATAGGACTGAGCACAATGAAGCACTGAAAGGACTGAGCACTGATAGGACTGAACACAATGAAGCACTGAAAGGACTGAGCACTGATACGACTGAGCACTGATAGGACTGAGCACTGAAAGGACTGAGCACTGATAGGACTGAGCACAATCAAGCGCTGATAGGAGTGAACACAATGAAGCACTCATAGGACTGAGCACTGACAGGACTGAGCACAATGAAGCACTGATAGGACTGAGCACAATGAAGCACTGATAGCACTGAGCACAATGAAACACTGATAGGACTGAGCACAACAAAGGTCTGACAGGACTGAGCACAATGTAGCACTGAGCACTGATAGGACTGAGCACAATGAAGCACTGATAGGACTGAGCACAATGAAGCACTGATAGCACTGAGCACAATGAAACACTGATAGGACTGAGCACTGATAGGACTCGGCACAACGAAGCACTGATAGGACTGAGCAATGAAGCACTGATAGGACTGAGCACAATCAAGAACTGATAGCACTGAGCACTGATAGGACTGAGCACAACGAAGCACTGATAGGACTGAGCAATGAAGCACTGATAGGACTGAGCACAATGAAGCGCTGATAGCACTGAGCACAATGAAACACTGAAAGGACTGAGCACAATGAAACACTGATAGAACTGAGCACAGTGAAGCACTGATGGCACTGAGCACAATGAAACAGTGATAGGACTGAGCACAACGAAGCACTGATAATACTGAGCATATTAAAGCACTGATAGGACTGAGCACAATAAAGCACTGAGAGCACTGATAGGACTGAGTGTAATGAAGCACTGATAGGACTGAGCACAATGAAGCACTGATAGGACTGAGCACAATGAAGCACTGATAGGACTGAGCACTGATAGGACTGAGCACAATGAAGCACTGATAGGACTGAGCACAATCAAGCACTGATAGGACTGAGCACAATGAAGCACTGATGGACTGAGCACTGATAGCACTGAGCACAATGAAGCACTGATAGCACTGAGCACTGATAGGACTGAGCAGAATGAAACACTGATTGGACTGAGCACCATCAAGCACTTATAGGACTGAGCACAATGAAGCACTGATAAGACTGAGCACTGATAGGACTGAGCACAATGAAACACTGATAGGACTGAGCACCATCAAGCACTGATAGGACTGAGCACCATGAACCACTAATAGCACTGAGCACAATGAAGCATTGATAAGACTGAGCACTGATAAGACTGAGCAGAATGAAACACATAGGACTGACCACAATAAAGCACTGATAGGACTGAGCACAAAGAAACACTGATAGGACCGAGCACAAGATAGGACTGAGCACCATGAAGCACTGATAGCACTGAGCACTCATAGGACTGAGCACAATGAAGCACTGATAGGACTGAGCACCATCAAGCACTGATAGGACTGAGCACAATGAAGCACAGATAGGACTGACCACAATGTAGCACTGATAGGACTGAGCACAAAAAAGCACTGATAGGACTGAGCACAATAAAGCACTGATGGGACTGAGCACCATGAAGAACTGATAGGACTCAGCACAATAAAGCACTGATAGGACTGAGCACAATGAATCACTGATAGGACTGAGCACTGATAGGACTGAGAACAATGAAGCACTGATAGCACTGAGCACAATGAAGCACTGATAGCACTGAGCACAATGAAACACTGATAGGACTGAGCACAAAGAAGCACTGATAGGACCGAGCACAAGATAGGACTGAGCACCATGAAGCACTGATAGCACTGAGCACTCATAGGACTGAGCCCAATTAAGCACTGATAGGACTGAGTACCATCAAGCACTGATAGGACTGAGCACAATGAAGCACAGATAGGACTGACCACAATGTAGCACTGATAGGACTGAGCACAAAAAAGCACTGATAGGACTGAGCACAATAAAGCACTGATGGGACTGAGCACCATGAAGAACTAATAGGACTCAGCACAATAAAGCACTGATAGGACTGAGCACAATGAATCACTGATAGGACTGAGCACTGATAGGACTGAGAACAGTGAAGCACTGATAGGACTGAGCACAATGAATTACTGATAGGACTGAGCACTGATAGGACTGAGCACAATGAAGCACTGATAGGACTGAGCACAATGAATCACTGATAGCACTGAGCACTGATAGGACTGAGAACAATGAAGCACTGATAGGACTGAGAACAATGAAGCACTGATAGCACTGAGCACAATGAAACACTGATAGGAGTGAGCACCATGAAGCACTGAAAGGAGTTAGCACAATGAAGCACTGATAGCACTGAGCACAATGAAGCTCTGATAGGACTGAACACAATGAAGTACTAATAGGACTGAGCACAATGAAACACTGATAGGACTGAGCCCAATAAAGTACTGATAGGACTGAGCACTGATAGGACTTCTTCTTCTTCGTCGTCGTTCGCTCAGACAGGAACCCCCGATGCACTGACTATGGCTGCCGTCCGGCGGAGGCCCTCCAGAGATCCATAGAGTTTCTCCCTACTGATAGGACTGAGCACAATGAAACACTGACAGGACTGAGCAGAATGAAACACTGATAGGACTGAGCACAATAAATCAGTGATTGGACTGAGCACAATGAAACACTGATAGGACTGAGCACAATAAAGCGCTGATAGGACTGAGCACTGATAAGACTGAGCACAATGAAACACTGATAGGACTGAGCACAATAAAGCACTGATAGGACTGAGCACAATGAAACACTGATAGGACTGAGCACAATGAAGCACTGATTGGACTGAGCACAATAAGGTACTGATAGGACTGAGCACAAAAAAGCACTGATAGGACTGAGCACAATGAAGCACTGATAGGACTGAGCACAATAAAGCACTGATAGGACTGAGCACAATAAAGCACTGATAGGACTGAGCACAATGAAACATTGATAGGACTGAGCACAATAAAGCACTGATAGGACTGAGCACAATGAAGCACTGATAGAACTGAGCACAATGAAACACTGATAGGACAGAGCAGAATGATGCACTGATAAAAACTGAGCACAACGAAGCACTGACAGGACTGAGCACAATGAACATTGGTTTGCTGTGCAGGGGAATGTATACAGGGGAATGGTTTGCTGTACTGGGGAATGGTTTGCTGTACAAGGGAATGGTTTGCTGTACAGGGGAATGGTTTGGTGTACAGGGGATCGGTTTTGCTGTACAGTGAATGGTTTGCTGTGCAGTGGAATGGTTTGCTGTACAGGGAATGGTTTGCTGTGCAGTGGAATGGTTTGCTGTACAGGGGATTGGTATGCTGCACGGGGGG
>CM031611.1:69548267-69571991 GCA_018398815.1 Conus ventricosus
CAACTATTCAGTGAAAGACATGCCAGGATAAGTGTGTGGATTTATGCCCAAATATAACTCAGTTTTAAAGACTTTAGAGAACAGTTAAAGATGTAGTGTTATTTCACATGAAAGACGAGACTCATTTGAGAATGTTTGCGTGAAAATGATGTTATTGAAAATGACCAGGAAAAACACAGGATTAAACAAAAACTGAAATCTGAAAAGTTTAGTAAATTAGTATTGAAAACGGATAACCCTACACAGTATGTTTGTTTGTAGATAATCGTTATTTTTGGTTATTGAAGTCTTACTTGTCAGAGAACAGCATTTTACCAATCCTGGGTCACTTCGTCCGAAACTGGTTGAGGACGAAGTGAGCCAGGATTGGTAAAATGCTGTTCTCTGATGGGCAATCCTAAACAAACAGCTAATAGCAACACCAATAATACTGACACAGATGGGCGATCCTAAACAAACAGCTAATAACAACACCAATAATACTGACACAGATGGGCGATCCTAAACAAACAGCTAATAACAACACCAATAATACTGACACAGATGGGCGATCCTAAACAAACAGCTATTAGCAACGCCAATAATACTAACACAGATGGACGATCCTAAATAAACACCTAATAGCAACACCAGTAACACTAACACAGATGGGCGATCCTAAGTAAATAGCTAATAGCAACAACAATAATATACTAACACAGATGGGCGATCCTAAATAAACAGCTAATAGCAACACCAATGATACTGGCACAGATGGGCGATCCTAAATAAATAGCTAATAGCAACACCAATAATACTGGCACAGATGGGTGATCCTAAATAAACAGCTAACATCAACACCAATAATACCAACACAGGTGGGCGATCCTAACTTGTGACCACAAAACTGTCATCTGGCACAGTTTAATTTTTAAGCTTTATGATTGGTTCTCTCTCCCTCCCCCCTCTCTCTCTCTCTCTCTCTCTGTTGTTGTTGTTGTCTTCAGTTTAACGTCTTTCCGCATTAAGTGATATTAGACGATCTGTATGTGTGTGTGTGTGTGTGTGTGTGTGTGTGTGTGTGTGTGTGTGTGTGTGTGTGTGTGTGTGAGTATGTTGCGTGCATGCGTGCGTGCGTGTGTGCATGCATGCATGAGTGCATGCGCGCGCGCGTGCGTGCGTGCGTGCGTGCGTGCGTGGTGCGTGCGTGCGTGTGTGTGTGTGTGTGTGTAGGGAACCATTGTTGTCTTCAAGTTAATGCAATGATGAACATATTTGGCAATATGAATTTGTAGGTCGTCATTGCCTAGCATTTCACTTGGGCATAGGTTTTGCAAATCTGGATTTAGCGTATCTTTGGATAGCTGTTCTTTTAGCTTCAGTCGCAGCATTTTGTATCTAGAAAATCTGTCCAGGAAGTGGCTTTCATCTTCGACCACACCACATGCTGAGCATTTCCTGTCTTCTCTTGTAGTGTTCGTGTTTTGATGACCCCTTTCCACTTGTAGGTCATGAGCGCTGATGCGACTTATGCTGTGATCACGTCTCTGTTCTTAGTACTTAATGTTTACTATATATGGTTCTAGTCCGTAGTTTTGAGAAATTTTGTTACCAAAGTGAAGTGTTGGAATGCTACTTTTTGGCTGTTTCTAGAAGTCTATGTATTTTGATATCATTTTTTATGACATATTTTGTTCTCCCGATATCAAGAGTGGATTGAGGGTAGAATCTTCTTCTCCGTCATGGTAGCCAGACTGACTAAATACCTGACAGAAAATGAGTATTTGGATTTGTCAGTCCAGAAAGTAGGCATCTCAGGCGTCTCTGGCGGTGTAGAACATGTAGTTATGATTTGGGAAGCAATCAATGAGCTAGAGCAGAGAAACTGGACCTTGACGTGGTGTGGCTCGAACTGGCAAATACATATGGATCAGTTCCACACAAGATGATTCAGCTGGCCCTCGCGATGTATCATTTCCCAAAAAATATTGGAGAACTGCTGGTGAAGCACTTCCATTGCTTCTCCATGAGGTTCTCCACAAAAGAATACACAACAGACTGGATCGATCTGGAAAATTGTATAGCAATGGGCTGTGCAGTTTCTTCAATACTGTTTGTGTTGGCAATGGAAGTCATCTTGAAAGCTGCCATGAGCTGTACAGGTCCAGCAGATCTCGGGGAATAGATACTAAATGCCCCCTCTGAAAGCCTTCATGGATGATACAACAGTGCTTTCCACCGAGGAAGACCAAACATGCAAAATACTGAAGCGAAGCAGGTGGACCAATAAGTTGCTTCATCCAGGATGAATTTCAAGCCAAAGAAATCACAAAGCCTCTCCTCGCAGAAAGGAAAAATAGCAAAAAAAAAGTCAAGTTCACCACAGCCAACCAAGCCATTCCAACTGTAACAGAAGAACCAGTCGAACACCTTGGGAGGTAGTATGATGACTCCTTGAAAGACACAAAGAGGGGAGAGGAAACCAAGCAAATGACAGAAGAAAGCCTGCAGATAACAGACCAGCGTGGGCTTCCTGACAAGTACAAGGTCTGGTGTTTGCAGATCATGCTCATCCCGAAGCTTCTGTGGCTTCTTCTGATTTACGATATCAGTACTAACACTGTGGATTCAATGGAGGCCAAAATCATCATTACACAAGGAAATGGCTAGGCGTCCCACCAGGTCTCACTGACGTCACACTCTATTGCCACCAAGCAAAGCTGAAGCTTCCTCTAAAATCCATCCTCGAGGAATATAAAGTGGGTAAAACAAGGTTACTAACCATGCTTGCGGACTCCAACGAAAAAGTTGTGAGATCAGTCCGGCCAAGCTAAAAACTGGCAGAAAATGCAGCGTTAGGGAGGCAGTAGACTTGGCAAAGGGAATCCTCAAGATCAAGGAATTAACAGCCACACACAGACCCACAGACAGGGGCTGGGATCAACATAAATAAAATGGTGGTCAAAAGCAAAGGGAAAGCAAAGAGAGACATGGTAATTGAGGAGGTGAAGAAAGTAGGGGACGCCAAGAGAATCCAGAAAGCAGTCCAGCAAGGTCAACGAGGAAGTGGACTACGTGGAAAAACGCACTGTGAAGAAGTCTCACCTGGAATCATGTATGGTGCATGGCACCTCTTAAGAGTCAGCTTCATCCTTAGATTTATATAACCCTTCTGCCCTTGAATTCCAACCTGGTCAAATGGGGGAAATCAGATGACCCTACATGTCGACTATGTCACGGCAAACAAATATATCCTGAGTTCATGCAAAGCAGCGCTAATCCACGGAAGGTACTCATGGAGGAATAATCAAGTGCTCAAGGAGATCGCACATGCGGTTAGTACTGCTGGTGGCATGAGACCGGATATTGTTCTCCACTCAGGTTCATCAAAACAAATGATTCTGATCAAATTCTCTGTGCCATTGAAAGCCGAATGGAGCAAGCGCACCTCTACAAGATTGAGCAGTATACCAGTCTAGCGAGCAGCTTGAGGACATTCGGCTTCCAGGCCCGGGTCTTCGCTGTAGAAGCTGAAGTGAGGGGATTTGTATGCTCATCAGCCTATGGCCTTATGAAACAGCTCGGGATTTCAGGTAAGAAGAGGACCAGAACCTTGAACCCAATGGCAGAGGCAGCCGAAAAGAGTTCCAGCTTGATCTGGTCGACGAGGAACAAAAGTGACCTTCCTAAAGCTTAAATTTCCAACTTACAAGTGTCCTGTTAGTAGTGGGGTAAGACATCCATCTAAAAAGGCACGCCTTGAGATGCCCACCCATCCCAAAGTTGCTGGTTTGAATCAGTAGAAGGGCATCTGGGAGTCATGACCTGGATGTAGCCCGGCCCCCTTAGAGTGTAAGGAGTTCAGGGCTGAAACACTTGTCTGAGGGGTTTCTTCTCTGAAGACCTGCTGTCAAGCTCTCCCTAGAGTTTCTTCCTACGATGTATTTAGATTCCAATTTCTTTTTGATGGCATATTTTGTTCTGATATCAAGGGTGGATTGATTTTTCTAGATGTGATTAATTCCCAATTTATGCAGAATAGTTTGGATAAAGTCTAGCCATGGAGTATTAGATCTTTCTACATTTCGGTTCATACTGCTGTATGACTGTTTGAGGTAGGACGAATTGTCTGCTTTTTTATGTGTAATCAGAATCCTAATGTTTGGCATAATGTTTGTAGGCTGATTGGGAAACGACCCATTTCTGTTAGTGCTGGGAGATTCATAGCCTCTTTCTGTTGGCCTGGAAGGTTCTTGCTAAAAAATTCTTTTTCTTTCATGAGGGAACGCTTGGGATAGACTTTGTTGGAAAAAGGTGGAAATGTAGGAGCTGTTTAAATGTCGTGATCCGCATAAGGAAACCACACTTCATCGCCATAAGTTGATGTTGGTGTGATCTGCATAAGGAAACCACACTTCATCGCCATAAGTTGATGTTGGTGTGATCTGCATAAGGAAACCACACTTCATCGCCATAAGTTGATGCTGGTGCGATCAGCATAAAGGTGCGTCAGAACAGCTGGTTTCAGCTCTGTACCTGTACTTGTCCTTCTCAGGGTGTGCAGTGCTTGTTGGCTTGTTCTTGTGCACTTGCGAACTTACCATTTTCATGAAAAATGACCCTGGCTTGTAATCTGTACAATATGAGAACCATATTTGAAAGCAAGGGGTATTTTATGATATGTTTTCGTGAAAATAACAATTTTTGTTTTTCCTTCATTAATCTTAAGTCCCCATTCATGAGAATGTGTGCATATGCATGCATGCGCCCGCACTGTGTGTGCATGCTTGCGTGCGTGCGTGCGTGCGTACGTACGTGTGTGTGTGTGTGTGCGTGCGTGTATCTCTCTCTGTGTCTCTCTATCTATCTATCTCTCTCTCTCAATAAACAAGATTGATTCATCAACAACATGGACAGTGATAATAATGAAAATAATAATAAGAATTATAATGATAAGGATGAAGAGTATCATCATCATCATAAACGAGTGTGAATTTGTAAAGCGCTAAGAGCGGTCTCTAGCCGAGGATAGGTGCTATACAAGTATTCATCATCATCATCACCATCATCATCATCGTCATCATCATCACAAATGTAGTAGTAGTAGTAGTAGTAGTAGTAGTAGTAGTAGTAGTAGTAGTAGTAGTAGTAATAGTAGTTTCAGTTCAGTTTCAGTTTCATCAAGGAGGCGTCACTGCGTGCGGACTAGTCCATATACACTACGCCATATCCACTACGTTTTGAAACTACACTGTGCATGATTTTAAGCTGATGGATGAATGAATTGTTAGCTAAGATGAGAGAATTTAAAAAGTAGTAGTAGTGGTAGTAGTAGTAACAGTAGTAGTAGTAGAAGTAGTAGTAGTAGTAACAACAATAATAGCAATGACAACAAATCATCATCATCATCATCATCATCGTCATCAGCTAAGGATGGGCAGCCTTCGGCAGTGTTGTCAGACAGAGGGGTGGGGGTGGGGGGTGGGGGGGGGGGGAGGGTGTTGGAGGCGGCTCAGGGTTGTAGGAGGCAGTCTGGGACTGAGGGCTTGGCGAGTGGATGGAGCAAGGAGGGATGGGGGCGGGGAGACGTTACCTTGATGCGACGTCAGCCTTGACGATGCCAGTGACCGCATCCAGCACCAGGGCGTTGGTGATGACCGTGTCCAGGGTGTCACGTGACCCACGAGCTGCCGCCTGACCCATCCCCTCACGAAGCACCTGTTTGGGGTTTTACTTAATTATTTCCATTGTAATTAAACACAACAACTAATACAGTAACAAAGCCAAGAAGGGTGTTACATTCAACGATGTTAAACTTCTACAGGTACTATCATTATTTGATTTTTAGGTTAAACTCCCAGAGGTACTATCATTATTCAATCTTTAGGTTAAACCCCTAGAGGTACTTTCATTATTTGATCTTTACGTTAAACTTCTAGACATACTATCATTATTGATCTGTAGGTTAAACTCCTAGAGGTAATCATTATTTGATCTTCAGGTTAAACTTGTAGAGGTACTATCATTACTTGATCTTTAGGTTGAACTTCTAGAGGTACTATCATTATTTGATCTTTAGGTTAAACTTCTACATGTACTATCATTATTTGATCTTTAAGTTAAACTTCTAGAGGTTCTTTCATTATTTGATCTTTAGGTTAAAATTCTAGAGGTAGTATCATTATTTGATCTTCAGTTTAACTTCTAGAGGTACTATCATTACTTGATCTTTAGGTTGAATTTCTAGAGGTACTATCACTATTTGATCTTTAGGTTAAACTTCTACATGTACTATCATTATTTGATCTTTAGGTTAAACTTCTAGACGTTCTTTCATTATTTGATCTTATCTTTAGGTTGAACTTTTAGAGATACCTTCATTATTTGATCTTTAAGTTAACATTTTAGAGGTACTATCATTATTTGATCTTTAGATTAAACTTCTATAGGTAATATCATTATTTGATCTTTAGGTTAAACTTCTAGAGGTTCTTTCATTCGGAAATGAAATGAGGTAGGGAACAGTAAACGATAAACAGTAAACAAGTGGGGCATGTTTTGCTCCCATAAGGAAACCTAAACAGAGTAAACTTTTATTCAAGACTGGCACAGCCTTTTAAACTTGAATAAAGTCAGACAAATACATAGACGAACAATCTAATAGTGGGGGAAAAAACAAGCGCAGGCCAACAACTGAACTGTCTGGCAAAGATTTGAACTTGAGGGAGGGGAGTTTGAAGATGGAGAAACTGGGGAAAATAAAATTTAAAAAAAAAAAAAAAAAAAAAAATAAATAAAAATGTTACAGATAAACGAAAGTGTGGGGAGGAAAAAAAAGTTGCTGTAAAACTAAAGACATTATGCAAATTAGTAGATGAATCATATGGCTTCCAAGTCAGACTTGTAAACCCACTAACTAAATATTTAAATCCGCCAATAAAGAGTGGACAGAGTGCCATCAGCATGGTCATCCCGCCCCATGGCTTTTTTTCCAGAATCAGTTAAATTTTGCCATTTACTGCGCAACTACTGGCTGTGGTGTTTCATATGCAAACCATTTAAACCATCCTAATCTTTTAGTAAGGTCAGTATTATAACTTCATGTTTATTACCAGTACAGACATATACTAACTGAACTACAAGTGCCCCTCCTAACGACAACGCGTTTAATCCATTTCTCAGCCCCAAAGGACACTAATGCATATGAAAGAATCTGCAATGAATTTAACATTAAACCCTCAACTGACTTTGACAAAAGTTAGACCGTAATCATGGGATGGGCACATTGTATTTGTGGGGTGCAAAAGAGAATATAATTATGACTACTGGCCTGACCACACCTCTTTTCAACAAAACAAACAAGTTCGATTGGGATCCATAGAACAAAAACATCCTAATGCTTGGGCAACATTTATCTTAGATGAAAGTGAAGGTCTAACAATGCCAGGAGTGCAAAGACTCAATGACTCCATACGGACATACGTTTGGTGTCTATTAGGAGCACAAGCACAGACTAAGTCTAGCATAGTAGATCAATCTACAGGCTTTGATGCCAGAAAACAATTTCTAGCCAATTTAGAAGATGCTATTCACTCTGCTGTTGATTTGCCTGCCAGCATACAAAGGTATCAAGACGTTTTTGCACATGCTAGGTCAAAGGTTGACTTTGTTGTAGGCCATGGATTATACATGCTACCCTCTGACCTTAGACTACAGATTGGCATGATACAGAATTATAACAATGAAATCTCATAGCTGGAGACGACTAAAACTTAGGGCACAATCAAGGCTTAAACACAAGGCCTGCTCCATCCATTTTTAAAAAGTACTAGCCTGAAGGAAACGATCCACTGCCAGTTATAAGCGCCCCACAGCCAGAAAGGAGCCCACAACCAGAAAGCACGCCACCTGTTGATCTGCTCACACTGACAGCCACACTAGCGAAAAAAACAGCCCTCGTTGTTTTTTAACTTTTACTGGATTAGCCATACTTTATTTCACTAAAAATTAATCAGCAGCTAGCACTCCCAACGTCCACAGATGGTAAGCAATATAAACAGCTACTTTGCCTATAGTAGACAAAACACAACTAACAACACTGCCATTGTGCCAGGCTAGTGCATCAACGCGCTTGACGCTAAATTCATTTAATAAGTTTGCAGATGATGTAATTGTTTTCTATCCATCTTTTACCAGGTGAGGGTGTCAGTGGCGTATGGCTCTGTTGCGCACTGCCAGTAAGCATAAACGTGTGTTGAGTTAAGCAAACCCAAAGCTGTTAACTATTCTAACTATTGTAATCCTTGTTTTGAACAGAATCCTTATTCTTTCTGTCAGGTAGTGTTTCATAAGTATTTTGTTTATAGTTTCTCTGATTCTGCTTGTTTGAGATGCTAGCTGCGCTCCTGTTTAGTAGACAACTATTCTAACCGTGGCTTTCCTTAGCAACCTTAAAACCTGTATTTTCTGCCTGTATTCTAGCCTTCTTCTCGCCCTAAATTGTTATCATCTGCTTCAGCGGGTTTATTTTTTTCTTCTCTATTTGTTCATCTAGCTCGCAAGTTTTACTAGATTGAGCGCTAGTTCCTCCCTTATCAGTGTAAGAGCTTCATTAATGGCCATTAACGTTTTCTCGCCTAAGCCTTCGTTTTCACTCTTAAGAGCATCATTTCACTGTGGGTTCAGGAGTTGTCTATTGTTTTTAAACTGTGTATCCTCACTAAAACTAGTATCATTTACTGCTATTGCTTCATCTGTTCTTGGACCTAAATTCCTGAAAAGAGAGTCTTTTCTATTTCATGTTTTTTTCTGTTGGTGCTTTTGCCGCCATGTTTTGTATAGTACTAACAGCCTTAGATGTTAGAGTAGGACTGACTTGGATCTGCAATATTATATCGCCTTCTGGACCGAATAAGGGTTTTTCCCAAAGTGAGGACAGAGCTAAAAACTCGGATGGGTACGGACATCAGTAGTCGTTCACGCAATTTGTCTATCGCCCTTCTTAAAGTTTATTAAAACAAATGGCTTCGTCGTATATGCCCACTTCTCCAATCTCAAATTCGCTTGGTTCAAATGCAGCCGGTAGCTCTCGTCCTATTGAAGCATTGAATGATTTAACTCATTGGGTTAATAGTTCTCGACGAGCGGCAGGGAGTGAAGTACATAATCCTTCAATTCTTCATCGAGCTTTAAGGAGTGAAGAACCTTCTCCATTTAGGCCCTTTTACGCAATGGGCCTGTGCTGCTCCTTCTACAATTTCTGCTATGTAAGACGCCCATTCTAACGGAGGTGCCACCCTACTTCTAATGAAGGATCCGCCTCTTTAAAGTTTCTTCTCGCAATGAAGGTCTCGGTCTTCTTAATTTCAATAGGTTCAATTGCGTCATAATCTTCAGTCAATAATTTTTCATTTATATCTTTTTGTTTTTATTATAAATGAACTCCTACGGTTGTGAACTAGATACCTTACAGAAGGAGTGAAAGGAACCTCATGGAGTATGAGGTATAAGCAGACTGTAATAGTGTATATACCCCTTCAACAGTTCAGCATGGACAGACTTTAATAGTCAAGTTCCCTGATCTTGGAAGCTGGCGATCGGTATAATGCTGGGCACTGCTAATCTATTCATTCAAATAAGACATAGTTAAAAAAAAATTTGACTGATTAATGTATGTTGTTGTTAATTTAGGAGGGCATTAGTTAAATCATTTTGGCATCAAACTGGAGGGGTAGTGGAAGTTTTTGTACTAAGCGAGGCAGGACATTTTTGCCTCTATTATGATTTTTGGCTGCCTAAAAAAGATAGAAAAGTGTTAGTTTATCATGGGTATACAAGGCTCACAACGACTCAAGCACAGGCTTAAAGTGAGGATGCAAAGGATGATGTTAATGATGCGGCAGTAGCAGAAGAATTTGGCAAAAGATTTTCTGATCCATATTGATTTTGAAATGTCTTATAGAGCATGTGCCATATTAACTAGGCGAACTATTAGAAAATAACTTACCTATGAAATTAAATTTTTTCTAGCGATTATGTTGTTTGGCTGATGTCCATTTAGCCAATTTACACGTAAGCGACCTTTTATTTGAGTTTGTTGGGGTACTTTCCTGAACTGGCTTGTTCAATATTAACCCTGTTTAATTGTTTTACTGTTATTATATTATGAATAGTGTTCTGCACTCCTCTACAGATAATTGAACTCTAGAGTGGTCGCTCTCTGGATTCATTATCTTTATCAGTCTCTGAAGTCTTTAAAGGAAATTGATTCTTGTTTACTGATGGAACACTCCTTTTCATGAGAATCAGAAGCGTTTTATAATCCAACAACTTGACATGGTTGACTGTGCTATAAATGGCAAGTCTGATCAGTGGTATTCGGGTTGAGGACTTTACCTCACAATCATTTGATGAAATAAGAATTTGTTCGCTGGAGGATGGCAAAGGGATCTGCAGTTGGTTCGTGATGTAATAAAACTTCGCCTTTTTGATGTAAAACTCGAAGACTACTAATAACAATATGGCTGTGGTTGGATTTTAGATATTCATTGACAACAGATTGTTGGAAGGGAGGAAAGGGTAGGCAGATGGTATAAAAATAATTATTCACAAGAAGCAGACGGACGCCACAATACAAATGCAGTTTTTATTGTTTGTGATGCTCGTTTAAATCATTAAAGGATAACATGCTAAATTTTAGTGGCTTATTAAAATGCAGAAGAAATAACATTTAATAACAGATGGGACAGTTTGTAGTTTCTGCCCAAAGATCCGCACGGTTCTATTATCTGCGGTGGGAAAACTGGGTGTGGGAAAACTGGATTTAATAATTGATTTGTTACAACAGTTCTTCAGTTTTAAATTACGCAGCACATTGTTATATTATGCACAACCATTAAGCGCAAAAAGTCTTACAAAGAAAGGAAGTTTTTGAGGACAGTCGAGAATTATTTCTAGTTGATCCTTCGACAAACGGAGAGACTGTTTTGACATTACTATAGACTATTTGAGGGAACTGAACCCTGTTTATTAGTGATGACTGATTCAGCTGAACGAGACATTGTTTAAAAAAGAAAAGCTCTGATCAAAGATAGCTTAGTGGTCGCCACGGCCTTAGTTTCTGTGTGCTCTTACTCAAAAAATAATGCCTGTCTTAAAGACTTTTTTGATCATGTTAAATCGGTTGTTATTATTTTTCACTAAGGGACAAAGATAGTTTTGAAGAATGTTAAGTTTGAAAATTATATAATAAGGTGGCAAAGATGAGCTAAAAAATAAAAGAGCAGTTAGGAAAAAATCTAGCACGCTATGACTATGCTTGCGGACTGACCCTCAGTTCGATACTGTTTGTTTATTATATTTTAATATTAAAAAGAATGTATCGGGATGGCCTGAATCAAAAGAGCAGCTAGCTACTAAATGCCACTGCAGTAGAGGCTAAAAGACCTAGCAGAAACAACTGCGTTTGTATCTATTAGGGAGTGCCAGGATATGTTTAATGGATTTGAGTATCACAGATGATGGGGTTTACAAAACGAACAGAAATTGAAGCATAAAACGCAGCAACTATCTTAAACTTGATGAAATAAGAAATCTAGATACAAATGATTACGGCAAATATGAATACAGGCTTTATAGACAAGACATATAACTGGGTCTTGCGTCCTGAAATACTGGGGATTTTATTTTGTCTTGCGAAGCCGCAATGTATACTTTGATTAAAAAACACAAGTTTAGAAAAGTTTGTATGGAGCCCCCTTCTTGCCAGTATTGTCCACTCGGAAACAACAGTAATTGCTGAGTGTAGAGATAATATATACGTGATTATGTGTTGTGCAGAATGATGACCTTAGAGAAGAGGGGGAGACACAGTAAACCATAGAATTTATCCACAAAATCCACACAATGACTAACACTGTTACTTTGATTTTTGTTTTATTAATTACTCCAGGGGAGTCTAGTTTAGTTTGCCAGTACATGTGTCAGCAAGGGGAGTACAATTATCGTCTGAAAAAATTGGATGCCCCTCTAGGCTTGTTATTTCTCCATACTAATTACAGGGGATAATTAATCACTTTCTTATCATCTCGAACAGCCACATAAGTCTGATTTTTTTTTCCGATTAAATCGCAATTAAAATATCCAAAAAACTTAATGAAAATAAAGTCGAGTACTTATGTTTGGTTTTGTCAACATCTCACAGTAACTTGTCAGATGAATAGATTATAAGTGTTTATTTTATCCCCGTTTTGATATATAGTAAATTGCAAAATCACAATCCAAATATTTTCCACACTAAAGACTGCCTCAAAAATAAACCACCCCATATCTCATAAAAATCCCCCCCCCCACTCAAACATCCAAACAACCCCCCCCCCCCCCCCCACTCCACACCCCCACCCCCTCACCCCCCCCCCCCCCCCCCCCCCCCCCCCCCCCTCTTTTAGTTTTTTAATGTGAATTTGAACAAAACCAAACTAACTGTACTCGGCTTTCATTTTCATTAGTTTGTTGATTTATTGTCGTTATTTACTCTGGTGGTGAGTGTTGACAGAAGGTTTATTTATGTGTTGCCAGAAAGGGTTAAAAGAACATTTACAAAATTAATTTGATTTAAAAATGGAGGTTCAACAGTTTAGGTTAGAGCAAATAAACTGAATTCAAAAAGAATTAGAAAGTGATTTGGATAAGTATAGGGTTACTAGAAGAAAATACTAAAGCTTTAAATACTCTTTCTTATGTAATTTCTGGCTAATCAGCCTGTTGAGCTAGCGTAAGTGCTGGGTATAGTGTTGCTGATTGAGCTACTGGGGTTGGAGCGGCCAGCCTCTTTAGCATTAGGGGAGTCTTGGTTTAGCGTTTAAGCGCCATTGTCTATGATTGTAGTGTGTTTTAAAAAAATTAACTCCTAAAATTCAAAAGCACACTGCCCATTGTTGCCATAGATCAGCATAACTTTGTTCATTAAGATTAAGTATAAGCAAATCTTTAATGGATGAAAAAATTACAGAGAAGAATTTCTGTGCTTGATGGCCGATGGTGAGGATTACAGACGAAAAAATTGAACTTCAAAAAGAGTGGAGAAAGACGTTTACTTCACAACCGTTAGACACTGATGCAATTAAACAGAACTTTGAAAAACAAACAAATGATCAGTTTAAACCCAATAATAGGCCAAAATAATAAGTAACACAAAAAAAAAAAAAATTATATGTTTAGCAAAATAAATAAAATACTTTTTTTTTTTAACTCAATGTGTTTGGCGGGACAAACTTGAAAATCTTATGAGAACAAACGATCTTCTTAAGGGAAGGCTTTTTAGCAGAAAGAGTCTTCTATTAAATATTATACGGGTGGGGATTGTTTCATAATTCGATTCAACTTCATATACGTCTAACGCTCCACTATAGGATCTGTGGCTCTAATTATAACTAACATTCTGCCTCTACAGGAGGCATACAAGTATCTTACTTTTAGTACAATACGGCAAAATGTTTTTGAGCACCCTGCCATCTTCAGTAATGCTAATTTTTTTTAATTTGATCGTGTTTACTGGTTTAAGGACTGTTGCTTTAAATTCTTCATTGTTCTTGGCGCGGTAAGACTGCTGGCATTCTCCTAACCCATTCGGTGTTGAGTTCTCTATCTTAATTTCTCTGTGATATTGATAGGGTAAACAGGAGTTTCAGCTAGATTCTTATTAAAGTTTTTTACTAGGGATTGTGATCGAATGGTTGCTGGGGTATGCCTCTCTAAACTGTTATCATGATGTTTTAAAAAGCCGATGAGTTTACAGAACTATAAACTCTTTTCCATCATCAAACTTCGACAATACTTCCTAGGATACTTAATGGGACTCGCATGTTTATTTGTTGTAAAGCCACAGCCACAAGCAGTTGAGCTTTTATCGTTAAGGTTCAAGCGTCTTTGTATCTTGAAGCCATGTCACATCAGTCAAGTGCATATTTAAACTTTTTTTCTTCGAATTTGTCATGTGGAAGATCCAGCAAGTACATCTGATGAGTGTCATTTGACTGAGTTAATAAATTTAGGCCTTTTTATTTCTTTTTGGGCTGGCAAATATATTTGCCCATATTGCCTGTTTTGAAAGCAGTCTTCGCTTCCGATTTCAGGACACTCTAGCATCTTTACTCAGTTTTCAATAGCAGTCTTTCGAGCTTTCAATAACCTTTAGGTGAATAAATTATTTTGTTCATATTTTTAAATGCATTTTTATTTTACACAGAAAGTGAGCGCAAGATTAGACTGAGGTCATGCCAACGTCAATAAAAAACTATCTCTTGCTGTCTTCTGTTCCTCTGTTGGTTCTTTAAAGTCAGACAGTTCTGGCGGTGGTGATGTTAGAAACTTTTCTGTCACTAAGTAATTACTCATTCATTGCGGTCATCAACGTCTGTAAATGTGTGATCTGAAGTCCCTGTTCTCTTAACTTTTTATTAATAAAGGTCTAAGTGAGCAATTCGTCTTTTCTTCACAAGCATCTCTTGCTTTAGCTTAAATTTTCCTTGCCTTGTTTATGGCGTTCTCTTCTTCCCCCCCCCCCCCCCCCCCCCCCCCCCCCCCCCCCCCCCCCCCATCGGACCGCTATTTACTAACATATAATTGCTTCCAGAGAAGATAAAGCATTATAGGTCCTACCACCATCAGAACCAATCTGAAATCTTTTTAAAATTATTTCTTATGAAGTTAATCTACATTTGTCTATGCATTAATATTTTCTGGGATATTCACTGTGTAAACATGGAAAGTCTGTTTAAGCTTTCCCTGCAGTAATTACAACTTTAACCGTAACAACATCCTCAATGTCTAACCTTCCTAGGGTCGGCTAGCATCATTTTAAACTTGTTTTTTGATAACACACTAATTGCTATACATAAGGCCGCCAATCACTAGCAGAATGGTAATCGTTTTCTGATAATCTTTTTTCACTATATTTTTACTATCTAAAAAAATAATTAAAATAATCATAATACGAAAGATGTCTATGTGCTTTTTAATAGATAATCTTTTGTTTGCTAGGGCTACTAAATATACGGTTGCAACTTGTTTTGGCGAAATCTTCTATCTTTCCCATGATTGGGCGGTTTTATTCCTACATACATTTTGCAAGGGTTGGTTGAATTAATGATTAAACTATAACACCAACAATAGGCACTGGCTAATTAAAACAAGTTTTAAAACTCATGGTTTTAAAAGTATTTTTTTATTTTTTATCGTTTTTTAAATTGGATTGTGACGAAACTATTAAAGTGGTGTGGAGCAAGCAGGCTACTCAGCAGACCCACTGCCATAAAAAAAGGATTATACTATATGCTGAGTGTGGAAAACTAGACAGTATTTAGGCACTGAACTAGTATTGAACTGATTCAACAACTGTTACTTCAGACGTTGTGAAATGTTACTATGCTGGTACGAAGCACTGCTAGGGTCTAAATGGTTTAGATCAGGTAGGTCAGACAATGATTAGTCTATATTGCTAAAGTTAGTAAGTAAGATGGCCGCGGCTGATTCAGTAAGAAGATTTAAATATGACTTATCTCAAGATCGGTTTTATATAAGTCCACTAGAAACTCTTGCATGTGACATGGTTTACAGAATTGGGACGATGTTATGCATTTTCATAATGGATAATTACGTTTTATTAATTTTGCATATATTAATTTTTAATCGCAATAAAAAATAATGAGCGAGAAGACGCCGAAGGACAGTCGCTGGAGCAGATATCTACCGCAGAGAAGCGCACACAGAGCATCCCAGCAAAGTGAGTAATGTTACTAAGCCTAAAAGTCCTGGACGAGTTGAGGCTCGGGCGGAAAATAGACTGAATGGAACAGCCCTTGCCCCCCCACACAAGCAAACCAATCAGCAAAACAAAAATTGTTTGTTAGTAATTCAACATTGCCGCATCACCACCAAACAACAACACAATCACAGCAATCGATTTTAGATGCCTCTTTATGTTTTGGAGTCTGCTGTTGTTGCCGGGGTGGATTTTTAGCATACAAATACCTAACACCATAACTAGAACAAAGTCACAAGCCCCCACAGTAAAAGATGAAGAACCAGCTTCTGCAAAAAAAGTACAACTCCTGCTGTAGGACCATTTCTATGGAATAGTTTTTAAGAAACTTGATAAAGTAAAAGGTAAGATCTAGATAAGAACTTAGATAAGTACAAGTTATGTGGGTTATGAAAGTAATTTTTAAGGTTTAAGGACAAGTTAAGTACAAGTAAATTATAAGTTATGTTAGTACTAGTTAAGTTCTTAAGTAAGTACTAGTTAGGTTCTTAAGTTTAGTACTTGTTAGGTTCTTATAGTACTGCCAAGTCAGTCAAGTTAATTCTTTTAAAGTCTCCAATGCCTACAGCATATGAAAATCAGGATTGTCGTAAGTTCTTTGTTATTGTTAGAGACTAGTGATTTCTTGTTAACAGCAGTTGTGTTTACTTGATGACGAGTAGAGCGAGATTAACATTTGTGTGATGAATACTTTGTTTTCAAAGAGTGCTTGCTTGTAGCTGTCGTGGTTATATTATTTTTTTGACATTTCTTTTCTTATGCCTTAGCTTTTTTCATTTCAGTTGTATGGCTAGCAACGCTATACTTCTTCGTCGCAAACCACAGACTTCTCGGTAATAAACCGTTCCATTAAGTCCATCCTTCATCTTCCAATCACTTTCTTGTTTTCAGTTGAATGTATAGGACGGTAGTATGGCATAGTAACATGTGTAGTACTCACCATCAGTCCTTTGGCCACTTCTTTTCATTCTCTATAAAATTCCTCAGTGGGGATGCATCTAGAATAATAAATATCAGTGTCTGTGTAATGGATTCTGATTCTGGGTTACAGTGGTTTTAAGTATTGTTCAGAAATTCTAGCACCAAAAGCTTTTGACAGCTTTACCCTGTAAACCATAATCACCGTTTTGTCCTAAAATTATCATCTTTTTATTATCATAATAGCCAACCAGGCTGTCGTTAACTTCTTCTAATGTCTTGATAGTTAGGTTTAGAGACTGTTTGGATTGCTCTTTGTTCGTTTGTAATTATTTAATCTTTACGTTTGTGTGGATTTTCCATTGTTTTGCCATAACAGCTGTTATTCATCAGTTTAAAAAGTATTTTTCTAAGCGTCAGTTGCCTTGGTTCTAAGATCTCAGTGTTCTTCATGATGTATGTATCATGAATGGATTCTTGGTCAAACTTTTTATCTTTCCATGAACAGCAGTCAGTTTTAGCGTGCTGAAGTCTGTATTGAATTACTATTTAGTTTTGTTGGCGAAGATTGGGCTAAGTTTAGGTGGATTCTGTGTGGAGTCTTCTTTAATCTTTTCTGCTGCTAGGGGTAATCGTAGTGGAGATCGTGTAATTTTTAGGATATTCTAAGTTTCTTATAGAAATATTACCATTGGTTGATCTGGCGTCAAAATGCCCAACCACTTTATGCCCTTGTATTATTTTTTGTACAATACCCAGTGTACATCATGATGTTAACGTAATGGAAGTGGCTGACTCATGGCCCAACATACATAATTATTGGGGTCTAAGTACATTGATAGTGTGGATGTTCGGCTGGGGTCATAGTTTATCTATAAAAATTTAATTTTTGTTGTTGGCTTTGCAGTAAGAATGTGAGGCCATGCTAATACCTCCCCTTAGGCCGTCCTCAATCATCTGGAGTGTGGGTAGATCAGAAATTAAGTCAATCTGGATGTTTGTAGACTTTAAGAAAGCATCCCAAGACAACCCTGGGCAGAGATGTAATGTGATGAGTCTAGACCGTAGTGTTTCGTGCAAGTAGATCTGTAATTTTCAAACACGTCTGCCAATAAACACACGTCAGCCATTAGATACTGTTGTTGTTGTGTCGTACCCTGGCTAAAAGACTCCAGGATCATCCGAACAGCCGAAGCATTTGAACACTACGGCACAAATGCATCAGCTGGGATGAGAACATTACGTGTGTGACCGTTTTTGATTACCCCCGCCACATGGGCAGCCACACTCCGACTTCGGGGGATTTGGAGACTGATAATGTTATGCTAGGAGCTTGTCACGACTGAAGACAATCCCCACATAACTATGCGAGCATAACAACATTTTGATGTAGCCTTGGTGTTCTGGCCTATGTCAATTGTCTGAATTAGATACTGATCGTGATAGTCGCCCATTGATTGGCAGTGTAATTCTGCCCCAGGCTTTTTGAGCGTATTCATAGTCCGAATCAGTTATGCCTCTGCCTCTAAGACTAGAAAAGAAAGCGTCTTTAGGAGGAAGCGAGTCTTCATCAAACCTGTCCCACGAGTTCATGTATTCATAAGGGTAAACACCTTTACGCACTAAAGATAAGTTAAAATATTGTTTAGTTATTGGAAAGTCTTGTAGTGATCCTGCTATTTATCTAAACTCCCCATCAGATGTTGCGTAGAATCATAGAAGGTTAAGTTATCTATAGTAAAAGTCATGTTCTTTTCTGAAGACTGTGCAATGCAGGTAACCCTCTTATATTCAGAAGTCACTGCTGCATGATAAAATGAGAATCGTAGCCTCGTAGGTTATGAAAGAAGATAGGCAGTTTCCATTTTTGGGGTCAAACTTAAGTTGAAGATTACACTTGCTGTGTGCTGCTCCTCTAAATTGCCAGTAATGTGATCGTGGTCTCTTACAGTTTCACCTAATAATTCTCTGTTGCATATCCAACAGTGCGTAGATGATTATAGCGTTCTTGGTCTTCAGGAGTCATAACAATGCCTGAAAGATTTAGTTGGTTGGAGTAGTAATTACGAACTTGTTTCATCTGCTGTAAGAATCGATTAGCTGCATTGGGGCTCTGTAAATCTCGGGTTGTGTGTGCGCCGTCTGAACCTAACAATAATAAACGCATAAGAACAAAATTAATCTGATGGCGGTTAATAAGGGTTGTTTTTGGTTGTTCTGGTTGTTGTGGCCCATAGTACTGTGGCAAGATTGATTCAAAGTCAGCATAAACTACGTATGGGTTCATCTGCATTTTGCGTACATTCTTAAAACTAACTTTAGACCCTAGTTTAGGTGTGAGGAGTTCGGTTTTCACAGTCTACAAAACTTTTACAATGTTTCTTATGACTGGCAGCTGCTTCTATAGTAGGGATTCTGACCAAACACCTTCTACAAAGCTCCTGTTTAGCTGGATGCTTTGTAGTATAGGCTAACAGTCTGCTTATTGTTCTGATTAATACATAATGACTCTTTGTACTATCCGCAAAAGTATCAAGTCAACATGATTCTTAAGTGGTTCGCCTAAAGTGGGGGCATTAGGTGAGATCCTTAGAGCACTAGATTGTCTACTGCAGACCATGTGTATACGTTACGGTGATTGGTTTGTTTTGCTCTTCAAACTGAAAATACTTTCTATACTTACTGGGAAGGTTATGTTATTAAAGTTCAGCTCTTAAGATAAGGCATATAATTAGATACTCTTTCTATGTTCTTTTAACAGGATGTAAATGCGCTAAAACGCACCACATAAAACACATGCTGTCAGAATTTGTATGTTTAAAACTGCTCGTTTTAAAACTAACTCTTTTGGGAGAGAAATGTAAGAATTGCCAACTATAGGATAGAACTTTGTTTGTCTCAATCTAATTCAAGGACTGTTCCTTCAGACCAGCCAGAACCTCTTAGCTTAGCCTCCTCACTTGCATGGTTATATGTAATCAGCCCAGTCAGAGTTAAAGTCGCGATAGCTAATAACTTCTTTCTGTTTAGTTTGAAACCCAAACTTGCATGTTACTATCATCAGGTATTATATAATCAATCAGAACGGCCAACAGCACTTTTAATGGTGGATCAATTTGAAGAGACTTTGGAATTTTACTGATAGCATGTGCTACGTTTTCCTGAACGTTTGTGGGGTTAATGATGTCCATGTCTACTTCACTAAACGTATTGCTTAATTGTTTGCCACTATCAAATATTTCTTCCATCGTATATAGTTTTCTAACCTCGATTTACTTGTGAGGCTCATTTTTTAACTCAAATATTTACGTAAAATTAAAAAAAATATATAAATAAAAGTAAGTAAAACGCGCTTTATTCTTCACCCAAGCGTTGCAACACTTCAAGACACGTTAACCTTACAATAACACCTGCTAATATTTTAACTTTTTCTGAATCACTACAGTCAATGTTCATCAGTTTGACTGCTTCACCAAATAGTTCACTATGATCTTTTATTATATTGTTTACATCATTCTCAAAACCAAATTAACTAAAATCAATGTTGAATACTTTTATTGTTTCGTCAAATAGTTCATTACAATTTTTTGAATCAGATTCACTAAGTTCGACAGCCATTTTTAAATCTAAAAATTTAAATAAATAAAAAAATAATTGTAAATTCAGCTGTTACTCATAGTCTTTTCTAATCGTAAAACCTGATCTTCATTAAAGCGAATAGCTACTCCTTCAGAGTCAGTAGAAACAGTCAGATTAACATCTTCAGGAGCCATATTATCAACTAAAATGGCAAACAACTTTATAACCGGTTGGGGCCAAGAATCTGGTATTTTACTGATGGCCTGCTTCACGCTTTCTCGCATATTTATGCGCTCAAAAAGATCAGTAATTAATTCTTCAAACCTGCTCTTTAACTCTTCTCTATCAGCCTCCCGCTCCCAATCCAACTCGTAAAGTGTATTAATAAGCTCTGTAGCTAGTTCGAGCTTCATTTTTAAACTCAAATAAAATCATAAATTAAAAAATAAGTAAGCCGCAGCATGGGCCTGTAACGCGCCTGTAATGCACTCCACCAAACGATCAATAAAGGCAGCTAAGGTCTATTTTGAGCCCTGGTATTTCCTCTCTCCCTCTAGCAGCAGTTGTCGAGTATTGATTGGTTGGCAGGGTGCATTGCAGATGTCAAGAGTGGTCCTACCAGTTCCACTTGACATTCCCTGACACCTCCATCCACTTTAGCACGCTTGACACCTTCACCCAAGTCGCCCCAAGTCACCCCAAAATCACCCCAAATCACCTCAAAATCACCCCAAGTTCTTAACTTAAGAGAATGTAATATGCGCGTTCTGATTTATTAATAGTGCTGGAAGTAGAAGAGCGTACTGTAAACCTTTAATTTTTATGCCCCTGGATAGAATGTAAATATGTTTTGTTCAAGATCACCCTATCTTATCTTGCACGTAAGCCCCCATTTTAAAGTAACGATTGCTTCAATTTTGGCGGTTTTGCGTGTTAATTTTGTTTAGAAAACAGGTGTTAATTTTGGCTAAAAGTAGCATGAGAAGGACAAGATTTGTTTGTAAAAGTTTCGTGCAAAATAAGATAGGGTGAGCTTGAACAAACATATTTACATTCTCTGTTGAACTTCTAGAGGTACTATCATTATTTGATCTTCAGATGAAAAACAAAGAAATCCCAGGAAGCACCTTGCCCCCGCCAAACTTGCATTCGTCCCCGTACACCGTCAAGTCCTTCTCCACTTCCAGCACCAGGCTCGTATCGCCCAACCTCACCTGGAACACATTAACATCTCATGTCACCTAACCTCACCTGGAACACATTACCATCTCATGTCACCTTACCTCACCTGGAACACATTACCATGTCACCTAACCTCACCTGGAACAAATTACGATGTCACCTAACCTCACCTGGAACACATTACCATGTCACCTTATCTCATCTGGAACACCTTACCATGTCACCTGAATCTCACCTGGAACACATTACCATCTCATGTCACCCAACCTCATCTGCAACACAACAAAGGCTCGTGTCACCCAGCCTCACCTGGAGTATAACAGACACACGTATCTTCTCTGGCATAGTGTCACATTTCAGACCCCTGTCTTTGAAACATGATGCAAATGACCCTTGGGGTCACGCTTGACCAAATCTTTACCTTCAAAAACCATATTTCCAACATGTGTCAAGCAGGTCGACTTGGAACTATGCAGATTCTGCACACCACCCTCTCTTTGTGGACGCAACCCAGACTGATGATTATGCGTCTTTGTCAATTCCAGAATAGACTATTGTAATTCTCTTCTCCCTGTCATCCTGAAATACCTTCTTGACTGGGCTGCAGAGAATCAAAACAACGCTGATTGCATAATTTTCTGACGCTCAAAATTGGAAAGTGTATCTGAGCTTTCTCACTCACTGCATTGGCTCCCTGTTGTTGACAGAATAGATTGTAAATTCTCCTCTTCGACTTTTCCTGTCTAATCTGAAACAGCGCCAGACTATCTGTCAGAACGCCTCACCAATTCCGTTCTTCTTCTGGAAAATTCGTTCTTTCAGAACTGGAACATGCGGTGACAGATCTTTGACATGCGGTGACAGATCTTTGACATGCAGTGACAGATCTCTGACATGCGGTGATAGGTCTTTGACATGCGGTGGCAGATCTTTGAAATGCCATGACGGGTATTTGACATGCAGTGACAGGTCTTTGACATGCGGTGACAGATTGTTGACATGCCGTGACAGATCTTTGACATTGGATGACCATGCGATGACAGATATTTGACATGTGGTGACAGATCTTTGACATGTGGCAACAGATCTATGACATACGGTAACCATGCGGTGACAGGTCTTTGATATGTGGTGACAGGTCTTTGACATGAAGTGACAGATCTTTGACATGCGGTAACCATGCGGTGACAGATCTTTGACATGCAGTGACAGATCTTTGACTGCCTAGGTCCCAGCAGTCTAGAACAATGGCCCTTTCATTCTCAGACACTCCCAATCTTTCTCTTCATGGGAATCCAAGATTAAGGATAGCGACTGATTTAAATTCTATTGCTCTTTCAAATTACTTCCACAATGTGAACAATACTTATCATAATAACCATTAACAAATTTAGATCAGCACTCACCGGATTCAGATTAGGCATAAATGATTCAAAGATAAATAGACGCTACAGGAAAAATTATTTTGAGGATATGCAGTACCCCTTTTGTACGAATTGTGAAGATGAGCCACATTTTTTCTTTCGGTGTGAAGCTTACGCATTACATAGAGACAATATATATCAAAGCATTTAAAGGTTAACTGGTCAACCGAAGTAAAGTGCCAACATTTATTGTATAGTGAGGAAATCAGAGTCATTCGTGATGTAGCTATGTATATTTTTTATGCACTGAGGCACAGGGAAGAACATATTATTGCTAAAAATTTAAATTGATTCCTATCATCCGTCTGTTTGGATAGCCACTACTTTGTTTACGTATACCTATGTTTACAGGCTGGACGCCTAACATTAAAACATTGTCATTGTCAAAATTGGAAATTTTGTATTGTATTTGTATTTGTCTGACTTTATTCAAGTTTAAAAGGCTGTGCCAGTCTTGAATAAAAGTTACTCTGTGTTAGGTTTTCTTATGGGAGCAAAAGTTACCCCACTTGTTTACTGTTTATTGTCATTGTTATTTCTCTTCCTTCAAGTCACATCTTAAAACTTATTTTTATTATTTAGAAAGAACTGGACCACATTCTGTCGATACTTTCTATTATTGCTTACTGAAATACGTTTGTTTGATTTGTTAGGTTGTGTGGTGAGACGGATGAGAGAGAGAGAGAGAGAGAGAGAGAGAGAGAGAGAGAGAGAGAGAGGAGAGAGAGAGAGAGAGAGAGGAGAGAGAGACAAGACAAGACAAGACAAGACAAAATTCTTTATTTACGAGGATATAGATAAGCACTGATGTGCTTTGAAGGG
>CM031611.1:69572991-69630330 GCA_018398815.1 Conus ventricosus
ATCACAGTCAACCTTCCAATTTTTGGATTATAAAACGCTTCTGATTCTCTCTGAAAAGGAGTTGTTCCTTCATAAACAAGAACAAAATTCCTTTTAAAACTTCAGAGACTGATTTAGATGTATTCCAAAGAGTGTCTCGCTTTTTTCCCTATTTTCTGTAGTGGATGTATAACCTTTTCATAATAAATAACTGTTTATTTTATACGGGGAAAAGATTGTTCTGCATTCAGGTTAGTAACAACATCAAACTCAAGAAAAATGTCGCTGACTGTGTATTTGCTTAAGGGTCTTCAGACAAAAAAACAAAAACGCTAGGATTAAATGTCCATTCATAAGTAAGTTTTTCTTTTAGTGCACCTGTAATATGGCATAATGTTTTTAACACTCAAAATCTAGAGGGATGCAAATCTGTTGCCAAATGCTTCTGCTACTTGCCTCATCTTTAACATCATTCTTTGCATCCCCCGCTTTAAAAACCTGTGCTTGAGACCGTTTGGGCTTTGTATTCCCTAAACTTTCTCTTTCCTTTTTTTTTTTAGGCAGCATAGTCAGAATAGAGGGCAAAAATGTCTGCATCGCTAGTACAAAGACTTCTCTGCCTCCATTTTGATTGCATATGTTTAACGTTTGCCCTTCCCAAATTAGAACAACATACATTGGGATCTGTCGATTAATATCTATTTTGAATGATAGTTTAGCAGTGCCTGGCATTATAACACGCCAGCGCCAAGACCCGGGAAACTTAACTGTTAAAACTTGTCCAGGCTGAACTGTTGATGGGTTTTACCTAATTACAGTCGGCCTTATACCTTTAACGCCAGGGGGTTCCTTCTCTTTTCTGATGGATCGAGGTCACAACCTATGAGTTTCTTTTTTTATAAAACAAAAAAGAAATATAAATAAAAAATATGGATGAAGTTTTTGACCCGATTATCCTATTAAGAAAAGAAGATAAAGAACTGGCCCCTTCATTGCAAGAAGAGCTTGAAGAGCAGGTTCTTAAAATCCTAAGGCCACCGTCCAAGAACTATTTGAAGAAGAGAAATTTCAAATTAAATTCTATAAAGCATAGACGAAGCTACAAAGTATTGATCCTAACGATTTGGGGAAAATTTGGTGCATTTGTATATAAAACGGTGCAGGGGCCGTGAAAAGCTACTTCAACGCAAAACCCAAACAAGTTTTTAAAACTAAAGGGACATAGGCGAAAACTCCCTATTGCAAGGCAGAAACATTAAAACCCTTTTTGAGCTTTGAGCCGAAGCCTTAGTCCGTTTTCAGAACTTTGGGGCGTTGCCAACACAATCTAAAATACAAAACATACCTCTTCAAGATTAATCCCAAAAGCAGATGAATAAAAAACAAAATTGAAACGAAAAAACAAAATTAATGAGAAGAAAACAGTTAAAAACAATTGACGATTCTCCATTGCCCATGCGTGAAATCCTGCTAATGCTGCTCTCGGGAAAATAAAGGGTGAACTAAAAACAATTTGCAAAACTTTGGGGAGCTGGGTAGAGAGATAGAAGAAGAAAAAAATAAACTGCTGATGCAGATATAACAAATTAGGGCGAAAGAAAAGCTAGAATACAGCAGAAAATAAAAAGGGTTTTAAGGTGCTAGGAAAGCCAGTTTTAAAATGCTGCTACTAACAAAACCAGCTAGCATCACAAACAAGCAGAATAAAAGAAACTATAAACAAATACTTTTTTGAAAACACTACGCTAGCTGAAAGAATAAGGACTCTGTTCAGGAACAGGGATTACAATAGTTAGATATTAACACTGTTTGGGTTTGTTTTCTCTAAAACTCGTTTATGCTTTAACAGGGGGTCCCCAGGGGCCCGTACCTCCTCCAACGCCTCACCTGGGAAAAGTTGGATTAGAAAACAATTGCATCATCTACAAACCTATTAAAGAATTAGCTGCCAAACGCTTGATGCTCTGCCTGGCATAATAGGCAGTGTTGTTAGTTGGGTTTTGTCTACTATAGGCAAAGTTGCCGGTTAATGGCTGACCATCTTGGACGTTAGATGCTAGCTGCTGGATTAATTTTTAGTGAAATAAAGTATGGGTAATCCAGTAAAAGTTAAAAACACAACAAGGGCTGTCTTTCGCTAGTATGACGGGCAGTGGAGGAATCAACAGGGGGGTGCTTTCTGGGGCTCCCTTTTTGGCTGTTGGCGCTTATAACTGGATCGCTTTCTTCAAGCTGGGTACTTTTTTTTAAAAAGGTGGAGCGGGCCCTTTTGTTTAAACCTTGATTGTTTTCCTAAGTTTGTCGTCTCCACTATAAAGGGTTTCATTATTATAATTCTGTACTGCCAATCTGAGTCCAAGGGCGAGGGGAGCATGTATAATCCATGCCTACAACAAAGTCAACCTTTGACCTAGCATGTGAAAAAACGTTTTGATACCTTTGTATGCCTGGCAGGCAAATCAACAGCAGAGTTAATAGCAGCTTCTAATGCTAGAAATTGTTTTCTGGCGTCAAACCCTGTAGATTGATCTACTATGCTAGACTTGACTGCGCTTGTGCTCCTAGTAGAACCAAACGTATTTTCAAAGAGCATAAGTCTTTGCACTACCTGGCATTGTTAGGCTTTAACTTTCATCTAAGATAAATGTTGCCCAAGCATTAGATGTTTTTGATTTCAATTGACCCAAATCGAACTTGTTTTGTTGGTTAAAAAGAGGTGTGGCCAGGCCAGTATCATAAGTAATATTCTCTTTTTACACCACCACAAATATAATGTGCCTAACCCATGATTGGCGGTCTAACTTTTGTCTAAAGTCAGTTGAAGGATTAAAGTTTCATTCATCAAATTCTAATTCTTTCCATATCATTAATTGTCCTTTGTCTTTTAAATGGAATAAACGCGCTGTCGTTGGGAGGGGCACTAGGTTTCAGTTATAATTCGTCTGAACTGTAATAAACAGAAATTCTATATCTGACCTTACTAAAAGCTTGGGGTGGTTTAAATGGTTTGCATAAGAAACACCACAGCCATTAGTTTGGCTCAGTAAATGGCAAAATTTTAATGATTCTGGAAAAAAGCCATAGGGTGGGATGACCAGCTGATGGCATCTATCACTATTTATTGGCGGATTTAAATAATTAGTTAGCGGATTTACAAGTCTGTATTGGAAGCCCTATGATTTCATCTACTGCAATGGTTAAATGCTGAAGACCCAAAGATTGGTGTTATAAAAACCGCTCCCTACAGTTGTAAGTGGACTTTCGTTATATTTAAAGGTTTCCATTTTTTAAATAGTTTTTTAAATATTATAAAAAAGATATACATCAATATAACCAAGCAAAACGAGCGTGAAGTTCTTGATCGTACCCAATTTGTCAATTGGTGCGGGAGTTTTGTAGGATTGCCCTTAAAGAAAATAGGCTTTAAAGTTATGTGGCTAACATATCTGAAAAACTCAAAAAGAACTGGATTAAATGTTTTAATGACAAACTAGGCAATCAAAAAACTCACGTGCAAATTACCTGATGGTTATTACAACTTTTGTTCTTTAAAAAGAATACTTAGCGAATTTGCATATTGTTAAAAATTAACGACGCAAACCGTCAGAATTACTATACAATTCCACTAAGAAGAAAGAAGAGATACACTTTTCTCCTAAAGGCCTAGCTAAAATCTTGGCTTCCCAAAGGGAAATTTAGGGTGAAAAAAAACGGGGGAGAAGGTCAATTGGGACAATATTATAAAATTTAGGACAAGAGAAAATGCCTATCAATTTGAAAGTAATAACCTTCTGATTTTTCTCGTAAAATCAATTTGTATGTCCCATTTACACAGTTTAAAAACAAATGCTAATTGGTTTAAATCGGCTATCCATCTCAGTTCTTACGAGCACTGCCGCAATTTAAGGCAGGGTTTTTTTGCGATTATTATCAGGTATAATAGTTTTGACGGAAACAGCCAATTTAAAGACTTAATTGAGGGTCCTATAAATTTCTTTGGATGTAAAAAATAGCTAATCAAGACGGAAAGCCAGTTGATTGTTTCTGATTTATTAATAGTGCTTGAGGTAGAAGAGCATATTAGAAAAGTATAAGGGCTCAGTCCCCGAGACAGTTAAAGTGTTGGAGTAAAAGAGCTTAACTTAAACCCTTAATTTTTATATTCCCTTGGAGAGAATGTACATACTTTGTTCACGATCACCCATAATATTTTACACGGAACCCCCCATATTAAAAGCAACGATTACTCGATTTTTCGAGGTTTTTTTGTGTTAATTTTGTTTAAAAACAGGTGTCAGTTTTGGCCAAAACAGACATGAGAAGGACGTGGATTTGTATGTGAAAAGGGGGTTTTCGTGCAAAATAAGATGGGTGGTCATGAACATAGATATATTACCTTCTCTCACCATGTCCCTGACCCCTCCCTTGGTGTGTCCACCATGTCACTGACCACCTCCCATGTGTGTCCATGTCACAACCCCCTCTTTGTGTGTGTGTGTCACCAGTCACACTGACCACTTCCTGTGTGTGTGTCCCTTTCATTGACCCTCCCTGTGTGTTGTGTCCCATGTCACTGACTCCCTCCATGTGTGTGTGTCCACCACTGACCCCTTGCTTGTGTGTGTGTCTATGTCACTGACCCCTCCCTCAGTGTGTGTCCATGCCATTGCAACCCTCCCTTGTGTGGGTCTATACCATCTCTGACCCCCCTCCCTGTGTGGTCACCAGCCACTGACCCCGCCCTGATGTGAGTCTCCCCTGTCACTGACCCCTCCCTGTATGTGTGTCTCCATGCCACTGCCCCTTCCTGTGTGTGTATGTGTCCCCAGTCACTGACCCCCCCACCCTGTGTGTGTCCCCATGGCACTGACCCCTCCCTGTGTGCGTGTCCGTATCACTGACCCCCTCCCTGTGTGTGTGTGTCACCAAGGCCATTCACCATTTCCTGTGTGTGTGTCCATGTCTCACTTGACCCCTCCCTGTGTGTGTGTCCCATGTCACTGACTGACCCTCGCCAGTGTGTGTGTCACTGCACCATGCCCCACTGACCGCCTCCTGTGTGTTTGTCCCGGACACCTTCCTGTGTGGTGTCACCATGTCATTGACCCCTCCCTGAGTGTTGTCCACCATGTCATTGATGAAAACCCTTTCCTTTGAGTGTCCATGTCAACTGACCCCTCTGTGTGGTGGTGGTCACCATGTCATTGACCCCTCCCTGTGATTGTTGAGTCCACATTCATTGAACCCCTCCCCTGTGTTGTGAGTCACCAAGCCACTGACCCTCCCTCTGTGTGTTGGGGTGGGGGGGTTTCCATGCCCTCCTGACCACTCCCTATGTGTTGTCAACATGTCATTGACCCCTCTCCAATGTGTGTCCATGTCCCACATGACCCCTCACTGTGGTTCCACATGTCACTTGACCCCTTCCTGTGTGTGTGTCATACCACTGACCCTCGCTGTGTGTCCATGTCACTTGACCCCTTCTGGTGTGTGTGTGTCCCATGTCACCTGACCCCTCCCTCTGTGTGTGACCATGTCACGACCCCTCGCCGTGTGAGTCCATTCACTGACTCTCTTCCTGAGTGTGTGTCCATGCCACTGACCTCGCTGTGTGTGTCACAAGTCATATACACCCTAGTCTGTGTGTGTGTCACCATTTCATTGACCCCTCCCGGTGTGTTTGTCCATGCACTGACCCCGTCCCTCCCTGTGTGTCACCTTTTTAGTGATTCCTCCCCTGTGTGTGTCTCCTTGGCCACTGACCCCTTCCTTTGTGTGTCCCTGTCACTGACCCCTCCCGTGTGTGTGTCCATGTCACGACCCCTCCCTGTGTGTGAGTCCATGCGCTGACCCCCCTCCCTGTTGTGTCACACCATGTTCACGTGACCCCTCCCTGTGGACTACGTCACGACCCCTCCGTCTGTGTGTCCACATCACTGACCTCCTCTGTCGTGGTCCACATCACTGACCCTCTGTCTATGTGTCCATGTCAATGACCCCTCCATCTGTGTGTGTGTCCCTGGCTCTGACCCCTCCCACCTGGGGCCACGCACAAGAACCCCTCCGTCTGGTGTCCACATCACTGATCCCTCTGACTGTGTCCACATCACTGACCCCTCTGTCTGTGTGTCGATGTCACTGCCCCCCTCCATCTGTGTGTGTTACCAAAGTCACTGACCCCTCCCTGTGTGTGTCACCATGTCCACTGACCCCGTCCTTGTTGCGACCATGCCACTGTACCCATTCCTCCCTTGTGTGTTCGTGTCATTGACCCCTTCCTGTGTTTTCCCATGTCACTGACCCCTCCCTGTGCATGTCCAGTCACATGACCCCTTCCGTGTGTGTGTTGTCCATGCCATGACCCCTTCCTGTGTGTGACACCATGTCACTGACGCCCTCCCTGTTGTGTTTCATCCATGTCATTGCCCTTTCCTTTGAGTGTCCCAAGTCAAGGACCCCTCCCTGTGTGTGTGTCAACCATGTCACTGACCCCTCACTGTGTGTGTGTGTTTTCACCAGGTCATTGGACCCCTCCCTGTTTGTGTGTCACCTGTCAGTGAACCCTTCCTTTGAATGTCCCATGTCATTGACCCCTTCCTGTGTTGCAACCATGTCATTGACCCCTCCCTGTTGTGTGTACCAGTCATTGACCCCTCGCTGAGTGTGTGTCCACCATGTCATTGACATCCCTCCTGTGTGTGTGTCAACCAATGTCACTGAACGCCATTACTGTTGTGTGTCACATGTCATTGACTCCCACCCTGTGTGTGTGTTCACCATTGGGTCATTGACTTCTTTCTCCCTCTGTGTGTGTCCAGCATGTCACTGATCCCTCCCTGTGCTACGGAGTGTCCATGTCACTGACCCGTTTCCTGTTGTGCCACCATGCCACTGACCCCTCACTATGCGCACCATTCATTGACCCCTTCCTGTGTGTGTCCATGCCACTGACCCCTCCCTGTGTCACCTTGTCAGTGATCCCTCCCCGTGTGTGTCACCTTGTCACTGTCTCCTCCGTCTGTGTGTCCACATCACTGACCCCTCCGTTTGTGTGTCCACGTCACTGACCCTCCGTCTGTGTGTGTGTCCACGTCACTGACCCCTCCCTGTGTGTGTGTCCCTGTCACTGACCCCTCCCTGTGTGTGTCACCATGTCATTGACCCCTCCCTGTGTGTGTGTCCACATCACTGACCCCTCCCTGTGTTTGTGTACACGTCACTGAACCTCCCTGTGTATGTATCCAGAAGCCAGGAACGGCAGTTGTCGGGAAAGAAGCAGTGGAATGTCCCCAGGACGTGGTTCCTGGAGAACTGAAGACCAAGGACGGACATATCGTGCTCAATGCTGGCCGACCCACCGACATGCTGGAGGTGGTCAGTGTGTGTGACCGACCAATTCAGGTAAGGGCAGGGCAGCGACATGCTGGAGGTGGTCAATGTGTGTGACCGACCAATTCAGGTGAGGGCAGGGGCAGCGACATGCTGGAGGTGGTCAGTGTGTGTGACCGACCAATTCAGGTGAGGGCAGGGGCAGCGACATGCTGGAGGTGGTCAGTGTGTGTGACCGACCAATTCAGGTGAGGGCAGGGCAGCGACATGCTGGAGGTGGTCAGTGACATGCTGGAGGTGGTCAGTGTGTGTGACCGACCAATTCTGGTGAGGGCAGGGGCAGCGACATGCTGGAGGTGGTCAATGTGTGTGACCGACCAATTCAGGTGAGGGCAGGGGCAGCGACATGCTGGAGGTGGTCAATGTGTGTGACCGACCAATTCAGGTGAGGGCAGGGGCAGCGACATGCTGGAGGTGGTCAATGTGTGTGACCGACCAATTCAGGTGAGGGCAGGGGCAGCGACATGCTGGAGGTGGTCAGTGTGTGTGACCGACCAATTCAGGTGAGGGCAGGGGCAGCGACATGCTGGAGGTGGTCAGTGTGTGGACCGACCAGTTCAGGTGAGGGTAGGGGCAATGGCTACCGATGGGGATATTCTGTACAGTCCACGTCATCAACTCTTTGAACTGAATGTGAAGATCATGGTTATGATGAGGAGGAGGAGGATGATAATGATGATGTTGATGACAGCGAGGGCAACTTTGATAATGATGATGGTGTTGTTGCTATTGGCGATAAAGATGATGATGATAATGATGATGATGATGATGATGATGATGATGATGATGATGATTGGAGGAGAGGAGGAGGAAAAGGAGGACGACGATGGCGACGACGATGACAACGACGATGTCGACATTGATGATGATGGTGTTGGAGGTGGTGGTGGCGGTGCTGGTGAGGATGAGGATGATGATGATGATGATGATGATGATGATGATAGTGGTGGTGGTTGTGGTGGTGGTGGTGGTGATTGTGGTGGTGGTGATGACGATGATAATAGTAATGATGATGATATGATGATGATGATGATGATGATGATGATTATGATATGCGAGACGACAATGATGATGATGGTGGTGGTGATCATCTGAATGAAGGGTATTGTCCGGGTGTGAGCCATTGCAGTGAGTGATGGTGTGTGGCAGGTGGGCAGTCACTACCATTTCATTGAGACCAACAGGAATCTGCGTTTTGATCGACGGAGGGCGCTTGGAATGCGACTGGTAGTCTTCTGTCTGTCCATCTGTTTGTCTGTCTGCCTGTCTGTCTGTCTGTTTGCCTGTGTTCCGTCCATCAGTCTGTCTGTCCATCTGTTTGTCTGTCTCCCTGTCTGTCTGTTTGCCTGTGTTCGGTCCATCAGTTTGTCTGTCCATCCGTTTGTCTGTCTCCCAGTCTGTCTGTTTACCTGTGTTCCGTCCATCAGTTTGTCTGTCCATCCGTTTGTCTGTCTCCCTGTCTTTCTGTCTGTTTACCTGTGTTCTGTCCATCAGTCTGTTGTCCATTTAGATCTGTCTCTTCTGTCTCTCTCAGGACTCTTCTCCTCCTTTCCTCTCCATCCCTCATCTCTGTCTGTCTGTCTGTCTGTCTGTCTGTCTCTCTCTCTCTCTCTCTCTCTCTCTCTCTCTCTCTCTCCCCTCTCTCTCTCCCTCTCTCTGTGTTCCTCTTTCAATCTGACAACAGTGAAGGACGTTTTCAGTATAACAATGAAGGAAATATCATAGGAAAGTCAAGGATCAGAAGATGCAAAAGAATGCTAAAACTGAAAGAAATCATTTAACTAGTTCGGTAGAAAAGAGACACAGAAACAGCCTGGAAAGAGAAACGCAAGGTTGTGAGAAACTGGAAGAGAGAAAGAAGAAAAGACATGAATCAAAAGACGGTTCGAAAGGGTAGCTGAAGAAACAAAATAACCTAAATGACAACAATTTTGTGAGTCACTGAATTATGACACAATCTCACTCAGTTCTGGCACTTTTATCATTGCATGGAAGGAAAACACAATATATTCCACCCCAGACATTCTAGATGCTGATGGGACCACAAAACGCAAGACAGATGAGGAGAAAGGGCATAGAACAGAGTGATCAAAGAAATTGGAGTAAAAGATGAAATATTTGACCAAGTTAAACCAACAGTTAGTTCAAACTGGCGTTGATGATGAAATCACTGCGGTTAAACTGGATAAAGCAATAGCTAAATGCACTAAAGATAGTGCACCAAGTCCGGACAAAGTATGGCATGCAGATATCAAACAGCTCTCAGACGACAGATGCCATGTCTCCGGTCTTTATCAGGACAGTTTGGATAAAAGCAGTGTCCCGGAAGACTGGACACACAGTTACCTAAAAGCTCAACAAAAACCAGGAAAAGATCGTCATCGGCTAAGTGGCTACTGCATACTCACGATGCAAAATATGGTAAGAAAGCTTATGGAATGAATCATAGCAAGAAACTGGCAAGAGCATGAGACCTTGAAAATAGATAAATCCTCCTTCCCAATCAAGAAGGCTATAAAACGAGAGATAGTACATGGGGAAATGCGGCCGCTTTTGCCTATGAAGTATACGAAGGCTTCCCAAGAAAGAAAGAAACACGGACAGTAGTTGCAACAGATCTGGAAGTTGCATACAGCAAAGTCCAGTTCTCACTTCTCATGGGGCTATTCCTTGACTATGGACACTTGCACGATGGATAGCAGTAGCATTTGAAGAGCAAACCTTTATCCTAAGATTTGGAGACTGGACATCTGAACCTTATAAACTCTCCATGGGATTACCACAAGGTTCGCCTCTCTCCCCTGTTTTATATAATGTTTACACTAAAGGCCTTTCAGACCTTAACAGAAACGGAATTGCTTGAGTGATAACAGACTGATCTACAAAATATCAAAGATTGCTCAAGAAAAAACGAATGCGGTTCAGCAACAGTTGAACAACATTGCTGAGTGTTGTCATGAAACTGGATCGTCCATCAACCCTACAAAAGCCCAGACACTGGTCTGCACCCTCAACAACAAGACATCCGGACAATTGCCTCCAGCGGTTTCCTTCAATGGAATACCAGTTGAAACAACTGACAGCCTACGCTGTTTTGGTATAGTTTTTGATAGAATGCCAACCTTTAGTAAATATGCTGAGAACATTGTTCTTGAATGAAAAATGGCCTGTCTGCCATAAAAGCAATAGCAGCTAAAGGCATTAAACAGCACCATCTCTACCGACTGTATCACGCACTTGTACTCAGTGTGATTGATTAAGGATTAGAGCTTACAACTCTGTCCAAGAGCAATCTTTTAAATTAGAAAGAATTCAAAATGCAATGAGAGTAATCTTGAGAGCTATGAATGACACACCAATTGAAATTATGCAATACCCGCATGATCTTTCTTCAATGCAGGTCAAACACAGGCTAGAACAGGCAAAAGCATATCATTGAGTACTTCAAAATCCCCCCAACCCATTACATGCGGCAGTCAGGGAAACAAAGGCATTCGCCTAGGAGGTAGAAAACCATGAATGGGTCAGGCAGAAGACAATAAAACAGCTTGCATCCAGTTAGCAGAACTTAAAGAAACAAAGGCATTGGAAAAGTATCCAGACCACTTCAAACACCTCTACCAAATTGCCATCACTCCAGAACTTGGAGGACACTGTCAAGAATGGCCAGAAGGCAAAACCAACGCAGAAATTCAGAAGCTGGTGAAAAAACCTTGGCATAAAAGTCAGTCTGTCTATCCCTGTCTGTCAGTCAGTCAGTCAGTGAGTCTATCTCAGTCAGTCAGTCTGTCTGTCTCTGTCTCTGTCTGACTGTCTCCCCTACCCCCTTCTCTCTCTGTTTCTTTCTTTCTGCCCCCTCCCATCTCTCTCTCTCTCCTCTCTCTCTCTCTCTCTCTCTCTCTCTCTCTCTCTCTCTCTCTCTCTCTCTCGATCGAAGTAGTAATAGAGAGGTACAAGTACTTGCTCTATAGGTCTTGTTTGTTTGTTGTTTGTTTAATTGCTTTTCCACACACACGCGCGCGTGCACGCTCACACACACACACACACACACACACACACACACACACACACACATACACACGCACACACACACACACACACACACACACACACACACACACACACACACACACACACATGCACTCGCGCGCATGCTCATGCTTTTGAAACTGATAGAAAGACCTGTGTATTGCTGTGGTCCATTGTCTCCATGTTCCAGTGTCTCCATGTTCCAATGTCTCCATGTTAGAACTCTATTGAAGATAACAGATTATCCTACGTATTGCTGTGTTCCAATGTCTCCATGTGGAAATGCTGATGAGGACAGAACGATATATGTATTGCTGTGTTCTAGTGTCCCTATGTTGAAATGCTGACGAGGACAGAAAGACCTATGTATGGGTGTGTTCCAATGTCTCCATGTTGAAATGCTGACGAGGACAGAAAGACCTATGTATGGGTGTGTTCCAATGTCTCCATGTTGAAATGCTGACGAGGACAGAAAGACCTATGTATGGGTGTGTTCCAATGTCTCCATGTTGAAATGCTGACGAGGACAGAAAGACCTATGTATGGGTGTGTTCCAATGTCTCCATGTTGAAATGCTGACGAGGACAGAAAGACCTATGTATGGGTGTGTTCCAATGTCCCCATGTTGAAATGCTGACGAGGACAGAATGATATATGTATTGCTGTATTCCAATGTCCCCATGTTGAAATCCTGATGATGACAAAAAGACCTATGTATGGGTGTGTTCCAGTGTCCCCATGTTGAAATGCTGACGAGGACAGAATGATACATGTATTGCTGTGTTCCATTGTCCCCATGTTGAAATGCTGACGAGTACAGAAAGACCTATGCATGGGTGTGCTCAAATGTCCCCATGTTGAAATACTGATGAGGACAGAAGTCCTTGATGTGGCTGTGTTATCAGAACATCCCAGCGGGAACGGCGGTCAGGTTTGAACCTGGAGAAGCCAAGGAAGTGCAGTTGGTGCAGATTGGCGGCAACAGGTAGGACTGACCTTTGATGTGTACACCGTACATGTCAACCTTTGATGTGTACACCGTACATGTCAACCTTTGATGTGTCCACTGTACATGTCAACCGTTGATATGTACACCGTACATGTCAACCGTTGATATGTACACCGTACATGTCAACCTTTGATATGTACACCGTACATGTCAACCTTTGATGTGGACACCGTACATGTCAACCTTTGATGCGTACACTGTACATGTCAACCTTTGATGTGAACACCGTACATGTCAGCCTTTGATGTGTATAACCTACATGCCATCCTTAGATGTGTACACCGTACATGTTAACCTTTGACGTGTAAATCGTATATGTCAACCTTTGATGCATACACCGTACATGTCAACCTTCAGTAGTGCTCTCTGACCTTTGAAGTTCACACTGTACATGTCAATATTCAGAGAGAGACAGACAGACAGAGACAGACAGACAGAAACAGAGAGACAGACAGACAGAGAGCGAGAGAGACAGAGAGAGAAAGACACACAGAGAGAGACTGGCAGAGAGATAACGAGAGAGAGAGAGAAAGAGAGAGATGTTTGTATATGTATGCCTTGGTCCTCGGCTGCATGGTAAGGTGTCTGAGTCAAACATGGAAGAAAAAAGAAAAAAAAATTGGCATTTAAATTGAAAGCCAGTGCCTTTGTCCTGACACACAGACTGAGATGTCCATGTCATTTCTGAAGGGAAACATGTTGTCAACTTCCCCTGGTCCTCACCTCTATCTTTCAAAGGTAGGTCACATCGTGCATGTCGACTGCTTTACGCTGATGTCACTTATCCGCATTTTACCCAATTTGTGTGAACTTATTACCAGAACAAACAAACTAAATTCCAGAAGCAAAAACAGAAGTCAACAGTCAGAGCACAAAGTCACGCTTATCTTTATGCACAATACAAAACAGAGGATAGAATTATCGACGAGCAAGTCCTCTTCAGACGGTCCAGACAATAGACATGAAAGAAAGACACCAACCAACAGTCTTCAGCAAGCACTGACATAGGTTTCAGAGAACAGTGTCAAATCGGGGCTGGGAAATTGGTGTTGAAATCATACACCTGGGGAATCTGGTGTTGAAAGTACACACCTGGGAATCTGGTGTTGAAATCACACACCTGGGGAATCTAGTGTTGAAATCACATACCTGTGGAATCTGGTGTTAAAATCACACATCTGGGAATCTAGTGTTGAAATCACACACCTGGAAAATCTGGTGTTAAAATCTTACATCTGGGAAATTGGGTGTTGAAATCACCCACCTGGGGAATCTAGTATTAAAATCACACACCTGGGGAATCTGGTGTTGAAATCACACATCGATCTGGGGAATCTGGTGTTGAAATCACACATCTGGGGAATCGGGTGTTGAAATCACACATCTGGGGAATCGGGTATTGCAATCACACATCTGGGGAATCGGGTGTTGAAATCACACATCTGGGGAATCTTGTGTTGAAGTCACACATCTGGGGAATCTGGTGTTGAAATCACACATCTGGGGAAAATCGGATGTTGAAATCAAAGTTAGTTTGCTTCATTAAACAGTGTCTTTCAAAAACAGATTAAGCTGTTTTTATTCTCAGTGAGTTTACGTTTTAAACCAGTGTTGGATTTCAGATGAAAAGCATACAATTACATAAAATATGTGTGTAGTTATTTATGTCATGAATGTAAAAGAAAACGTAAAGAAAACGTCATTTTTAAACAAGACTTTAATAATCTGTTTTCTAATCTGAAATTGTCCTGGATTCTGTACACATTATGACCCATAATCTGAAATATAGGACGTTCATTCCGAAGTTCCAACACCCCTAAGAGTATCACCCCACCCCCTCCCCGCCACCCGCACCTTCCCTTCCCGCTTTCCCATCCTTCTCCCACCTTTCCCCCCAGCACACACAAATACCAAAGTTTGTCTCCCTCTTCACCCTCTCACCACACTCTTTTCATCCCTGCCCCTTTACCAAGCTCCCCTTCCCACACACACCTCCCACCTCACACACTCACACACACAAACACACACACACACACACACACACACACACACACACACACACACACACACACACCACCCAACTTCACACACACACACACACACACACAGATGCAAGCACACACGCACACACACACACACACACACACGTGCACACACACACGCACGCACGCACGCACGCACGCACGCGCGCGTGCGCGCACGCATGCACACTCACACACACACACACACACACACACACAAAACACACACACACACACACACACACACACACACACACACACACACGTACTCTACTCTCCAGTTACAGTCTGTGTTTTCCCAGAATTATACAACACATATATTTCGTACACTGACTACTCTACTTTACTCCACTCTACTCCACTCCACTCCACTCCACTCCACTCCACTCCACTCCACCCTACCGAAACCCTACCCTACCCTACCGTACCCTACCCTACCCTACCCTACCCTACCTGACCCTACCCTACCCTCCTCTCCTCTCCTCTTCAGTTACAGTCTGTATTTACCCATAATTATACAACACACATATTTCGTACACTGACTACCGGGTAGTCTAGTCTACCCTACCCTACCCTACCCTACCCTACCCTACACCCTACCCTACCCTACCCTACCCTGCCCTACCCTTCCCTACCCTACCCTACCCTACCCGACCCGACCCTACCCTACCCTACCCTACCCTACCCTGCCCTAACCCTACCCTATCCTACCCTCCTCTCCTCTCCTCTCCTCTCCTCTCCAGTTACAGTCTGTGTTTACCCAGAATTATACAACACACATATTTAGTACACTGACTACTCTCCTGTCCTCTCCTCTCCTCTACTGTACCCTACCCTACCCTACCCTATCCTATTCCTCTCCTCTACTGTACTCTGCTCTGCTCTGCTCTGCTCCGCTCTCCTATCCGCTCCTTGCCAGTTACAGCCTGTCTTTACCCCAGAATTATGCAACACACATATTTAATACACTGACTACTCTCCTCTCCTGTCCTCTGCTCTGCTCTGCTGTCCTCTCCTCTACCCTACCCTACCCTACTGTACCCTACATACCCTACGTACCCTACGTACCCTACGTACCCAACCCTACCCTACCCTACCCTCTCCTCTCCAGTTACAGTCTGTGTTTATCCAGAATTATACAATACACATATTAATACACTGACTACTCTTCTCTCCTCTCCTCTCCTCTCCCCTCCTCTACTCTACTCTACTCTACCCTACCCGACCCTACCCTCCTCCCCTCTCCTCTCCTGTTGCAGTCTGTGTTTACCCAGAATTATACAACACACTGATTTCATACAATGACTACTCTCCTCTGCTCTCCTCTGCTCTCCTCTCCTCTCCTCTCCTTTCCTCTCCTCTGCTCTCCTCTCCTCTCCTCTCCTCTCCTCTTCTCTTCTCCAGAATCATCCGAGGGGGCAACGGACTGTGTGACGGACCATTGCAGGCACTGAACCCAGACACTGTGCTTCAAAAAGTCAAGGCCCAGGCATTTGGCCACCTGACCCAAGCAGCAAAGGAACCCGGGCCCCAGGAGACCATAGCTCGACTGCACTATGCCCACACCTATGGGCCGACTGTGGGGACAAGGTGAGTCAGTCACCAGGGCAGAGATGAAGTGTAGCCCTCGACTGCACTATGCCCACACCTATGGGCCGGCTATCGGGACAAGGTGAGTCAGTCACCAGGGCGGAGATGGAGGGGCTGGGTAGGAGGGACGGTGGAAACTTATACATTGACCTACTGTGGTGAGAAGGTCACCCAGTGTCAGCAATGGGGGTAGAGGGGGACCGCCGGAGGCTGTGGACCACACGTGTGGTCTCTGTCTGTGGGCGGCAAGGTGAGCCGGTGACAGGCGGAGGAGGGAGGAGGGGGCACATGTAATGGCTCACTGTGGGCCACAAAGCGATTCACTCTCCTCCTTCGGGCAAATAAATTCTTGCTGGTGGTCTAGTTCAATACGTTTGCTATCAGTTCGCCTTTCCTTTATTGAGAGGTTGACGACATATTGCAAATGTCAGTTGGAAGCTAGTTGATGTAACAAGTGTGATTTGGGAGCTAGTTATGTATCTTTTATTTTGATGTAACAAATGTCAACTGGAAGCTAGTTTGTGTGTGGTTTATTTCATGTAACAGAATTGACGTTATATTTGAATTTGATGCGTCCATATACATTTCCCCCCATGATTATTTACTGCTTTTTGAACAACAATGAGTTTCAAGTTTTTTTCAGTATTATTCTTTTCATTCGATTTTTTAAATGTGTCAGTCAATTTTAGTGATATCGTTTACATTTGTCCTAGCAGATGTATTATAGTTGACGGAAGAAATATAGGAAAAAAATCATACACACACACACACACACACACACACACACACACACAGAGTTCCTAAAATAATGAAGCTTGTTTTCGTTTTTACCGTAGTTACACGCCGGTTTACTGAGTTTGTCTTCTGGCATTAGTTGACAGCCGTGATTCCAAACCAACCTTTCTAAACTCTCAACGAGATTCCACTGTCCGGCTGACTTCAACATCTTCGACCCAAATCATGCGAACTCTTCCAGGGTTGTACCAACTCTATCGAGATCTGAAGGCAGCCATGTGACTCGCCATTTCGCTTGACACATCTGCCACGAAGGAGTGTAGCCGGCCGTTTTGTGCGACCCGGCCGTTTTGTCCAACCTCGGACAAAACGGCCGGGTCGGACAAAACGGCTGGCTAAAAACCCGGCTGTTTTGTCCGACTTTCAGTTTTTTGTTGGACAAAACGGCCTGGTTGGACAAAACGGCCGGCTCTATGTAAGCGGCCGTTTTGTCCGATATACTTTCGAATTGTTCTTTGCCCAGTTCCACTGGCAAAGAAGTATAAATTCGTCGCGTTCTGGGTTTTTTTTTTTTTTTTTTTTGTTTGTTGTTTATTTTTTCTGTCTGTCGCAAGGATATCTTCCGAACGGAAAGTCGGAGTCGCGTCAAATTTTGTGTGGTGGTGTGCCACATGAATGGCAAGAGATTGGAACAAGATGTGTGTGTGTGTGTGTGTGTAGTAGAAGTAGTACTTTAATTTTACGTCTGTTCACAAACTATGTGATATTAAAATCGGAAATGAAATGAGGTAGGGAACAGTAAACAATAAACAGTAAACAAGTGGGGTATGTTTTGCTCCCATAAGGAAACCTAACACAGAGTAACTTTTATTCAAGACTGGCACAGCCTTTTAAAACTTGAATAAAGTCAGACAAATTACATAGACGAACAATCTAATAGTGGGGGAAAAAACAAGCGCAGGCCAACAACTGAACTGTCTGGCAAAGATTTGGACTTTTAAGGGGAGGGGAGAGGGGAGTTTGAAGATGGAGAAACTGGGAAAATGAAATTTAAAAAAACAACAACAACAAAATATGTTACAGATATGAAAACTCTTCACTAGCTGCATAAGGGAACCATTGCAATCCCTTTTGAAGGCAGATATATTTGTATTGCCCGCTCCGAGGCCTTTCGCCCGCTGGATCGGGACTCATCAGGGAGACACGGCTGGTTGTGTCTGCGCTCCCGGCGTCAAATAGAGACACACCACAGTCCATAATACTGTGGTGTTCTCACCACCATGGGTGCAAAAAAGAATCCAATAGCACCCCCAGAGCAGCCAGCGAAGAGCAGTAAATGCAATCAAACGAAAGTGTGGGGAGGAAAAAAAGTTGCTGTAAAACTAAAGACATTATGCAAATAATATAAAATGTAGGGGACAGTCTTTGAGCCTACGCCTGAGGATCCACCCAAAGATGCAAGGGAGATCAAAAGACAAACACAGAGACGGACAGAAACAAATACAAATAACTTCAATTTAATCAAAGCAAAATCGGAAATGAAATGAGGTAGGGAACAGTAAACAATAAACAGTAAACAAGTGGGATATGTTTTGCTCCCATAAGGAAACCTAACACAGAGTAACTTTTATTCAAGACTGGCACAGCCTTTTAAACTTGAATAAAGTCAGACAAAATACATAGACGAACAATCTAATAGTGGGGGAAAAAAACAAGCGCAGGCCAACAACTGAACTGACTGGCAAAGATTTGGACTTGAGGGGAGGGGAGAGGGGAGTTTGAAAATGGAGAAACTGGGAAAATGAAATTTAAAAAAACAACAACAACAAAATATGTTACAGATATGAAAACTCTTCACTAGCTGCATAAGGGAACCATCGCAATCCCTTTGAAGGCAGATATATTTGTATTGCCTGCTCCGAGGCCTTTCGCCCGCTGGATCGGGACTCATTAGGGAGACACGGCTGGTTGTGTCTGCGCTCCCGGCGTCAAGTAGAGACACACCACAGTCAATAATACTGTGGTGTTCTCACCACCATGGGTGAAAAAAAGAATCCAATAGCACCCCCAGAGCAGCCAGCGAAGTGTAGTAAATGCAACCAAACGAAAGTGTGGGGAGGAAAAAAAGTTGCTGTAAAACTAAAGACATATGCAAATAATATAAAATGTAGGGGACAGTCTTTGAGCCTACGCCTGAGGATCCACCCAAAGATGCAAGGGAGATCAAAAGACAAACACACAGACGGACAGAAACAAATACAAATAACCTCAATTTAATCAAAGCAAAATCGGAAATGAAATGAGGTAGGGAACAGTAAACAATAAACAGTAAACAAGTGGGGTATGTTTTGCTCCCATAAGGAAACCTAACACAGAGTAACTTTTATTCAAGACTGGCACAGCCTTTTAAACTTGAATAAAGTCAGACAAAATACACAGACGAACAATCTAATAGTGGGGGAAAGAACAGTTTCTCCATCTTCAAACTCCCCTCTCCCCTCCCCTCAAGTCCAAATCTTTGCCAGACAGTTCAGTTGTTGGCCTGCGCTTGTTTTTTCCCCCACTATTAGATTGTTCGTCTATGTATTTTGTCTGACTTTATTCAAGTTTAAAAGGCTGAGCCAGTCTTGAATAAAAGTTACTCTGTGTTAGGTTTCCTTATGGGAGCAAAACATATCCCACTTGTTTACTGTTTATTGTTTACTGTTCCCTACCTCATTTCATTTCCGATTTTGCTTTGATTAAATTGAGGTTATTTGTATTTGTTTCTGTCCGTCTGTGTGTTTGTCTTTTGATCTCCCTTGCATCTTTGGGTGGATCCTCAGGCGTAGGCTCAAAGACTGTCCCCTACATTTTATATTATTTGCATAATGTCTTTAGTTTTACAGCAACTTTTTTTCCTCCCCACACTTTCGTTTGATTGCATTTACTACTCTTTGCTGGCTGCTCTGGGGGTGCTATTGGATTCTTTTTTGCACCCATGGTGGTGAGAACACCACAGTATTATGGACTGTGGTGTGTCTCTATTTGACGCCGGGAGCACAGACACAACCAGCCGTGTCTCCCTGATGAGTCCCGATCCAGCGAGCGAAAGGCCTCGGAGCAGGCAATACAAATATATCTGCCTTCAAAAGGGATTGCGATGGTTCCCTTATGCAGCTAGTGAAGAGTTTTGTCTGACTTTATTCAAGTTTAAAAGGCTGTGCCAGTCTTGAATAAAAGTTACTCTGTGTTAGGTTTCCTTATGGAGCAAAACATACCCCACTTGTTTACTGTTTATTGTTTACTGTTCCCTACCTCATTTCATTTCCGATTTTGCGTGCGCGCGCGTGTGTATGTGTAGGGAGTGGGTGGGGCTGGGAGTGAGCGGAGGGTGGTGTATATAAAATCAGCGGAACGGGCAAAGAACATATCTGGCGTGCGGCGTTGCAGCTGCTCGGCGATACGCTTGTTATGGCTGTGCCTAGTTCATGCTACAATTTGTACTTAGGCTTGCTGATGTTGCACTTAGCGTAATGTTTTATCCCACCTACACTCAAGTATAGGGTGACGTCACCCACATTTTGTCGATCAGGAAGGATAAATCCCAACATGTTTTTTTTTTTTAGGCGGAAATCGACCATTACACAGTGCTATTATCATGACTGTCAGTGAAGTGGGTCAGCTCTATATGGGTGTGGTGTGTGTGTGTGTGTGTGTGTGGGGGGGGGGGGGGGGGTTGTTATATCAAATAAATCGAAGTTTCGAAGTTTTGAATTATCATTCAAGAACAACTTTTAGCTCAAAAGGTAGATGAAAGACAGCCCTATCTGCACTGAAAAAGGCGATACTGCAAATACATCAAGAAGCAAGAAAACAGGAGGGGGTGGCTTAAATACACCTTTTCCAAATTTTTAAGGTCAAGGTTATGACCTTGACGTGTGACCTTCAAAACCGAAAATCATTTTTAGCCATATCTCGGGCAGCGGTCAACATAGGAAGCTGAAACTTGGTATGAACGTTGTTTGGCTCTCCAAATATGTCAAAGCAATTAAGGTCAAGGTAAAGGTCACAGACAACGTCAGACTCTCAAAATTTAGGGTGCATCAATTGTTTGTCCCAAGACGCCAACGGTTTGACACAGTCACCTCAAATGTTGTATCGTGATGTGCCACCTGTCTCTCTCTGTCTCTGTCTGTCTGTCTGTCTGCCTGTCTCTCTCTCTCTCTCTCTCTCTCTCTCTCTCTCTCTCTCTCTCTCTCTCTCTCTCTCCTCCCTCCCTCCCTCCCTCCCCTCTCCCTCTCCCTCCCTCTCCCTCCTACAGCCAAGTAAAGAAATCACGAGAATAAGACGTAGACCCATTCGATAGTCATGGCACCTGACGGCGAATGGTCAGCTTAAGACGCCAAATTGGCCACCTGGGGGCATGACGGCCGAATGGGTTTTTTTCCCCACGTGATTTCTTTACTTGGGGTGGACAAACAGAAAAAAAAAGAAGAAAAAAAAAGAAGAAAAAACAGAACGGCACGAATTTATACTTCTTTGCCAGTGAAATATCGGACAAAACGGCCGCTTACATAGAGCCGGCCGTTTTGTCCAACCAGGCCGTTTTGTCCAACAAAAAATTGAATGTCGGACAAAACAGCCGGGTTTTAGCTGGCCGTTTTGTCCAACCCAGCCGTTTTGTCCGAGGTTGGACAAAACGGCCGGGTCAGACAAAACGGCCGGCTACAAGGAGAGGCACTATGTGTAGAAAGCCCTAAAGCTGATGCCTTTATTTTTACGGGGGCCTGTCCCCTGTGGTTTAGATGAGGGTGGCTGAAATCTTCCACCATACACATTGTCTTGCCCTCAACATTCCTTGTGATGATTATCAAGCAAAGAAACATGAATACTGAAAATTTGTCTGCGCATGAATCAAGAATTCCTCTTTCAGTGCGTACAAAAGTAGGGAAAATAATAAATTACCGAAACAAACTGACCTATTTGAACTGAATAGTAAAATAACCAAAGCGGATGAATCGTTCGACTCTCAACACAAGTATGCAGACAAATGAAACACAACAAAAACTAAATTAGAACTAAGCGCAGAAGAATTATAGTATCACAGCCCTACCCTCACATACTCCACACATTCACGCACACACACTTGCAGTATACAGACAGGCAGACACTCACTCGCACACACACTCACACAACACATACACATCACTCTGGTTTTCTCGTTGTCTCTCAACTCCCCTCTTCTCTCTTTCTCTCTCTCTCTCTCTTCTCTCTCTCTCTCTCTCTCTTTTCTCTCCCCCTTTCTCTCTCTCTCACTTTGTCTGTCTGTCTGTCTGTCTCCCCTGTCTGTCTTTTCTGTCTCTCTCTCTCTCTTCTCTCTCTTTTCTCTCTCTCTCTCTTTCTTCCTCTCTCTCTCTCTCTCTCTCCGTGTATTTTTAATAAATGACTTCGTAAAACTTCAAGACTGTGTCCCGTACAGAAAAGAGACTGGACAAAGCCTGTGCAGGAGCAAACTTCTGCAAAAGCTGCTGTTTACTGCGAGCAAGGCAATCTTGTGCATTGCCAGCTCGTAGTTACAAGTGCGGCTACGTGGACTTGTGTTTTAGTGTGTGTGGCTCTTTTTTTTTTTCTTTTTTTCTTTCTTTTTTTTCCCACTTGTTTTCATTTTGAGTGTTGGTTCTTTTGCTTTTTTGTCTTAAGTTTCAGTTACCTTTTTCTCTCCTCATATTTTTGCCCCCTTAACTTCAATTCTGCTTTACGTCAGTTCTGCTTTAGAAGTGCTTCCTTTGTGAGGGATGTATATTTTCATTTCAGAAAGGTGTATCCATAAGTATATCATCTGGCCGAGGAGCCTAAGGGCATATACTGTGACGATACTTTTTTTTTTGTTTTGTTTTTTTTTTGTATTTGGTGGGTTTTTTTGTTTTGTTGTTGTTGTTGTTTGTTTTTGTGGCTTCTCATACGCTTCTGCTTTACTAAGATTGTTACGGTGTGTAAACCAGCCCCGTTTTCTCTCCCTTTTATGTAATTTTTATTGTGTTCCTTGATTATACAAATCTTAACGTCAATTAACGTGCAAAATTCGTCATCTCCTTTTATCATCACATCAGTACACAACTAGAAATGAGCAAGAACCAATCTGCATGGCCATGCAAAGAAGGACTCCGAATCTGTCACCTTAATATCCAACATGCAGTTAACAAGACATCAGATATTTCAACACTGATTTGGAATCATGGTAAACCTTTTCATATCTTAGGACTCTCAGAATCAGATTAGCTGCACACATTAGCGACAATGATGTAACTATTCCAGGATACAACACAATCCGGAAAGATCCTTCACTTGCGAAAGAGACGGGTCTTCTTATCTATATCAGCGAAACCTTAGCTTCAAACGACTTCCACACCTAGAAAGTAACGGTGTGGAATGTGTTTGGATTGAAGTTAAGCTGAAAAGAAACCCTTCTATTTTGGTTGGATTCTGCTACAGGAACCCATCCGAAAGAGTAAACTGGGTCGACAAATTAATTACAATGATGGATGCAGTCTTCGCTTGAATCCAAGGAAATCATTTTACTTGGAGACTTTAACATAGACCTTCTGAAAGTACAAAACCAATCGACGCAAGCATTCAGTCTATTCAATCTGCATCAGCTCATTGAATCTCCAACGAGAGTCACACCAAACTCCAAGACACTTATCGCCATATTTATGTTTCAGATAAAACTAACATAACAGAAATCTGCGTCCCTGTTCTAAACTGTAGTGATCATTATCCAGTTTGTGTCACATGGTCCAAAAAGGAGTAAAAATTCCCAAACGGGACACAAAACAATGACCTACCGTTGCTTTACAAGCTTTAACAACCAAGCCTTTCTACGTGATTTGCTTAACTCAAAATCTCTCTTCAGTTTTCAACATAACATAATCCAGATCTTGCAGTAGAATTTTGGATCAAAACATTTACTGAAATTTATGATAAACACGCCCCTCTAAAAACGATTAGATGTACGACATGATCCAAACCGGCATGGTACACTAAAGAGTTACAGGAGGCAGGCTACCTTAGAATATGCTTAAACAACATGGCTATGAAGAGGAATCTAGAAACTGAGAAATACAATAAATTCACAGAAGCGCAGAGAAAAAAGGAAATACTATCGAGAACTAATATCCTCAAACCAGAACCCAAAATTGGTATGGAGAGCTATTAACGAGCTTACGAACAATCAATCTTCTTCAAAATCACTATAATTAAAGACATCTCTGTCGAACAGCTGAACACCCACTTTTGCACTATTGCCAATAAAATTGTCACGACAGATTCATCCAGATCAACGACCTACAAAAAACTGAAACAATATTGCCAAAATAAAAACATCAAGTCTGAACTTGACATTCCACCTATAACAGTTTTTGAAGTTTATCACTACCTAAAGCACCTAAAACAGACAGGTACCGCGGGGTGGATGGCATAGATGGCAAAATCCTCAAACTATCAGCTCCAGCAATTACAGACACGTTAACATACGTCTTCAATTTATGCATCGACAAAAATCATTTCCCGATGGTTTCAAAAAAGCAAAAGGCATACCTATCTACAAAGCAGGTGACAGCTCAGACCCTGCAAACTACAGACCAATCTCAATCATTTCCACCATTTCCAAACTTGGAAAAAACACATAAACAAGCACACAATACACCACTTGCTTCATCCAAGACAGTCCGGGTTTCGACAACAACCATCATGCCACTCAGCCCTAATCACCTGGTTGATGACTGGCTAAATAGCATTAACAACAACAGATATTGTGGTGTCCTATTTATTGATTTCAAAAAAGCATTCGATGTGATAGACCATAACCTTCTACTTAGAAAACTAAAATTGTATGGCTTATCCACAAAAACACTTACGCTTTTTCGCTCATATCTCACAAATAGGCAACAATGTGTAAAAATTAATACAACTTTCTCTTCATTTCAAACACTTTCCTATGGCGTCCCACAAGGCTCTATCCTGGGTCCCTTACTGTTCACAATTTACATCAATGATTTACCTCTCCATATCACATCCACCTGTGAACTCTTTGCTGATGATACAACAACACATACAAATCATTCTGATGTTACTGTTCTTGCACACACTTTACAAGAAAGTGCGAATGACCTCGTCAAATGGACAGAACTAAATCACATGTCGCTTCACCCTCAAAAAACTAAATCCATGCTTATCACAACCAGGCAAAAAAGACAAATCTCACTCTTAAGTTTCCTCCTGTATATCTTAAAATGAACCTGTTGAACAGGTTACATGCCTCAAGTGCTAGGAATAACAATTGTAAAATATGAGTTGGCTATGCTCACATAACCTCACTATGCAAAAAAGTTTCACAGAAAGTTTATCAACTCTCCAAATCAAACGCTTCCTCGACCTGCATTCACGCAAGCTCTTTTTCCAGTCTCATATTCAATCATACATAGACTATGGATCTACTCTATGGGACTGTGCTAGCGCTAACACTCTCAAACCAATTGTTAAGCCTACACAAGCGAGCACTCAAATTAGTCCTCCTAAAAAGCAGTCATCTTCTGGACTCAGACTATAAAAGATTCAAGTTCTCCATTAAGTCTGAGATTAGAATACAACAAAGGGATCATAATGCACAAGATTGTTGTCTGGGAAGGCACCCTCAACATTAGTTCACAGATCTCAATAAATTCCTCAAGGACTCTACCCAAAACTTCATGTCCCTGTTCCTAGAATTGACTTATTTAAATCCAGTTTAACATATTCAGGTTCCTGTCAATGGAACTCGCTCCCTGAATCAACCAAACACGCCAATGCATATCAACCTTCAAAACACCATTATTCAACCATCGTATGTGCAGTACTTGCATACTCCGCCATAATCCACCACCAATCACCACCACCCTCTTTGCCTTATGTAGTACCTGACTATTTAGAAAGTGTTTTTGTACTTGAAAATGCACATGTATGTTATATTGTTTAGTAAGTCTGTCTTATATGAGTACATGTGTGTGTGTGTGTGTGTGTGTGTGTGTGTGTGTGTGTGTGTGTGTTGTGTGGTTTCCTACTACCTCCTGCCCTCTTTGTCATTCTGTCGATATGCTTGTATTCTTATGTGACTCTCTCTCTCTCTCTCTCATCTCTCTCTCTCTCTTCTCTCTCTCTCTCTCTCTCACGGTTCTGCTGGAATGACTTGATTTATTATCCATATGACATCCCCTCTACCCGTGGCGACTGGGCTATCATTATGCATTTCCCACCTCCATTTGTGCTTTATTTCATTTCCCCCCCCCCCCTCCCCGGTGCTTCAAAATCGATTGTCTTGTATCTCCTTGGAATGTTTTGTCAGATTGTTCTAACATGCTCTCTTATCGCACCCACTCTCGCCTCTTTCTCCCCCTCTCTCTCTCTCTCTCTCTCTGCAGACTTACCCCGCACTCCCTTCGCTCCTGCGTCTCTCTCTCTCTCTCTCTCTCTCTCTCTCTCTCTCTCTCTCTCTCTCTCTCTCTCTCTCTCTCTTTTTAAAATTATTTTTATTATTATTTTTTTTAAATTTTAACCCCGTATTGAATTGAAAGTTTAGTCACTTTTTGAATGTTTTTCCTTTTTTCCCTTTTAAATTTTTTATTGTTGCCCCAAATCGGGGGGGGACTGGATTTTAAAAAAGAACATCTGTGCTTATCTATTTTCCTCTTTAATTTAAAAGAATTTTGTTTTTGTCTTGTCTTGTTTGGGTCCCCTCTCTCTTTTCTCCCCTCTCCCCTTCCCCTCTCCTCCCCTCTATCCCCTCTCTTCTCCCCTCCTCTTTTTATCTCTCCCGGGGCACACACCCCTAAAAAATCAAACAAATTATTTAAGTATGCTTTTAATGAAATTTTCGACAGAATGTGGTCCATTTTTTCTAAATAAAAAATTTAAAATTTTTTTAAGAGGTGTTTAAAGGGAAGAGAAAAAAACAATGATTTTTAAACAGTAAAAAAGGGGGGGTAATTTTGCCCCCAAAAGGAAACCTAAACAGATTTAACTTTTTTTTAAAGGGTTTGGCCACCCTTTTTAAAAACCCTTAAATAAAGTAAGAAAAATTTACAATACAATACAAATTTTCCCAAATTTTGACAATGACAATGTTTTAATGTTAGGCGTCCAGCCTGAAAATTTTTGGTTTTGTAAAAAAAGGGAAAGGGGCTACCCAAAACAGAGGATGATAGGTTTAAATTTTAAAATTTTTAGCAATAATATTTTCCCTTCCCCTGTCCCTCTGGCATAAAAATTATACTTAGCAAACACCCGAATGACTTGTTTTCCCTAAACTATAAAAAAATTTTGGGGCCTTTTTTATTGGGGTTGCCCATTTAAACCTTTTAAAATGCTTTGATATATATTTGTCTCTATGTAAGGGTTTTAAGCTTCACCCCGAAAGAAAAAATGTGGCTCATCTTCACAAACGTAAAAAGGGGGGTATGCATACCCCCCTCAAAAAAATTTTTTTCCTGTAGCGTCTATTTATCTTTAAAATATTTATGCCTAATCGGAACCCGGTGAGTTTTTGATCAAAATTTTTTGTTAAGGTTTTATATAAGTATTGTTCACATTGTGGAAGTAATTTGAAAGAGAAATTTGTTTTTTAAAATCAGTCGCTACCCTTAAATTTTGGTTTCCCCTTGAAGGAAAGATTGGGAGTTTTCCTGAAAATAAAGGGGCCAAATTGTTTGGGTTGCTGGGACCTAGGCAGTAAAAGATCTGTCACTGCATGTAAAAGTTTGGTCCCCGCTTTGGTTCCCGCTTGTCAAAGATCTGTCATTCCCACCCCCCCCCCCCAATGCCCTGTCACCACTTTTTAAAAAGGACCTGTCAACCCCCCATGGTTACCGTATGTTTTGGGGATCTGTTGCCACTTTGTAAAAAGATCTGTCACCCCCATGTAAAATATCGGGAAATCGCATGGTCATAAAGTCAAAGATCTGTCAGGGGTTGCAAAAATTTCTGTCACCGAATGTCAAAGACCTGTCCTCCCTGTCAAATCCCCGTCTTGGAATTTCAAAGATCTCCCCCAACGCATGTCAAAGCCCTTTTCCCACCCCCATGTCAAATTTCTGTCACTGAATGTAAAAGATCGGGCCCCGGGCCATGTCAAAGATCTGTCACCCCATGTTATTTTTGGGAAAAGAAAAAATTTTTCCAAAAAGGGGAAGGGAAAATTGGTGAGGCGTTTGACGATAGTCTGGGCTGTTTCGGAATTGACAAAAAAAAGGGCCCAAAGAGGGGGTTTAAAATCTATTCTTTTCAACAACAGGGACCCAAATTTGCAGGGGTTTTAAAAAGTCAGAAAACATTTCCAATTTTGAGGTCAAAAAAATTATCCCAACCCGCGTTGTTTTGATTCTTGCAGCCCAGTCAAAAAGGGTATTTTCAGGAGGGAAGGGGAGAAGAAAATTTAAAAATTGTCATTTTGGTTTTGCAAAGACGCTTAATCACAGTTTGGGTTGCGCCCCACAAAGAGGGGTGGTGTGCAGAATCTGCATATTTTCCAAGTCAAACTGCTTGACAAATTTTGGAAATTTATGGTTTTTAAAGGGAAAAGGGATTTGGTAAAGGGGGCCCCCAAAGGGTAATTTGCTTCTTGTTTAAAAGGGACAGGGGTCTGAAATTGACACTACCCAAGAGAAGTTTGTTTTGTGTTTTAAAATAAAGGGGGGGGGCTGGGGGGGATCGGCTTTTGTTGGTTGCGGGATGGGGTTTTGGGTGACATGGATGGTAAGGGTTTCCCGGGGAGTTTTCAGGGAACTTTGGGAAAAAGGGTTTTGTTCCAATGAGTTTAAGGTGACTTTGGTAATGTTTTCCCAGGTGGGGTTAGGTAAATTGTAATTTGTTCCAGGTGAGGTTAGGGGAAATGGAAATGTTTTCCCAAGGTGAGGTAAGGGGAAATGAGTTTAAAAATGTTTTCCGGTGGGGTTTAGGTGACAGGAAGTGTTAATGTGTTCCAGGTGGGTTTGGGCGTTTCGAGCCTGGTGCGGGGAAGTGGGGGAAGGTTTAAAGGTTTGTACGGGGACGAATGAAAGTTTGGGGGGGGGGAAAGGTGTTTCCCTGGGTTTTTTTGTTTTTAATTAAAGTTAAAAATAATTTTTTGTACCTCTTAAAATTTTTAAACAGAGAAGGTAAATATGTTTGTTAAAGCTCACCCTATCTTATTTTGAAGAAACTTTTTACAAAAAAAATCTTGTCTTCTCATGTATTTTTAGCCAAAATTTAAACCCCTTTTTTCTAAAAAAAAATTAAAATGGGCAAAAACCGAAAAAATTGAAGAAACGTTATTTTAAAAATTGGGGGCTTCTTTGAAAAGATAAAGGGGTTAGGGTGTTTCTTGAAAAACAAAATTTTCTTTCCCTACCCAGGGGCAAAAATTTTTAAAAGGGTTTTTCGTAGTCTTTAAATTCCACCCACTATTAATAAATCGAACGCGCTTTTTTAAAATTCTTTTAATTTAAAAAAATTTGGGGGTTTGATTTGGGGTTTGTTTTGGGGGTGATTTTGGGGGGGAATTTGGGGGGGAAAACTTGGGGTGAGGGGTTAAAAAGCTTTGCTAAAGTGGATGGAGGTGTCAGGGAATGTCAAGGGGAAAATGGTGGGGCCCACTTTGACTTTCGCAATGCACCTCCCAAACCCAAAATAAATTTTTACTCGCCAACTGCGGCTAGGGGAGAGGGGGGAAAAAACCGGGGCCCAAAAAATTAGCCTTAGCTGCCTTTTTTGTTTCGTTTGGTGGAGGCATTACAGGCGCTTTTAAACGGGCCCCATCCCTGCGGCCTTACTTTTTTTTTTAATTTATGATTTTTTTTGAGAAAAAAAAATTTGAAGCTCAAATTTAGTACAGAGCTTATTTTTTAACTTTCCCGATTTGGGGATTGGGAGCGGGGGGTGAAAAAGAAGATTTAAAAAAGCAGGTTTGAAGAATTAATTAAGTTTTTTTTTGAGGCAAAAATTATGCGGGGGGAAAGCGTAAAAGAAAGGCCTTTCTTTTAAAATCCCAGATTTTGGGCCCCCAAACCCTTTTATAAAGTTTTTTGGGCCAAAAATTTTAGTTGATAATTGGCTCCTGAAGATTTAAATTCTGACTTTTTTAACTAAAATTAAAAAGGAGTAGCTATTCGCTTTTAGGGAAGTTAAGGTTTTACGTTTAAAGAAAAGCCCTATGGTAAAGCTGAATTTAATTTTTTTTTTTTTTATTTTTTTAAAATTTTTTTTTTTTAAAAAATGGCTGTCGAATTTGGTGATTTGATTAAAAAAATTTTAATGAACAAATTTGCGAAAAAATTAAAAGTATTCACTTTGTTTTTATTTAATTTGGTTTTGAGAATGATGAAAAAATTTAAAAAAAAGATCATAAAAAAAATTTTTTTGGTTTGAACCCAATCAAATGCTGAACATTGACGTGTGATTCAAAAAAGTTTAAAAATATTGCAGGTGTTTTTGGGTGGTTTTAAACCGTGTCTTGAATTTTTTGAAAGCTTGGGGTGAAGAAAAAAAGCGGTTTTTTTACTTACTTTTTTTATAAAATTTTTTTTTTTAAATTTACGAAAATTTATTTGATTTTAAAAAAATTGACCCTCCCCAAGTAATCGAGGTTGAAAACTTTTTTCCCGGAGGGAAAAAAATTTTTGATAGTGGCAAACTTTTAAGCAATACGTTTAGTGAAGTAGTTTTGGACATTTTTAACCCCCCAAACGTTCAGGTTTAAGTAGCACATGTTTAAGAAAAATTAAAGTCTCTTAAAATTTTTCCCACCTTTTTAAAAGTGTTTTGGGCCGTTCTGTTTGTTTATATATTAACCTGATGTTGGGTAAAATGCAATTTTGGGGGTTTCAACTAAACGGGAAAAGAAAAAGGGGTTTTTAGCTATCGGGGACTTTAACTTGATGGGTGAAAAATTTAAAACCCAATGCAAGTGAGGAGGCTAAGCTAAGGGGTTTTGGGTTTGGTCGGGAAGGAACGCCCTTGAAATTAGATTGGACAAAAAAATTTTTCCTTAGTTGGAAATTCTTCTTTTTTTCCCCAAAATGAGGTTTTTTTAAAAAAACAGCAGTTTTAAACTTAAAAAAATTTCGGACTGCTTGTGTTTTTGGGGTTTGCGTTTTAGGCATTTCATCCTGTTAAAAAAAACATAGAAAGAGTATCTATTTTTGGCCTTTTACTTAAAGGCTGAACTTAATTACAAAACCTTTCCCCTTTTAAGTTTTAAAAAGTATTTTTTGTTTGAAGAGAAAAACAAACCAACCCACCTTTAAACGTTTTAACCATGGTCTGCAGTAGAAAAATCTAGTGCCTTAAGGATCTCACCAAATCCCCCCCACTTTGGGGAAAACCCCAATTAAAAATTAATGTTAAACTTGATACTTTTGCGGTTATTTAAAAAAAGGGGTTCTTTATTTTTTAAATTAGAACAAAAAAGAAGACTGTTAGAAATTTAAAAAAGCATCCAGTTTAAACAGGGGCTTTGTAAAAGGGTTTTGGGGCCCGGGGAATTTCCCTACTTTTGAAAAAGTCCCCTTTTAATTAAGAACTTTTTTAAAAGTTTTTTTAAAATTTTGAAACCAAAATTCTCTCCAAAAACTAGGGTCTAAAGTTATTTTTTGAATGTACGCAAAATGGATAAACCCCTACGAAGTTTATGCGGGATTTTGGGAATTATCTTCCCACGTACTAGGGGCCCCCAACAACAGAAAAACCCAAAAAAAAACCTTATTAACCCCCCCATAAGTTTTTTTTTGTTCTTAGGGTTTTTATTTTTTTTTGGTCAAAAGGGCCCGCACCCCCAAAAACCCCCGGATTTACGGGAGGCCCCTTTTTGCTCCCTAATCGATTTTTCGCAGAGGGTAACAATTTCTTTAATTACTACCCAAAAAAAAAATTTTCCTTTAGGAAATTGTTATGCCCTCCTGAAAAACAAAAAAGTTTTAAAAATTTCAATCTACCCCACTTTTGGATATGAAAGAGAATTTTTTGGTAAAACTTTTAAGGGACCCGATAACATTACGGGCCCAAATTTTAAAAGGACCCAAAACCCCAAGTGTAATTTTCCAATTTAAAATTTGGGGCCCCCAAAAAAAATTTGGGAAAGGGCCTATCTTCTTTTTTAAATCGGGTTGGATTCTCTTTTTCAGAAAGCATTTGGACTTCTAAATTTTTAAGATTTTTTCCCTTTGCATTGCACAGTTTAGAAAATTTAAATGATTTTTTTACAATTTTTTAACTAACTTTTTGGGATTCTACGAAACATTTGAGGGGGGTTTAGATAAAAAAAGCAGGACCCAATAAAAGCCCTTTCCCAATAACAAAACCCCTTATTTTAACTTATTTTTAGTGGTTAAAGGTGTTTACCTTTTGAAAAATTTAAAACTCGGGGGCCCGGTTTGATAAAGACTGCTTCCCCCTTAACGACGCTTTTTTTTCTAGCCTTAGGGGCAGAGGCAAAAACTGATTGGCTAAAATTACGCTCAAAAAAGTGGGCAAAAAATTTAATGCCTTTCAATGGGCGACTATCCGATAATTTTTCTAAGGGTCAACCAATTGTTTTGGGCCCGGGAACCCAAGGCTACTTTAAAAAATTTGTTATGCCTGCATGTTATTTTGGGGAATTGTTTCAGCGTGAAAGCTTAGATAACATTATCATTTCCCCCCAAAATTCCCCGAAGTCGGTGTGGGGTTGGCCCCATGTGGGGGGGGAAATCAAAAAGGGTTTCACAAACGAAATTGTTCTCATCCCAGCAAAGGAAATTTGTGGTAGTGTTAAATTGCTTGGCTGTTCGGATGATCCTGGAGTCTTTTAGCCAGGGAAACGCAACAACAAAAACCCGAAAATTAAGGGTGACGTGTGTTTTTTGGGGCAAAAGTTTTTGGGAAAATTAAAGATTACTTGAAAGAAACATTTCGGTTAGACTCATCACATTACATCTCTGCCCAAAGGGTTTTGTTTTGGGGTGTTTTCCCTTTAAAGTTAAAAACATCCAAAATTAAATTAAATTTTCTGTTTCCCCCCACACCCCAAGATGTTTTGGGGAAAGGCCTAAGGGGAGTATTAGCGGGCCTACTTTTTACTGAAAACCCAAAAACAATTTTTAAAGATAACTATGACCCCCCAAAAAAATCCAAATTTCCAAATTGTATTGGGGACACCAAAAATTTTTTTTTGGGGGGGGGCCCAGGGAGTGCCCTTCCATTATTTTAAAATTCGGTTTGTAAAAAGGGTAGGGTTTAAAAAAATTTTAAGGGGCATTAAGTGGTTGGGCAGTTTGACCATTTAAAACCCATGGTTATATTTAAAAAGAGGGACTTAGAATTTTTAAAAAAATTTAAAACCACGACCTCCAAACGATTCCCCCTAGCAGCAAAATGATTAAGGAGACCCCCCACAAAAAAAAACCTAAATTGTGCCCAATCTTCCCCACAAAACTAATATTTTTGTAAATACAGTTCCCTGCCGGGAAAAAAATGATGCTGTTAATGGAATGAAAAAAGTTTAAACCGGCCCTTTTTTCATGAGAACAATTACATCATGAAGAAAAAGATTTTGACCCAAAGGCTATGACGCTTCTGAAAAAAAGCTTTAAACAGTTGATTAAAAAGCTTTTTGGGCCCAAAAACTATGGAAAATCCCCCCAAAACTTTAAAAGATGTAAAATTTAGTTAAAAAACGAAAAAAGGGCAATCAAACAAATTTTAAAAAACCTAACTTTCAAGACTGAGAAGTTTTAAAAGACACCCTGGTTGGCATTATGATGAAAAAAAAAAAGGATGTTTTGTTAAAAAAAACGGTTTTGGTTTTTTGGGGTTTTACTGTTTTAAAGGCGGCCCAAAACTTTTGATGTTAGAATTTCTGACGATTATTTTAAAACCACTGTCCCCGAATTTTTTTTGAACCCTTTTACCAGGACACTGTTGTTTTATTTTGACTTCCCCAAATGGGGAAATTTTTATAGAGAAATGGAAACAGAAAAGTGGCAAAGGGGGGAAGGGTGGTAAGACACAGGGTGAAATTTCCTTAAAAAAGGGCCCTTTTACATTAACTGAAAACAAGAAGTGTTTGGGAAAAGAAAAGGATGGATTTAAAGGGAAGGGTTTTATTGGGGAATATATTTTTGGTTTGGGTCGAAGATGTATAGCGTTGCTAGCCAGATTCTGAAATTTAAAAAAGCAAAGGGCAAAAAAGAAAAGAAGTTGTAAAAAAAATTATAACTAAAAGGAAAATTTTAAAAAGCAAGCTCTTTTGGGAAAAACAATTTTTCAACAACAAATTTTAAACCCCCCCGGCCTTTATACTGGTAAATAAAGTAAACAAATGTTTTAAACAAAAATTTAAATAGTCTTTAAAATAACAAAGAAACTTAGTCAATCCTGAGTTTTCATTTTTTGCTGTAAGGGCATTGGAGAATTTTTAAAAGATTAACTTGACTGAGGGGGCCCTGTATTTAAAGAACCTAACTAGTACTTAAATTAAAGTTTCCCTTCGTACTTATTTTAAGAAAAACAAAATATTAAATAACTTTTAATTTTTCTTTTATTTAAAATTTTTCTTAAACTTAAAAAGTATTTTTTTAAAACCCAAATTAACTTGAAACTTATCTAGTTTTTATCGGTTTTAAAACTTGTACTTTATTGTTTTTAAAAAAATTTCCATAAAAAAGGGTTACACCCAGGGGGTTTTGTACTTTTTTGAAGAAGTGGTTTCTTTTTTTTTACTGGGGGGGGTTGGGTGATTTTGTTGCTAGGTATGGTGTTAGGTATTTGTATGCAAAAAAAACCACCCCCGGGAAAACCAGAAGCTCCCAATACAAAATGACCCATCTTATCGTTTGTTTTAGGGGGGGATTTGTGTTGTTTTTTTTTTTTTTGGTTTTGGTTTTGGATTGCCGGCCCCAAATGTTTTGGTTATTAATTTTTTTTTTTATTTTTTTTAACCCCCCAATTTTTTGTTTTTTTTTTGTTTTTTGATTTTTTTTTGGGGGTTTTTTTTTTGCTTTTTTTGGGAAAAAAGGTTTCCTTTTCCCCAAAAAAAATTCAAAAGTTTTCCCCAAAAAAAAAGCCCCTAAAAAAACCCTTTGGTCCCACTTTCCCCAAACCCCAAATAACGGGGAAATCCCTTTTGGGCAATTCCCCCCCCTTTTTTCCCCCTCCCCCCCCCCCCCCCCTCTTTTTTTAACAAAAAAAAACAATTTTTTAAAATTTTTCTAGGTCCATAACCTCCCAATCTGTTTACCCCAAAAAACCAAAATTTCTAACAAAAAACCCCCCCCCCAAACCCCCCCCCCCCCATATTTTAAGCTTTTCCCCCCCCGGCCCCCCCAAAACCCCCCCTAACTTCCCTAAAATATTTAGTTAACCCCCGATTCAATTTTTGAAAAGTTTTTGGTAAAAACAGCCCAACTTGGGAAATTAAAGTTTTAACCAAATACCCCCCCGGGCCCTAATACCCCCCCCCGTTTTCCCCCACCAAGGATCCCCCCCTTTTAGGAAACGGATTATCTTTTTTAAAAACATTTTAATAAGTTTACTATTTTTTTAAATAAAAAAAAATTTTAAAAATTTTTTACAACCAAAAAAAAAAAGGGAAAAAAAATTTAAATCCAAATTTTTTTTTTTAAAATTCCCCCCTCCCAAATTTTTGGGGAATTTCCCCCCAAATTAAAGAAAAATTTCCCCCAAAAAATAGTTCAACCTTTTGGGGGGCCCACCCCCCCCCCCAAAAGATTATTTTGGTAAAAGCCCCTTAGCCCACCCTTTCGAAAAATTAAAAAAAAAACCCCCCCCCCCACCTGGGGCCCCCCCCCCCCCCCCCCCATATTTTTAAAAAACCCCCCCCCTTTTTAAATTGGGGCCCCCGCCAAAGGGTTGTTAAATTTGAAGGGTTTGTTTTTTACTTTCCAAAAGACTTTTTGTTAAAACAGGGGTTTTTCCCCAGAAAAATTTTAAATTGATAAAAAATTTTTTTTCCCAAAAGAAAATAATTTAAAAAAAGATTTTCTTTTTTGGTTTGATGGTGGTGGAACTATAATGTTTTAGCCTTCTCTGGAAGCTTTTTTAAAATTTTTAAAGAAAATTTGCGGGTGAAGGAGAGAAAACGCCAAAAACAAGGCAATGGAAAATTTAGCAAAAGGAAGAGATGCTTGTTGAAAAGACAAATTCTAAACTTGGGACTTTTTAAATTTTAAAAAGTTAATGGAAAACCCGGGACTTTCAGACCCAAAATTTTTCAGGTTGATGACGCAATTTTTTGAGTATTACTTGTGAAGGAGGGTTTCAAAACATAAACCACCCCCAAAAAACTTTTGACTTTAGGAAACCATCTGAGGAAACAGAAGTGCAGAGATAGTTTTTTTTGCAGTTGGGCATGACCTCGTCTATCTTGTCGCCCACTTTCTTTTTTGTAAAAAAAAAAGGGCATTTTAAAATAGGAACAAAATTTATTTTCCAAAAGGGTTTTGGGAAAAGGGAAAAGAGGCCTATTAAAAAAATGGGAAAATGTGTGGGTTTTGTCTGAATCGGATGGGGAAAGGGGGGTTTTCAAAACGGCAATTTGGCAAAATTTTTCCCTCCCCCAAAAAGAATAAAAAACCCTTAAAATTTTTTAAAACTCTTTCCCCAAAATGAAAATTCATCAGATTTACTTGTTTTAACCCCAAAAGACAAATTAAAAAGAAAAAAGTTTAACTGTTTGGAGGGTTGTTGACGGGCTTCAAGATAAAAAGCCCCTAAAACCTTTTAAGGGGATAAAATTCAACTGCTGGGTGTGGTTTTCAACAAATATACATGCGACCCCCTTTAAAAAGAAACCCTGGATGATTAAGTTGTTGAGGGAAAAAGGTTTAAAGGTTCTGAAAACCCAGCTTTTTTTTAAAACCCCCATGTTACATTAAGGGGGGACCCCAGGAAAACCTGATCACAAGCCTATTTTAGAAAATTTTAAATTAAGAATTAGTAAAAACGTTTTTTACCTATCAAAAATCACGGGGAAAAATTATGGTAGAAAAGGGGAAAACACAAAAAGGGTTTAGGGGATTAAAAACAGTCTTACGCCCCAAGGGAAAATAAAAGAATTAAAGAAAACAGGTTTAAAACCCTTAAAAACACGTTCAATTTAAAAAAATTGCATTATAAAGATGTAAAGGGGGCCCCCCAAAATTTTCCCTTTTGGGAAAAAAAGTAAGTACTTGTATGCATGGAGGGGGAAAAAGGGTTTGATTTTTGAATTGGGGCCCCAGACCTATATGGAGCGTAGGGTATATGAAGTTGAAAGAATTATGAAAACATCCCCCCCCGTATTTATTTAAGAGAAACTCTTTTCCCATAAAGCCCCCCCCTTTAAAAAGATGTTTTTTCGCGAAGAGTTGCAAGTTGCCCCGCCAAACAATTTGAGTTAAAAAAAAAAGTATTTATTTTTTGTAAACTTTTTATTTTTTTTTTTGGGGTTAAACTTTTTTTTTTGGCCTTTTTTGGGGTTTTTAATGATCATTTGTTTGTTTTTCAATGTTCTGTTTAATTGCCCTCAGTGTCTACCTGTTGTGAAGTAAACTCTTTCTCCCTCTTTTTTAAGTTCAAATTTTTTTTCGTCGTAATCCTCAAATTTGGCCATTAAACTTCTGAAAATTCTTCGTTTTGTAATGTTTTAAAACTGTAAATTATTTGCTTATTTTAAATTTTAAAGAAAAAAAGGGTTTTTTGATGTAGGTTTCAATGGGGAGTGTGTTTTTTAATTTAGGAAATTAATTTTTTTTTTAAAACCCGCACTTACAACATGACATGGGCGTAAACCTTAAAACCAAAATCCCCAATGCTAAAAAAGGTGGCGTCCAAAACCCCTAGCCCAAAAAAGCAACACAGACCCAGCACTTCGCTAGCAAAGGATGGGCCCGTAAATTTCCCTAAGAAAGAGTAAATTTTAAAGGGTTTAGTTAATTTTTTTAGTAAACCTTTTCTTTTCCCAAATCCTTTCTTTTTTTTTGAAGTTAAATTATTTGTTAACCTAAACTGTTGAACCTCCCTTTTTAATAAATTTTTTTTTTGTTTAAAAAGTTCTTATTTAAAATCTTTGGCAACACTTTTAAAAACAGAGGTTTAAAAAACAATAAAAACAACAAACTTAAAGAAAATTTTAAAATCGAGTACTGTTAGGGTTTTGGGTTTTTTCAACATTAAAAGTAAAAATTGTCAGAAGATAAGGAAAAATGTTTATTTTTCCCGTTTTTAGTAATGGCAAAAAACAAGCCACAAAGGGGGATCCAAGTTTTCAGGGGATTAATTGTACTCCCCCTTTCGACCAAAGTTCTGGCAAAAATAGAATAGATCCCCTGGAGTAATTAAAATTTAAAAAAAAAAATCAAAAAAAAAGTGTTTTGGATTGGGGGTTTTGGGGTAAAATTTTAAAAGGGGTTTCTGTGTATCCCCCAAAATTCGCTAAGGGGTTCTTTTTGCTCAAAACATATTCAGTTTTTATGTATCTATTTCAATCTGCCCTTTTTTGTTGTGTTTTCCTGGGACAAGGAAATGGCCAAAAAAGGGGGGCCCCCCATTAAAGCTTTTCTAAAATTGTGTTTTTTTTCAAAGTATACTTTTCGGTTCGGGAAGTCCAAAAAATTTAAAAACCCGTTTGTTTCCCGGCGCAAAACCCCGGTTTTTGTCTTGCTATTAAAAACCCGTTTTTTATTTGCCCTAATCAGTTTTTCTAGTTTTTTTTTCTTTTTTTAGATATTGTTCCCTTTTTTTTTTTTCAATTTCTGTTTGTTTGTAAAAACCCATCATTGTTTTACTCAAAAACCATTAAAAAATTTTTCCCGGCATCCCCATTAGATCCAAAATCAGTTGGGTTTTCTAGGTCTTTTAGCTATTCGTGAATTTAGGGGGTAGCTGGCTTTTGATTTGGCCCTCGAGGGGCCAATTTTTTTTAATATTAAAATTATAAAAAACAAAAAGTACGAACTGAGGGTTTAGTCCGCAAGCATTTGCTTTGCGTGCTTTTGATTTTTTAACTGCTCTTTTTTTTTTTTGCTATCTTTTTTCCCCCCAAATTTTTTTTAAAATTTTACTTAAACATTCTTCAAAACTATCTTTGTCCTTAGTTAAAATAATTTCAAAAGATTTTAACTGTGATCTTAAAAACCTTTTTTAAACGCCCTTATATTTTTGAGTTAAGAGCCCCACCGAAACTTAAATTGGGTGGGAAACCCCTAAAGGCTAGCTTTGAAGAGCTTTTTTTTTTTTTTAATAAAAAGGGGGTCGTTAAAATTTAAAAGTCATCAATAATAAACAGGGTTTTAGTTCCCCCAAATAGTCTTAGTATTGTTCTAAAAATCGCCCCCGTTTTTGTTGGGTCAAAATAGAAAAATATTTGTTGTCCAAATAAACTTCCTTTCTTTGTAAGACTTGTTGCGCTTTTGGTTGTGCCGAAAAATAACAAATGTGGTTTTGAAACTGTTTATTGTTTGTAAAAAAATCAAGTATGAAAACAGTTTTCCCCCCCCGTTTTCCCAACCCCAGATTTAAAAGAACAGTGCGGATCTTTGGGCCGAAAACTTCCAAAGTCCCTTGTTTTTAATAGGTTATTTTTTCTGAATTTTTTTAAAAACCCCGTATTTTAGGGAAGTTTTCTTTAAAGTTTTTAAAAAAGCAAACCAAAAATAAAAACATGCTTTTTTATTGGGGGTTTCGTTGCTTTCTTGTGATTTTTTTTTTTATTTCCATCTTTCCCTACCCTTTTTCCACTTCCAAAAAATCCCGTTGCAAATGTTGATCCCAAAATCCAAAAAAAAGGCCCTATTTGGTTATTTTAAATAGTCTTCGAGTTTTTACAAACATAAAAGGGGAAGTTTTTTTCAAACCCGAAACAAATGCAGGTTTCCCCTTTTCCCACCCCCAGCGAACAAATTTTTTTTTTCAAAAATTTTTGGGGAGGTAAAAGTCCCCAACCCGAATTTCAACTGATCAGCTTGCCATTTATTGCACAGGCAACCTTTTAAGTTTTTTGGGTTTTAAAACGCTTTGATTCTTATGAAAAGGATTTTTTCCTTCAGTAAAACAAGAAAAAATTCCTTTTTAAAAACTTCAGGGATGATTTAGATGTATGTTTAAAAGAGCCCTCTGTTGTTTCTTTTTTTGTAGGGAGTGCAGAAAAAATTTTTATATTAAAAAAAATTTTTTCTTTTTTTAATTTTTTTATTTGGGGTTTTAAAATTGGTTTTTAGGGCCCGTTTAGGGTTTGTTTCCACATCAAAATCAGAGAAAGGGCGTGACGTGTATTTGGCTAAAGGGTCTTTAGGGCGAACAACCGAATCGCTAGGATTTTAAAAGTTAGTTCATAGGGGAAGGTTTTTTTTTTAGTGCGCCTTTGGGAAAATGGCACATGGCTTTTAAAAATTAAAATCTAGAGGGGGTGCAGAATTGTTGCCCAAATGCTTTGCTTCTGCCCCATCTTTTCATATCCTTTGAAACCTCCCCTTTAAACCCGTGCTTGAGGGTTTTAGCCTTGTTTTCCCTGAAAAAAACTTTCTTTTTTTTTCTTTTTTTTGGCAAACCTAAATCAGAAAAAGGGGGGCAAAAATGTCTCCCCGTTAGTAAAAAAAACTTCTCTACCCCCAGTTTGATTTCCATTGTTTAACGATTTTTCCCCCTAAAAATTTTCAAAAAAACTTTGCATTAGGGTTTTGTCGATTTAATTCTTTTTTGAATGATAGTTTAGCGGGGCCCCGGCTTTTAAAATCGCCAAAAAACCGCCCAAAATCAGGGGAAATTGACTAAATTTAAAGGGTTGTCCCGGCTGAAATGTTGATGGGGTTTTTACACTAATTACGTCGCCTCTTTTTTCCCCTTTTCGCCCCCGAGGGTTTTCTCTTTCTGTATGGATGAGGTCACAACCGTAGGAGTTCATTTTTTATAAAACAAAAAAAAATATAAAAAAAAAATAGTTGAAGTTAGACGCAAATTTATCCCATTTTAAGAAAGGGGCAGGACCTTCATTGCCGAGGGGAAAAACTTGAAGAGGGGGATCCTTCTTTTGAAGTTGGGGGTGGTCCTCCCTTAGAAGGGGGGGCTTACCGTTGCAGAAATTGTAAAAGGGAAAAGGGGCAGCAGGGGGCCCCTTGCGGGAAAAAAACCTAAAGGGAAGGGGTTTTTCCTCCCTTTAAAGCTCGTGAAAAACTTTTAAAGGGTTAGGTTCTTCCCCTCCCTGCCGCTCGTCGAGAATATTTTTCCAAAAAGTTTTAAAAAATTCTATGCTTCAAAAAGGAGAGAGCTACCGGCTGAAATTTGGGAACCCAGCGATTTTGAGATGGGAGAAGTGGGCGAGACGCGAAGGCCCTTTGTTTTTTAAAAATTTAAGAAAAGGGCCCTTTGAAAATTTCCGTGAACGACTTAATGATGTCGGGACCCAAACCGAGTTTTTAGTCTTTTCCCCACTTTGGGGAAAAACCCTATTTGGGCCCGAAGGCGAATTTAAAAATTTCGATTCCCGGCAGTTACTCTAAAATTTAAAGGGTGTTGTACTTTTTCCCAAAACTTGGAGCAAAAGTACAAACACGAAAAAAAAAAATAGAAATGACCTCTTTTCGGTTTAGGTCCCAAAAACAGATGAAGCAATGGGAGAAAATTTATACGAGTTTTAGGGAGGGGACACAGTTTAAAAACAATTTACAAAAACTGAACCCCTGGTAAAATTGAGGCTCTTTGGAGTGAAAACGATAGGGTTAGGCGGTTTTAATTAATGGCCTTAGGTTCCCCTTACAACTGTAAGGGAGGAAAATAGCGCCCCAATTAGGAAAAAATTGGCGAGTAAAATGAACAAAAAGAAAAAGAAAAAAAAAAAAAATCGCTGTGCAGATGATAACAAAATTTTTTGGCGAGAAGAAAAGGCTTGAAAAAAGCAGGAAAAAAACAGGTTTAAGGTTTCTAAAGGGAAAACCCACCCCGGGTTTGAATTTTTGTCTACTAAAAAGAGCGCACTAGAAACTTAAACAAGAAGAATCAGGAAAAAAAAAAAAACCCAAAAAACTTTTTGAAAAAAACACGGACAGAAAAAATAAAGGGTTTGTTTAGAGAACAAAGGAGATTACAAAAGTTAGTTTTATTAAGCTGTTGGGTTTTTTTTTCTCTACACTGTTTTGCTTTTTCTGGCAAATTTCGCCAAAGAGCAGTAGCGCCCCCTGAAACCCAGCCCGGTTAAAAATTGGATTTTGAAAAAAATTACAAACATTAAACAAAAATTATTAAAGAAGTTAAACTGTCCCAAAAAGGGTTATGCTCTGCCCGGGCCAAAATTTGGGAGTGTTGTTAGTTGGGTTTTGTCTATATAGGCAAAGTTGTTTGGGTTTTATTTGGTTCCCGACCATCTGTGGGGCGTTAGGAAATGCTAGTGCGGATTAATTTTTTGTGAAAAAAAAGTTGGCTAATCCAGTAAAAGTTTTTAAAAAACAAAAAAAGGGGTGTCTTTTCGCTGGTGGGTGTCAGTGTGAGGCAGATAACGGGGGGGTGCTTTTTTTTTGTGGGGTCCTTTCTGGCTGTGGGGGGCTTTTAAATGGGTGGGTCGTTTTCTTCAGGGGAAAGGGACTTTTTTAAAAAAGGATGGGCGGCCTTGTGTTTAAGCCCTTTATTGGCCCTAAGTTTTTTGTGTTCCTGTTTGAGGATTTCCAAATTTTTATAATTCTGTATTTATGCCCTTTTGTAGTCTAAGGTCAAATGGGTTGCTTTTATAAAAACGGCCCACAACAAAAATAACCCTTTTCCCAGCATGTGCAAAAAGTCTTGTTTCCTTTTATGCTGGCAGGGGAAATCAAAAGCAGGTGAAAAGATTTTAAATTGGCTGAAAAAATTGTTTTTTTTGGAAACAAAGCTGTTGATTGATCTATTTGGCTAGACTTAGTCTGTGCTTGTTTCTCTAATAGCACCAAAGTTTTGTCCCTTATGGGTTTATTGAGTCTTTGCATCCTGGGATTGTTAAAATTCACTTTCATTTAAAATAAAAGTTGCCCCCGCATTAGGGTTTTTTTTTTTTTTTGGATCCAATGGAAATTTTTTGTTTTGTTGAAAAGAGGTGTGGTAGGCCCCTTTGTCATAAATTTTATTCTCTTTTTGCACCCCCCCAAATACAATGTGCCCCTCCCCTGATTACGGGCAAAAATTTTGTCCAAAGGGCAGTTGAGGGTTTTTTTAAAGTTAAAATTTATTGAGATTTTTCTTATGCATTAGTGTCCATTGGGCCGGGGAAATGGATTAAAACCCTTTGTCGTTTGGGAGGGGAAATTGTAGTTTAGTTAGTTTTAAAGTCTGTACTGGGAATAAACAGAAAGTTATTTCTGACCTTTCTAAAAGTTTTGGATGGTTTTTAAAAGGGGGTTTTATATGAAAAACAAAGCCGGAGTTGCGCAGTAAAAAGGCAAAATTTAACTGTTCGGGAAAAAAAAAAAAATTTTGGGGGGGGGCCATTTCTTTTGGGGCCCCTGTCATCTTTATTTGGGGATTTAAAATTTTTGTTAGGGGTTTAAACAATTTACTTGGGGAAAACCCTATGATTATCTATTTTGCATAATGTTTTAGTTTTACAGCACTTTTTTCCTCCCACAAATTTGTTTATTGAAAAATTTTTTTTTATTTTTTTTTTTTTTTTTTTTTTTTAAAATTTTTTTTTCCAGTTTCTCCATCTTCAAAATCCCCCCCCTCAAATTTAAAACTTTGGCCCGACAGTTCAGTTGTTGGCCTGCGTTGTTTTTTCCCCACTATTAAAATTTTTCGTTTTTTATTTTCTGTCTTTTTTTCAAGTTTAAAAGGTGTGCCGTTTTTGAAAAAAAGTTACTCTGGGGTTAGGTTTCCCTTATGGGGCAAAAAACCGCCCCCTTGTTTTGTTTTTCGTTTACTGTTCCCCATCATTTTATTTCCGAATTTAAAGAAATTGAAGTTTAAAAATAAAAATCAAATAAAGATATTACCTATAGAAGTTTAAATTTAAAAATAAATAATGATAGTAACCCCTAAAATGTTACTTAAAGTTTTAAATTTTAAAGAAGGTTTTCTCTAAAAATTCAAATAAAGATCCGTTAAATAATGAAAGAAGTTAGAAGTTTAACCTTTAAAAATAAAAATTTATTGTACATGTAGAAATTTTAAAACCTTTAAAAATCAAATAGTATAAATACCCCTAGAAATTCAACCCCAAAGATCAAGTAAAGATAGTCCCATAGGGGTTAAAACTGAAAATCAAATAATGATTTTACTTTGAAATTTTTAACCCAAAGATTCCAAAAAATGAAAGAACCTCTTTGAAGTTTTAAATTTAAAGATAAATAATGATGTACATGTGAAGTTTAAAATTAAAAATTTAAAAAAATGATAGTTTTCTCTAGAAGTTAACCCAAAAAATAAGTTTAAAGATAGTACCCCTTTCAAATTTAACCCCGAAGATCAAATAATGATTCCTTAGGAGTTTTTAAACCTTCCGATCAGATAATGTAGTATGGGCTAGAAGTTTAACGTTTAAAGGGTCAAATTTAAAGAAAGTTCCCCTTTGGTGTTTAAAATTTAAAATTGAATTTAAAGATAGTACCCCTTTGGGGGTTTAACCCAAAAATCAAAAAAATGATTGTCCCGTAGAAATTTAAATCGTTTTAAGTAACACCTTCTTGGGTTTGTTACTGTATTTTTTTTTTGTGTTTAATTTTCAAAGGAAATTTTAAATTTAAATAAAAACCCCCCAAAAAGGTGCTTGTTTAGGGGATGGGTCAGGCGGAGCTCGTGGGTCACGTGGCACCCCGGACCGGTCATCACCAACGCCCTGGTGTGGGGTGCGGTACTGGGATCGTCAAAGGTGGGCGTTTGGGAAACAAGGTAGGGTTTTCCCCCCCCCATCCTTTTGCTCCATCCACTCGCCCGCCCCCAGTCCCAAAACTGCCCCCTACAACCCCGAGCGCCCCCAAAAACCCTCCCCCCCCCCCCCCCCCACCCCACCCTCTGTTGACAACCTGCCCAAGGCTGCCCATCCTTTGCTGATGACGATGTTGATGATGATGATGATGATTTGTTTTTTCATTGCTTTTTTTTGTTGTTAATATATTTACTTCTACTACCTTTTCTGTTACCTTCTCTACCATACTACTTTTTTAAATTCTCTCATCTTTGCTAACAAATTTTTCATCCCTTTTGCTTAAAATCATGCACAGTGTTGTTTTTCAAAACCCTAGTGGATATGGCTAGTGTATATAGGGCTAGTGCCGCAGGACCCTCCTTTTTGAAACTGAAAAATGAATTTAAAAATACTATTACTACACTTTCCTTTCTACTACTTTAATACTACTTTCTACTACTTAAATTTATAATTTGTGATGATGATGACGTTTTGATGATGGTGTGTGATGTTAATTTCTTGTATAGCACCCATCCCCGGCTAGAGGGCCCCTCTTTGGCTTTAAAATTTTACACTGTTTATGATTTTGATGATACTCTTTAAACCCTTTTCATTATAATTTTATTATTATTTTTATTATTTTCACTGTCCCCTTTGTTGGGTGAATCAATTTGTTTATTGAGAGAGAGGTTTGTTAGATTAGAAAAGACACGAGAGGATACAGCACGCAACACACCACCCACACGTTTGTAAGCAGCAAGGAAAGCCCCAAGTTTCACCAAAACCGTGGGGCGCCCCGCATGCTTTGCACACTTTTTATGATGGGGACTTAAGTTTTTTGAAGGAAAAAAAAAAATTTTTATTTTACGAAAAATTTCAAAAAATACCCCTTTTCTTTAAAAAATGGTTCTCATATTTTAAAGGGTTACAAACCGGGGTCATTTTTATGAAAAAGGGAAATTCGCCAAAATGCACCCCAAAAACAAAACAAAAACACTGCAACCCGAGAAGGGGCAAATTTCAGGTACAGAGCTGAAACCGCTTTCGAAGCCCCTTTTTGCCCGATTTTACCCAAAAAACATTTAATTATGGCGATGAAGTGTGGTTTCCTTATGCGATCACACCCAAAATCCAAATTTTTGGGGATGAAGTGTGGTTTCCCTTTGAGTTCCCCACCCAAAATAAATTTATGGCGATGAAAGGGGTGGTTTCCTTTTGCGGTTTTCCGCATTTAAAAGCTCCCCACATTTCACCTTTTTCCCAAAAAAAGTCTATTCCCCAAAAGGGGTTCCCCCATGAAAGAAAAAAAATTTTTTTTTGCAAGGGAAACCCTTTCCCGGCCAAAAGGGAAAAAGGGGTTTTGAATTCCAGCACTAACAGAAATTTGGGTCGTTTCCCCAAACAGCCCAAAAACATTATGCCCAAAAATTTGGATTTGATTAAAATAAAAAGGGAGGGAAAAATTTGTCCTACCTCAAAAAGTCCCTTCAGCTGTATGAACCCCAAATGTAGAAAGATTTTAAAACTCCCTGGCTAGACCTTTTTCCAAACCCATTTGGGATAAATTGGGGGTTAATCACTTTGAAAAAATCAAAACCCCCCTTGTTAAACAGAAAAATATGCCATCAAAAAAAAATTTTGGAAAACTAAATACTCGTAGGAAGAAACTATTGGGAGGGTTTACGAAAGGTTTTTCAAAGAAAAACCCCCCAGGGGCAAGGGTTTCAGCCTGAAAATTTACATCTAAGGGGGCGGGGCTACATCCAGGTTTGATCCCCGATGCCCTTTTTTTGATTCCCAAAAAAGCAACTTTGGGATTTGGGTGGGCATCTCCTGGGCGGCCCTTTTTTGGTTTGGGTGTCTTACCCCAAATTTTTAACAGGACACTTGTAAGTTTTTGGGAAAATTTAAAACTTTAGGAAGGTCACTTTTTTTCCTGTCGACCAGTTTAAGCTGGAACTCTTTTCGGCTTTCTTGCCAAATTTGGGGTTTAAGGTTTGGCCCCTTCTTAAATGAAATCCCGAGCTGTTTTTATAAGGCCTAGGGTGATGAGCTTTCCCAAAACCCCTCACTTCAGCTTTACGCGAAGACCCGGGCCTGGAAAAACCCAAAGTCCTTAAAGGGGCTCGCTTTGACTGGTTTTAATGTCAAACTTTTTTGAGGTGCGCTTCCGCTCCATTGGCTTTTAATTGGGGCAGGGGAAATTTGATCAGAAACCCTTTGTTTTGATGAACCCGATGGGGGGAACATTTCCGGTTTTCCCTTTCCCAAGCGTTCTAAACCCCATGTGCGATCTCCTTGAGCACTTGATTATTCCCCCATGAGTACCTTCCGTGGATTAGCGCTGCTTTGATGAATCAGGAAAATAATTTTTTTTGGCCCTGACATTGTCGACATGTAGGGTCATCTGATTTCCCCCCTTTGACCAGGTTGGAAAATTTAAGGGCAGAAGGGTTATATTAAACTTAAAGGGTTTAAAACTGACTCTTTTGAGGTGCCATGACCCTTTCTGGATTCCAAAGGGGAGACTTCTTCCCGTGCGTTTTTTTTCCCCGTAGTCCCCTTCCTCGTTGACCCTTTTGGACTGTTTTTGGAAATTTTTGGGGTCCTAATTTCTTCAAACCCCCTCAATTTCCCTGTCTCTCTTTGCTTTCCCCTTTTTTTTGAACCCATTTTATTTATGTTGTTTCCCCGCCCTGTTGGGGGGTTTTGTGTGTGGGCTGTTAAATTTTGATTTGAGGATTCCTTTGCCCAAGGGCTACTGCCCCCCTAACGCTGCATTTTCTGCAAATTTTTAGTTGGCGGATGTCTCCAATTTTTTGTTGGGAGTCCGCAAGCAAAGGTTATAACCTTGTTTTACCCTCTTTTATTCCTAGAGGATGGGATTTTAGAGGAAGCTTCCCGCTTTGCTTGGTGGCCCAATTTGAGTGTGACTTAAATTAGGGCCCGGTTTGGGCGCCTAGCCTTTTTTTGGTAATGATGATTTTGGCCTCCATTGGGAAAACCCAGTGTTTTGTACTGATATGTAAATCGAAGAAGCCACAGAAGCTTCGGGGAAAGAGCTTTATCGCAAACACCAGGCCTTTTACTTGTCAGGAAGCCCAAGTGGTTGGTTTTCTGCAGGCTTTTTTGTTTATTTGTTGGTTTTTCCCCTCCCCCTTTGGTCTTTCAAAGGGGTATCATACTATCCCAAGGGTTCGATGGTTCTTCTTTTTTCAGTTGGAATGGCTTTTGGGTTTGGGTGTGGTGAATTGACTTTTTTTTTGCTATTTTTTTATTTTTGCGGGAGAGGCTTTTTTTGATTTTTTTGGCTTGAAATTCATTTCCTTTGGGTGAAGCAAATTTTTTGGTTTTCCCCCTGTTCGCTTCTGTTTTTTTGTGTTTTGGGCTTCCTGGTGGGGGAAAGCATGTTGTATATCCCTGAAGGCTTTCGAGGGGGCATTTTGTATCTATTTCCCCCAGTTTGTGGAAATGTTAAGCTCATGGCGTTTCAAAAATGCCCTTCCCTTCCAAAAAAACGTATTGAAGAAATGCACAGCCATTTCTATAAATTTTCCAAAATCGATTTCCCGTTGTTGTGTATTCTTTTGTGGAGAACCCCATGGAGAAGCAATGGAAGTGCTTCACCCGCATTTTTCCAAAAATTTTTTTTGGGAAAAAGATTCATTTGCGTGGGCATGAAACATCTTGTGTGGAAATGATCCCCCTATTATTTGCAGTTCGAGCCACACCACGTAAGGTCCAGTTTCTCTGCTCTAGCTCATTGTTTTCTTCCCAAAAAACCTAATACATGTTCTACCCCCGCAGAGTCCTGAGATGCTACTTTCTGGCTGCAAATCCCAAAAAATTTATTTTCGTCAGGTATTTAGTAAATCTGGCTACCTTTACCCGGGGAAGAAGATTCTACCCTCAATCCAATTTGATTTTCGGGAGAGAACAAAATATGTCATTAAAAAAAGATATCCAAAAAAACATTTGACCCTTTTAGAAACAGCCAAAAAATTTGCTTTTCCCAAAAACTTCCTTTGGGAACAAAATTTCTCAAAACTAGGATAGAAAACCCTATATAGTAAAAATTAAATTTTCTTAAAAAACAGAAGGGCGGATCACAGCATAAGGCGATCACGTCATGCCTACAAGTGGAAAAGGGGGGATCAAAACAGAACACTACAAGGAAGACAGGAAAGTCAGCATGGGGGTTTTGGTCGAAGATTTAAAAACCCTTCCTGGACAGATTTTCTTGAAACAAAAAGCTGGACTGAAGTAAAAGAACAGGGTTTCCAAAAATACGCTAAAATCCCGATTTTAAAAAAAAATTTCCCAAATGGAAAAAGCTTGGCAATGCGCCTTCCAAAAAAACCCTTTTTGCCCAAAAATGTTTTATCTTGCATTAAATTGAAGAAAACAATGGTTCCCTAAAACCCCACACACACACACACGCAAAGCACGCCCCGGGACGCACGCACGCACGCCGAAAGCGCGCGCGCATGACTCATGCATTTCTGAAAACCGCCGCACCCTTTCCGCAACATTTTTAAAAACACACAAACACACACACACCACACACACACAAAACACACACACAAAAACCACACACTTTCGGGTCGTTAAATCAAATTAATTTGGGGAAAAAAAGTTAAATGAAGGAAAAAAAAACAACAAAAGAGAGAGAGTGGAGGGGAGGGGGGAGGGAGAGAGAACCAATCATAAAGTTAAAAATTTTTTAAAAGTGCCCGATGGGCGTTTTTGTGGTCACAAGTTAGGATTTGCCCCCCTGTTTTTGGTTTTAATTTGGGGTTGAAAGTTAGCGGGTTTTTTTAGGATCACCCCTCTGTGCCATAATTGGTGTTGCTTTTTTGCTATTTTTTTTTAGGGGTCGCCCCTCTGTGCCCCGTATCATTGGTGGTTTCTATTAGTGTTTATTTAGGATGCACCCTCTGTGTTAGTTTATTGTTGTTGCTATTAGTATTTACTTAGGATGCCCCCTCCGGGGTTAGTGTTACTGGGTTGCAAATTTGGTTTTTTATTTAGGGGTGTCCCTTTTGGGGTTAGTATTTTTGGCGTTTCTAATAGCTGTTTGTTTAGGAAACGGGCCCCTCTGTGTAGTTTTATTGGTGTTGTTTTAGCTGTTTTTTTAGGATCGCCCCCCTGTGTCAGTATTATTGGTTTTTTGTTATTTGTGTTTTTTTTTGGATCGCCCCTCTGTGCCGTATTATTGGGTTGCTTTTAGCTGTTTTTTTTAGGATTGCCCATCAGTAAAAGCATTTTACAACCTGGGTCATTTGTCCTCAACCAGTTTTGGCGAAATGACCCAGGTTTTGGTTTAAAATTTCTGTTCTTGAAAGTAAGAACTTCAATAACCAAAAATAAAGGGTTATTAAAACAAACTTTCTGTGTTGGGGTTTTTCCGTTTTTTAATAATTTAAATTTTCTAAACTTTTTTGATTTTGTTTTTGTTTCTTTCCGTGTTTTTCCTGGTCATTTTAAAATTTTAAAAACCCAAAATCTTCTTTTTTGGAAAAAACCATTTTTTTCGCACCCACAATCCATGATTACGTTAACTTTTGTCAAAGTCAGTTGAGGGTTTAATGTTAAATTCATGCAGATTCTTTCATATGCATTAGTGTCCATTGGGCTGAGAAATGGATTAAACGCGTTGTCGTTAGGGAGGGGCACTTGTAGTTCAGTAGTATATGTCTGTACTGGTAATAAACATGAAAGTTATATACTGACCTTACTAAAATTAGGATGGTTTAATGGTTTGCATATGAAACACCACAGCCAGTAGTTGCGCAGTAATGGCAAATTAACTGATTCTGGAAAAAAGCCATAGGGCGGGATGACCATGCTGATGGCACTCTGTCACTCTTTATTGGCGGATTTAAATATTTAGTTAGTGGGTTTACAAGTCTGACTTGGAAGCCATATGATTCATCTACTATTTGCATAATGTCTTTAGTTTACAGCAACTTTTTTTCCTCCCCACACTTTCGTTTATCTGTAACATTTTTATTTATTTTTTTTTTTTTTTTTTTTTAAATTTTATTTTCCAGTTTCTCCATCTTCAAACTCCCTCCCCTCAAGTTCAAATCTTTGCCAGACAGTTCAGTTGTTGGCCTGCGCTTGTTTTTTCCCCACTATTAGATTGTTCGTCTATGTATTTGTCTGACTTTATTCAAGTTTAAAAGGCTGTGCCAGTCTTGAATAAAAGTTACTCTGTGTTAGGTTTCCTTATGGGAGCAAAACATGCCCACTTGTTTACTGTTTATCGTTTACTGTTCCCTACCTCATTTCATTTCCGAATGAAAGAACCTCTAGAAGTTTAACCTAAAGATCAAATAATGATATTACCTATAGAAGTTTAATCTAAAGATCAAATAATGATAGTACCTCTAAAATGTTAACTTAAAGATCAAATAATGAAGGTATCTCTAAAAGTTCAACCTAAAGATAAGATCAAATAATGAAAGAACGTCTAGAAGTTTAACCTAAAGATCAAATAATGATAGTACATGTAGAAGTTTAACCTAAAGATCAAATAGTGATAGTACCTCTAGAAATTCAACCTAAAGATCAAGTAATGATAGTACCTCTAGAAGTTAAACTGAAGATCAAATAATGATACTACCTCTAGAATTTTAACCTAAAGATCAAATAATGAAAGAACCTCTAGAAGTTTAACTAAAGATCAAATAATGATGTAAAAGTAGAAGTTAACCTAAAGATCAAATAATAAATAGTACTCTAGAAGTTCAACCTAAAGATCAAGTAATGATTGTACCTCTACAGTTTAACTGAAGATCAATAATGATTACCTCTAGGAGTTTAACCTACAGATCAGATAATGATATGTATGTCTAGAGTTTAACGTAAAGATCAAATAATGAAAGTACCTCTAGGAGTTTAACCTAAAGATTGAATAATGATATACCTCTGGGATTTAACCTAAAAATCAAATAATGATAGTACCTGTAGATTTTAACATCGTTGAATGTAACCCCTTCTTGGCTTTGTTACTGTATTAGTTGTTGTGTTAATTACAAGGGAAATAATTAAGTAAAACCCCAAACAGGTGTTTTCGTGAGGGGAGGGGTCAGGCGGCAGCTCGTGGTCACGTGACACCTGGACACGGTCATCACCAAGCCCTGGTGCTGGATGCGGTCACTGGCATCGCCCAAGGCTGACGTCGGCATCAAGGTAACGTCTCCCCCCCCCCATCCCTCCTTGCTCCTCCACTCCCCAAGCCCTCTGTCCCAGACTGCCTCCTCCCACCCTGAGCCGCCTCAACACCCTCCCCCCCCCCCCCACCCCCACCCCACCCCTCTGTCTGACAACACTCCCGAAGGCTGCCCATCCTTAGCTGATGACGTGATGATGATGTTTGATGATGATTTGTTGTCATTGCTATTTTTGTTGTTACTACTACTACTACTTCTACTACTACTACTGTCTACTACTACCACTACTACTACTTTTTAATTCTCTCATCTTAGCTAAAAATTCATTCTTTCCATCAGCTTAAAATCATGCACAGTTTTAGTTTCAAAACGTAGTGGTTTGGGCGTAGTGTATAGGACTAGTCCCCCACGCAGTTGACGCCTCCTTGATGAAACTGAAACTGAACTGAAACTACTATTACTACTACTACTACTACTACTACTACTACACTACTACTACTACTACTACAACTACATTTGTGATGATGATGACGATGTTGATGATGGTGATGATGATGATGAACTTGTAAAGCACCTATCCTCGGCTAGAGACCGCTCTTAGCGCTTTACAAATTCACACTCGTTTATGATGATGATGAAACTCTTCATCCTATCATTATATCTTATTATTATTTTCATTTTTTATCACTGTCCGTTGTTGATGAATCAATCTTGTTTTTTGAGAGAGAGAGATAGATAGATAGAGAGACACAGAGAGAGATACAGGGACGCACACACACACACACACGGTAGTACGCACGCACGCACGCACGCAAGCATGCACACACAGTGCGGGCGCATTTCATGCATATGCACACATTCTCATGAATGGGGGCTTAAGATTAATGAAGGAAAACAAAAATTGTTATTTTCACGAAAACATATCATAAAATACCCCCTTTCTTCAAATATGGTTCTCATATTGTACAGATTACAAGCCAGGTCATTTTTCATGAAAATGGTAAGTTCGCAAGTGCACAAGAACAAGCCAACAAGCACTGCACCCCTGAGAAGGACAAGTACAGGTTACAGAGCTGAAACCAGCTGTTCTGACGCACCTTTATGCTGATCGCACCACATCAACTTATGGCGATGAAGTGTGGTTTCCTTATGCAGATCACCACCAAAAATCAACTTATGGCGATGAAGTGTGGTTTCCTTATGCAGATCACCCAACATCAAATTATTTGGCGATGAAGTGTGGTTTCCTTATGCGGATCACGACATTTAAACAGCTCCTACATTTCCACCTTTTTCCAAAAGTCTATCCCAAGCGTTCCCTCATGAAAGAAAAAAGAAATTTTTTTTGCAAGAACCTTCCAGGCCAACAGAAAGAGGCCCATGAATCTCCCAGCACTAAAAGAAATGGGTCGTTTCCCAAACAGCCTACAAACATTATGCCAAACATTAGGATTCTGATTACACATAAAAAAGCAGACAATTCGTCCTCCCCCAAACAGTCATACAGCAGTATGAACCGAAATGTAGAAAGATCTAATACTCCATGGCTAGACTTTATCCAAACTATTCTGCATAAATTGGGAATTAATCACATCTAGAAAAATCAATCCACCCTTGATATCAGAACAAAATATGCCATCAAAAAGAAATTGGAATCTAAATACATCGTAGGAAGAAACTCTAGGGAGAGCTTGACAGCAGGTCTTCAGAGAAGAAACCCCTCAGACAAGTGTTTCAGCCCTGAACTCCTTACACTCTAAGGGGGCCGGGCTACATCCAGGTCATGACTCCCAGATGCCCTTCTACTGATTCAAACCAGCAACTTTGGGATGGGTGGGCATCTCAAGGCGTGCCTTTTTAGATGGATGTCTTACCCCACTACTAACAGGACACTTGTAAGTTGGAAATTTAAGCTTTAGGAAGGTCACTTTTGTTCCTCGTCGACCAGATCAAGCTGGAACTCTTTTCGGCTGCCTCTGCCATTGGGTTCAAGGTTCTGGTCCTCTTCTTACCTGAAATCCCGAGCTGTTTCATAAGGCCATAGGCTGATGAGCATACAAATCCCCTCACTTCAGCTTCTACAGCGAAGACCCGGGCCTGGAAGCCGAATGTCCTCAAGCTGCTCGCTAGACTGGTATACTGCTCAATCTTGTAGAGGTGCGCTTGCTCCATTCGGCTTTCAATGGCACAGAGAATTTGATCAGAATCATTTGTTTTGATGAACCTGAGTGGAGAACAATATCCGGTCTCATGCCACCATGCAGTACTAACCGCATGTGCGATCTCCTTGAGCACTTGATTATTCCTCCATGAGTACCTTCCTGGATTAGCGCTGCTTTGCATGAACTCAGGATATATTTGTTTGCCGTGACATAGTCGACATGTAGGGTCATCTGATTTCCCCCATTTGACCAGGTTGGAATTCAAGGGCAGAAGGGTTATTAAATCTAAGGATGAAGCTGACTCTTAAGAGGTGCCATGCACCATACATGATTCCAGTGAGACTTCTTCACAGTGCGTTTTTCCACGTAGTCCACTTCCTCGTTGACCTTGCTGGACTGCTTTCTGGATTCTCTTGGCGTCCCCTACTTTCTTCACCTCCTCAATTACCATGTCTCTCTTTGCTTTCCCTTTGCTTTTGACCACCATTTTATTTATGTTGATCCCAGCCCCTGTCTGTGGGTCTGTGTGTGGCTGTTAATTCCTTGATCTTGAGGATTCCCTTTGCCAAGTCTACTGCCTCCCTAACGCTGCATTTCTGCCAGTTTTTAGCTTGGCCGGACTGATCTCACAACTTTTTTCGTTGGAGTCCGCAAGCATGGTTAGTAACCTTGTTTTACCCACTTTATATTCCTCGAGGATGGATTTTAGAGGAAGCTTCAGCTTTGCTTGGTGGCAATAGAGTGTGACGTCAGTGAGACCTGGTGGGACGCCTAGCCATTTCCTTGTGTAAAGATGATTTTGGCCTCCATTGAATCCACAGTGTTAGTACTGATATCGTAAATCAGAAGAAGCCACAGAAGCTTCGGGATGAGCATGATCTGCAAACACCAGACCTTGTACTTGTCAGGAAGCCCACGCTGGTCTGTTATCTGCAGGCTTTCTTCTGTCATTTGCTTGGTTTCCTCTCCCCTCTTTGTGTCTTTCAAGGAGTCATCATACTACCTCCCAAGGTGTTCGACTGGTTCTTCTGTTACAGTTGGAATGGCTTGGTTGGCTGTGGTGAACTTGACTTTTTTTTTGCTATTTTTCCTTTCTGCGAGGAGAGGCTTTGTGATTTCTTTGGCTTGAAATTCATCCTGGATGAAGCAACTTATTGGTCCACCTGCTTCGCTTCAGTATTTTGCATGTTTGGTCTTCCTCGGTGGAAAGCACTGTTGTATCATCCATGAAGGCTTTCAGAGGGGGCATTAGTATCTATTCCCCGAGATCTGCTGGACCTGTACAGCTCATGGCAGCTTTCAAGATGACTTCCATTGCCAACACAAACAGTATTGAAGAAACTGCACAGCCCATTGCTATACAATTTTCCAGATCGATCCAGTCTGTTGTGTATTCTTTTGTGGAGAACCTCATGGAGAAGCAATGGAAGTGCTTCACCAGCAGTTCTCCAATATTTTTGGGAAATGATACATCGCGAGGGCCAGCTGAATCATCTTGTGTGGAACTGATCCATATGTATTTGCCAGTTTCGAGCCACACCACGTCAAGGTCCAGTTTTCTCTGCTCTAGCTCATTGATTGCTTCCCAAATCATAACTACATGTTCTACACCGCCAGAGACGCCTGAGATGCCTACTTTCTGGACTGACAAATCCAAATACTCATTTTCTGTCAGGTATTTAGTCAGTCTGGCTACCATGACGGAGAAGAAGATTCTACCCTCAATCCACTCTTGATATCGGGAGAACAAAATATGTCATAAAAAATGATATCAAAATACATAGACTTCTAGAAACAGCCAAAAAGTAGCATTCCAACACTTCACTTTGGTAACAAAATTTCTCAAAACTACGGACTAGAACCATATATAGTAAACATTAAGTACTAAGAACAGAGACGTGATCACAGCATAAGTCGCATCAGCGCTCATGACCTACAAGTGGAAAGGGGTCATCAAAACACGAACACTACAAGAGAAGACAGGAAATGCTCAGCATGTGGTGTGGTCGAAGATGAAAGCCACTTCCTGGACAGATTTTCTAGATACAAAATGCTGCGACTGAAGCTAAAAGAACAGCTATCCAAAGATACGCTAAATCCAGATTTGCAAAACCTATGCCCAAGTGAAATGCTAGGCAATGACGACCTACAAATTCATATTGCCAAATATGTTCATCATTGCATTAACTTGAAGACAACAATGGTTCCCTACACACACACACACACACACGCACGCACGCACGCACGCACGCACGCACGCACGCACGCGCGCGCGCATGCACTCATGCATGCATGCACACACGCACGCACGCATGCACCAACATACTCACACACACACACACACACACACACACACACACACACACACACACACACACACACACACACACACATACAGATCGTCTAATATCACTTAATGCGGAAAGACGTTAAACTGAAGACAACAACAACAACAGAGAGAGAGAGAGAGAGAGAGGGGGGAGGGAGAGAGAACCAATCATAAAGCTTAAAAATTAAACTGTGCCAGATGACAGTTTTGTGGTCACAAGTTAGGATCGCCCACCTGTGTTGGTATTATTGGTGTTGATGTTAGCTGTTTATTTAGGATCACCCATCTGTGCCAGTATTATTGGTGTTGCTATTAGCTATTTATTTAGGATCGCCCATCTGTGCCAGTATCATTGGTGTTGCTATTAGCTGTTTATTTAGGATCGCCCATCTGTGTTAGTATTATTGTTGTTGCTATTAGCTATTTACTTAGGATCGCCCATCTGTGTTAGTGTTACTGGTGTTGCTATTAGGTGTTTATTTAGGATCGTCCATCTGTGTTAGTATTATTGGCGTTGCTAATAGCTGTTTGTTTAGGATCGCCCATCTGTGTCAGTATTTTTGGTGTTGTTATTAGCTGTTTGTTTAGGATCGCCCATCTGTGTCAGTATTATTGGTGTTGTTATTAGCTGTTTGTTTAGGATCGCCCATCTGTGTCAGTATTATTGGTGTTGCTATTAGCTGTTTGTTTAGGATTGCCCATCAGAGAACAGCATTTTACCAATCCTGGCTCACTTCGTCCTCAACCAGTTTCGGACGAAGTGACCCAGGATTGGTAAAATGCTGTTCTCTGACAAGTAAGACTTCAATAACCAAAAATAACGATTATCTACAAACAAACATACTGTGTAGGGTTATCCGTTTTCAATACTAATTTACTAAACTTTTCAGATTTCAGTTTTTGTTTAATCCTGTGTTTTTCCTGGTCATTTTCAATAACATCATTTTCACGCAAACATTCTTCAATGAGTCTCGTCTTTCATGTGAAATAACACTACAGTCTTTAACTGTTCTCTAAAGTCTTTAAAACTGAGTT
>CM031611.1:69630430-69725672 GCA_018398815.1 Conus ventricosus
CAACTAAAAAAACTCTGACGTTTTACCCTTGTTCATTTTTCATAGTATTTTGATTTTTGCGTTTACTTTTTAAATGAAGTGCGCAGAAAATTAATAAGAAGAAGATATGTACAAGATTAATTTAAAAAATAATCTTATTTAAAAATTTGGAGGTTAACCCATTTAGGTTAAAGCAAATAACTGAACTTCAAAGGAAATAGAAAGGACTTGGATGTATAGGTTACAGAAAGAAATATGCTAAAGCTTTAAATACTCTTTCTTATGTAATTACTGGCTCATCAGCTGTAGCTAGCGTAAAGTGCTGGGTCTGTGTTGCTTTTTTAGCTGCTGGGGCTGGGGCGCCAGCCTCTTCAGCATTAGGGGGCCTTTGGTTTAGGGTTAGGGCCCTGTCTATGATTGAAAGTGCTGTTTTAAAAAAATTTAACTCCAAAATTTTACAAAAGCACATGCCATTGTTGCCCTAGCAGCAGCAAAACTTTGTTCATTAGATTAAGAATAAGCAAATCTTTTCAGGATGAAAACATACGGACAAAAAGAATTTCAGAGCTTATGGCCGATGGTGAGGATTACAGCGGCAAAAAATTGAACTTCAAAAGGAGTGGAGAAAGACGTTTACTTCACGAAGGGTTTAGACACTGATGAAATTTAAACAGAACATTGAAAAACAAACAAAAGGGATGGTTTAAGCCCAAAATAGGCCAAAAAAAATAAGTTTAACAAAAAAAAAGTTTAGCAAAAAATAAATACTATTTTTTTTTGTTAACTCACTGTGTTTGGTGGGACAACTTGCAGCTCTTCACGAACAAAGGATCTTTTGGGGGCGGGCTTTTTAGAAGGAGAGTCTCTCTTAAATAATACATGGGAGGGTTTGTTTTCATGATTCTTTTCAACTTCATATACATCTACGCTCCTTTAAGGTCTTGTGGCTCTAATTCTAACATCACTCTCCCTCTCCAGGAGCATAAAAGTATTTTAAACTTTTAGTCTAAACGGCAAGAGTTTTTGAGTCCCCTGCGCATCTTATTTATGCTAATTTTTTTAATTTGATTGCGTTTACTGGTTTAAGGCCTGTTGCTTTAAATTCTTCATTGTTCATGGCGGGGTAAGACTGCTGGCAACCTCCTAACCCATTCGTGTTACGCGTTCTGTCCAAAATTTTCTCTGTGATATTGATAGGTAAACAAAAGAGAACAGGAAAACCTTCATTTGGGCCACCTTCGCCCTCAACCAGTTTCGGGCGAAGGGGGCCCCAGAATAAAGGTTTTCTGTTCTCTGACAAGTAAGACTTCAATAACCAAAAAATAACGATTATCTACAAACAAAATACTGTGTAGGGTTATCCGTTTTCAATATAATTTACTAAACTTTTCAGATTCAGTTTTTGTTTAATCCTGTGTTTTCTGGTCATTTTCAATAACATCATTTTCACGCAAACATTCTTCAAATGAGTCTCTGTCTTTCAGTGAATAACACTACAGTTTTTTAACTGTTCTCTAAAGTCTTTTAAACTGAGTTATATTTTGGCATAAAATCCACACACTTACCCCAGCTTGTCTTCCGCTGAAAGCTAGTTTCGACAAAGTGTTTCTCTTTTAACTATGTCTCTTTCTGCCGAACAGTCATCTATAAAAATAGTGTTGCGTTCCTTCAACAAGTCTTAAAACTTTTTCAAAACACTCACTCAGTTTATTGCTAGGATTAACTAAATATATGTCATCATCTGTCATAAAAACCTTCTATCATGATATGCTTTTTTCCATTTAGTGTTGGACAGAAACCACAATTTGATTAAAATTATAGCGATAAACTGTTTGTAATAGTCTAGGACAAATATTTTTTTTCCACAACCAGTCTGCCCAAAAAATCAATGAGCAATGAGGAGTTTTTGTCATAAAGTTAACTGCTCCATGGTTTTATAAAAGAATTTAATCAAATCCAGTTATTATTTTTATCATACTCTCCTTTCAAAACTTGTTCAGTATAATAAACCTACGAGGCTAAATGTGTAAGATTATTAAATTTTCAGTTCTGTTAAGTTGTTTCTATTTAAGTCAACATTGATTTTTTTTGCTTGTTGTTATGATCTTATTCCTCGCATTGGAAGAACGACGATGGTAACGTTTAAGGCTTTTAAACGTTCTAAGTTTTCCCAGTTTAATATTAATTCCTTTTATAAGGTCATCACTAACGCCCAAAACCCCCATCCCTCTCCACATCTTTAAAGACAGAAATTTCAAATTCATTGTGAACGTGTCTCCTAATTTTTTGCCCGGGGAAAAAACTGTAATTTTGTAGAAGCTTTTTTTACAACTGTTTCTTTTCTGTGGAGGATGTACTGTTTTTTCCATACGGCGTTATTTCAATTTCTTTCCGACTATTGTCGTCCGGCATAAGACTTACATGTAAAGGGCCAGAGTTTGAATACTTTTCTGAAACTTTTTGACGGCTAAAATATTTTAAATGGGCTTATGAATTCAAATTTTATTTCCCATTCTAAATATGGTTCTAAGTGCCATTTGCTGTCAGGTTTTCGAACTATTTTATATTCTTACTGGCCGCATTTTTGCTTCTACATTGCGTAGTTGTTCTAGTTTAGGAAACTTTTTGTTGTCGCCACCTCTTTGCGTTTATAATCACCCTCTTTAGTGTACTCAAAACCATACAAAGCGCCTATCTCACCGTTTTGTTCAAAGGGCCGCAACGTCTGCAAGGTCTTTTAATTCTAAAGTTATACACCTTACAGGCGCTAATGTAACTCTGGTTCTTCTGGGCCCCCGCGACATTTTTTGAACAACTTATTATTTTATTTCCAAAACAATGTGTAGGTTATCACATTTCACAACTTTCCCGCTTTGTCTTTGATTTTTATATTAAATGATCCAACCTCCCCCAAACTAATCTTTTAAACTGTAAATTAGGGAATTGTATAATTTTTATATCGCATATGCAGCTTTCCCTGATGGAAGAGCTCTTAAAACAGTTGAGGGCCTTCCGTCATATAAGTTTTCATCAGTGCTCAGCTCATCCAAATGAACATAGAGTAATGAATGTAATGCAAGATCGAGCGGACTTTCCCCCTCATAAGTAGTTTGGGTTGGTGTAAAATCTAAATTATAATTGTTAGCTGTAAAGCCTAACATTTTAGCTAGTTCTTTATCAAAATAGTAACCAAATTCTTCTTCAGGCTTGAAAGTTAACATTTTTTTTAGATTGCATTGTTAAGTTTGAGAGTAATGTCGAAGTTACTCATTGCTTCTTTTAGTGAGCAAAACCCGTAATAACCCTCAGCATTGTTAATGGCTAACAATGTTCCTGCAATTTTCAATTTTTTGAATCTTTTATTCTTCCTGGATTCACTTATATTAAACCATACGACTTTGTAAATATTTCATGAAGTGCAACCATTTTGGCTCCGCATTCGTTTTATCAATAGCATGTTCTAAACGAAGGACGGGCTTGAGTTGTTATTGTTACAAACATTTTTAAAACAATTAAAATTGAGTGCATTCAATATACTGGCGCAAAATATTCTGTTGGGCCGCACTACAATCTTAAAAATATAGCAACTGGACACCCTCGACATTGCTGTGGGCCCGACTGCCTCTTTTTATAAAAAGGTGAGTACTCCATTGAAGAGCTATTCTTAACCCCCCTATTGAAAAAGAGCACATCCATAAAGCGTGGTTTTGTCTTCCGATGCAGTTTTATCAGAACCAGTTAAACTTGCTGTGTCTTGTGCATCAACTAGGTGTGGAGTGGCGTATGCTGATCACTTAAATCATCCTGTTCCTTTGGTGAGGTCAGTGTACAGATTTCATTTCTATTAAAACCTTCAGAGTATTTTGTCTGAATTGCAAGCACCATTACCCAAAAGACAAACCCTTTAAACCATTCAGCAACAGAATAGACATGAAGGCTTTTGAAAGGATCTGTAACGAATTTAATTTTTAACATCAAGACAGACTTAGACAAAAGTTGGATCCTAAACATGGTCTAGGCACCCCTCATTTTTGGGGCGTTCACAGAAAGGATAATATGACTGGCATACCTTTCAAATCTTTCTTTTCAGGCATAACTGCGAGCCCGGGGCCATAGAGCAAGAGCATAAACAGCATGGACAACATTTAAACTAGACACTTCTAAGGGCCTAACTAGGCGGGAATAGAAGAAATAATCGACTCTATTCGTACTTACGTTTGGTGTTTGCTAGGCTGCAAACACAGGCAAGATTTAAGCATAACTGATCCTTCTACTGGCTTTGACGCGCAAAAAAAAAATACTTAGCAATTAGAGGACGCCATTAATTCTACAGTTGATTTACCTTCAAAATATTCAAAAGGGCCAACATGTTTTACAATACGCAGATCGAAAGTTTGACTTTGCTGTTGGGAAATGGTTTTACATGCTGCCTTCTGACCTCAGACTCCAGATAGGTACAATAATAAACTATAATAATGAAATCTTATTGCGGCAATGAACAGAAGGTTGGGAAAAAAGACATAAATTTTGGGCCAGTAAAATTTCAAACAAAAAAAGAAACCCAAAGATTAAGTCATCCAATTCCCGAAGTCCAAACCCCAAAGTCATTGAAGACTCAGCAAGCTTGCGGACTCTGTTCGCGATGACATGATATGAAAAGACAGCGCTTGTTTTTGGGATTAACTGGCATAGGATTACTTGGTCTTTTTCTTACTAAATATTTAACCCAACTATTAAGAGAACTAATGTCCATAAGTGCTCGGCCATAAACCCAAACTACTTTGCTTGCAGTAGACAAAAGCCAGCTAACAATCCCCCCTAATATGCCAGGTAAAGAGTCTATAGCTTTACTGGCTAATTTTTTAATAAACCCGCAAGATGATCAAGCTGTTTTTTTACCCTGATTTATCAGGTGGAGGCGATGGCGGTGGAGGTACTGAACTTTGGCCCCCGCCCCCTGTAATAGCCATACCAGTGTACTTATTGCAAATCCCAAGGCTGTTATAACGCTTACTATGTGACTCCTTGCTCTCTAAACAGCGTTTTTATTCGTTCTGCTAGCGTTGTGTCTTTATATAAAATTTTTCGGAAATTTTTCTTTATTCTATTTACTTGAGTTCGTAATTGGTCTCGGTTAGTAGTTAGCACTTCTAGTCTTGCTGATCTTTCTTGTTCAAGATCTTTAGTCTTTGGGTTTTCTTTCTTTAATATCTGCCTAAGTTTGGCGTCATCAGCCTCAACGAGTTTTTCTTTTTCTCTTTTTATATGCCCATCTAGTTCACCTAGTTTTGCTAAATTTTTTTTAAAAATTTCGCCTCTGAGGGTTTCTTAAAGCTTTATAAAGGGGCCCCCAATTTTCTCCCCGGGGTACCGGGGGAGTCGGGATGGGCCCTTAAGGGCCGGGTTTTTTTCTGAAAAACGGGTTTCTGCTTCTTTTGCATTTATTTTTTAAACTGCCATTAAATTTAAATTCTTTAATTTCCCATTTTTTGGTTTTGGGTTTAGCTTTTTGGGGAAATTCCTGCGGGGTTTTTTTGAATTTTAGCAACGCACCCCTATCTAATTTCGGTCAAAAAAGGGCCCAAGGCGATTTTAAATCTTTCACACTGATTTTTGTAAAAATTGTACTTTTGGGGGCTAAAAACTTTGATGGGTCGGGTTTAGTTTAAGCCAAACCCAATTTTTCCCCTTAAACTTTTTTTTACAAAACAAATGACCAACTTCTAATCAAAATCAGGGGGGGGGCAAAAAATTTCGGGAGTTCTTGTTAAACTTTTTGAAAATGTTTCGCCCGTATTTGCTGTTAATTCACGCTGAAATGAGAGCATTGAGCGATGCGGGTTTTTAAAGGGGGTCATTTCACTCAGGGTCGTCTCCGGGATCAAAAACACAAATTTTTTCAGCTTAAATCCCTCCCAAAAATTTTTAAAAAATTAAAATTTTTTATTTTGCTTCAAAAAAAAGTCACAAGCACATGGCTCGTTTCCTTAACCCCATAGAAGACTGAAAGAACCCCTTGGCGTAAAGGGGAAATAAGGGGGACAATTACTGTTCCAAAAAAACCCATCACTTTGATCCCGAAAAAATTTTTTAAGAAAAATTTCCAACCTGGGAGCAAATGACAAAATTGTGCCACCCGGGCGCGTTTTAAAACTTTAAAAAGTACCAAATTCAACAACAGCCCCAAAACCCGGACTTTGACAGAATCGGGGGCGGGGCAATCGTTAAAAAAAATTCTATAAAACTTGGGGGCAAGAAAAAATTTTCTTTAAAACCTCCCAACATATTTTTTAACCTTTTCTAAACTAGGGCAAACCCGGGCAAATTTAAAGGGCTTGTTTTTGCTTTTTAAAGGGAAAAGAAAATGAAAAGCACAAAAACCAAAGAATAGGTGCCCCCCAAAGTTTCAAAAGAGGGGAAAAAAAAATTTTTGGCGGTAAATTTTGCTTTTTGGAAATCGTTTTTTTCCATCCCTTAGATTTTGGGGTTGTTAAAAGCGCATGCCCAAAACTTTAAAGGGAGCTTTAAAAACAGACTTCATATAAAACCAAAATTTTTTAACAAAATACAAACGAGTTACAGATCAACAGACACCGAAGCCAAAAAGTAAGTTTTTTCTGAAAACACAAAGAGTTTGACGTTGTTACAACCCAAAATTTAGCAAGGCAGATTGAGCACCAAAAACACCCAAAATTAGAAATATATTACAAAAGAGTGATTCACCCATACAACATTCCTAGAAAAAAGGGGGCAAACACTATAGGGAATTTTATTTTTAAAGCGTCTCAGCAAACGCTTAAAGGTATTTTATTGCTGTTTTGAAATGAAAACCCTTTCAAAAGAGGAATAAAAAAAAGTTTTTTAACCCAAAAATTTAACGAAAGTACAATTTTTCGTTTGGGGGCAGCCCAAACCAAAACAGCTAGGGGTTTAAAACCCTTTATAAACTTTTAAATGAAAATAAAAACGTTTGGGGGTGGGAGGTGTGGGAAACCAACATTTGCCTTGTGGCTAAAAAATCAAACACCTTCACATTGTAAGCCCTTGATGAAAAATTTAACAAAAAAATTTAACGTTTTAGGGATTGACCAAGGCAACAGGGGTTTAACCCTTTAATGGAACGGGAAAACTGTGAGAGACTAATAAACATTCAAATTGTTTAAAGAAGAAGAAGCCGAAAAACCCGTTTAAATGTCCATTTTTTTTTTATTAAAATGAGCCCGCGAATTTGAAGCTAACAGATTAAAAACCTTAGTATACTAAATTATTTTTTTCTTTTTATAAAAAGCATGCCCCGTTCGGGTTTTACCCAAAATGTGCCTACGCCCCCCAAAAAGGGGAATTTTAGAACCCCCCACTAACAAAAAAACCCTTCAGTTTAAACCAAAAATTAAAAAAAATGCAGCAAGTACAAATAAAAAGCCCTTTTCAAAAACAGAAAAACCAAAACAAAGGGAATTCTGCGCCTTTAAGGGCTGTTACTATGTAATACTTTGGGGATCGACTATAAGTGCCCTATCAGCAGGAACGGTTTTTTTCCCCTTAGCAACGGCATAGGCGCACCCGAACTTTTCCTCTAGGAGGGTTTTTTCTTTACTCTTTGGCCCATTTCCCTTAGCTGTAAGTGAGCTGGCCAAAAAAATTAAAAAATAAACCCCAAAAACACACAGCTATGGTTCAAAAAATAACAGCTAAACTTAGTTCTTTAAAAGACAAAAAATAAAGCGCCTTTTTTTACTCAAACATCACGGATTTAAGAATTTAAAACGTTTAAAAGGCCGATTTTGGACTAAAAAAGACAAAAGTTTGTCTTCAAAGAAAGGCGAGGGCAAGTTTTTTTTCAACCCGCCAGACCCCAGGGAAAAAAAAAGGAATGCTTAAAAAAAATAAACGAAAAAATTAAAATCGTTTTAAACACTCACATTTTAAAAATGCCAAAGGGGGGTTTTTTAAAATTTTTGTTTAAAGAGCCCCAACGCAAAAAAAAACCCTTGATTAAAGGTTCGATTAAGTATTTTTTTTTAATTTTAAAAAAAAAATTTTGGGGTTAAAAAAAAGAAAAACAGGGATGGCTAAGATATAATGAAGGGCAAGACGAATTTTTGGGAAGGGAAAGCTCGAGAGAGAGCGTTTAACAAAAGGGCCCGAATTGGGTTTGATTTTAAAAAATCATTTACCCAAAAAAACAAAAGGGAAGCGTTGTTTAAGCTTATTTCCCAAATTCCAGGGAAACTAACAATAGACCCCGGGAAAAATTTAAATTTTGCGTTTTAAAACGACTAAGAAAAAATAAATGAAGAAAATCAAGAAATCTGGGTCTCCAAATAAACAGCAGACTATTCTTTCTCAAATGACCCTTAAAACCCCCCGGTTTTTGGGGGAACCAAAATGCTTTCAAAAGGGTTTTACCCCGCCGGCCTTAAAAAAAGCTAAAATGAAGGGTCTGGTTGGGTCAGGGGGGGGGGGGGGGGGGGAAGTCTTAGAGATTAGTTAAAACCAAGGGGCTAAAGTATGGGACCGATTTTAAGGGGAAGGGGTTTTCATTCCGCTTTTTCCCCTCACTGGGGAGCGAAAAAAGCATTTTAAAAAACCCCCAAAAAACAAAACGACAAAATGTTTTCCAAAAGGGTGCGTTCTTTCAAGGGGCACAACCAAGGCCGGGGGGGGCCATAGGGGCCGGGGAAGGTTTTCTTAAAATATGGGGAAACGGGGGGCCAAAGGTCCCCTCAAAAGGAAAATTCATTTTGTTAAAATGTAGAAAATTTAACGGGTTTTTTGGGAAAACAAAACAACCCCAAAATGTTTGTAAAAAACCTGGGATGGGAAACAAATTTTGCCAATTTTAAAAAGGGCCAAAAAGGGGGAACAATGGGAAAAAAAGGGGTTGGGGGGGGGCTTAAACTACCGAATTTGGGAGAGGGGGGCCCCCTTTTAAAAATTGGGGGAAAAAGCAAAAATGGGAAAACCGATTAATTAGCGCCCCAACTTCAAAAGATCCCCTGGCAAAACCAAATTCGTAGAAAAAATTTTTTAAAAAAAAAAATGTTTAACGTTCCCCTTTTTCCGCCCCGGGGCAAATAAAAACATTGGGAAAAATTCTGTAACCCGAAGACAGAAAATAACTACCCCCCGCCAGGACTAAATTAGTTTTAAGAACTGGAAACGGCTGCAAACAAGTCCATACTATTTACGCCGACTTTCGAGTTTGCTAATTTTTCCCTTTTAAAAAGGGCCCGCGCCACAAAAACTTCGAAAAACAGTCTTAAGAAATCACAATTTTTTATTTTTAAAAAAATTTTTAAAGGGATGGCGATTTTCCCGAACCAGAAATTTTATAGAAGGGCCAGATGCTGCGAAACCCTTCTTAAAAAGCATGCCCCCCCAAATTCGTAAAGCCTGTTCAAAAATCCCAAACTTAACTGAAATTTAAATGGCGCCTGAAGACCAAAAACAGTAAGACCCCAGCCACGCATTGTTGGATTTTTTTGGGTTTAAAAGCTAACGCCCAAGGTGTAAAAACCCCCCAGTAAGGACCATGACCCCATTTGTGGGGAAATTTAGAGGTGCAGGCACAGTAAATGCAATTCAACTAAAAAATTTTAACCAAAGACATGGAACGCCTGTAAAACTTTCACAACTTTCGAGGTTTTCGCTCCACCTTATAATGCAAGCAGTAACCAGCGCCTCGGGGGGGGCTGCATTGCCATTTATCAGAAAAGTACATGTGCTTTTTTTCTAAATAACAAGCTTTTTTTGACCCAAGCCAAAACCTGATGGGTTCCTTAAGTCACTGGCCCAAGGGTTTTAAAAAACCCCCAAAAACCAAAGAAAAATTTGGGCTCCCAAATCTTGTTAGAAAATGGCTTTACCCTTTTTATATATTAAAAAGTTTGGGGAAAAGGTTTTATTTAAAAACACTTCCCCCTAAAGGCCGTTTTTTTCTATCTTAAGGAAAGGGGCAAACAGTGGGAATTTTTGATTACCAGCAAAGCCCCAAGGGTGCGTGGGAAAAATTAGAGGGTTTTAAAGTGGAACTATCATTACTCCTATTTAAAGGCAGATGTATGTTTGTTGGCGGACGTTTTGAAAATTATAGAAGACCTGCATGAAACAATTTTTGCTTTGGGTCCCCCGCAATTTCATTCTGCGCCCGGGGGGATTGGGAAAGCTTTCTTAAAATTTACAGGGGTACAGATTTATTTATTGCTGATTTACCAATGATTCAGATGATTGAAAACGGATTGCGCGGGGGGAAATTTTTATGGGTTTGCATCATTACTGAAAAAGGGAAACAACAAATACTTAAAAAACGACTATTAAACCCCGGGAAAAGGTCAAAATATCTTAAAATTTTTTAGAAGCAAAAAAATCTGTAAGGATGGGGAATGGGGCCCAAACCCCGTTTTCCAACCCAAAAATGTACACAGGCGGAACCGAAAAATTTCAAAAGGCATTTTAAAATGGGTTTGGGGATTTGGCGCCTGTCACAGCGCCGGGTTCATTTTAGAAGTTAATTTGAATACCCCATGAAACCCCTGACCCCGCAAAAATGACTATCCATTAGCCCGCAAAAAAGTCTAAAGAGGATCCCCAAAAGAGCCACCTAAAAAATTTGCCCAAACTTTGGGGGAAAAAAAAAAAAAGTCTGCATTACAGACTTCTACAATTTTATTTAAAAACATGGTTTAAAGTTACAAACTGTTCATCGTAAAATTGCTTTTTGACAAGGGGGCAAATTCAGAAAACCAAAACTCCTTAAGAACACTGGAAACTCAAACCCAAAACCACCCAAACTTTAGAAAAAGACTTTTTTTAAGCTGATGAACAACAGCGTTTGGAAAGACTATGGGGAATCCGCAAAGCGCACAAATGTTAGATTTGGGACCAAAAAGAACGAAGCAATTTTAAACTGACTTTAAAAACCCAATTCCGGACTTCAGAAGATTTCATGATCACCTTTTTGGCATAATGATGAAAAAAAAGAAAGTCAAATTAGACAAACCTGTATTTATTGGGTTTACTGTTTTAGAATTATCAAAGCTTTTGATGTAGAATTTTCTTTTTGACTACTTTAAGCCCTCTACCCCAGAGTCCAGAGTGCTTTACACAGATACAGATAGTTGTTATAGATATTCCTACTAAAGACATCTTAAAGACATGGAACCGAAGGGCTAAAGGCCATGGGGGATGGTATGATACATCTGATTACCCTAAAGAGTCGCCTTTGCATTCAATTACTAACAAGAAGGTTTTAGGAAAGATGAAGGATGAAATTTATCTGGAAAGGTGATCAAGGAGAAATGTGGGGCAAGGTCAAAAATGTACGTATTTCGGCCAGGAAAAAAATCATTAAGAAAGCAAAGGGAATATCTCGCAGCGTTGTGCAGTCAAACATATCACAGAAAAACTACAAAGAAGCATTGTTTGGCAATAAGACTTTTCATCATGACAACGTAAAACTGCGATCTAATCTACATGAGATCAACACAACTGTTGTAACAAAGAAGTCATTAGATAGAACAAACACAAAACGGGTTTTTTGTTAACCAGAGTTTCATATGCAATTGGGAAACTGGAGAACCGTAAATTAATTAAAGCGGAACTGTGTCTGGCGGAATTATCTGCAGTTCTTTTTTCCCACAAAAGATCTTTGAGGAGCTGGTTGTTTTGTTGTGCCAGTTTCTCGTAAATAATACACGGGCGGATTCATTTTTTACAATTTTTTTTATTTCATATGGATCAACACTCCAAACCGGATCGGTTGCCCTGATGCGAGTGTCCCCTTCTGCTTCCCCCGGTAAATAAAGGTACCTTACTTTCAAACCAAATGGTAATAGTTTGCTGGATGAAGACTCTCCTTCAGCAACATTTATTGTTTTTTCTTTTGATTGCTTTGTACGGTTTTAGGCCCTTTAATTCTTCATTATTCATTGCGCGCAAAACTGAGGGCAGTCTTCTAACCCATTCTGTGTTGCGAGAATTGTCAATCAGCTCTCTGTGATACTGGTAGGAGAAAAGTCTTTCAGCTAACTGTTTGTTAAAGTTTTCAACTAAAGCCTGTGATCTGTGAACTCCGGAATGCCTCTTTTAATGGTAACTCTATGTTTTAACAATAATTGATTCACTTGCCCTTAAATTCTTTTCCATCATCGACTGAATCATGCGAGGGAAATTTAAAGGGGCCTCTTTGGGTAAAATCATTGTAGGGCAACAGCAACAGCAGAAGCACTCTTTTGTGTTATGGTTCAGCATCTTGTATCTTGAAGCTATGTCAATGACTGTGAGTGCGTATTTAAAATCTTTTTTCGTCTAATCCTATCAGAGGGTAAATATAAAAGGGTCCATTTGATGGGTGTCGTTTGGAGTTGAAATGACAAAGTGGGGTCTCTGTATTCGTTTGGGCGCAGGTAAATAAATTTGCCAAATCGCTTGTTTAGATAACCATTCTTTTGCTGTTTGTTCATTTGACTCCAGCTGCTTGCTTAGCTTTTAATTGCTGTTATTCCCTTCCAATATCCTTTGGGCGAATAATAGATTTGTTCATTTTTTATTCAGCCAATATTATGTGCAACAAAATACCACGACGGTCATACCTACGACAATAAACCCGATTTCTTGCATCTTTTGTTTTCTGATGGTTGATAAAAGTCACTAAATTTGGTGGGGGCAATGTCTGAACCGGTTTGCCTGTTACTAGATAATATTGTTTTATCGCTTGGTCAACATTTTTAAATGTGTAAGCTGCTTGCCCCTGTTTTTTCAGTGTGTCTTTTAATAAAACTAACTGCTCAAGTCTCTGCCTTTCATAGGCGTCTTGTCCCAGCTGCTAGTTGCTCCATAGCTTTGTTATGTCTTTTTCTCTCGCCGTCATTCCCCAGTTTACTAAATGCGAAATTACTTCCGCTAAAAGCAAGCGCATTCACCACAGCGCCGCCAAACATTATTGCGAGTGAAGCCATTTTTTATAAATGTATTTTTTACTTACATATTTATATTGTCTGGAATTATTCCTTGCTTGACTAGAAAATCTTTCGTGGCAACCGAAGCTGCAATGAAGCAATTAGCTTTGCTGAATCCTCAAAGTCTAGTTTGCCAAGATCTGCTGGTTTAATTCTTAACAAGCTTTTACCAAGCATTGAGTATCCTACACTTAGGCCTCCAAAAACAGCAGAATGGTATACAAGGTTGGTAACGTTTTTTCGGTGCTCATTTTTATAAAATAAAATAATTAAAATTATTAAAAAACATGAACATGATGATCTACTACAGCTACGGGGCGGCCTAAACCTTCCTGAACTTATGAATGACCAAAGTTGATGACCAAGCTGTTATGCCCCAAAAGGAGAGGTTGTATTTTTTGGCAGCATGTGGAAAAACAAAACAGTTTCCTCGGGAAATGAATTCAGCATTGAACAGATTCAACAGATGTCGCCACAAGACATTTAAAGTATCATAACAGGTATGAAGCGCAACTTGGATCAAGAATGGTAAAAATGTCGGGCAAAAAGGTTCTTAGTTTGTACACTAAAGTAGTCAGTAGATTTGCCCCCATTGATTCTGAACAAGACTTTATGTATGATTTAACGCAAGATCCAGTTTTAACAAAGTCCATTAGAGTCTCTAGGGTGTGATTTATACTACAGATTTGGAACATTGTTATCGCCATTAATCAATGGGGTTAATAACTTTTAAATCATATAGATTTTATTTCCCTTCAAAATGACCGAGCTGGAAAATCAGCAGAATCAGAAAACACTGAATCAGGGGGAGAAAGTAACCAAGCCAGAAAATCAGCATTAAACGCTGAATCAGGTGGAGACCTTAAAAAACCTGGGGGTGTTGAAGCAGGAAGAAAATTAGCAGAGTGGAACAGACAAAAAAAATTAATGTTACAGAATATAACTCATAATGAAAACATAACACCGCCAGCGCCAGAAAAAGTTGATTCAATGCCCGCTAAAAAAAAACTCCATGTAATCAAGGGCACCAAAGTCTTCATGGAATATTGAACTTAAAACTGTTGTCATTTTTTGGGGCTCTTGCGCTGCTGGGGCGGTTATTACGGTTATAAAATATATAAACAACGCTGCAAAAAAAAAGAGCCCAAACAATCTCCCCCGCTAAAAACAGAAGCCGAACACAACTGCACGCCAAAACCGCCAATAAAAAAGCATCATTTTTGATCCATTTAAAAATGAATAATATTTTAAGAACTTAATTTTAAATTTTTTAATAAAAATAGATCAAGGCGTATTATAAAATGATAAAGTCAATAAATAAAGACATGGAGTCTATAAAAGACATTTCCATAGACCAGAATTGTAATCAATGCGGGGCTTAGGATGTAAGACCTTCCTTAAGATCTATGCAGAGAACGCTGACAAGACATCCTCAACGATGGCGCGTTTTTTGAGGCGTGTGGTACTATATGAGACATCTGCTATTTAAATAAAAACATAGATTGTTATTTTTTGATAATTATAAGAACTTGGTTGTACTTAAAGGATGACTTAGTTATGATCTTGAGGCGACTTAATCAAGAACTTAATCAAGAACTTAATCAAGAACTTATTAAGAACTTAAGTATTAATTAAAAACTTAATTAAAACTAAATTTAAAAACTGGGGTGACTTTAAGTGACTTAAGGTACTTAAGTTAAGAACTTAAAAGTGACTTAAGTGTGTGCATGCGTGGGGTGGGGGTGGGAGGAGGAGGTGTGCATGCGTGGGTGGGGTGGGGGGGAGGAGGGGTGCATGCGTGGTGGGGGTGGGAGGAGGAGGGTGTGCATGCGTGGGGGGGGGGTGGGGGGAGGAGGGGTGCATGCGTGGGGTGGGGTGGGGCACATCTGTCCCAGTTACGAGCACCACTACATCCTGTTAAACTCATGCTGCTAAATATAGCCGTTCATGAAAAAACGGTTATTTATAGCAAGGCGGATTTCCCCACAGTCCTCTGCTGCTAAAAATAGCCGTTCATGTATAAACGCTATTTATAGCAAGGCGGATTTCCCCGCAGGCCTCTTGCTGCTAAAAATAGCCGTTCATGTATAAACGCTATTTTATAGCAAGCAGATTTCCCCGCAGTCCTCTTGCTGCACTTCACAATAACACGTTAGCAGCTCCCAACGGCACACCACCACCACCACCCACCACCTCTGGCTTTGGCAGCGAGCAAAGTCGACAGTGGGAGGGTTTTAAGGGGGGGGGGTGGGAAGGGGGGGGGGGGGAGAGGAGGAGGGGTTGTGACGTCAGCAGAGGCGCTGTCTGCCGCGAGCTGGCTTGGCGAGGGAAGTGAAACGGTGGTGGCGGACAGAAAGAAAGGGGAAAAAAAAAGAAGAAAGCTAGGGGGTGGATCCACGTTACCCACTTGAATGAGCTGGGGCTGCTGTGTGGGCGACAGAGTGAAACACACCACCACTGCCTCCACCCTCACCACCCCCGCCACAACACACCACACACACACAGCGCGGAGCAGAGCACTCACTCCCCTACACTAAAAATAGCCGTTCATGTATAAACGGGTATTTATAGCAAGGCTAACTTCCCCACAGGCCGCCACCCGGGTACGCACTACTCCTCTCCATACTGGTAGATGTACTAAGGTCTGCCTACCCCCATCTAGTTTGTTTGCCAGAACATTCGAAAATCGCCATTCAGTTGCATAAGGGCACACTTGAAGGCAGATGAACTGGTTAGAATTAGAAAAGTAGAAAAGTATACACATCTTAATACACAGATCAGCTTGCTACATGAACACTGAATCTGTAGTTAACAATCAATCAAGTCTGATACAAACTGGGAACATTTTTACTTGGGAGGAACAGCAAAAATGTTTCAAATATAAGTTTTTTAGCATACGAATCAGCCGTGTTTACCTCCGCCTTAAGAAATGAACGCCATGTTTTTTAAACATGGCTTTAGCTGTCTCAAGCCAGCTCCCAACAATCAACGCGCGATGGTTTGTTTTGCTTCGGCCGACTTTCAACAATGCAGCGCCATTTATTAGATAAAGAACCATCTCATCGATAGCCAAACACGTATTAAAACTAGCTACATCTTTGTCAACAATATTGCCTTCAACGTTTTCATTTCCTTGAGCCAACAAACCTTTAAGATACACAATTCTGTTCTTCAGTAAACCGGTTGTTAGAATAACACACCCACCGCACAGTAAAACACATCCTGCTCGTCCGACTGTCAGCGAAAGAATGTGTGGGTTAACCTAGTCGTGAGCGGCCGCTGATTGGCCAGGCTGTGAGAGCGCCGCCACGCGGGCAGTGTTGGCTGATGTCATATGGTGCGATCAAGCAAGCTGGGCAGGAAGGAGTGGGGTAGGGAGGGAGTGCAGCAGTATTGATTTTTTGGCCGGAGGCACACCTGCAATGTAAACAGGAAGCACGCCACAGTAGGCGAGGGTATGCTACTGTAAACCAGGGGCACATTTTTTAAATAGTGTGTGTGTGTGTGTGTGTGTGTGCATGTGTGTGTGTGTGTGTGCGTGAGTGAGTGAGTGTGCATGGGCGCCTCTCTGTCTGTCTGTCTGTCTCTCTATCTCTCTCTTCTCTGTCTGTCTGTCTGTTCTGAGGGCAACTTAACCTTAACAGGCTTTGTCAGGGCTGCCGGTGATTCTCTCTCTCTCTCTCTTCCGCCACAGGAAAAGGCGGCTTTAAGGCCACTTTCGCCCGAAAACTCGGTGGTGAAGCAAGTGCCCAGAATGAAGGTTTCCCTGTTCTCTACAGACGTTCACTAGATTCTTATTAAAGTTTCTACTAGGGCTTGTGATCGATGGTTGCCTGGGATCCCTCTCTAACTGTAACATGATGTTTTAAAAACAGTTTGGTTGACAGAGCCTTAAACTCTTTTCCATCATCCACTTGAATCATCCTGGGATACTTTAATGGACCTCGCATGTATATTTGTTGTAAAGCCACAGCCACGCAGTGAGCTTTTAAATCCGTTAAAGGCTCAGCGTCTTTGTATCTTGAAGCCATGTCAACAACTGTCAGAGCATACTTAAACTTTTTTTCTTCTAACTTTATCATGTGGAAGATACAGCAAGTCCATCTGGGGGGTTCATTGGAACTGATTAACAAATCTAGGCCTTATTATCTTTTTGGGGGCGGCAGATATATTTGCCAAATTGCCTGTTTTGAAAGCCAGTTTTTTCGCATCTGATTCAGACACTCTAGCAGCTTTACTCAGTTTTTCAATAGCAGTCTTTCCTTTCCAATACCCTTAGGAGAATAATATATTTTTCCATATTTTAACTATCTTCTTATTACATTTTAACTGTTTTTTTTTACATTTTAACTATAATTTTTAGATTGAATATGCAAAATATAGATCGCTCCCATAGCACCCACAAAAAAAACCAAATTTTCTGCTATTTTCGTTCTTCTGAGGGTTCTAAAAGTCAACAGTTCTGGTGGCGGCGATGTTAAAACTTCTTTCCTGTCACTAAGTAATACTCATTCATTGCGTCATCAACGTCTGTAAATTTTTGCTCTGCATGTCCCTGTTCCCCTAACTTTTTATTAATAAAGTCTAAGTGAGCAATTTCCCGCCTTTTCTCATAAGCGTCTCTTGCCTTAGCTAAATCTCCATTGCCTTGTTATGAACGTTCTCTCTCTTTCATCGGACCGCAATTTACTAAACATAAAAATTGCTGCGGAGAAGGCTAAACCAACACTTTTTTATAAATCAATATTTTATAGATAAATCTTCAAATGTTTTAAAAATTCGGGGATAATCCCCTGTGTAAAAAGAAAGTCTTTTGACGCAATCCCTGCAGTAATTACAACTAAAACCCTTTAAACCCAACCCGTCCTCAATGTCTAACCTTCCTAGGTTCGGCGGCCTCATTTTAAACATGTTTTTTGCTAACACGCTATAGCCTATACTAAGGCCCCCAAATTACAGCAGAATGGTAAATCGTATTGATAATCTTTTTTTTCACTCATCTTTTTATTAACTAAAAAAATAATTAAAATAATCATGATACAAAAAGACTGTCTATGTGCTTTTTAAATCAGATAATCTTTTGTTGTTAAAGCTAAAAATAAGGTTGCAACTAGTTTTGGCGAATCTTCATCTTTCCCATGTTGGGTGTTTTATCCCTAAAAAACATTTTGCAAGGGTTTTGAATAAACTATAACACCAACGATCGGCACTGCATAATTAACCAGCGTTAAACTCATGTTTTAAAAGTATTATATATTTTTTATTGCTTTAAAAAAGGGATTGTGACGAACTATTAAAGTGTGAGAGCAAGCAGACTACTCAACAGACCATTTGCCATAAAGAAAGATTATACTCTCTAGCTGTTTGTGGAAAAACAAGACAGTATTTAGGCACTGAACTAAGATTGAACAGATTCAGCAACTGTCAACATCAGACGTTGAGAAGTACTACGCTGGGTACGAAGAAACAGCTAGGGTAAAAAATGGTTAATCGGTGGGACAACAATCATTAGTTTATATGCTAAGTTAGTAAGTAAGATGGCACCGTTGATTCAGAAGAAAAATTTAAAATATGATTTAAATCGCAAGATCCGGTTTTTAAAAACAAATCGCTAGAAACTCTTGCGTGGACATGTATTACAAAATTTGGGACTGTTATCCCCATTCATCATGGATTAATTACTTTTAACATTTTAATTTGATCATATTAAATTTAATCGCAATAAAAAAAATGAGCGATCAGGAAAAAGAAACGTCCAGGACAGTCCACAGGACCCCCGCAGGACCCTCCGCAGGAGCAGAATGCACCACAGGGAATGTGCCACAAGTGAGTAATGTTACTAACCCAAAAATCCTGGACGTGTTGAGGCTGGCGTAAACTAGCTGAATGGAACAGACTGAGAAAAATCAAACCAATCAGCTAAACAAAAATTTTAGATAGTAAAACAACATCGCCACCCCCCCCAACAACACCACAATAAACAACAACACAATCACAATCAAACAAAAAAAGATGAAATCACTAGCTGCTGTTGTTGGGGGGTTTTTACATACAAATACTTAACACCATACCAACAACAAAGCTGAAAGCCCCCCACAGTAAAAGAAGAACCAACTTCTGCAAAAAAATGCAACCTCCTGTTGTAGACCCCTTTATTCTATGGAATAGTTTTTTAAAACTAGATAAAGTACAATTTAAGAACTAAATAAGTACAAGTTAAGTTAGTTATAGAAAGTACTTTTAAGTTAAGTGCAAGTAAATTACAAGTTAAGTACAAAAAAATAAGTTCTTTTTAAGTACTAGTTAGGTTTCTTAAGTAAGTACTAGTTAGGTTCTTAAGTTAAGTACAACCAATCAGTCAAGTTAATCAATGTCCTACAGCTATGAAAACCAGGATTAACTAAGTTTCTCTTGTTATTGTTAGAGACTAGTGATTTCTTGTTAACTGAAGTTGTGTTTACTTGATGAAGAGTAGAGCGCAGTATAACTTTTGTGTGATAAAATACTTTGTTCTCAAAGAGAGCTTGCTTGTAGTTATCGTGAGTTAAAATTTTTTTTGACAATTTCTTTACTTATGCCCTTAGCCTTCTTCATTACAGAATTTGCTAGCAACCTATACATCTTAAAACCGCAAACCAACATATTCTTTGATAACGTTCCATTAAGTTCATCCTTCATCTTTCCAACACTTTCTTTTTTACAGTCGAAGAAAAGGGACTGTCTTTTGGATAGTCACATGTGTCATACCACCCATCATTCCTTTAGCCACCTCAGTTTCTAAATCCTTATGGAAGTCTTCAGTTGGTACGTCTAGAATAAAAGAGTCAGTGTCGTGTAAAGGACTCTGCTTCGGGGTACAGTGGTTTAAAGTATCGACAGAAATTCTAACACAATAACTTTGACAACTCAATACGGTAAAGCCGAAAAAACACCGGCTTGTCCAATTTAACATCCTTTTTCTTCATCATAATGCCAACTAGGCTGTCGTTAAATCTTCTAAAGTCTTGATAGTATTGGGTTTAAGCAAATTTAAATTGCTTGGTTTTTTTGTAACTAATTTCACATCTTTACGTTTGTGGATTCCATGTTTTGCCAAAACAGCTGTTTTTCATCAGTTTAAAGAAGTCTTTTTCTGAAGCGTCAGTGGCTTGGGTTCAAGATCATGTTTTTCTTGATGTATGGCCTCATAAAGGGGTCTTGATCACAGATAATTATTCTAAAGAACACAGTCAGCTTTTAATCCGTGTCTTAGGTAAAACTGTAGGGGTCTGTATGACACATATTTAGTTTTGTGCCTAAGATTGGGAACAAGTTTAGGCGGTTCGATGGGAAACCATCTTTAATCTTTCTGCGGCTAGTGGGTAATCGTTGTGGAGATCGTGTAATTCTTAGAATATTCTAAGTCCACTTCTAAAATTAGCCCTGCTGGATTATCAGACGTAAGCGTGACAACATGCCTAACACAGTGTTAACATCGTGAGGCCCTTTTAAACATTTTTAAGTTTCTCAGTGGGAGCGGTTTTACTCATGGCCCACCCATACAGATTGTTAGCATCTAAGTACTTTAGATAGTTAGATGGTTTAGTTGGGTCATAATCGTCAAATACTTGTTGTTGGCTTTGCAGTAAGGATGTGAGGGCCATGCAAAAACCTCCCCTCAACCCAACTTCAATCATCTGAAGTGTGGGTAATCAAAATTAAGTCAATCTTGATGTTTGTAGACTTCAAGAAAGCATCCCAAGAAAGGCCAGGCGCAGAGATGTAATGTGATGATCTAGACAGTAATGTTTCATGCATGTAATCTGTAATTCTGAAAGACGTCTGCCAATAAACCCCACGCAGCCAATAAAAATTGATCATGATAAATCGCCCATTTTTTGACAGTGTAATTCTGTCCAGCTTTCTGTGCGTATTCATAGTCAGCATCAGTTATGTCTTTGCCTCTAAGACAAAAAAAAGAAAGCGCCTTTAGGAGGAAGCGAGTCTTCATCAAACCTAAACCCCTGATTCATGTATTCATAAAGGGTAGACGCCTTTACGCACTAAAGATGGGGCAAAGTAATGTTTTTGTGATTGGAAAGTCTTTACGATCCCGCTAAATTTATCTAAACTAGCCATTAGATGTTGGGCAGAGTCAAAAAAGGATAAACAATCAAGAGTAAAAGTCATGTACTTTCTGAAGATTGTGCAATGCAGGTAACCCTCTTATATTCAAAGTTATTGCTTGCATGATAAAATGAAACGTAGCCTCGAAGTTATGAAAGAAGATAGGTAGTTTCCATTTTTGGGGTCAACCTAAGTTGAAGATTACAATTGTTGTGCGCGGCCCCCTGAACTTTCCAGTAATGTGATCGTGGTCTCTCACTGTCACGTCTTTTCTGTTAGGTGTTTGCTCTAAAGCCGCAAATCCACAGTGTGTAGATGATCATAACGTTCTTGGGCTTCAAAGTCAAAAAAATGCCTGAAAGATTTAGTTGTTGGATAACTGAATTTCGAAGTTTTTCATCTGCTCTAAAATCTACTAGCTGCGTTGGACCCCCTGTAAATCTCAGGTGTTTGTGTTGACCGTCTGACCTAACAACAATAAAAACGCATAAGAACAGATCTGATGGTGGTTAAAAAGGTTGTTGTTTTTTTCTTGCTGTTGTGGGCCATAGTACTGTGGCAAGATTGATTCAAAGTCAGCATAAACCATGTATGGGCTCATTGCATTTTGGTACATTCTTAAAACTAACTTTAGACCCTGGTTTTAGGTGTGAGAGTTTGGTTCACAGTCTACAAAACTTTACAATGATTCTTATGACTGGCGCTGCTTCTATAGTTTGGGGTTCTGACCAAATACCTTCTACAAAGCTCCTGTTTAGATTATGCTTTGAAAGTTAAATCTAACCCTCTGCTTATTGTTCTGATTAAAAACATAATGACTCTTTGTACTATCTGCAAACAGTATTAAGTCTACATTTGTTAAGCGGTTCGCCTAAAGTAGGGGCGTTGGAGAAACCCTTAGAGGTACTAGATACGGCTTCTACAGACCATGTGTATACGTTTTACAGTGATTGGTTTGTTTGCTCCTTCAAACTGAGATATAACACTCTATACTTACTGGAAAGGTTATGTTTTCAAAGTTCAGTTCTTGCTTATATTGTTCATAATTAGATACTCTGTTTGCATGATTTTTAAACAGAGTATCAATGCGCTAAAACACACCACATAAAACACATGTTGTCAGAATTATGTATGTTTAAGACTGCTCGTTTTAACTCTAACTCTTTTGGAAGAGGGAAAGGGAAGAATTGCCAACAAAGGATAGAACTTTGTTTGTCTTAATTTGATTTCAAGGACTGTCTTAATTTGATTTCAAGGACTGTTCCTTCAGACCAGCCAGAGCCCCCTTAACTTGCCTCCCACTGCATGTTTAAACTGGGTAAGCATGTAATCAGCCCAGCAGAATTAAAGTCGCGATATTAATAACTTCTTTCTGTTTAGTTGAAACCCAAACTTGCATGTTACAAAACATCAGGCGTTATATAATCAATCAGAACAGCCAACACACTTTTACTGCGGCTCCATCTGAAGAAACTCTGGGATTTTAGAGATAGCTGTGTCACGCTTTCATGAACGTTTGTAGGGTTAATGATGTCCATGTCTACTTCACTAAACTATTGCTTAATTGTTTGTCACAACCAAATATTTCTTCCATCGTATATAGTTTTCCATCCTCGAATTTACTTGTGGTCGTCATTTTTAAAGCCACAATATTTAAAGTAAATTAAAAAATAAATGAATATAAAAGTAAGTAAAAGCCTTTTTATTCTTCACCCAAGCATCGCAACACTTCAAGACACGTTAACCTACAATAACACCCGCCAATATTTTAGCTTTTTCTGAATCACTACAGTCAATGTTTTTCACTTGATTGCTTCGTTAAATAGTTCACTAATATCTTTTAATAATTTCTAAATCATTCTCAAAACCAAATTCACTAAAATCAATGTTTTAATACTTTCATTGTTTCGTCAAATAGTTCATTACAATTCTTAAATCAATTCACTAGTTTCGACAGCCATTTTTAAATCTAAAATAAAAAAAAAATTAATTGTAAATCAACTGTTATTAATAGTCTTTTCTAATCGTAGAACCTGATCTTCATTAAAGCAAAAAAGTTACCCTTCAGGGTAGTAGAAACAGTCAGAATTAAACATCTTTAGGAGCCATATAATCAACTAAATGGCGAACAACTTTATACCGGTGGGGCCAAGAATCTGGTATTTTACTGATAGCCTGTTCATGTTTTCTCGTATATCAATCCACTCAAAAAGATCATCCCTAATTCTTCTACTTGCTCTTTAAAAATGTTCTTTACTAGCCACCCTATACCAATCCAACTCGTATAGTATATATCATAAGCTCTGTACTACGTTAGGCTTCATTTTTTAAAAACAAATAAAATTAAAAAATAAAAAAATTAATTAATCAGTTTCTCTTGTTTTGTGCAAGAATCAGAAGAAGTTATATGTGCGTGCGTGAGTGGGCGTGGCGTGGTGGCTTTAAATTTTCTAGGTCAATCAATCCCAGATCCTTTTGACTTAGTTTACTGCACTGCTTTGTAGGGCAAAACGCGAGTTTGCGTGCGTGCGTGGGTGGGGCGGGCGTGGGTGCAGGAGTTACCTCCCTTAGTATTATTTTCGGCCCTATTGAGGGCCTTTCTAGGTCATTATTCCGCGCGGACAATTGACACAGTTATGGCGTATTTTTAGCTTTAGGCTGCTTTCTCAGCTAATATTGATTTTTTCACAGCAGGCCGCTTTTAGTCGCTCTGCCAGAACTCGCGAAAGCCAACGTCGCTTTGCATATATTTTAAAATGAGCTTTCTTTCTCATACAAGCTGTGGATTGAAATTCCAAGCTTGTGAAACTTTGGATAGTGGTAAAAACAAAATGATAATTCCATCAGTTTTCTACACAGCGTGGGTTCCATCAGAATTTCAGTTTTCAAATAATTATCCCAGGACGCTTTTGGGTTAGATTTTTTAAAAACAGTTTTTGTTCTTTCAAGCCAATGACCTAAAAGCAAAGATTGCCGAAGAGTTTTACGATTTTCAGCTTTGATCTCAGAACCAGCTTTCAGTAAAACAGGCGTAATTTCAGCCATGTTTTTCAGCTTCATAAAAGAACCTTCATCAATCGGCTCATTATTAAGTTTCTCTACAAAACAATTATGTAAAAAATCATCTAGTTCACTTACTGTCATTTCACGTTTTCCTTGCTTCGTTTCCAAAAGATTTAGGCTCTCTTTTGGCTGGGTTGGTTTCGAGCAAGGCTCGCCACGTTCTAATTTTTCAAGATATAAAATCATTTCCTGATAATACTTTTTGTATTTCAATATTATTCTTTTTTGCTCATCCGAATAAAGCAAATGCTCAGTTTGGCTTTCTTGAGAACTGGCATCCATTACGGTCTCTTGTGAAGACGGCCCAGCTTCCAGACTTGAATCAGCCATGGTTTTTTAGTGTAGTGAGAGCGCTAACACACGCACGTCTAGACGCTTAAGCAGTCCGATGTACAATGCCAGCACCCGGTCGGATTCCAACTTCCCCAGCAGAAAATGTCATACCCCCTGTCGATTGGTTGAACGCGCACACGTGATGGGCTGAGCTCATCCGTGATGATTAAAAATGTAGTATTAGGTGCAAGCTCATGTGCAGTAGACCGTGCAAGGCAGCCCGAGCGACCAATATTGATTGGAACCAGTCTGGGTGGGACTGTCAAGCCATATAAATGTTAAAATGTTTAGTTGATTTTATGTTCCTGGAGAGAATGTAAATATGTTCGTTCACGATCACCAAATCTTATCTTACACGCAAGCCCCCATTTTAAAGTAACGATTACGTCGATTTTTAGAGGTTTTGAGGTGTTAATTTTGTTTGTGAAAAGGTGTTAATTTTGGTCAAAACTGACATGAGATGGACGTGATTTGCATGTGAAAAGGGGGGTTTTCGTGCAAAATAACATGGGTGGTCTTGAACCCGCATATTTACATTCTCTACCCACAAGAGGAAGAGCACTTAGAATGGGAGCTCTTGACCTCACTTAGTGGACATCTTATCTTTGTATTAACCGACACAGCTGATAATAATACATTAACCAACACAGCTAATACTCATACATTAACCAACACACAGCTGACAGTGGTACAATAACCAGCACACAGCTGATAGTCATACATTAACCAACACACAGCTGATAGTCATACATTAACCAACAACACACCGCTGACAGTGATACATTAACCAACACAGCTGATAGAAATGCGTTAACCAACACAGCCGATACTCTTACATTAACCAACACACAACAGATAGTGATATATTAACCAACACATAGCTGATAATAAAACATTACCCAACACAGCTGATAGTGATTCTTTAACACACAGCTGATGGTGATACATTAACTAACAAAGCTGATAGTGATACATTAACCAACACATTTCTGGTGATTCATTGACCAACACACAGCTGATGGTGATATATTAACTAACACAGCTGATAGTGATACATTAACCAACACATTTGTGGTGATACATTAACCAACACACAGCTGATGGTGATACATTAACAAACACAGTTGATGGTGATACATTAACCAACACACAGCTGATAATGATACATTAACCAACACAACAGCTGATAGTCATACATTAACCAACACAGCTGATAGTGATACATGAAGCAACTTACAGCTGATAGTAATACATTAACCAACACACACCTGATGGTGATACATTAACCAACACACAGCTGATGGTGATTCATTAACCAACACAGCTGATAGCGATACATTAACCAACACAGCTGATAGTGATACATGAAGCAACTTACAGCTGATAGTGATACATTAACCAACACACAGCTGATAGTGATACGTTAACCAACACAGTTGATGGTAATACATTAACCAACACACAGCTGACAGTGATGCATTGACCAACACAGATGATTGTGGTACATTAACCAACACAACTGATATAACCAACACACAGCTGATGGTGATACATTAACGAACACAGCTGATAGTAATACATTAACAAACACATCACTGATAGTGATACATTAACCAATACAGCTGATAGTGATACATTAACCAACACAGCTGATACATTAACCAAAACGTAGCATATATTCATATGTTAACCAACACAGCTGATCGTAATACATTGACCAACACAGCTCATGGTGATACATTAACCAACACACAGCTGATAGTCATATCTTAACCAACACACAGCTGATAGTAATACATTAAACAACAATAGTAATACATTAAACAACACACAGCTGATAGTGATAGTGATACATTAACCAAAATGTAGCTTATATTCATATGTTAACCAACACAGCTCATGGTGATACATTAACCAACACACAGCTGATAGTCATACCTTAACCAACACACAGCTGATAGTGATGCATTAAACAACACACAGCTGATAGTGATCGTGATACATTAACCGAAACGTAGCTTATATCATATGTTAACCAACACAATTCATGGTGATACATTAACCAACACACAGCTGATAGTGATACCTTAACCAACACACAGCTGATAGTGATACATAAACAACACACAGCTGATAGTGATACATTAACCAGCACACAGCTGATAGTGATACATTAACCAACACAAAGCTGACAGTCATACAATAACCAACACACAACTGATAGTGATACAGTAGCCAACACACAGCTGATAGCGATACATTAACCAACACAGTTGATGGTGATACATTAATCAACATATGGCTGATAGTGAACATTACCTGACACAGCTGATAGTGATGCAATAACTAACACACAGCTGATAGAAATACATTAACCAACACAGCTGATAGCGATACATGAAGCAATGCACAGCTGATAGTGATACATTAACCAACACACAGCTCATAGTGATGTATTAACCAACACAGCTGATAGTGATACATCAACCAACACACAGCTGATGTCATACTTTAACCAACACACAGCTAAAACATTAACCACACACAGGTGATAATGATGCATTAACTGACACAGCTGATAGTGATACATTAACAAACACATGGCTGATAGTGATACATTAACCAACACAGCTGATAGTGATACATTAACCAACACAGCTGATACATTAACCAAAACATAGCGTATATTAATATGTTAACCAACACTGCTGATGATAATACATTAAACTGCACAACTCATGGTAACACAGCTGATAGTGATACATTAACCAACACATAGCTGATAGTCATACATTAACCAACACAGCTGATGGTGTTACATTAACCAACACAGCTGATGGTTATACATTGACAAACACAGCTGATAGTAATACATTAACAAACACAGCTGATAGTGATACATTAACCAACACAGCTGATGGTGTTACATTAACCAACACAGCTGATGGTTATACATTGACAAACACAGCTGATAGTAATACATTAACAAACACAGCTGATAGTGATACATTAACCAACACACAGCTGATAGTGATACATTAACCAACACACAGCTGATAGTGATACATTAACAACACAGCTGATAGTGATACATTAGCCAACACACAGCTGATAGTGATACATTAACAACACAGCTGATAGTGATACATTAACCAACACACAGCTGATAGTGATACATTAACCAACACACAGCTGATAGTGATACATTAACAACACAGCTGATAGTGATACATTAAACCAACACACAGCTGATAGTGATACATCAACCAACACACAGCTGATAGTGATACATTAACAACACAGCTGGTAGTGATACATTAACAAACACAGCTGATAGTGATACATTAACAACACAGCTGATAGTGATACATTAACAAACACAGCTGATAGTGATACATTAACAACACAGCTGATAGTGATACATTATCCAACACAGCTGATAGTGATACATTAACCAACACAGCTGATAGCGATACATTAACCAACACACAGCTGCTAGCAATTCCTTTTCCTCCCCCACAGTTGGCGACAGGCAGCCCATGCCAATCTTCACACCACCGTGTGGAGAGTCAGACCACTGAACCACCTGCCTGCTGGTGACAAGCAGCCATGAATACAGGGTTGTGTGCAGATGGTGGCTGTGACAGTTGCATGAACATGGAGGGACTCACATTTTCTGTCCCCCCCCCCCCCCCCCACTCCCCATTCCCCATTCCTCCCCCCCCCCCCCCTCTCCAACTCTGTGTGTTTGTATCTGTGTGTTTGTGACTGAAGGCAGGCTGGGTTGTCTGTGCAAGGCAGTCTGTATGAGGACAGGAACTAGTGGTGGTGTGTGTGTGTATTGTCTGGCCTGATGTGGCCTTTGACACAGTGTGACTTCACTCAGTGAACTGTAAGAGAGTGTGGGTACATACATGTATGTGCACTGACTGGATTTGTTTGCACCTGTGCACATGTGTGAAATGACCATGACTGTAATATGTATATGTTGTAATCCATTATGCTCTTGTGTGTTGGGAGCGCCATCTCTTTGATGAATATTAGTTCAGAAATATGTTCTTTGAAGGTCGCTTTCGATAAGAGTTAAGACACTCAAAAACCAACAGTTAGTGTTGCAGATGATTCTGTAATATATTGATGGTATCTTTGTATTCTGAAGTACCGAAATGACCTTGTCATCTTCCTCTATCTGTGTCTGTCTCTTCTCTGACTCTCTCTCCCTCTCTCTCCTTTCTGTTTTATAGTATACACTCTCTCTCTCTCTCTCTCTCTCTCTCTCTCTCTCTCTCTCTCTCTCTCTCTCTCCACACACACACACACACACACACACACACACACACACACACACACACACAGATACATACACACAGATGCATACACACATATACACAAACACACACACACACTCACACGCATCCACACATATCACATGTTCAATACACATGCACTCACGCACACACATACACACACTCGCACACACACACACACACACACACACACACACACACACACACACACACACCACACACACACACATAACACATGTACCACACACACACACACACACACACACACACACTTACCACACACACACACACACACACACATACACTTGTACTACACACACACACACACACACACACACACACACACACACACACACACGTCACACACACACACACACACACACACACACACACACTTACTACACACATACACACACACACACACACACACACACACACTTACTACACACACACACACACACACACACATTAAAAATGAAACTGGGTCTTACAGTCAGAGTGTCTATGTGCTGTTTGGCTGTTGTTGGCCAGTGGAGTCCAACCAGGCGGTGCCCGCTGCCTACAGCAAGGTGCTGGAGGAGTTCCGCAGGAAGTATCCGGGGCACATCCTGCCAGAGGAGGATATCCAGTGGATCTTCATGAATGCCGGGGGATGGATGGGCGCCATGTGTCTGCTGCACGCCTCCCTCACCGAGTACGTGCTGTTCTTCGGCACAGCTGTCGACACAACAGGACACTCAGGCAAGGCAATTAGCGCATTATAGTTGCCCCTCCCTCATAAAGAATGTGCTGTTGTTCAAAATGTGCATCGCTGCCTGTTGCCTCTGTTCTCTCCTTGATGATGGAATATTTCAGATTATCTCATGTAACAGAAAGCAGCATGGTTCTGAGGCATTCTCGTTTTTGCGGCGACACTCTGAAACTCAGTACCTGTCCAGCTATATGTCATGCCCTTCCTCCCTGACTTTCAACTCAGCTCTGGAAACTTACCTGTTCAACTGTCAGTTGAAGAAGGCCATCTGAACATTGCTAACTGCAGCCTGTTTTCACTTGTGTACACAAGGGCTGTACACCTGGGTCATGGTGTGTGCATGTGTGTGTGTGGTGTGTGTATGTGTGTGTACGTGTATATGTTCATTTGTCTGTGTGTGTTTCGTGTGTGTGTGCGTGTGCGCGTGTGTGTGTGCGTGCGCGTGCACGCTGTGTGTGTGTGTGTGTGTGTGTGTGTGTGTGCAACCTCTGTTAGACATTCATTTGTTGAAATTTGTAAAGTGTCTTTGAGCCTGTTTTGTTGTTATCATAATTAAGAGGGAAGATGCTTCTGTACTGTAGTAAGGAAAATGTTTTCACATTCCTTTTAATCAGTTGAATATTGCACACGATTGTATTGTCTGTGTGTGTGTGTGTGTGAACATTTGAGTCTTCATGTGGGTGCTCATGTGAGGAAAATGTCAGATTATCATTTTAAACATAAATTGTGTGTGTGTGTGTGTGTGTGTGTGTGTGTGTGTGTGTGTGTAAAATAGTAGTTAAGACTGTTTTTGACAAGACTAAACAGGTTTTGATATTAGTGTTTTGCCGCAAATAGTAGTTAAGACTGTTTTTGACAAAACTGAACAGGTTTTGATATTAGTGTTTTGCCGCATAGTTTTTACAAACATGTACACACATTCATGAACCTGGTGTATGTTTGTGTGTTTGTCACCACACCATGGCAGGAAATGGGCCATAGCTCTCACTAATGCTGTTGCAGGGCGGTACTGGGCCAACATATCGGACACCATCCTGCTAGGAACATTCCACCAGTGGAAGGAAGGAGCTCTGGACAGAATCACCTACGGCCCTGGTAATGCTCCCCTCCATCTTTCTAGAGAGGCAGAGAGAGAAAGGAGAAAGAGAGAGAGTGACAGAGAGAGAGAGGGGAGGACAGAGAGAATCACCTATGCCCCATGTACTCTCCTCTATCTCTCCAGACAGACAGAGAGAGTAAACAAGCTCACAGAATTTTCTGTTTGCAGAAGTTGTTCAAAATGCATCAAAGATTTGTTCAAATTTTGAGATTTCATGCACACACCTAATTTTGGACAATTTTTACACCCATTTTGAAGAGATAACTGACTGTTTGTCCTTCATTTTCATTGTCTTCAGTGTTATTAGTCACGTCTTAAGAAGATCTTATAAGTCAAACAAAGTAGTGTTTCCTGTGTCGTTTGGGTGTGCTTTCAATTGTGTGTGCAGTAAGATAGTTCTCCATTTAGCACTTAGTTCTCCATTTAGCACTTCAGTCATTGAAGAACACAACAGTAAAGAGGAGCATGAATCTTATCTCATGTGACATGAGCCTGCTCTATAAATAGTTCAGATTCTCATGAAATTCCAGTTTCACAATGCAGTGTAGGGTATTCCTCCACTGTGCTGCTTCATGAAAAATGTAACCTGCAGCAAAGTGAATCTCATCACAGTCACAGGATACACCACACATCACCCAACAGTAACAAGAACAGATGAAAAAGCAGAAGAGCACACAAAACAAAGTGTGAAGCAACGCGGTTTTAATGAGAGAGACAAAACAGGACAAGAAATTTTCGCCAATATGCCTTCCTCACGACAACCCCCCCCCCCCCCCCCCCCCCCCCCCCCCCCAAAAAAAAAAAACAGTACAGACATTAACATACGCAATACTCCCTTTGTGAAACAAGGACAGTTTAACAGCACTGTTTTTATCCGAACGTTATGTATGTACGGTCATGATCATGACGTGTGATAGAGGGAAAAGTGGTGAGGGTAGAGGGACAGGGTGTTGAGGGTAGTGGGACAGGGTGGTGAGGGTAGTGGGACAGGGTGATGAGGGTAGTGGGACAGGATGTTGATTGTTGGTGAGGGTAGTGGGACAGGATGGTGAGGGTAGTGGGAAAGGGTGGTGATGGTAGTGGGACAGGGTGGTGAGGGTAGTGGGACAGGGTGGTGAGGGTTGGTGAGGGTAGTAGGACAGGGTGGTGAGGGTGGTGGGACAGGGTGGTGAGGGTAGTGGGACAGGGTGGTAAGTGTAGTGGGACAGGGTGGTGAGGGTAGTGGGACAGGGTGGTGAGGGTAGTGGGACAGGGTGGTAAGTGTAGTGGGACAGGGTGGTGAGGGTGGTGGGACAGGGTGGTGAGGGTGGTGGGACAGGGTGGTGATGGTAGTGGGACAGGGTGGCGATGGTAGTGGGACAGCGTGGTGATGGTAGTGGGACAGGGTGGTAAGTGTTGATAAGGGAAGTGGGACAGGGTGGAAAGGGTAGTGGGACAGAGTGGTGATGGTAGTGGGACAGGGTGGTAAGGGTGATGGGACAGGGTGGTGATGGTAGTGGGACAGGTGGCGATGGTAGTGGGACAGGGTGGTAAGTGTAGTGGGACAGGGTGGAAAGGGTAGTGGGACAGGGTGGTAAGTGTTGATAAGGGAAGTGGGACAGGGTGGAGATGGTAGTGGGACAGGGTGGCGATGGTAGTGGGACAGGATGGTAAGTGTAGTGGGACAGGGTGGAAAGGTAGTGGGACAGGGTGGTAAGTGTTGATAAGGGAAGTGGGACGGGGTGGCGATGGTATGGGACAGGGTGGTGAGGGTAGTGGACGGGATGGTGAGGGTATGGGACAGGGTGGTGAGGGTAGTGGGACAGGATGTTGATTGTTGGTGAGGGTAGTGGGACAGGATGTTGATTGTTGGTTTGAGGGTAGTGGGACAGGATGGTGAGGGTAGTGGGACAGGGTGGTGATGGTAGTGGGACAGGGTGGTGAGGGTAGTGGGACAGGGTGGAGAGAACTAATAAATGCCGATTCTAGCTCCCCCCACCCTCAACAAGTTTCGGGTGGGGGGAGCTAGAAATCGGCATTTATTAGTTCTCTAACTAGTAAGACTTCAATAACCAAAAAATAACGATTTTTACAAACATGCATACTGTGTAGGATTATCCGTTTTCAATACTAATTTTACTAAACTTTTCAGATTTTAGTTTTTGTTTAATCCTGTGTTTTTCCTGATCATTTTCAATAACATCATTTTCACGCAGACATTCATCAAATGAGTTTCTGTCTTTTGTGTAAAATAAAACCACATGGTCGTTAACCGTTCCCTAAAGTCTTTTAAAACTGAGTTATATTTTTGACATAAAATCCGCACACTTATTCCGACTAATTTCTTACCTACAAAACTTTGTATAAAAACAGGCAGACACGAGGCGGTGGGGGTTATAGAGACCTGCCATTAGGCTGAAACCTGATCACTTAATTTATGCTAGGGCCTTACGGCCGGCGCAGACAAGAGGTCTTCGTTCACACAGAACACAGCGCACAGTCAATAGTTGTCAATGACAACAACACCCAAACAATGCTACATACCTTCTTCACGTCTATGTTGACAGTATGTGCCTTGTTATTTCTCTGTTGGTGTGTGTACGTTTGGGTGCGTTAACTATACTGGTAAACAAACGGATGAGTTAAAATGGTAATATAATATTTGAGAGAAAAGATAATCTTACCTGTTATTTTCATTCTTCAGCGCGAGCAGGGTTATTTTTACTTCCAAGCTGGCTTCATGGTGGGATTCTCTTGAAGTGCAGATTTTATTTTGGTGGTTAGAGAGATGGCTTCTGAAATTTTTTATTGCTAGTTTTGAAAGTTGCTTGTACTTTCCAAACAGGCGTGTAGTTCTCCTCAGTTTATTTATCCATCTGAGAGAATGCTGCAAGTGGGATTCTACAAAGTTACAAAAATTTCTTCTGTTCAATTCACACAGCCTTTCTAACCACTTGCCATATGCTAGATAGCTTCTTAGATTTTGATTTTCCTTCAATTCAAGGATTGTTTGACTTGTGGTGATGATTGTTTCTACTTCTTCAAACAGTTTTGTTTTTATCATACTCTGGAATTGCATTCAGTGTGTTTTCAACTAACAGCCTGTCTTCAACCTTCGAAAATCTTAGTTTTTCTAACAGATTTTTTCCTGATAAGTGTATAAGCTTTTCACGTTTTCTTTTCCGCCTTGTCTGAAAGACAGCAGCAGGTTGCTTTGGCAACTGATTTTTATGTTCTTTGTTGTAACGTTCCGCCTCTTTAATTCCTCTTTGCTTCAAAACAGATTGCACTTCTTTCCAATGTTGTTGAATAGCAGCATAATAGTCAGGTGCTGTTGAATTCTATTGTTGTATTCGTCTATAGGTTCACCAGCGGCTTCATTTTCCCCAATCAATAGTTAAGTCTTTTTCATCATCACTGATCACAATTGTTTCTATTTCTTGGCTAAGTCCTGTTGATTGCTCTGATTTTATTTCTCTAAGTAAGTCAGACTCCTGGGAACTCTCGGATTCCATCTAATTTTTACACTTTCTATAACAATTTGTAGACACAAAATTTAACCGTCTCTCCCCACTCGATCAGAGAACACACTGTGCTGTTGGCCGCACTCCAAAACCGGGCTTGAAGGGCCAACTTTGGCATTAAGCCAAGCGCCCAGGCAGAGGCGGGATAAACAGTTGGACAACGTCACTGTTTGGCAAGCCTTGTCTGGTAATTAGAAACTCGATCCTACATAGAACCCCTGATGAGTGTCACGCACCATCCTGTCTATTGTGTGAATGATTTCTGTGTGTATGTGCGTGTGTGTGATCCAGATCATGCCATGAGTTACCCCAAGTCCTTAATTAAGTCACCCAAGTCCTTAATTAAGTTCTTAATCAAGTCACCCCAAGTTCTTAATTAAGTTTTTTAATTAAGTTCTTAATCAAGTCACCCCAAGTTCTTAATTAAGTTACTCTAAGTTTCTACTTAAGTCGCCTCAAGTTCTTAATCAAGTTCTTGATCAAGTCACCTCAAGTTCTTAACTTAAGTCACCTCAAGATTGTAATTAAGTCATCCCCTAAGTGCAACCAAGTTCTTATTCAAGTCAACTTATAATTATTTATTAAGTTCTTAAAGTATTATTGCATCTGAAATGGATCAAAATGATCTTTTTGTTGTTGGCGGTTTTGGCATGCTTTTTGTTCGGCTTCTGTATTAGTGGTTGAGATTGTTTGGACTGCTTTGGTTTTTGTTGTCTTTGTTTATATATTTTATAACCGTAATAACCACCCCCAACAGCAATGCCGCCAAAAATGACAATTGCTTTAAGAAAAATCCATGAAGACTTTTGGGGGTGTATGCAACCCTGTTGTTGTAGGCCTTGAATCAACTTGTTCTGGTGTTTTTATAGCTGGCATTCAAAACAACTGGCTGCGGCTCTGGCACTTTTTCATTCTGTGCTTGTGCCATTAATTTTTTTTGTTTGTTCCACTCTGCTAATCTTTTTCCTGCTGCAACGCGCCCAGGCTTTTTACTGGTTGCTTCTCCACCGGATTCAATGTTTTCTGATTCTGCTGATTTTCTGGCTCGGTCATTTTGAAGGGAAACAAAATCTATAATAAAATTATGATTAAAAGTAATTAATCCATGATTAGCGGCGGACAATAATGTTCCAAATCTGTAATATAGATCACATCCCAGAGACTCTAATGACTTTGTTAAAACTGGATCCTGCGTTAAATTCATACATAAAGTCTTGTTCAGAATCATAGGCGCAAATCTACTAACTAGTTTAGTGTACAAACTAAGAGCCGTTTGCCCGACACTTTTTACCATTCTTGATCCTAGTTGCGCTTCATACCTGTTATGATACTTTACAATGTCTTGTGGCGACATTTGTTGAATCTGTTCTATGCTGAATTCATTTCCGAGGAACTGTTTTGTTTTCCCACATGCTGCCAAAGAATACAGCCTCTCCTTTTTGGGCATAATAGCTTGGTCATCAACCTGGTCATTTGTAATCATAAGTTCAGGAAGGTTTAGGCTGCCCTGTAGCTGTAGCAGATCGTCGCCGTTCATGTTTTTTATTAATTATAATTATTTTATTTTTTAAAAATGAGCACCGAAAAAACTGTTACCAACCTTGTATACCATTCTGCTGTTATTGGAGGCCTAAGTGTAGGATACACAATGCTTGGTAAAAGCCTGTTAAAAAATTAAACCAGCAGATCTTGGCAAGCTAGGCTTTGAGGATTCAGCAAAGCTAATTGCTGTTATTACAGCTTCGTTTGCTACAAAAGATTTTTTAGTTAAGCAAGGAATAATTCCAGACAGTATCAATATGTAAAATTTAAAAAATACATTTATAAAAAATGGCTTCGCTCGTAATGATGATTGGTGGCGCTGTGGTTAATGCGCTTGCTTTTAGCGGAAGTAATTACGCATTTAGTAAACTGCGGGATGACGGCGAGAGAAAAAGACATAACAAAGCTATGGAGCAACTAGCCGCAGCACAGATCACTATGAAAAGCAGAGAATTGAGCAGTTAGATTTTTTTAACGACACACTGAAAAAACAGGGACATGCAGCTCACACATTTAAAGATGTTGATCAAGCGATAAAAGAATATATCTTGTAACAGGGAAACCAATCGAGACATTGCCCCCACCAAAATTCAGTGACTTTTATCAACCATCAGAAAAACAAAAGATGCAAGAAATCGGGGTTTATCGTCTTTGGCATGACCTTCGTGTATTTTGTTGCGCATAATATTGGCTGAATAAAAATGAACAAAATCTATTATTCGCCAAAAGGATATTGGAAGGGAATCACGGCAATTAAAAAGCTAAGCCAAGCCGGGAGTCAGTGAAAAAACAGCAAAGGAATGGTTATCTAAACAAGCGATTTGGCAAATTTATTTACCTGCACCTAGACGAATACAAAGACCACACTTTGTGAATACAACACCGAACGACACCCATCAAATGGGACCTTCTATATTTACCCCATGATACGATTAGACGAAAAAGATTTAAGTACGCACTTACAGTCATTGACATAGCTTCAAGATACAAAGATGCGGAACCATTAACACAAAAGAGTGCTTCTGCTGTTGCTGTTGCCATACAACTGATATATCAACGAGGCCCGCTAACTTATCCTCGCATGATTCAAGTCGATGATGGAAAAGAATTTAAAGGTCAAGTGAATCAATTATTGTTAAAACATAGAGTTACCATTAAAAGAGGCATTCCAGGAGTTCACAGATCACAGGCTTTGGTTGAAAACTTTAACAAACAGTTATCTGAAAGACTTTTTTTCCTACCAGTATCACAGAGAGCTGATTAACAATTCTCGCAACACAGAATGGGTTAGAAGACTTCCCTCAGTTTTGCGCGCAATGAATAATGAAGAATTTAAAGGTTTAAAACCAGTACAAGCAATCAAAAACAACAATAAATGCTGTTGAAGACTCCGTACACCAGCAAACTATTACCGTTTGGTTTAAAAGTAAGTACCTTTATTTACCGGGGGAAGCAGAAGGGGACACTCGCATCTGGGCAACGATCCGTTTGGAGTGTTGACCCGTATGAAATAAAAGAATTGTAAAGATGAATCGCCTGTGTATTATTTACGAGAAACTGACACAACAAAACAACCAGCCCCCCAAAGATCTTTTGTGAAGGAAGAACTGCAGATAATCCCACCAGACACAGTTCCGCTTTAATTGATTTACGTAAATATATTTAAGTTTAAAATGGAGAAGGAAGCTCAGAATGAAGCAAGAATGATAAATGAAAAGACCTTGGAATTAATAACGAGAATCATATGATACGAATTCTGCAATTAAAGAAACAGTTGTGAGGATTCGCCAACACATGCTAAAACATCCAGATCACCTACAACCCAAAATCCCAAATTTTGACTATCAAAATGGGATAAAGAATATCTTGAAATAATAAAAAAAATTCGAGCACATCAAGCAACATGAGAAAAAATTTGGATGAATTGGAAGATAATATGATTGATTTTCTAGATAAATTTGAGGAAAAATATGAACCCGAATATAAACCTGAGGGCGAAGAAGATATATAATTATGCTGTTCTCCAGTGCCCAATTGCATATGAAAACTCTGGATTAACAAATACTCGTTTTGTGTTTGTTCTATCTAATGACTTCTTTGTTACAACAGTGTGTTGATCTCATGTAGATTAGATCGTAGTTTTACGTTGTCATGATGAAAAGTCTTATTGTCAAACAATGCTTCTTTGTAGTTGTCATGCAATATGCTTGACTGCACAACATGCGAGATTTTCCCCTTTGCTTTTTTGATGGTTTTTTCTTGACACGAAACACTGTACATTTTTTACCTTAACCAACAAACTCCTTGATCACCTTTCCAGATAATTCATCCTTCATCTTTCCTAAAACCTTCTTGTTAACGGTTGAATGCAAAGGCGAATCTTTAGGATAATCAGATGTGTCGTACCATCCCGCATGCCCTTTAGCTACTTCTAATTCCATGTCTTTATAGATGTCTTCAGTAGGGATATCTATAACAAAACTGTCTGTATCTGTGTAAAGTACTCTGGACTCTGGATACAAGGGCTTAAAGTAGTCATAAAGAAATTCTAACATCAAAAGCTTTGATAATTCTAAAACAGTAAACCCAATAAATACAGGTTTGTCCAATTTGACTTTCTTTTTTTTCATCATTATACCAAAAAGCTGATCATGAAATCTTCTGAAGTCCTGATAATTAGGTTTTGAAGTCAGCTTAATTGCTTCGTTTTCTCTGGTGACCAATCTAACATCTTTACGCTTGTGCGGATTCTCCATAGTCTTTCCGAAACAGCTGTTGTTCATCAGCTTGAAAAAGTCTTTTTCTGAAGCATCTGTGGATTTAGTTCTAAGATCAGTGTTCTTCATGATGTATGGTTTCATGAACTGTTCTTGATCAAAAGCAATTATCGATGAACTGCTCTCAACTTCAAACCCTGTCTTAAATAAAATTGTAGAAGTCTGTAATGACAGACATAATTTTTTTTTGCCCCGAAGATTAGGCACAAGTTTAGGTGTTCTGTTTTTGCCATCTTTAGACTTTCTGCTGCTAACGGTTAGTCATTATGCAGGTCATGGAGTTCCTGAGGATATTCTAGTCAACTTCTAGAATGAAACCACGCTGTTGATCTGGCGTCAAACTGATCAACCACTTTAATGCTCTTTGAATATTTTTTAAATTGTCGCCTGTGTACATTTTAAAGTTGCGTAATGGAAGCGATTGCGCCATTGCCCATCCATACAGATTGTTTGCATCTAAATACATGAGATAGTTAGACCTTTTACTAGGATCATAATCATATAGGTATTTGTTGTTTGCTTTACAGTAATGATGCGACGCCATACTAATTCCTCCACGCAATCCGTTTTCAATCATCTGAATCATTGGTAGGTTAGACAATAAATCAATCTGTACTCCAGTAAATTTTAAGAAAGCGTCCCAACTCATCCCGGGCGCAGAAATATAATGCGCAGGATCCAAACTGTAATGTTTCATGCAGGTCTTTCTGTAATTTTCAAAGACGTCCGCCAACAAACATACATCTGCCATCAAGTATGAATCATGATAGTCTCCCATCGTTTTACAATCTAACTTCTGCCACGCATCTTGAGCATGCTGGTAATCAGAATCACTAATGCCCTTTCCTCTAAGACTAGAAAAGAACACGTCTTTAGGTGGAAGTGTGTCTTCGTCAAACCTTTCCCAACTGTTCATGTACTCATAAGGGTAAACACCCTTTCTAAAAGTGTTGGGTCAAAATATTCTTCCGTTATTGGGCAGGACTTTAAGGACATAGCCAGTGACTCTAATGATCCCATCATGTGCTGCATAGAGTCATAAAAAGACATGTTATTTAAAGTGAAACACATGTACTTTTCTGATGACTGTGCAATGCATGTTATCCTGAAGGCGTCGTCTACTGCTTGCATTATAAGATGAGAGTCGTAACCTCGCAAGTTGTGAAAGAAGATGGGCAGCTTCCATTTTGCTGGGTCAAACTTTAGTTGAAGATTGCAGTTGTTGTGCGCTGCTCCTCTGAACTTTCCACTAATGTGATCATGGTCTCTTACTGTCGGATTGGTTTCCTCACTGTTAGACATTAGTTCTAAACCACAAATCCAACAATGTGTGGCTGATTTATACTGTTCTTGGTCTTCGGGCGTTATTATGATTTCAGATAAGTTTAGATTATTAGAACAGTCATTACGCACTTTCTGCATGCGTTCTAAGAAGTATTCTGCAGCATCTGGTCCTCTATACAATTCTGGTGCTGAATGGGCGCCATCCGACCTGACAACAATGAAAGCAAATGAACAAATCTGATGATTACTCACTAAGGCTGTTTTCGGAAGTTTCTGTGGGTTGGCCCTTCATAAGGAACAATAAGCGACTCGAAGTCTGCGTAAACTACGTATGGACTTGTTTGCAGCCGTTTCCAGTTCTTAAAACTAACTTTAGATCCAGGCGGGGCGCAATTAGTTCTGTATTACAGTCTACAGAACTTTTACAATGTTTTATATGTTCAAGCGCGGCTGGAACGGATGGAATTCTTGTTAAACATTTTCTACAGAATTCTTGTTTATGACCATGTTTTGAAGTATGTGCTAATAATCTACTCATTGTTCGTATCAATGTGCAGTGTTGATTCTAGAGCGCGCCCTTGCGGGATTCCCGCAATATTTTTCTGAAGGCCGCAAAAAATCGCGAAAGACGCGGCCCAAAAGCCGCAAAAAAAAGAGAACGAACGCGTTTTTGCACAACCAGCGCGGCTTCGCCGCTGCCGTGTGTATAGCCTCCTGAGCAATTCCTTTAGCCGAACGCGCGTTCTACCAAATATTTTCATTGGCCGAGAAGCAGCAGTTGAGCCAATCAGCGGTACTGGCAGTTCAACAGTCCTCATGTCGGCTTCAACGATGAAGCGCGCGAAGCCAAACACTCTGTTTTCTTTCGCCTTCACGAAGAAAAAACGCACTGATATATCTAAAGATCATCAGCTGGAAGCCGATAATGAGTCTACAGCCACCGTTACGGCTACTCAGTCAAGCGATAGCGTGTCTCAGCCGATCGACGCCGGAGGCGAAACGGTTGAAAGTGCCAGTGAACCCGAAGATCAGCAAGATAATGAAGATGGTGAAAACGAAGCCGATCCCTCCAGTTCGAACACGGAGGAGCAGAAGAAACTCTACAAGGCGTTTCAAGAATCATGGTTGAAAGACAGACCCTGGTTAAAGAAGGAGAAACAGGCTGAAAGAAGACAGCCTCAATGTGCTGATGACCATCAAATGTGAAGGTCCTCCCATCAATGACCATGACTTCACAGCTGCTGCAGCAGAGTGGAAGCAACAGAAGGATAGGAGGATCTACAAGAAATGAATGGAGTTCTGTGGGCTGTACATATGTATAAAGCTTTTCAGTTGTGTATGGTGAAGGTGTACACAGTGACTTTTCACAGTTAAAGGGTTTTCTTAAGGTGATACTGATGGTATATAAATCTTGACAATAGTGATGGTCACTTCATATAAAGAGACTGAATTAATTGTGGGGTAGGCTTAGAGTTGCTGGATTCTATGATGAGGTGACAACAGACTTGCTCACTTGCTGTATGACTGCCAAGAAGGGAGCTCAGCTGAGTACATGCACCACCAGAAAAAGACAAGTCTTCTAAGGTATGTCAGAATGTGTGTGTACTCTGTGCGTGTGTGTGTGCGTTTCTGTAATAAAATGTAACTCGTTTCTTGTTTCTTTTTGTTGTTTTAGTTTACTTTGGCCATAATGTAATCATTGTGATTAAGCTTTAAAATCTGAATTTTCACGCGTTTTGAGGGCCTCCCATTTTCACCCTATGGGCCCCCTTTTTTTATGTGAGGGGGCCCTTGGGCCCCCTTTTTTGAAATCCTAGAATCAACACTGAATGTGTAATGCGGTAGCCCTGCTGGTGAAAACATCAGTAGTAAGTCAACATGATTTTTGTCTGGATCACCTATTGTTGGGCTGTTTTTGGACACTCTGATGGGTTGCAGATTTGTTTTCTCAGACCATGTGTATACATTAACAGTTATTGGTTTGTTTTGTTCTTCAAACTGATCAATTTTGTCCACGCTAACAGGAAAGGATATTCCACTAAAGTTAAGATCATTGATGTAAGGTTCATAGTTAGATACTTTCTCTGCGTTTTTGCGGACATAATGAAGCCTTGCAAGAACACACCACATAAAACATTTGTCGTCCGAATTCTTTATGTTTAGAACTGCTCTTTTTGCGACTAATGCTGGAGGAAGTGGAAAGTAAGACCTGCCTACGATCGGTGCATACTTAGACTGTTTTAATCTGATCTCTAGGACTTTGCCCTCTGACCAACCAGAGCCTCTCATTTTGGCTTCTTCAGCGGCCACATCAAACTGTGTAAGCAGTTCGTCTGCCCAACCGGGTGTTAAGTCATTAGAGGAAAGAATAGTCTGCTGTTTAGTTGAGACCCAGACTTCTAGATTTTCTTCATTTATTGTTATATAGTCGATTAAAACAGCTAACATTACTTTAACTGGCGGGTCTATTGTTAGTGATACCTGGAACTTGAGAAATAGCATGAACAACGCTTGCCTGTACGTTTTGTTGGATCAATGACTTTTAGATTAATATCATTTAAAGCTTTTGACAAACGCTCTCCCTCGAGCATTCCTTCAAACAATTCATCTGGTCCTTCATATATCTTATCCATCTTAAGTTTTCTTTTCTCACTGAAACTTTATATTTAAATTAAAAAAATACGGCATCGACTCCAAAGTCGTCTTAATCAGAATCAACATCAACGTTTTTTTGTGCTTGGACTCATAAACGAAAGTATAAACGCCCTTTGGGGTTGTTAATGCGAGCTGTTTAGAACAGAGTTTAATGTTTCGTTTACTTTTTTAAACATTCCTTTTTTATCTGATCGGTGTCTGGCTGTTGAGAAAAAGTTGTCTTTGCCTTTCTTTGAAGATCAAACTTTTGCCTTTGTAGTCCTCAAAATCAGTCTGTAAACGGCTAAATTCTTCATCCGTGATGTTTGAGTCATCTAGTGCTTTATTTATTGTCAGTTTGAAGGAACTAAGTTTAGCTGTTATTAGTTGAACCATAGCTGTGTGCTTTTGGAGTTTAGTTTTTAATTTTTGCTAGCAGCACCTACAGCTAATAAACACAGGCCGAGAGCTAAAGACAAACCGCCTAGAGGTAAAGCTGCGGGTGCACCTACGCCTGTTGCTAAGAGACCTACACTCGTTCCTGCTGATAGAGCACTAACAGTCGATGTTCCAGTATTAACATATGTAACAGCATTAAAGGCAGCAGAATACCTTCGTTTGGTTTTGCTGTATTTTGAAAGGTCCTGCTCTAGTTTTTGTTGCATTTGTGTAATGTTGGTTAATCTGAAGGTTTTTATGTTAGGGGTTTCTACTATCCCTTCTTTTGGCGACTCTGGCGCTGTAGGCACATTTGGATAAACCTGAACAGACATGCTTTTTATAAAATAAAAATAATTTAGTATTGTATATCTTTTAATCTGTTATCTTGAATATTCAGCTGCGCATCATATATTAAAAACAAATATACATTAAGCGTTTTTTCGACATCTTTTTCTTTATCAATTTGAATGTTTATTATGTCTCTGACAGTTTCTCCCACTTCCATGTAACTGATTATCCTCCGTTGACCTTAGGTCAATCCATGAACCGTATTTCGTTGTTAAATAATCATCAAGTCTAACACTGTGAAGATGTAGATCTTTAGACACAAGGTCAACTGTTGGATTTCTACACCTCCCACCTCCAAACAGTTTTCTTATTTCATCAAAATGTTGATAAGGTTTAAGCCCGCTAGCGTAGATTTGGTTAGACTACCCTCAATGTAACATTGCACTTTTGTTATTTTAGGATTAATAAACTTTTCAGTTTGTCTTTTGAATGGTTCTTCATCTTCACACAGCAATAAAATACCTTTAAGCGATCTTGCTGTGGCACTAAAACTAAAATTCCATATAGTGTCTGCCCTGCTTTTAGGATATTTAGAATGATGAATCACTCTTTCGTAATATATGCTAATTTTGACTGATATTGTTGCTGGATCAGCCTTGCTAAGTTAGGGTTGCTAACAATGTCAAACTCTAACGAGATGTCAGAAATGCTGTACTTTGCTTCGGTGTCTGTAGATATAATAACATATTTGTAGTCATTAAAAGTTAGTTCATATGACAATCTGTCTTTTAATGCTCCTTGAAAGTATGGGGCATGCGCTTTTAACAACTCAAAATCTAGGGGTATGAAAAAGCGATTACCATACGCATAACTTACAGCTACATACTTTTTGTTGTCTTTAGCATCTTCAGCGCCTATTCTATGTTTTAGTGCTTCTTCATTTTCGATTCCTTGAAACGCAAGATCAGCCCTTTCATTCCCGGTTAGCCATAGATCAGAATAGGTTAAAAATATGTCTGCATTATGTAAAGAAAATATTTCTTGCCCCTCAAGTTTATAAGAAATTTTCTTAACATTGCCCGCCCCAGATTCTGTACAACTGTCCTGTTTAGGTCTGTTGTTGAAGCAAGTTCTATTTTGAAAGTAAGACGCGCAGAGCCTGGCACAATCACTTCATCTGCTCCTAGGTCTGGAAATTTAACAGTAAGAATTTGATCTGCATCAATAGTAGATGGATTTTTTGGGAACAGTAATATTCCGCTTATTCCCTTCACGCCAAAGGGCTCTTTCAGTCTTCTATGCGGGTCAAGAATTGAACCATATGCTTGTGACATTTTTTATAAAACAAAATAAAAAGTTAATTATTTAAAAACATGGCAGGAATTGAAGGTGAAGAAGATTATGATGTTTTTGATCCTGGAGACGACATGAGTGAAACGGCTCCTTTGATACAGCATCGCTCAACGGCCTCAATGTGGCATGAATTAACAGAACCTAAGGTCATATCATTTTACAGAAGTTTAGGCCTAGAACCTCCCGAATTTATAGCCCCCAATGATTTTGTAAAAGATGATGATGGCCATTTGTATTTTAAAGACGAACGAGGAAAACGTTTTCAGCTTACACATGAACGAAACCCATCAAAGTTTGTAGGTTTGAGTACAATTAACCAAAGACTTAAGGCAAAAGATCGAAATCGCCTTGGCATTCCTAAACCACCAAAATTAGATAGGGAGGCTGTTTCTAAACTTCAAAACATACAACAAGAACTCCCAACAGATCCCCAAATACAAAACATGGAACTTCAAGATTTAAATCAATCAGCAGATGAAATAATAAATGCAATAGAAGCAGAAACCAGTTTTGTCAGAAAAACAGCATTAAAAACTATACACGACCCCCCAATACCCACGCGAGAATTAGAGGCCCTTAATCGTACTTTAAGAACCTTCAGAGGCGAATTAATAAACAATTTAGCAAAACTGAGTGAAAAAGATGAGGAGATAAAAAGAGAAAAAGAAAACTCGTTGAGCTGATGACGCCAACTTAGGGCCTGGTGTTAAAGAAAGAATAACCCAAAGACTAAAATTCTTGAACAAGAGAGATTACTAAGAATAGAAGCGGCGTCTACTAACCGAGAACAATTACGAACTCAAGTGAGCAGAATAAGAGAAACTATCCAAAGAATTTTATATGAAGACACAACACTAGCAGAAAGAATAAGAACACTGTTTAGAGAGCAAGAGTCACATTACAGCCTTAGGATTTGCAATAAGTACACTGGTGATGGCTATTACGGGTGGCGTGGGTCAAATCCCAGTGCCTCCATCGCCATCCCCTCCATCACCGCCTGATAAATCATGGGTAAAAAAACAGCTTGATCATCTTGCGGGTTTATTAAAAAAATTAGCCAGTAAAGCCATGGACGCTTTACCGGGTATATTAGGAGGTGTTGTTAGCTGGCTTTTGTCTACTGCAAGCAAAGTAGTTGGCTTTATGGCCGAGCACTTATGGACATTAGTTCTCTTAATAGTTGGGTTAATATTTAGTAAGATAAAGACCGAGTAATCCTAGCCAGTTAATCCAAAAGCAAGTGCTGTCTTTTCATATTCATGGTCATTATTTTTTTTTACTTCGTGTTCTTCAACGGCCTTCGGGCTTTGGGCCACGGGGATTGGATGACTTATTCTTTGGGGGTCGACTGTTTGTTTACTGCTTGCAATATTACTGGCTCAGAATTTATTTCATTTTTTCCGACTTTCTGTTCATTGCCTGCCACAAGGATTTCATTATTGCAGTTTATTATTGTACCTATCTGGAGTCTGAGGTCAGAAGGCAGCATGTATAAACCAGTGCCAACAGCAAAGTCTACTTTCGATCTTGCGTATTGTAAAACATTTTGGTGCCTTTTAATACTTGAAGGCAAATCAACTGTAGAATTATTGGCGTCCTCTAAATTTGCCAAGTACTGCTTTTGTGCATCAAAGCCAGTAGAAGGATCAGTTATGCTCGATCTCGTTTGTGCTTGCGAACCTAGCAAACACCAAACGTAAGTACGAACAGAGTCGTTTATTTCGTTCTATTCCTGCTTTAGTTAGGCCCTTAGAAGTGTCTAAGATAAATGTTGTCCATGCTGTTTTATGCTCTTGCTCTATGGACCCGAGGTGAACAGCCGTGCCTGAAGAGAAAGATGTGTAAGGAGGATTCCAGTCATACTTATACTTTCTGTGCACGCCCCAAAAATAAGGGTGCCTAGACCATGATTAAGATCCGACTTTTGTCTAAAGTCTGTCTTAGCCTTAATATTGAATTCGTTACAGATCCTTTCAAAAGCCTTCATGTCTATTCTGTTGCTGAATGGATTAAACGGTTTGTCATTTGGTAAGGGTGCTTGCAGTTCAGTCAAAATACGTCTGAAGTGTAATAAAAATGAAATCTATACACTGACCTCACCAAAGGATCAGGATGATTTAAATGATCAGCATACGATACTCCACACCCAGTTGATGCACAAAACACAGCAAAGTTTAACTGGTTCTGATAAAACTGCATCGGATGACTGAACCACACTTTCGGGATGCGTCGTTTTAATAGGAGGGTTAAGATATCTGTTTAATGGAGTACTCACCTTTACTTGAAAGGTGTCAGTCTGGTCACAAAAAATGACAAGAGTATCAGTTGTTATATTTTTAAGATTGTAGTGCGGCCCAACAGAATATTTTGCATTAGTATATTTGAATGCACTCATTTTTATTTCGTTTAAAAAATGTTTGTAACAATAACAACTCAAGACCGTCCTTCGTTTTAGAACATGCTATTGATAACAATTGCGGAACCAGAATGGTTGCGCTTCATGAAATATTTTACAAAGTCGTATGGTTTAATATAAGTGAATCGAAGAAAAAATAAGATTCTAAAAGTTGACAATCAGGGGCCAAAGTTAGCCAGTTAACAATACCTGATGGTTATTACGGGTTTTGCTCACTAAAAGAAGCAATGAGTAACTTCGACATTACTCTCAAACTTAACAATGCAAATCTGAAAACAATGTTAACATTCAAGCCTGAAGAAGAAGTAGGTTACTATTTTGATAAAGAGCTAGCTAAAATGTTAGGCTTTGCAGCTGACAATCATAGATTTAGAGTTACACCAAACAAAACTACTTATGAGGGAGAAAATCCGCTCGATCTTGCATTACATTCATTACTCTATGTTCATTTGGATGAGCTGAGCACTGATGAAAACTTATATGATGGAAGGCCCTCAACTGTTTTAAGAGCTCTTCCATCTGGGAAAGCCGCATATTGCGATTATGAATTTATACAATTCCCTAATTTACAGTTTAAAAGATTAGTTTGTGGAGGGTCGGATCATTTAATATAAAAATCGCAGACAAAACAGGGAAAGTCGTGAAATGATAACCTGCACATTGTTTTGGAAATAAAATAATTAGTTGTACTAAAAAATAATGTCGCGGGGGCCAGAAGAACCGGGAGTTACATTAGCGCCTGTGAGGTGTATAACTTTAGAATTAAAAGACCTTGCAGACGTTGCGGACTTTGAACAAAACGGTGAGATAGGCGCTTTGTAAAGGTTTTGAGTACACTAAAGATGGTGATTATAAACGCAAAGAGGTTAGCGACAACAAAAAGTTTCCTAAACTAGAACAACTACGCAATGTAGAAGCAAATAATGCTGGCCAGTATGAATATAAAATAGTTCGAAAACCTGACAGCAAATGGCACTTAGAACCATATTTAGAATGGGAAATAAAATTTGAATTCATAAGCCCATTTACATTTTTAGCCGTCAAAAAAGTTTCAGAAAAGCATTCAACTCTGGCCCTTTACATGTAAGTCTTATGCCAGAGGACAATAGTCGGAAAGAGATTGAAATAACGCCGTATGGGAAAAAACAGTACATCCTCCACAGAAGAGAAACGGTTTTAAAGGAAGCTTCTACAAAATTACAGTTCTTTCCACATAGGAAATTAGGAGACACGTTCACAATGATATTTGAAATTTCTGTCTTAAAAGATAAGGAGAGGATGGGGTTGTGGGCGTTAGTGACGTCCTTATAAAAGGAATTAATATTAGCTGGCAAAACTTAGACGTTAAACGTCTTAAAGTTACCATCGTCGTTCTTCACAATGGTGAGGATATTAAGGTCATAACAACAAGCAACAAAATCAATGTTGACTTAAATAGAAACAATCTACAGAACTGAATTGGATTTATCTTACACATTTAGGCCTCATAGGATTTTATTATACTGAACAGGTTTTGACAGAAAGTATGATAAATATAATAAACTGGATTAAATTAAATCCTGTTATAAAACTATGGAGCAGTTAAACTTTATGACAAAAACTCCTCATTGTTCATTGATTTGTGGACAAACTGTTGTGAAAAACAATATTTGTCCTCGACCTATTACAAACAGTTTATCGCTATAATTTTGATATATTGTAATTTTCTGTCCAACGCTTGAATGGAACAAAGCATATCATGATAGAAGGTTTATATGGACAGATGACGACGTATATTTAGTTGATCCTAGCAATAAACTGAGTGAGTGTTTAGAACTCTTTTATAGACTGTTTAAAGGAACGCAGACACTATTTATTATAGATGACTGTTCGGCAGAAAGAGACATAGTAAAAAAAAGAAACACTTTGGCAAACTAGCCTTCAGTGGAAGACATGCTGGAATAAGTGTGTGGATTTTATGTCAAAAATATAACACAGTTTTAAAAGACTTTAGAGAACAGTTAAAGACTGTAGTTTTATTCCACATGAAAGACAGAAACTCATTTGATGAATGTCTGCGTGAAAATGATGTTATTGAAAATGATCAGGAAAAACACAGGATTAAACAAAAACTAAAATCTGAAAAGTTTAGTAAATTAGTATTGAAAACGGATAATCCTACACAGTATGCATGTTTGTAAAAATCGTTATTTTTTGGTTATTGAAGTCTTATTAGTTAGAGAACTAATAAATGCCGATTTCTAGCTCCCCCCCACCCGAAACTTGTTGAGGGTGGGGGGGAGCTAGAATCGGCATTTATTAGTTCTCTGGTGGTGAGGGTAGTGGGACAGGGTGTGAGGGTAGTAGTGGACAGGGTGGTGAGGGTAGTGGGAAACGGTGGTGAGGTAGTGGGACAGGGTGGTGAGGGTAGTGGGACAGGGTGGTGAGGTAGTAGGACAGGGTGGCGAGGTAGTGGACAGGGTGGTGATGGAAATAGGACAGGGTGGCGAGGGTAGTGGGACAGGGTGGTGAGGGTAGTGGGACCCGGTGGTGAGGATAGTGGGACAGGGTGGTGAGGGTGGTGAGGGTAGTGGACAGGCTGGTAAGGGTAGTGGGACAGGGTGGTGAGGATAGTGGGACAGGGTGGTGAGGGTAGTGGGACAGGGTGGTGAGGATAGTGGGACAGGGTGGTGAGGGTAGTGGGACAGGGTGGTGAGGATAATGGGACAGGGTGTGATGGTAGTAGGACAGGGTGGCGAGGGTAGTGGACAGGGTGGTGAGGATAGTGGGACAGAGTTTGTGAGGGTAGTGGGACAGGTGGTGAGGATAGTGGGACAGAGTTGTGGAGGGTAGTGGGACAGGGAGAGTTGATGGCAGCGGGGATGGAGTCGAGTGAGGTGAAGGAGACTGAGGCGGTGGATTCCACTCAGCCAGCAACATATCTGCCTGTGAACAGACAGTGTCTTTCCTGTGTCTGCCTGTGAACAGACAGTGCCTTTCCTGTGTCTGCATGTGAACAGAGCGTGTCTTTCTGTGTCTGCCTGTGAACAGAGCATGTCTTTCCTGTGTCTGCCTTGAACAGAGCATGCCTTTCCTGTGTCTACCAGTGAACAGAGCGTGTCTTTCCTGTGTCTGCCTGTGAACAGAGCGTGTCTTTCCTGTGTCTGCCAGTGAACAGAGCGTGTCTTTCCTGTGTCTGCCTGTGAACAGAGCGTGTCTTTCCTGTGTCTGCCTGTGAACAGAGCATGCCTTTCCTGTGTCTGCCAGTGAACAGAGCGTGTCTTTCCTGTGTCTGCCTGTGAACAGAGCTTGTCTTTCCTGTGTCTGCCAGTGAACAGAGCGTGTCTTTCCTGTGTCTGCCTGTGAACAGAGCGTGTCTTTCCTGTGTCTGCCAGTGAACAGAGCGTTCCTTTCCTGTGTCTGCCTGTGAACAGAGCATGTCTTTCCTGTGTCTGCCAGTGAACAGAGCGTGTCTTTCCTGTGTCTGCCTGTGAACAGAGCGTGTCTTTCCTGTGTCTGCCTGTGAACAGAGCATGCCTTTCCTGTGTCTGCCTGTGAACAGAGCATGCCTTTCCTGTGTCTGCCAGTGAACAGACATTGTCTTTCCTGTGTCTGCCTGTGAACAGAGCATGCCTTTCCTGTGTCTGCCTGTGAACAGACAGTGTCTTTCCTGTGTCTGCCTGTGAACAGAGCGTGTCTTTCCTGTGTCTGCCTGTGAACAGACAGTGTCTTTCCTGTGTCTGCCTGTGAACAGAGCGTGTCTTTCCTGTGTCTGCCAGTGAACAGAGCGTGTCTTTCCTGTGTCTGCCTGTGAACAGAGCATGTCTTTTCTGTGTCTGCCAGTGAACAGAGCGTGTCTTTCCTGTGTCTGCCAGTGAATAGAGCGTGTCTTTCCAGTGTCTGCCTGTGAACAGAGCATGTCTTTCCTGTGTCTGTCAGTGAACAGAGCGTGTCTTTCCTGTGTCTGCCAGTGAACAGAGCGTGTCTTTCCTGTGTCTGCCAGTGAACAGAGCGTGTCTTTCCTGTGTCTGCCAGTGAACAGAGCATGTCTTTCCTGTGTCTGCCCGTGAACAGACAGTGTCTTTCCTGTGTCTGCCTGTGAACAGAGTGTGTCTTTCCTGTGTCTGCCAGTGAACAGAGCGTGTCTTTCCTGTGTCTGCCCGTGAACAGACAGTGTCTTTCCTGTGTCTGCCTGTGAACAGACAGTGTCTTTCCTGTGTCTGCCAGTGAACAGAGCGTGTCTTTCCTGTGTCTGCCAGTGAACAGAGCGTGTCTTTCCTGTGTCTGCCTGTGAACAGAGCGTGTCTTTCCTGTGTCTGCCTGTGAACAGAGCATGTCTTTCCTGTGTCTGCCTGTGAACAGAGTGTGTCTGCCTGTGAACAGGTGTGTCTTTCCTGTGTCTGCCTGTGAACAGAGCATGTCTTTCCTGTGTCTGCCTATGAACAGAGCGTGTCTGTCCTGTGTCTGCCTGTGAACAGTGTGTCTTTCCTGTGTCTGCCTGTGAACAAAGCGTGTCTGCCTGTGAACAGAGCATGTCTTTCCTGTGTCTGCCTGTGAACAGACCATGTCTTTCCTGTGTCTGTCTGTGAACAGACATGTCTTTCCTGTGTCTGCCTGTGAACAGATTGTGTCTTTCCTGTGTCTGCCTGTGAACAGAGCGTGTCTTTCCTGTGTCTGCCTGTGAACAACAGTGTCTTTCCTGTGTCTGCATGCAGGTGACACAGTCTTCCACGCGTGGGGCGAGCCACGTCGGTGTCATGGCAGGCAGGGACGTGGATGGTGGAGTACGGCCGTGGCTTCATCCCCTCCACACTGGGCTTTGCTCTGGCCGACACACTGTTTAGCACCACTGACTTCCTGACGCTCCTCTACATCCTCAATGTCTACACCAAGGCCCTGCTGATGGAGTCCGGCTTCTACATGGCAGAACTGCGACAGTATCTGAAGGAGTCGTTGTAGATTTCTTGTTTCGTTTGTCTGTCTGTCTCTGTCTGTCTGATAGAGAAGACGATCGTTTTTATCCTTTTTTGTCATATTGCACTAAAAGTCATTAATTGAAATATTCCTGAAGTTTTTCTTTTTCTTTTTTGTTGTTGTTGTTGTTTTGCAGTAATTTATTTGTATGAATTTCTTCCTGCTTATTTTTGTGTGAACGTATAACAATGTGCGCGTGTATGTGTGTTATCACCTGGCTGTAGCTTTTGTTTCTAAATCCATTTATTCATTTGGAAGTTTGACTTTTTTTTTCTTTCGTCAGGTGTCCCTGGACATTGAATTTTTCTTTCTTTTCAATGCCACCTGTACTAGTTGTTTGTGATTTTTGTTTTTGTTTTTGTTCTCTTCCTCATAGCATCTCGTTACCTCATTATCTTGAAACTATTTTCAGTATTTTTTTTAAAGTAAACTAACAATCGTTTTCAGCATGTATGCACATTCTGTAAACTGATTTTGGGAAAGCTGCATTGAAAGAAAATGATGACAAATCATTTGCCTCAGGAAGGAAGACATTCTGTTTTCTTAACTGTAATGATGCTTTTGTTGTGGAGGGTAGACTGTGGTCATGTGTCTGATCTCTGTGTATTATTTGTTGATGTGGATGCAACTGTCTGTCTTTGTGCATTATACACCAGTTAAGTACTGTTCATATATGAAAGAATGAACATAGATCAGTTTTGTGCTTTGAAATAAACAGAGTGGAATTCAGAAAGGGGAATATCAAGCATTATTTCATGTCAAAGTGGAGTGAGAAAACTTGAAATAGTCATTCAGACCTCACTCTACCTCTCCTTGTCTTGGAAGGCACCAGTTTAAGTCCACTTTGCTTCAAACTGCTACAGCAGACACTCTGGCATTGATGGCTTTGTTGCTTCCTCTATAATACCACATCAGATTATCTTTCCTTTCATTCCTTACATCGCTCGTCAGTGGCATGCTTTTGATGACATTATTCTATTTCTGTTACTTTCTGAGATTTCCTGTTCTCTCGAGATAAATCGTCGTAAGTCATGGGCGACTTCTAGTGTGTATGTATTTAATGATTACAGAATGTGAATAATTGAGAGATGATTTCTAATATTTTATTTCAAGAGTTATTCTTTTAATTTCTTGTACATTAACTGAAAATATTATTCAGCTTCTTTTTTTATCATTATTTCTATTGATTTGATTATGTTCTTTTGTGTGTGTGTGTGTGTGTGTGTTCGATTTATATGTATCTGATCCAGTACCTATGTATATTTTCTGCATCATTCCACTTTGATGTATTTTATTTAGTATGACCCACATTGTGGGTTGATTTACCTTTACATAGACAACATGACAAGGTGACAGCCCTGATGTATCCCCTTGGGGTCGGCTGGGATGTAAAGAACGTCAGTTGAATCAGGACAGTGCATAGATTTGCATATATTAATTCATCGTTGTAGTTTGTGAATTATCACTTCAGTGCATGCACGTGCAAGCATGAATGTGTGTGTTGTGTGTGTGTGTGTGTGTGTGTGTGTGTGTGTGTGTGTGTGTGTGTGTGTGTGTACACAATGACCATGAAGACTGTGTCATCTCATTGATGTTGTTCTGGCTGTAACGATGACCATGAAGACTTTCATGTTGTTCTGGCTGTACACGATGACCATGAAGATTTCATGTTGTTCTGGCTGTACACGATGACCATGAAGATTTCATGTTGTTCTGGCTGTACACTATGACCATGGAGATTTCATGTTGTTTTGGCTGTACACCATGACCATGAGGACTGTGTCATCTCATTCATGTTGTTTTGGTCAGGGAAAAACACAAAAAATGCTGACATCTTCCTTGTTGCAGGCCACTCATATTGCTACTTTGGGACTGTTGTTTGTCTATTATTGACTGTATAACGACTATGATCATGGAAAGTACTTACCAAACAATCAGTTTTGTTTACATGAATTTAGTTTGTGAATTATCATTTTACATGTATGTTAATCATAAAAACTATCATCAAGGGTATAGGCAATCGTATTTTTTAAAAATCATCATGTGTGGCTTACTGCTGGCATGTACTGTGGCAGTGCAAGGTGTCCTTACAGATCTCATTCCCTCCTCCCTCCCTCCTTGATTGTGGGATGTAAAGGTCTCTCAGAACAAGACCCTGCCGTGTAGGCCGTCAGGGAGAAGGAGGTGGAAGAGAATTCCTCATTCTTGGGATCGTTACTGGGGAACTGGCAGGAGAATGAAATGACCAGCTACATGGCAGTCCTCTGTAGTCAATAGTTGTCTGAAAAAGACAACAGCCAAAAACCAATTTTTTCTTTCCATTTGTTCATTGATTTGTTATCGTGGTTCATGCAGTTTGTATACATTTGCACTTTGGTTACAGTTGTCCACATGGTGACAGTTATTCTCAATATGTTAGTTGTGCTCGAGTGTAAATGTGTGTGTGTGTGTGTGTGTGTGTGTGTGTGTTTGTGTGTGTGTGTGTGTGTGTGTTGTGTGTGTGTGTGTGTGTGTGTGTGTGTGTGTGTGTGTGTGTGTGTGTGTGTGTGTGTGAAGGTCATCCAGGATGTGTGTGTTGATTTGAGGTCAGTTCAGGGCCATGATTAAAGTGCTGTACCATTCCAAAGAAGTCAGTTGGATTTTCTGCATCGCGTGTTGATCATATTTTCATGTCTCGGTGAATATGATATTTTTGTACAAACATTTTTGGAGTTTCTAAATAAAGATCAATTCAAAAGGCAGTTTGCATCTTCTATATGAGAGATCAGTATTAATTATTCGTTACTATGGCATTTCCTGAACAGCCTTCCCTACAAAAAATCATACACACACATGCACGCACGCACACACACACACACACACACACATACACACACAGGTGTGTGCACATGCGCACACACACATACACATAAAAACACATGCGCATGCACACACATACACATGCACACACGCGCACAGACACACACACACACACACACACACACACACACACACACACACACATACACGCACACAAAACTTTACCACAGGCAGTTTCAGTTTAATCAAGGAGGTGTCACTGCGTGCACACTAGTTATTTTAGGCTATACCACACCCCGCAAGTTTTGATACCACAGTGTGCATGATTTAAAATTGATGGATTAATGAATTAATTACTAAGATGAGAGAACAGGGAACTGTTCTGGGCCCCTTGTTTTTCTTAATTTATATAAATGACATAAGTAGAAATCTCTCTCCTGGAACTACTATAAGGCTTTTTGCAGATGACAGCTTAGTATATAGAACAATCAGAAGCAAGAATGATACACGCATTCTACAAGAAGATCTGAACGCTTTACAAGAGTGGGAAAGAACTTGGAAAATGGAATTTCATCCCCAAAAGTGCCAAGTGTTGCGTATATGTAACAAACGCTCGCCAACTAGATCAGAATATTCTATTCATAATACTATTCTTAAAGAAACCAATGCTGCAAAATATTTAGGTGTGATTATAGATAGTCGTCTCAAATGGAAAGAACATTACAATTTAGTATGTAAGAAAGCAAATAACATCTTAGCTTTCTTATACAGGAATATCAATGACTGCCCCCAAAAGGTTAAAGACGACTGCTACAAAACACATGTTAGACCAGTACTGGAATATGGTTGCTCAGTTTGGGATTCTTACCATCTAAAGGACATTGATAACCTCGAAAAGATTCAGAAGAGAGCAGCTCGGTTCGTAACAGGGAACCACATCAGAGGAAAGGGGAATACTATGAAGAACATGAGGAAATTAGAATGGAAACCCTTAGAAGAGAGAAGAGCTTTTATCAAACTTAATATCCTCTTCAAAGGCAGAGCTAAACTAATTGATATTCCAATGGAACAACTAGTAATGAATAAAATTAGCACCAGGAGTGGCGGTCAATGTTATACCATACCTGCATCAAATATTGACAGCCACTTACATTCATTTTATCCTAGTTCTGTACGGCTGTGGAACTCACTGCCGGGTGCCATCAAGATTGCCACAAATGCAGTCTCATTTAAAAAACAAATTGATACGACAGTTTTGAGATCTGCATATTGACGATTTTCTTTTTTAACTTCCCCAGATATTTTACTGTTACCTGGGCCTGAATTTGGCCATTGCTTTTAACTTCTTGAATATCGAGTGCGACCCCTTGTTGCCAAATTTGCTCCAGGGGCCAATAGTCTGAGTCGCACTATTTTATGTTATTTATTTTACTTTTTAACATGCGCACTGGTGACCTACTCGTTTTTGAGTGAACCGGTATTTTAGGAAGAAGAAGAAGAAGGATTTAAGAAGACGGTCTCATGGTTACGACTGAGCAGATGTCTGACCTATGCATTACCCCAACACGCTGGTCAGACCTTGAGTATCTACCTAACATTGGCTGTGCCATTATCTTTGCATGTGTGTGTAGTGAGTGTACACGTGTGTGTTTGTGTGTATGGGTTTGTGGGCACGTGTACGTGTGTGTGTGTGCCAGTGTATGAGGTGTGCAAGTGCATATGCGTGTGTATGATGTGTGTGTGTATGTGTGTGTGCGCATGCGCATGCAGTTGTGTGTGTGTGTATATGTTTCGCACGCGTGTGTGTGTGGTGTGCAGAAGTACATGTGCATGTATGTGTGTGATTTGTGGGAGCATGCTCGTGCACGCTTGTACCTGCACATGTTTGTGTACATGTATGTGTGTGTGTATGGGCGTATAGGCATGTGAGTGTTCATGTGTGTGTGCGCGCGCATGCTCGTGTGTGTATGGGTGTTAGTACAACCTTGAGTTAATCTGACAATAAATTGGTTTCAGTCAGTATGAGTGTTTGTGCGTATGTGTGTGTATATATATGTGTGCATGGATGCGATGTGCATGTGTGTGCAAATAAGCATGAGCGCATTTGCACACACATGTGTGTATATGTGTGCATGTATACGCATGTGTATGTGTGTGTGTGTGTGCCTGCGTGCGCCTCTGATTGTGGGAAAGTAATGTTCAGAAGATGACTTAGTGACAAAAACAACAACAACACACACGCGCAGACACACACGCTCACACGTACACACGCGCACACACATACACACAAGCGCGCGCGCACACATGCACGCACACACACACACACACATATACATAACGGTAACAACCCCTCCATACACACATACACCCGTGAGCACACACACACACACAAACATTCATGCACGCACACACACACACACACACACAGAAGCACACGTGCACTCACTCACAGACGCCAATGCATACACACTCACATCTGTGGACTCTCTAGTTTACATACTTGCATCGCCCGACCGATGAACACTCACCAGCGCACACACGTCCACTCGCCAAAAAAGACAACCCATCTCGTCAGTCTGTACCTGGACAGTTTCAGTAAAGGCTATGTCCCAGAAGACTGAACACACAGTTACCTGAAAGTTTTGCTAAACCCAGAAAAAGATCAGAATGGCTACCGCATACTCGCCATGAAAAATATACTAGGAAATGAATCGTAGCAAGAACTTGCAAGAGACCTTGAAAGTCGACAAATCCTCCCATCAAATCAGGGAGGCTACAGAACAGGTACAAGTACATGGGAAAATGCTGCCGTTTTTACTCTTGAAGTATACAAAGGATTCCAAAGAAAGAAAAAAAAAACACTGGCAGCTGCAATTGACCTGGAAGATGCATATAACAAAGTGCAGTTCTCGCTTCTCATGGAAGGTTCTCCTCTCTCCCCCGTTTTATACAATGTTTACACTAACCGCCTAGCAGACCACAATAGAAACGGGATTGCTCGAGTGTTGACACTTGCAGATAATGGTCTGATCTAGAAAACAGAGAGAAAGAACAAGAACAAAAGCAGTTCAGCAGCAGTTGCACAACATTGCTTAGTGGTGTCAAGAAACTGGATCGTCCATCAACCCTACAAAAGCCCAGACATTGGTCTGCACTCTCAACAACAAGACATCAGGACAATTGCCTTCATCAGTTTCCTTCAATGAAATACCAATTGAATCAACTGACAACTTCGCTATATGGATAAACGCTTTGACAGAATCCTGACCTTTAGAAAGCATGTTGAGAATATTGTTCTTAAATGCGAAAAGGGCATATCTACCATGAAAGCAAAGGCATTGAACAGCGCCATCTCTACCGACTGTATTACGCACTTGTACTCAGTATGACTGATTATGGATCAGGGTTTTTAACACTGTCCAAGAGCAATCGCGTTAAATAAGAAATATTCCAAAATGAAGCAAGGGATTGATCCTGGGAGCCACGAAGGACACACCAGTTTAACCTGTACGATACCTGCTGGACCCTCCTTTAACGCAGGCAAGACACAAGTTACTACAGGTGAAGACATATTTCAAAGCGCTTGAACATCCCCAAACCCGCTCCATGCGGAAACAAAGGCACTCGGCTAGGACGCGGAAAATCATGGATAGGACAGGCAGAAGACAATATACAGCTTGTGTTATAGTCAGCAAAACTCACCGAAAAGAAGTAATGGGAAAAGCATCCAGACCACTTCAAACACCTCTACCAAATTGTTATTGCTCCAGAACCTGAAAGACATTTTCGAGAATGGCCAGAAGGCAAAACGCAATCAGAATTTAGTTACAGGTAGAAAACCTTGGCACAAAAGATGACATTTTACATTTTATATTTTACATATATCCTGACGGTTCTGCCGCCAACAGTAAGTTAGGCTGGGCATACACAGCGAAACAAAATGGCTGAACAATCCAGGAAGATTAATGGTGCGTATAGTTTAACAACTTCAAGTCTAACAATGGAGATAGAAGCAGTGACACAAGCACTCCACTGGCTTTCATCCACAGGCCAGTTTAAAACGCAACAAGCCATGATACTGACTGACCCCATGAACCTACTTCAAAAAGTGGAGAGTGGAATGGGAAGCCCTGCTTGGCATGAAGTAATGCGCAACCTTCCATTGGAGAGACTCATATAGATGGGCTGCCCTGGACACGCAAGAGTTAAAGGAAGTTGAGAGCAGACACTCTGACAGGCGAGGCAACGATAAGAACTGGATTGCAGCTTGGTCGATCCGATGTGATAAGAAATCTAAAGAATCTCTTAAACAAACGAGAGCAAAGCCACTATTCCATAGATCATCTGTCAGAACTGAACGTTAAGAGGAGGAATGGCCGCACATCTTAAAGAAAGAGCAAGAAAGGTCACCAACCAAACAAACATTGAAATAATCTCAAGGCTAACATTGGGAAGACTCCTAGAGATTGGGGCAAACTCATTCTGGGCCTTTCAAACAACAGACACAAACAATCAAACACATGTCAACTGAGACAAGACTATGAATCTCTAAAGGACCTCAGTGCCTACTGAAATAGCACAGACAATGTCAGATAGGTATCATAGAGGCCATTGAGAACTGACAGAAAAGATGGTCCACTGCTTCACAGACCATAGAGAACTGACAGAAAAGATGGCCCACTGCTTCACAGACCCCAGAGAGAACTGACAGAAAAGATGGTCCACTGCTTCACAGACCATGAAGAACTGACAGAAAACGATTTCACCGTGGGGAACCCTATAGCCAAAAATCTGCCAGAGTGTCGACCTCCTTATCCGTTGAGTAGCACCGCCGTTTTCAGAAAGTTGATCTTCTTCCATCATCATTAATTAGATAGAGTAACGCGTCAACAAAATACGCGGAATCCAAGAATTAAATGATGAGTCGTATCCGTACCACTTAACTAAATACTCATCAGACCCGTCAGGTCGAGTTCGTTGTTTGAATATAGCTTCAATGCGAAATATTTCTTCTTTTTTTCAACTTTCTGGATTCCTTGTGTGTGAAATGTTCCTTTCAAGTCTTCTCCATGATCGTCTTTAAGAATATAAGCGATGGGTGATGTTTTCTTTATTTGACTCACTGTAAACAATTCTTCAGTCCAGGTGGGTAAATGGCCTTTCTTGAATACTTGCCTGCTTTTGCTTATGCGTGCACGATCACCAATTTTAAGTTTGGGTTTAGGCGTAGGTTTAAATTGTTTCTTGTTGTATAAAGTTTGCCATACATCCTCTTGGTTTTCAGTTGTGACACTTGCAGGAGGGCGTTGAATACTCCGATGAAAAGAATGATTGTATGCGTACACTAGTTTGGGCAATGTTTCTACGAATCTCAGAGTGTTTTTTCTTGTAAATACCCCATGTTTTCTCCTTTAAAGTGCAATTAAATCTCTCAGCAATGGATGTCTTTATGTCATCGTTTTCAGTCACAAAGAAACCCACGTTTTGTTCTTTTAAAATATTTTGAAATGATTTGTTCAAAAACTGAACCTTCATCCATTTGTAGTTTGAAAGGATTTCGTCATCTGGCAAAGATATCATTAAAGGCATCCACTAAAGTTTCCCCTGTCTTGTTTTTTCTAATGGAATGACCCAGGCAAATTTACTCAGAACATCGATGCATGTTAACAGATAGGTAAATCCATCGTTATCTTTTTTAATGGATTTCACATCGATGAGATCTGCCTGCCACTGATGGTCCATTCCCCCAACAATAATAGGATGTCGAGTAAATTTGTACCTTACAGGTTTCTGTAGAGTATAAGCGTCTTGGTAGGATAACTGCTTTTTTTTATAATAGATCTTTTTATCTTTGTTGATTTCCTTAAAGCATCTACTCCCACAAAAGACCCAGGCCGCCGAAGGTTATAGTAAGACTGAGCGTTTTCGTCTTTTTCTGTCTTTTCATTTTTTATCATAGTCGGTGTACCTTGTTCTTTCCACACCGCTCTGGGCTCTGTCTCACAACCGCGAATGAAAGTCCGTCAGTCGGGATGCCCAATCAGATCCTGCGGAATGTTTGGTCACGTAATTCCGCCCCCAAAATTTCCCATCCTTTGGGTTCAAACTTTTGTTGTTTTCACAGGACATCGTTGACCACATCGATTGCATTAGAACCCTTGACCAGCTGCCCTTGATATTCGATTTCTCCTCTGGGGTTCCACTTGAGTTCGGGATTTCGTTGAATGTGTTGCAGTAGAGGTTCAGCTTTCCTTTTTAACGTTTTTGGAACGCTGTCCAGTACATCTTTCTCTATTGTTCTTTTCGATGATTTAGGCTCCACTGTCATTGCCATTAGTTGAGAAGCACTTTTTAACTCCACGGTACCCAAAGGTTTCTCTTTAAATTGATCGAAGCATTTCAAATACTTCCAAAGTGTCTGATGATATATATTAGCCTTGTCTTCCTTATTCATGTTGTTATTATCTAAAACATCACGCATTTGGTCATCCATTTCCCTAAGATTGTGAGACTCCGCATCTGGTACAGGAGATCCACCACGGTCACGGATTGAGTGTAACACACGAGGATCTATTAAAATCATTTTTTTTGTGTGCTTCATTTTTGTTTTCTTATAGGACCAGGGTAGATGCCAACAGCCCTCCTAAAACTCCCAACACCGGTTTAATTAAAGCACCAATAAATCCTTCTTTCTGTAATATCTGCTTCCTTTTCTTGACAGAAATTCCTCTTTTTGCCAAGTGACGTAGGCTCTGTTTATATCTGCAGAGTGGTTTCTCCTGCGACGGAGTCAATTTTACATGCCCTTTTAAGATGTTAAGGGGACATTCACTCGCGGCATTGATCAAACCTGTAGAGGCGCCTTTAAGGACAGCTTTAATTATACCAGGTTTGGCTCCGCATAAGATCTGGTGCATACGTAGATTTCTTTTGATAACGCGCTGACATGCTTTTTTTTTATGTATGCTACTTGGTACTCTTGGGAAAAATACTGGTTCTCAGTCGTAAGTGATCGGGTGTGTCCTGACGAAGGTCAAATAGCAAATAACCGCGGGCTCTTGAGGTAGCGTCTTTAAATGCCTCTCGTACGTATTTTGGTTTTCCTGGGTACATTTGTTTAGCTACGTGACTTGAGTGATTTGTGATGCGTCCCTGGGATTTTTAAAGACTACCAAGTAATGACTGTTAAGGCTAATGGTGCGTTGTTCTTTATTCTTTCCAAATAAATTTTGGACAATATACATCACACTATGGTTTCTGTGATGGCTGCCTTTAGTAAAGATTCTAGTCACTCGCTCGTCCGTTTCGCTCATCAATTCATCGATAATCACGAGACGATTTTGATCTCTTTGCCATTCATCCTCGTTGGGTAGACCTACAAAAGTCACTCCTTTTAACTGATCGTAACCTCGCTGCCATTCTCTGTAGCACCATATAATGTGTCGCAGAGGTGGTATCATCATCTGCGTTATATTTTTCAAGAATTGCGTAACCCAACCGTTTTGCCGCTCCCAGTCGGTCCTGAAATTACGCATAAGCAGGACACCACCTACTAAGCCCCCTACTGACGACAATAATTGCTTAGTCGCGGAGCCGGCGTGAGTGAGCTCTCCCTCCGGAGGGCGCCACCACGTCCATCCAATGACAGCCCCCATGGACTCGCCGATACCGGTGATCCTGACGGAACCAAACCAAGGCCACAGATGTGGAGAGGATATCGAAATTGAGGTCACCATGAGAGCAGGGCATGAAGGGCCACAGCATTTGACACATTTTTTATGCTGATCGATGAGAATGAGGATGATTAAGATGATGCTACGGATTTCCATTTCGGTCTGAGACTACATGACAGGGCGGTACTCTACGCTTCCTTTCATAATATATATCCCGGTGTCAACCAGGCCCGAGAGATACAGGCACCTGCAGTGTTGGTCAGGAAATTTGAGCAACACTCTCAGAAACGCATCCATTAAGTGGATGAAACTCGACTGTGTGGTCCCAGTCTTCCCAACTGAGTCCGCAGCAAACTCAACTCTGGGTAGGAGCCGGTCGGGGCAGAAAAACCCACGTGACTCTGATGGGATTCGAACCACGCCCTCCAGCCGGTGTAATACGAGAAATTTACTCCCCGCCAAATTTACTCGGAGTAAAAACCGCGTACGCAGAATTTTACTGGGAGTAAATTTCGCGTACGAGATTTTACTCCCTTAACCACGCCAGATTTACTCCTCCACGCAAAATCTGGCGCGCAGAATTTTACTGGGGGTAAAAAGCGCGTACGACAAATTTTACTCCCAAACTTAAATTACCTCCCCTTTTTAAGTGCTGGTGCTATTTAAAGTCTAGCCCATAGCGTATTACTGGGAGTAAAAGCGCGTACGACAAATTTTACTCCCCAAACTTAAATTATCTCCCTTTTGAAGTGCTGGTACTATTTAAAGTCTAGCCTATAGCGTATTACTGGAGTAAAAAGCGCGTACGACAAACTTTTACTCCCCAAACTGAAGTTACCCTTTCCTTTTGAAGTGCTAACACTATGAAAGTCTAGCCAATAGCGTATTACTGGGAGTAAAAAAGCGCGTACGACAGAGTTTACTCCACAAACTTAAATTACCATCCTTTGAAGTACTAGTACTATGAACACTAACGAGCACATTTAGGGGGATTGTGTAAAGAGGCTATTAAAAAAAGGACCCAAACGAAAAACACTAACATATATATATTCCATATTTGGCTGTATAGCAAATAGAGCTGCAGATTGTCTCTCTGTCGCTCTCTCACGCTCTCGCTCTACATGTGTGAGAGTGTGTGTGTGTGTGTGTGTGTGTGTGGTGTGTGTGTGTGTGTGTGTGTGTGTGTGTGCACGCACGTGTGTCATCTTTTTCATACAGAAAGAGTAATGAGTGCAAAGACGGAAAATGCAGAGACATATAACCATGATATGTAGAGAAGACAAGAAGAGTAAATGGATTCACTTTCAAACGGTTCCTGAACACACACACACACACACACCACACACACACACACACACACTAAGTTTTTTGGGATTTGAATCTGTTTATTAAAACAAGTTTCACTTGTAAATATTTACTTAACATAAAAACTCTAAATTATAGTGATTTGAAACCGATTTTTAAAAAAGAAAAGCTAAGCAGAAACACAGAAAGTCAATTCACTTGTAAACAGTTACATGGACAAAAAAAAAAAAAACCATCAACAAAAAAAAAACAACTCTATAAATCATACTGATTTGAAGCTGTACAATTAAAACAATAAACGCAAATATAACAGGCTAATAACCAGAACGTCATTAATCACCCACGAGTTTTACGATTATGATTATTGATTTTGTAGTGTGTGTGTGTGTGTGTGTGTGTGTGTGTGTGCGCGCGCGCGCGCGCCGTTCTGAGTCTAAATGTGAAACATTGTTTACTTCCTGTCATCTCTGTTGCGCTTCTTGAACAGCACACCTTGTTCCAATGCAAATGAACTGGCTTGCCATCTAAAGTTCTTTTCCTCCCTCTGTCTTGAGCAAGCCCGTCGGGATCTCTTCCAAATGCGAGAAATTCACGCACATGTTTAAAATTGTCGTGCTGATAACCAGCCATACTGCCACAGCATTTTAGCTTACAGGGTGACAACTCTTTTGTACCACAATCATAGAGTGATTTCCCTTGACATAGTTCTTCTATTTAATACACCTTTTTAAATAGTAAACGGACACTGGGCCTACCCACCATCATTCTTGTTGCATATTCAGTCTAAAAAGAAAGGGGAGTAAATTCCGCGTGGGAGTAAAAACGGCGTGTGTGCAGGGAGTACTTTCGCGTAGAGGGAGTAAAATCGGCGTACGCGGTTTTTACTCGGGAGTAAATTCCGCGTGGGAGTAATTTCCTCGTGTTACACCGGAGTCCGCGACCCTAAGCACTTCGCCATGGCGGCTGGTTGCTCGGTCAATGTTAGTCATATGCTCAGTCACGAATGACCCTAGGACGATCATCAGGCTACGTGACCCGTGCGGAACGTGACCAATTATGACGTAATTTCCTGTTTATGACGTTATTTCCTGCCCCTTGCACGTGACCAATTGTGACGTAATTTCCTGTTTATGACGTCATTTCCTGCTCCTTGCTCCTTACGGGGGTTGAAAACAACACGGTATACTACTTTTGGATAGAACAAAAGGATATAGGTCTGAAATCATTTGGATCCGATGATTCTCATTTGATTTGGGAAGGTGGTTTACTCTGGCATTTTGAATGCTTGAGGAAGACATAAGTTTCAATGGATACATTTTATGTATATAATATAAGAGACTCAACAATGTAAGACAGAGCGAGTTTGAAGAGAAATGTCTGGACCCACGGACTTTTTATTCTTTTATTGCGCTTGTGCATTCCTACTTCATGTACAGGTAGAGGAGGAATATGGAGTGAGTTAATTGTTCCAGGATTTGTTTGAAAAATGATATATGGGAAGTCGGGCATACTTAATATTGATTAGATACTCTTACAGTCTGTGAAGCTTTAGCAAGGATCTCTGACAATGAGAGGAAGCTGTTAAATTTGTCTGGAATGACATTTGTTGTTGAATTTTGTGCATCTGTACGCTTTTTGTGTACAATAGATTTTATTGCCCTCCAGATGGGCGCTGTGGGTTTGACTGAAGTACTCTCTTTTGGCTTTATCAACTTTATCAACCACTATCCATATCAAATGAAAAGGTCACAACAATTAATTCAATGATGAGTTACTCTGTTTAATTACTGTTTTCTGTTCCCTGCCTCATTTCAAATTTACATTCATTTCAATCAAATCCAGGTTACCTATATTTGTTTTTGTACTCCAGAAACGAGAATGTTAATTTGCATTTGTTCATTTCTCCAGTTGTTACTGAGTAGATGTGTGCGGTACAGGGTATATAGGCAAGCTTGGAACATCCATTTTTAGGGATGTTTCCTTGTTCTGTGTGCTCTGTGCTGACATATCTGCTAGACCATTCAGTGTCGTAAGCAGGATTTCTTTGGAGTTATGGGCGTGTATTTATTTCATCATGGGAGCTAGAGATACCCTACTTGTTCGTAATTTTACTTTTCCATGCCTTTTTCATATTTACTTTCATTTCAATCAAATCGAGGTTACCTGTATTTGCTTCTGTTCGTCCATGTACTTGTCTGACGATATCCAAGATCGAAAAGGCTATGCCAATCTTGAATAAATGTTTATTTTTATTTGTTCATTTCTCCAAGTTGTTGTTGCTGTGTAATGTGTCCAGTACAGGCAAGCTTGGAACATCCTTCTGGGGGATGTTTCCTTGTTTGTTCTGTGAGGTCTGTGCTGTCATATATGCTAGGCGATTCAGTATCGTAAGCAGGATTCCTTTGGAGTTATGGGCATGCATTCATTTCATCATGGGAGCAAGAGTTATCCTACTTGTTTGTTATTTACTGTTTACTGTTCCCTGCCTCATTTCGTATAGAGAACTGTAATATGTTCATTCTGACCCAACCACCCTCAACCAGTTTCGGGTGGTTGGGTCAGAATAAACATATTACAGTTCTCTGACAAGTAACACTTCAACAACGAATTAAAAATGATAATCCATCACACATTCTCTTTCAATAACCAAAAAAATAACGATTTTTTACAAACAAACATACTGTGTAGGATTATCCGTTTTCAATACTAACTTACTAAACTTTTCAGATTGTAGTTTTGCTTCAATCCTTTGTTTTTCTTGTTTGTTTTTAATAACATTATTTTCGCGCAGACATTCATTAAATGAGTCTCTGTCTTTCATGTGGAATAAAACTACAGTCTTTAACTGTTCTCTAAAGTCTTTTAAAACGGAGTTATATTTTTGACATAAAATCCACACACTTATCCCATCATGTCTTCCACTGAAAGCTAGTTTTGATAAAGTGTTTCTCTTTTTAACTATATCTTTTTCTGCCGAACAATCATCTATAATAAAGAGTGTCTGCGTTCCCTCAAACACTTTATAAAAGTATTCTAAACACTCACTCAGTTTATTGCTAGGATCAACTAAATATACGTCATCGTCTGTCCATATAAACCTTCTATTATGATATGCTTTGTTCCTTTTAAGAGTTGGACAGAAAATCACAATATAATCAAAATTATAACGATAAACTGTTTGTAATAGGTCGAGGACAAATATTGTTTTCCCACAACCAGTTTGTCCACAAATTAATGAACAATGAGGGGTTTTTGTCATAAAGTTTAACTGCTCCATAGTTTTATAACAGAATTTAATCTAATCCAGTCATTATTTTTATCATACTCTCCGTCAAAACTTGTTCAGTATAATAAAACCCTATGAGGCCTAAATGTGTAAGATTAATCCAATTCAGTTCTGTAAGATTGTTTCTATTTAAGTCAACATTGATTTTGTTGCTTGTTGTTATGATCTTAATATCCTCACCATTGTGAAGAACGACGATGGTAACTTTAAGGCGTTTAACGTCTAAGTTTTGCCAGCTAATTAGAATTCCTTTTATAAGGACGTCACTAACGCCCACAACCCATCCCTCTCCACATCTTTAAAGACAGAAATTTCAAATATCATTGTGAACGTGTCTCCTAATTTTCTGCTTGGAAAGAACTGTAATTTTGTAGAAGCTTTCTTTAAAACCGTTTCTCTTCTGTGGAGGATGTACTGTTTTTTCCCATACGGCGTTATTTCAATCTCTTTCCGACTATTGTCGTCCGGCATAAGACTTACATGTAAAGGGCCAGAGTTGAATGCTTTTCTGAAACTTTTTTGACGGCTAAAAAATGTAAATGGGCTTATGAATTCAAATTTTATGTCCCATTCTAAATATGGTTCTAAGTGCCATTTGCTGTCAGGTTTTCGAACTATTTTATATTCATACTGGCCAGCATTATTTGCTTCTACATTGCGTAGTTGTTCTAGTTTAGGAAACTTTTTGTTGTCGCTAACCTCTTTGCGTTTATAATCACCATCTTTAGTGTACTCAAAACCATACAAAGCGCCTATCTCACCGTTCTGTTCAAAGTCCGCAACGTCTGCAAGGTCTTTTAATTCTAAGGTTATACACCTTACAGGCGCTAATGTAACTCCTGATTCTTCTGGCCCCCGCGACATTTTTAGTACAACTTATTATTTTATTTCCAAAACAATGTGCAGGTTATCACATTTCACGACTTTTCCTGTTTTGTCTGCAATTTTTATATTAAATGATCCGACCCTCCACAAACTAATCTTTTAAACTGTAAATTAGGGAATTGTATAATTTCATAATCGCAAGATGCAGCTTTCCCAGATGGAAGAGCTCTTAAAACAGTTGAGGGTCTTCCATCATATAAGTTTTCATCAGTGCTCAGCTCATCTAAATGAACATAGAGTAATGAATGTAATGCAAGATCGAGCGGATTTTCTCCCTCATAAGTAGTTTTGTTTGGTGTAACTCTAAAACTATGAATGGGCCGGTTGGCAGTTGTAAAGCCTAACATTTTAGCTAGCTCTCCATCAAAATAGTAACCTACTTCTTCTTCAGGTTTGAATGTTAACATTGTTTTCAGATTTGCATTGTTAAGTTTGAGAGTAATGTCGAAGTTACTCATTGCTTCTTTAGTGAGCAAAACCCGTAATAACCATCAGGTATTGTTAACTGGCTAACTATGACCCCTGTTTTGTTAATTTTTTTAATCTTATTATTCTTCTTCGATTCACTTATATTAAACCATACGACTTTGTAAAATATTTCATGAAGCGCAACCATTCTGGTTCCGCAATTGTTATCAATAGCATGTTCTAAAAACGAAGGACGGTCTTGAGTTGTTATTGTTACAAACATTTTTTAAACGAAATAAAAATGAGTGCATTCAAATATACTAATGCAAAATATTCTGTTGGGCCGCACTACAATCTTAAAAATATAACAACTGATACTCTTGTCATTTCTGCGACCCAGACTGACACCTTTCAAGTAAAGGTGAGTACGCCATTAAACAGATATCTTAACCCCCCTATTAAAAAAGACTACATCGCAAAAGTGTGGTTCATCATCCGATGCAGTTTTATCAGAACCAGTTAAACTTTGCTGTGTTTTGTGCATCAACTGGGTGTGGAGTGTCGTATGCTGATCACTTAAATCATCCTGATCCTTTGGTGAGGTCAGTGTATAGATTTCATTTTTATTACACCTTCAGACGTATTTTGACTGAACTGCAAGCACCATTACATAATGACAAACCGTTTAAATCCATTCAGCAACCGAATAGACATGAAGGCTTTTGAAAGGATCTGTAACGAATTCAATATTAATGTTAAGACAGACTTTAGACAAAAGTTGGACCGCAATCATGGCTTAGGCACCCCTTATTTTGGGGCGTGCACAGAAAGTATAACTATGACTGGATCCTCCTTATACATCTTTCTCTTCAGGCACAGGCGTTCACCTCGGGTCCATAGAGCAAGAGCATAAAACAGCATGGACAACATTTATCTTAGACACTTCTAAGGGCCTAACTAAAGCAGGAATAGAACGAATAAACGACTCTATTCGTACTTACGTTTGGTGTTTGCTAGGTTCACAAGCACAGGCGAGATCGAGCATAACTGATCCTTCTACTGGCTTTGACGCACAAAAACAGTACTTGGCAAATTTAGAGGACGCCATTAATTCTACTGTTGATTTGCCTTCAAGTATTAAAAGGTACCAACATGTTTTGCAATTTGCAAGATCGAAAGTAACTTTGCTGTTGCACTGGTTTATACATGCTACCTTCTGACCCTCAGACTCCAGTAGGAACAATAATGAACTACAACAATGAAATCCTTGTGGCAGGCAATGAACAGAAGGTTGGAAAAAACGACATAAATTCTGATCCAGTAATATTGCAAGCAGTAAACAAACAAGATGACCCCCCAAGAATAAGTCATCCAATCCCCGTGGCCCAAAGCCTAAAGACCGTTGAAGAAGTCAAAAAAATAATGACCATGAATATGAAAAGACAGCGCTTGTTTTTGGATTAACTTGCTTAGGATTACTCGGTCTTTATTTTACTAAATATTAACCCAACTATTAAGAGAACTAATGTCCATAAGTGCTCGGCCATAAAGCCAACTACTTTGCTTGCAGTAGACAAAAGCCAGCTAACAATACCCCCTAATATACCTGGTAAAGAGTCTATAGCTTTACCGGCTAATTTTTTTAATAAACCCGCAAGATGTCAAGTTGTTTTTTTTTACCCATGATTTATCAGGTGGTGATGGAGGGGATGGTGATGGAGGCACTGGGATTTGACCACCGCCGCCCGTAATAGCTAACACCAGCGTACTTATTGCAAATCCTAAGGCTGTTATAACGCTTGCTAATGTGACACCTTGCTCTCTAAACAGTGTTCTTATTCGTTCTGCTAGTGTGTGTCTTCATATAAAATTCTTTGGATAGTTTCTCTTATTCTGCTCACTTGAGTTCGTAAGTCTTCTCGGTTAGTAGACAACGCTTCTACTCTTGCTGATCTTACTTCTTCAAGATCTTTTAGTTTTTGGATTATTCTTTCTTTAACCTCAAGTCCTAAGTTGGCGTCGTCAGCCTCAGCGAGTTTTTCTTTTTCTTTTTCTATATGCTCATTAGTTCAGTCAGTTTTGCTAAATTGTTTATTAATTCTCCTCTGAAGGTTCTTAAAGTACGATCAAGGGCTTTTAATTCTCTTATAGACCCCTCTATATTTCGCGTGAGCAGCGGCGGATCATTTATAGTTTGTAATGCTGCTTCTTCTTCTTCAGTGAGTTCTGCTTCTACTGTATTTATTACTTTGACTGCTGTTTGACTTAAATCTTCAAGTTCCATGTTTTGTATTTGGTTATCTGTTGGGAGTTCCTGTAGTGTGTTTTGAAGTTTAGCAACTGCCTCCTTATTTAATTCTGGTTTAGTAAAGCCAAGACGATTTCGAACTTCCACCTGAAGGTGTTTTTTGATTGTACCCATGCCTACAAACTTTGATGAGTCTCGTTTATGTGTAAGCTGAAAAAGTTGTCCTTGCTTGTTTTTCACATACAAATGGTCATCTTTTACTTCAAAATCATCAGGGTATATAGTTTCGGGAGGTTCTAGTCCTAAACTTTGGTATAATGATCTGACCTTACTTTCTGTTAATTCACGCCTTTGCTGCCCTTCTACTAATTCATCATGCAATGAGAGCCCCGAGCGATGTTGTACCAAAGGAGTCATTTCACTCATGTCGTCTCCAGGATCTAAAACATCATAATCTTCTTCACCTTCAATGCCTGCCATGTTTTTAAATAATTAACTTTTTATTTTGTTTTATAAAAAAATGTCACAAGCATATGGCTCGATTCTTGACCCGCATAGAAGACTGAAAGAACCCTTTGGCGTGAAGGGAAATAAACGGAATATTACTGTTCCAAATAATCCATCTACTATTGATGCAGATCAAATTCTTACTGTTAAATTTCCAGACCTAGGAGCGGATGAAGTGATTGTGCCAGGCTCTGCGCGTCTTACTTTCAAAATAGAACTCGCATCAGAAACAGACCCAAACAGGACAGTTGTGCAAATCTGGGCGGGCAATCGTTAAGAAAATTTCTATAAAACTTGAGGGGCAGGAAATATTTCTTTACACAATGCAGACATATTTTTAACCTATTCTGATCTATGGCTAACCGGAATGAAAGGGCTGATCTTGCGTTTCAAGGAATCGAAAATGAAGAAGCACTAAAACATAGAATAGGCGCTCAAGATGCTAAAGACGGCAAAAGGTTTGTAGCCGTAAGTTATGCGTATGGAAATCGCTTTTTCATACCCCTAGATTTTGAGTTGTTAAAAGCGCATGCCCCATACTTTCAAGGAGCATTAAAAGACAGATTGTCATATGAACTAACTTTTAATGACTACAAACATGTTATTCTATCTACAGACACCGAAGCAAAGTACAGCATTTCTGACATCTCGTTAGAGTTTGACATCGTTAGCAACCCTAACTTAGCAAGGTTGATCCAGCAACAATATCAGTTAAAATTAGAAAAGAAAAAGAAACACCCGAAGGTGCTGGGGAGGACCCAGAGAAGCACTGTCTTCACCTGCCTTTAGAGCAGTCCTGTACCACCCTTGGAGGCCTGCGCTGTGTTGACGATGGGTACAGGCACGCGCAGGACACTCCATTAAGATATCAAGGGACATAACTGCTCCTGAACAGAGGTAAATTAGACTACAGGATGCAGCTCATAACAGCCTTAAAGTAGCATCCCCATGGGTGTACCAGCCCGTATTTCATGACTGCAGAGCCCACCGGCGAAAAACACCACCCTCCAGCTGCTGAGCACACCCCACAGACCCAACCACCCCTGCCCGCGGACAGATGAAGACTGTGCCACTCCAGACACAGCCAAGCTTTCGCCATACGGTCTTATGTGCCCTCAAGAGAGAATCCAAAGTTGTAGTCTTTCCACTGTCAACAGGACTTTCCTGTGGTCAGTGGGTCTTTTCCTCACCGTCACTGGACCTTTCTCCAGGGTCAGCCTAGTTAAGGCAAAGAAGAAAAAGAAACACCCGAAGGTGCTGGGGAGGACCCAGAGAAGCACTGTCTTCACCTGCCTTTAGAGCAGTCCTGTACCACCCTTGGAGGCCTGCGCTGTGTTGACGATGGGTACAGGCACGCGCAGGACACTCCATTAAGATATCAAGGGACATAACTGCTCCTGAACAGAGGTAAATTAGACTACAGGATGCAGCTCATAACAGCCTTAAAGTAGCATCCCCATGGGTGTACCAGCCCGTATTTCATGACATTGTTAGCAACCCTAACTTAGCAGGTTGATCCAGCAACAATATCAGTTAAAATTAGCAATATATTACGAAAGAGTGATTCATCATTCTAAATATCCTAAAAGCAGGCAGACACTATATGGAATTTTAGTTTTAGTGCCGCACAAGATCGCTTAAAGGTATTTTATGCTGTGTGAAAATGAAGAACCATTCAAAAGACAAACTGAAAATTTTGTTAATCCAAATAACGAAAGTGCAATGTACAATGAGGGCAGTCCTAACCAAATCTACGCTAGCGGCTTAAACCTAATCACATTTTGATGATAATAAGAAAACTGTTTGAGGCGGGAGTGTAGAAATCAACAGTTGAACCTTGTGTCTAAAGATCTACATCTTCACAGTGTTAGACTTGATCATTATTTAACAGCGAAATACGGTTTATGGAATGACCTAAGGTCAACGGAGGATAATCAGTTACATGGAAGCGGGAGAACTGTTAGAGACATAATAAACATTCAAATTGATAAGAAAAAGAGCGATAAACCGCTTAATGTGTAATTTGTTTTTAATATATGATGCGCAGCTGAATATTCAAGATAACAGATTAGAAAATATCCAATACTAAGTTATTTTTTTATTTTTAAAAAAAAGCATGTCTGTTCACATATATCCAAAAGAAAGATAGTAGGCAATTCTGCTGCTATAGAAACCCCCGACATAAAAACTTTCAGATTAACCAACATTACACAAATGCTACAAAAGACTAGACAGGACCTTTCAAAATACAGCAAAACCAAACGAAGGTATTCTGCTGCCTTTAATGCTGTTACCTATGTTAATACTGGAGCATCGACTAAAAGCGCTGCATCAGCTGGAACGAGTGTTGGTCTCTTAGCAACGGGCATAGGCACCCGCAGCTTACCTCTAGGCGGTTGTCTTTAGCTCTCGGCCTGTGTTCATTAGCTGTAGGTGCTGCTAGCAAAAAAATAAAAACTAAACTCCAAAGCACACAGCTATGGTTCAACTAATAACAGCTAAACTTAGTTCCTTCAAACTGACAATAAATAAAGCACTAGTTGACTCAAACATCACGGATGAAGAATTTAATCGTTTACAGGCCGATTTTGATGACTACAAAAGACAAAAGTTTGATCTTCAAAGAAAGGCAAGGACAACTTTTTCTCAACAGCCAGACACCGATCAGATAAAAAAGGAATGTTTAAAAAAAGTAGACGAGACATTAAACTCTGTTCTAAACAGCTCACATTAACAACGCCAAAGGGTGTTTATACTTTAGTTTATGAGTCCAAGCACAAAAAGACCGTTGATATGATTCTGATTAAGACGACTTTGGGAGACGACCCTGGAGTCGATGTCATTGTATTTTTTTTTATATTAAATAAATATGTTGGCTTAGAAAAGAAAGACAGCATGGCTAAGATATATGAAGGCCCAGATGAATTGTTTGAAGGAATGCTCGAGAAAGAGCGTTTGTCAAGAGCTTTAAATGATATTGATTTAGAAGTCATTGATCCAGCAAACGTACAGCAAGCGTTGTACATGCAATTTCTCAAGTTCCAAGTAAACTAACAATAGACCCGCCAGTTAAAATAATGTTAGCTGTTTTTAATCGACTATGTAACAATAAATGAAGAAAATTTAGAAGTCTGGGTCTCAACTAAACAACAGACTATTCTTTCTCATAACGACTTAACACCCGTTGGGCAGACGAACTGCTTACACAGTTTGATGTGGCCGCTGAAGAAGCTAAAAAAGAGAGGCTCTGGTTGGTCAGAGGGCGAAGTCTTAGAGATTAGATTAAAACAGGCTAAGTATGCACCGATTGTTGGCAAGGCTTACATTCCGCTGCCCCCAGCATTAGTTGCAAAAAAAGCAGTTTTAAACATAAAGAATTCAGACGACAAATGTTTCATGTGGTGTGTTCTTGCAAGGCTGCATCACGTCCGCGAACACGCAGAGAGAGTGACTAACTATCGGCAATACACCAAAGATCTTAACTTCAATGGAATATCCTTTCCTGTTAGTGTAGATCAAATTGATCATTTGAAGAACAAAACAAACCAATAACTGTTAATATTACACATGGATGAGGAAACAAATTACAGCCCATTAAAGTGTCTAAGAACAGCCCAACGATTGGCGAACCAGACAAAAATCATGTTGACTTACTACTGATGTTTTCACCAGCAGGGCTACCGCATTACACATTGATACGAACAATGAGTAGACTAATGCGACATACTTCAAAAAATCATGGCAAACAAGAATTCTGTAGAAAATGTTTAACAAAATTCCATCTGTTCAAGCCGCGAGCGAACATAAGAAACACTGTATTGGTCCAGTTGACTGTAATACAGAACTAATTAACGCCCCCACCTGGATCTAAAGTTAGTTTTAAGAACTGGAAACGGATGCAAAATTCTCCATATGTTGTTTACGCAGACTTCGAGTCGCTTATTGTTCCTTATGAAGGGCCAGCGCCACAAAAACTTCGAAAAACAGTCTTAATGAGTAATCATCAGATTTGTTCATTTGCCTTCAATCGTTGTTAGGTCGGATGGCGCCCATTCAAAGCCAGAATTGTATAGAGGACCTGATGCTGCAGAATACTTCTTAGAACGCATGCAGAAAGTGCGTAATGACTGTTCTAATAATCTAAACTTATCTGAAATCATAATGACACCCGAAGACCAACAACAGTATAAATCAGCCACACATTGTTGGATTTGTGGTTTAGAACTAATGTCTAACAGTGAGGAAACCAATCCGACAGTAAGAGACCAGATCACATTAGTGGAAAGTTCAGAGGAGCAGCACACACAGTAAATGCAATCTTCAACTAAAGTTTGAACCAAAGACATGGAAGCTGCCTATATTCTTTCACAACTTGCGCGGTTACGACTCTCACCTTATAATGCAAGCAGTAACCGACGCCTTCAGGGTGTCATGCATTGCACAGTCATCAGAAAAGTACATGTGTTTCACTTTAAATAACATGTCTTTTTATGACTCTATGCAGCACATGATGGGTTCATTAGAGTCGCTGGCTATGTCCTTAAAGTCCTGCCCAATAACAGAAGAATATTTTGACCCGACACTCGTTAGAAAGGGCGTTTACCCTTATGAATACATGAACAGTTGGGAAAGGTTTGACGAAGACACACTTCCTCCTAAAGTTGCGTTCTGTTCTAGTCTTAGAGGAAAGGAGATCAGTGATTCCGATTACCAGCATGCTCAAGATGCGTGGCAGAAGTTAGAGTGTAAAACAATGGAGACTATCATGATTCATACTTGATGGCAGATGTATGTTTGTTGGCGGACGTCTTTGAAAATTATAGGAAGACCTGCATGAAACATTACAGCCTGGATCCTGCGCATTACATTTCTGCGCCCGGGATGAGCTGGGACGCTTTCTTAAAGTTTACTGGAGTACAGATTGATTTATTGTCTGACCTACCAATGATTCAGATGATTGAAAACGGATTGCGTGGAGGAATTAGTATGGCATCGCATCATTACTGTAGAGCAAACAACAAATACTTGGACGACTATTATCCAAGTAAAAGGTCTAACTATCTCATGTATTTAGATGCAAACAATCTGTATGGATGGGCAATGGCGCAACCGCTTCCATTACGCAACTTTAAAATGTACACAGGTGGCGGTACAAATAATATTCAAAAAGCATTAAAGTGGTTGAGCAGTTTGACGCCGGGTCAACAGCGTGGATACATTCTAGAAGTTGACTTAGAATATCCTCACGAACTCCATGACCTGCATAATGACTATCCGTTAGCAGCAGAAAGTCTAAAGATGGCAAAAACAGAACCGCCTAAACTTGTGCCTAATCTTCGGGGCAAAAAAAATTATGTATGTCATTACAGACTTCTACAATTTTATTTAAGACATGGTTTGAAGTTGACAGCTGTTCATCGTATAATTGCTTTTGATCAAGAACAGTTCATGAAACCATACATCATGAAGAACACTGATCTCAGAACTAAATCCACAGATGCTTCAGAAAAAGACTTTTTCAAGCTGATGAACAACAGCTGTTTTGGAAAGACTATGGAGAATCCGCACAAGCGCAAAGATGTTAGATTGGTCACCAAAGAGAACGAAGCAATTAAGCTGACTTCAAAACCAAATTATTAGGACTTCAGAAGATTTCATGATCAGCTTTTTGGTATAATAATGAAAAAAAAGAAAGTCAAATTGGATAAGCCCGTTTTTATTGGTTTACTGTTTTAGAATTATCAAAGCTTTTGATGTTAGAATTTCTTTATGACTACTTTAAGCCCTTGTATCCTGAGTCCAGAGTACTTTACACAGATACAGATAGTTTTGTTATAGATATCCCTACTGAAGATATCTATAAAGACATGGAATTAGAAGTAGCTAAAGGGCATGCAGGATGGTACGACACATCTGATTATCCTAAAGATTCGCCTTTGCATTCAATTACTAACAAGAAGGTTTTAGGAAAGATGAAGGATGAATTATCTGGAAAGGTGATCAAGAGTTTGTTGGTTTAAGGTCGAAAATGTACAGTATTTCGAGCCAGGAGAAAACTATCAAAAAAGCAAAGGGAATATCTCGCAGTGTTGTGCAGTCGAGCATATCGCATGACAACTACAAAGAAGCATTGTTCAATAAACATACTTTTCATCATGACAACGTAAAACTACGATCTAATCTACATAAGATCAACACAACTGTTGTAACAAAGAAGTCATAGATAGAACAAACACAAAACGAGTATTTGTTGATCCAGAGTTTTCATATGCAATTGGGCACTGGAGAACAGCATAATTATATATCTTCTTCGGGTTTATATTCGGGCCCATATTTTTCCTCAACTTTATCTAGAAAATCAATCATATCAACCTCCAATTCAGACAAAAAATTTTCTCATGTTTGCTTGATGCACTCGAATTTTTTTATTATTTCAAGATATTCTTTATCCCATATTTGATAGTCAAAATTTGGGATTTTGGGTTGTAGGTGATCTGGATGCATTGCCATGTGCCGATGAATCCTTGTAATTGTTTCTTTAACAGCAAAATTCATATTATATGATTCCCGCATCAATTCTAAGGTCTCTTTATTTATCATTCTTGCTACCTCTTTTGATTCCATTTGGTTCCAGGTTCTTTCTTTTGGCCTTCCATTTTAAAACCAAAATATATTTACGTAAATTAATTAAAGCGGAACTGTGTCTGGCGGAATTATCTGCAGTTCCTCCTTCACAAAAGATCTTTGAGGAGCCGGTTGTTTTGTTGTGTCAGTTTCTCGTAAATAATACACAGGCGGATTCATTTTTACAATTCTTTTTATTTCATACGGGTCAACACTCCAAACTGGATCGGTTGCCCTGAAGCGAGTGTCCCCTTCTGCTTCTCCCGGCAAATAAAGGTACCTTACTTTCAAGCCAAATGGTAATAGTTTGCTGGGTGTACTGGAGTCTTCAACAACATTTATTGTTTGTTTTTTGATTGCTTGTACTGGTTTTAGACCTGTTAATTTAAATTCTTCATTATTCATTGCGCGCAAAACTGAGGGCAGCCTTCTAACCCATTCTGTGTTGCGAGAATTGTCAATCAGCTCTCTGTGATACTGGTAGGAGAAAAGCCTTTCAGATAACTGTTTGTTAAAGTTTTCAACCAAAGCCTGTGATCTGTGAACTCCCGGAATGCCTCTTTTAATGGTAACTCTATGTTTTAACAATAATTGATTCACTCGGCCTTTAAATTCTTTTCCATCATCGACTTGAATCATGCGAGGATAAGTTAACGGGCCTCGTTGATATATCAGTTGTATAGCAACAGCAACAGCAGAAGCACTCTTTTGTGTTAATGGTTCTGCATCTTTGTATCTTGAAGCTATGTCAATGACTGTAAGTGCGTACTTAAATCTTTTTCGTCTAATCGTATCATGGGGTAAATATAGAAGATCCATTTGATGGGTGTCGTTTGGCGTTGTGTTCACAAAGTGTGGTCTCTGTATTAGTCTAGGTGCAGGTAAATAAATTTGCCAAATCGCTTGTTTAGATAACCAGTCCTTTGCTGTTTGTTCACTAACTCCGGCTGCTTGGCTTAGCTTTTTAATTGCCGTAATTCCCTTCCAATATCCTTTTGGCGAATAATAAATTTTGTTCATTTTTTATTCAGCCAATATTATGTGCAACAAAATACACGACAGTCATGCCAAAGACAATAAACACGATTTCTTGCATCTTTTGTTTTTTCTGATGGTTGATAAAAGTCGCTGAATTTTGGTGGGGGCAATGTCTCGATTGGCTCGCCTGTTACAAGATAATATTCTTTTATTGCCTGGTCAACATCTTTAAATGTGTAAGCTGCATGTCCCTGTTTTTTCAGTTTGTTATTAATAAAATCTAACTGCTCAATTCTCTGCTTTTCATAGTGATCTTGTGCTGCGGCTAGTTGCTCCACAGCTTTTGTTATGTCTTTTTCTCTCGCCATCGTCCCGCAGTTTACTAAACGCGTAATTACTTCCGCTAAAAGCAAGCGCATTAACCACAGCGCCACCAATCATCATTATGAGCGAAGCCATTTTTATAAATGTATTTTTTTTTACATATTAATACTGTCTGGAATTATTCCCTGCTTAACTAAAAAATCTTTCGTAGCGAACGAAGCTGCAATAATAGCAATTAGCTTTGCTGAGTCTTCAAAGCCTAGTTTGCCAAGATCTGCTGGTTTTATTTTTAACAGGCTTTTACCAAGCATTGTGTATCCTACACTTAGCCCCCCAATAACAGCAGAATGGTATACAAGGTTGGTAACAGTTTTTTCGTGCTCATTTTAGAAAATAAAATAATTATAATTAATAAAAAAACATGAACGGCGATGATCTACTACAGCTACAGGGCAGCCTAAACCTTCCTGAACTTATGAATGATCAAGTTGATGACCAAGCTATTATGCCCAAAAAGGAAAGGCTTTATTCTTTGGCAGCATGTGAAAAACAAACAGTACCTCGGAAATGAATTCAGCATAGAACAGATTCAACAGATGTCGCCACAAGACATTGTAAAGTATCATAACAGGTATGAAGCGCAACTAGGATCAAGAATGGTAAAATGTGTCGGGCAAACAGTTCTTAGTTTGTACACTAAACTAGTTAGTAGATTTGCGCCTATTGATTCTGAACAAGACTTTATGTATGAATTTAACGCAGGATCCAGTTTTAACTAAGACATTAGAGTCTCTAGGGTGTGATCTGTATTACAGATTTGGAACATTATTGTCGCCAGTGATTGCAGGATTAATTACTTTTAATCATATAGATTTTGTTTCCTTAAAAATGACCAAGCCAGAAAATCAGCAGAATCAGAAAACACTGAATCAGGTGAGAAAGTGACCAGTGAAAAGCCTGGGTGTGTAAATCAGGAAAAAAATTAGCAGAGTGGAACAGACAAAGAAAATTAATGTTACAATCACAGATTGGGATTAATTACTTTTAATCATATAGATTTTGTTTCCCTTAAAAATGACCGAGCCAGAAAATCAGCAGAATCAGAAAACACGAATCAGGTGGAGAAAGTGGCCAGTAAAAAGCCAAAGCATCCTGGGCGTGTTGAAGCAGGAAAACGATTAGCAGAGTGGAACAAACAAAACAAATCAATGTTACAGAATATAACTCATAATGAAAACATAACGCCGCCAACGCCAGAACAAGTTGATTCAATGCCAGCTCCAGAACAAGAACAAGTTAATTCAAGGCCTACAGCACCAAAGTCTTCATGGAATATTGAACTTAAAACTGTTGTCATTTTTGGCGCCCTTACTGCTGCTGGGGCGGTTATTACGGTTATAAAAATATATAAACAACGCTGGCGAAAACCAAAGCAGTCCAAACAATCTCCGCCACTAAATACAGAAGCTGAACACAAAAGCATGCCAAAACCGCCAACAACAAAAGATCATTTTGATCCATTTCAAATGCAATAATATTTTAAGAACTTAATTTTAATTTTTTTGTTTTTTTGATAAAAATAGATCATGACGGATTATTATTTGTTTAAAATGATGAAGTCAATAAATAAAGACATGGAGTCTATAAAAGACATTTCCATAGACCAGAATTGTAATCAATGTGGTTGCTTACAATGTAAGAACTTCATTAAGATCTATGCTGACCAATCTCGCGCCAAGGACATTGAGCAAGACATCCTCGACGATGACGCGTTTTTTGAGGCGTGTGTGTACTATATTAGACATCTACTATTTAAGACAAAAACATAGATTGTATTGTTTTTTTGATAATTATAAGATAACTTGAATAAGAACTTAACCGTCTTCTCCCCACTCGATCAGAGAACACACTGTGCTGTTGGCCGCACTCCAAAACTGGGCTTGAAGGGCCAACTTTGGCATTAAGCCAAGCGCCCCAAGCAGAGGCGGGATAAACAGTTGGGCAACGTCACTTGTCTGGTAATTAGAAACTCGATCCTACATAGAACCCCTGATGCTTGGTTGTACTTAAAGGATGACTTAATTACAATCTTGAGGTAACTTAAGTTAAAAACTTGAGGTGACTTAATCAAGAACTTATTAAGAACTTGAGTGACTTAAGTAGAAACTTAGAGGAACTTAATTAAGAACTTAATTAAGAACTTAATTAAGACTTAATTAAGAACTTTATTAAAAACTTGGGTGACTTGATTAAGAACTTAATTAAGAACTTGGGGTGACTTGGGGTGGGAGTGTGTGTGGTGTACACAGAGCTTTATTATTGTCATGTGTAACACCACTTGGTGCAAGACGGTGCATTTAACAAAAGCCTGATTAAATAAAACAAGACAATTGTATAAAGTACGCCCGCGGCTGCCTGAAGGCAGCCTTTAAGCAGGTGAATTGAAACGGTGAAGCAGCCATCCACAACAGCAAAAGTCATTTCATTATACACAAAGTCCTGGGACAGGAGTGAGAATGTCAGCAGGTAGGCTACCGTTCACAGCGTGAACGGTTCTATTTTTAGGCTGTGCTTCGGCAAGACCACATGAACCGCTAGACACCCCATATTACGGAAATGGATAGTCTCCAAACAGTGCACCCGTTCACCCTTCCACCGTTCACGCGTGAACGGTTCTATTTTAGGCTGTGCTTCGACGGTGGTGTTGAAAGATCTGTTCTTTTTTGTCTCCTTTCTTTTCTTTAACAATTGCTCAAGCTTTCTTTCGGCTTCTTTGGCAAATCCTGCGGTCCTTCCCTTTTAATCTTTTCAATTATTTCTGTCATTTTTTAAAGTAGTCTTGATTCTCTTGCAAAATACACATTTCTTCCTCTGTCCACAATTCCGTTGGTGTTGGCGGTGGTAAGGGGAGATTTTGAGCTTGTTGAAAATTAGAAGCTTAATCCATGTCAGGTAGAATTAAAGTTGATGGCTGTGTTGAGAAATCTAATAGATTTTGATGAGCAACTTGCGATTCCAGAAGTTCTCTCTCTAATTCTGAAGAAATGCTGTCTTGAAACATAAATATTTCTGGTAAAATCACCTCTCACAGAAAACGCACGCACGTCTGTCCGACACAACACCACCAAGAAAAATGACAGGATAGGGGTGCTCAGTTGAAGGTATGTAGCATTGTTTGGTTGTTGCTATTGACAACTAATTGACTGTGTGCTGTGTTCTGTGTAAACGAACACCTCTTGTCTGTCTTGTAAGACCCTTAGCATAGAAGAGCATAAATTAAGTGATCGATGTCAGCCTAATGCGGGTCTCTGTATTCTGGCGGTGTGGCAGGCCGACGATAAGCGATTAAAGACATGGTATGATCCAACCAGCCTTAACCCACCCCACCATTGCATAGTGTTTGTCTGTCTGTCTGTCTGTCTATCTACTTCGTTTTATAAGATTTATCATGCTAGGATAAGTGTGTGGATTTAAAAGACTTTAGAGACCAATTAAAGACAGAGACGCATTCGAAAATGATGTTATTGAAAATAATTAGGAAAAACACAGGATTAAGCAAAAACTAAAATCTGAAAAGTTTAGTAAATTAGTATTGAAAACGGATAACCCTACACAGTATGCATGTTTGTAAATAATCGTTATTTTTTTGGTTATTGAAAGAGAATGTGTGATGGATTATCATTTTTAATTCGTTGTTGAAGTGTTACTTGTCAGAGAACTGTAATATGTTTATTCTGACCCAACCACCCCGAAACTGGTTGAGGGTGGTTGGTCAGAATGAACATATTACAGTTCTCTCGTATTTACTTTCATCTTTATCAACTTCATTTAAAACAAAGTTTCTCTGCTTTTTGTGTTTGTCACATAACTTTGCTTCTTTGAGTTGGTCAGGAAGAACAATTTCTTGTAGGGATTCTTGTTTACTATGGGTTCATATAGGAATGCTTAAGTCTTTTCTGATGTAACGGCGCGTGTTTATTTATAATGAGGAGGAATTTTTGGTACCAGAAGGACAGCGCACCATTGACATGTGAGTAATTACAAGTTAAGTGAAATGGGGAAATGCTTAAATCATAGAGATATGCAGTTTCATTAAACTTTTTGAAAGAGTGGTATTGGATGGTTGTGTGACCTTTGGGTGGTGGTTTTGGAAGCTTGAAGGACCACGTGAATAAGACTGGACAATGGTCACTAATGCCATAATGTACCACTGAAACATCTGATATTGCAGATTTGTTGATTGTGTATATATGATCAATATGAGTCTCAGTTGTTTTAGTTATTCTCGTTGGGGTTTGTACTAACAGATGGAGTGCATGAAGTGATGGTGTACTAGTCCAAGCTGGCTGTTATTTTAATATGTCAATACTGAAGTCTTTTATGATAGAAATATTTGAATTTTTAAAAACAGATCTGATCCATCATTTATACAAACGTCATACTGTTCGTATGTGGAAGATGGGTTTCTATTTTAAGTTTCCGATTTATAATGGCAGTGATTTGGAGTTTTTTTTTGTCGATTCGGATACATAAAACCGTGTTAGTTTAAACATCTATTCTGTGGCGGGCAACGTTGGCAATTGACTGATGAATGTTGCCTACACTGCGGGGCATCACTGTCGCGTCGTTCTATTTTGTAGTCAGGAATGCTGATAAGATCATTTGTGATGCGAGAGTCTAATCTTGTTTCACTTACACCAAACATGTGTGCTGATTGGGGTGACTTTTAAGAGTAAGGAGATTTCATGAACCTTATTATATAAATGATAGACATTTAAGATGTCCAACCTCAAGTCCTGGAATGGTGGGAGTGTGGGAAGGCATGGGTGGTAAGGCAATAGTAAATCAAAATCGATTCGGAAGACAGTCCTTTCGCAAAAAGACCCAGACGATGATGGAGAGATGACTAAACCAGTAAAACAGTAATAACAAGTAGCATCAATGGACGAAGCACAATGATGACAAACACGCAGAAGCAAAAGTAAATTATTATAAGACACAGACAACAAAATATATGTTTAGAAAAATCAATAAACCAGTAAAACAGGAAACATCAAGGAAAGGTAGTGATGGAGCACAATGACGAAGACACAAAATGAATGGCAAACAAATTATAAAGTTTAAAACAATAAATGACGATAATACAACGAGAAGTCAATGAGTGTAGCGGTATAGATATTGAGGATGATTTCAGTACCACCCACTAAAAAGCACATTTAAAGAGTCTATACATTGAGAAAAGAGGGGAAAAAATGATGATTAAAAAAAAAGTAAGTCACACACAATACGTGGCTGTAAGAAATTAGTCCTGGTCCGAATGTTGTGAAGTTGGGCGAAAATGTCCACACAGTCCACAAAATGACAGCAGTTGAACTTAGCCGCCTCACGCAGTTTCTGGTGCAGGCACGTCACACTGAGATCCACGGCTGCAGAAAACAGCAACGTTTGTGACGCCAGCATCAAGCGACAACTGTCTTCACACGACGAAAGTTGGCAAACAGCATCAAGCGACAACTGTCTTAATGTGATGAAAGTTGGCAGACAGCATCAAGCGACAACTGTCTTAATGTGATGAAAGTTGGCAGACAGCATCAAGCGACAACTGTCTTAATGTGATGAAAGTTGGCAAACAGCATCAAGCGACAACTGTCTTCACACGATGAAAGTAGGCAAACAGCATCAAGCGACAACTGTCTTAGTGTGATGAAAGTTGGCAAAAAGCATCAAGCGACAACTGTCTAAATAAGATGAAAGTTGACAAACAGCATCAAGCGTCAACTGTGTTCACTCGATGAAAGTTGGGAAACAGCATCAAGCGACAACTGTCTTAATGTGATGAAAGTTGGCAAACAGCATCACAGCGACAGCTGTCTTCACACGATGAAAGTTGGCAAACAGCATCAAACGACAGCTGTCTTCACACGATGAAAGTTGGCAAACAGCATCAAGCGACAACTGTCTTCACACGATGAAAGTTGGTAAACAGCAACAAGCGACTGCTGTCTTAATGTGATGAAAGTTGGTAAACAGCATCAAGCGACAACTGTCTTCACACGATGAAAGTTGGGAAACAGCATCTAGCGACAACTGTCTTCACATGATGAAAGTTAGGAAACAGTGCTAAGAAGTCTTGTCCTGAGCAAAAACAACAATGGAAATGATGTTGTGGACTGTGGTGTGTCTCTATTTGATGCCAAGAGAACAGACACAATCAGCCGTGTCTCCCTGATGAGTCCGATCCAGCGGACGAAAGGCATAGGAGCAGGCGATACATAAAGATCTGCCTTTGAGAGGAATTGCGATGGTTCCCTTGTGCAGCTAGTGAAAGGTTTTCCTATTTACAGTACACATTTTCCCATTTTCTTCTTCTTCAACAACAACCCCCCCCCCCCTCCCCCTTTGGATTTTTTTCCCCTCTCCAAATCTTGCCAAGTCATTATTATAATGATAGAAGAATTGTTAACCTGCACTTGTTTTCCCCCACTACTTAATTGTTCAGCACTGTATTGTTTGGTCAATCGGTGGGTGATTGCATTTCTTAGGAGATCCAAGTAACGGTTGTTCTGCACAATTCTTAGCCGCTGACAATGCTTGGGTTATTGAACAGCAGAGCTGACCACTCAGACTGTTCCATATCTTTTGATCTCCCTTGCATCCTTAAATGGATCCTCAAGCATAGGCTCAAAGATTGTCCCCTACATTTTACACTATTTGCATAGTGTTTTTAGTTTTTCAGCAACTTTTTTCCACTCTACACTGTCATTTTGTTTTATTCTACTACCTTTCGCTGGCTGTTTCGGGGGTGCTGTTGGATTCTTTTTTTGAACCCTTGGTGATGAGAACACCACAGAATTACAGACTGTGGTGTGTCTCTATTTGATGCCAAGAGAATAGACACACTCAGCCGTGTCTCCCTGATGGGTCCGATCCAGCGGACGAAAGGCCTAGGAGCAGGCTAAGATCTGCCTTTGAGAGGAATTGCGATGGTTCCCTTATGCAGCTAGTGAAAGGTTTTCCTATTTACAGTACACATTTTCCCATTTTCTTCTTCTTCAACAACCCCCCCCCCCCCCTCCCCCTTTGGATTTTTTTCCCCTCTCCAAATCTTTGCCAAGTCATTATTATAATGATAGAAGAATTGTTAACCTGCACTTGTTTTCCCCCACTACTTAATTGTTCAGCACAATGATGTTGTTGTTTTTTCCGATAATTCTGGGGTTTTTTTTACCCAGAAGTTCGAAGTCGGTTAGCAGAGAGAGAGAGAGAGAGAGAGAGAGAGAGAGAGAGAGAGGAAGGGGAGGACTGTTGACCTGAAGAGCAGGAATCCAGCTCCCTGTCCATGACTTCCTGTGACATCCCCCAGCAGTGCCTGTCCTGGGGTTAGAACTAACAGGGTAGGCCCAGACCAGTGCGGTGCACCGGTCTGTCAGTGGCAGGCCAGACAGTACTATTTATGAGCGGCACTGTCAGCGTCAGTGTGCAGCCGCCAGCTGTGATCCCCGCGCCATTACTGGACCCACGGCACGTGTGTCGCCCCTCCTGCTCTCTGTCTGTCTGTCTGTCTGCCCCCATACCTGTTTTCTGTCGCGCTGAATGAGCTGTCACTGTGCACATATGTGACGTAACACCAGGGCCAGAGCAACAACACCAACAGCTGAACTGTCATGTTTGTGAAAGAGCCTTTGTCGCGCGCAACCTTCAGGAAGAACACACCAACAGGACTCCCACTTTGACATGAAGCCACCACAGGTGCCGTATCCATGCTTCCAGTCTATGGGTGTCTACGTGATAATGTGTGATAAAGTATTTAGCAGGGGTCTTTGGGTGTTTCGTCGTAACGTGTGATAAAGGATTTAGCAGGTGTCTTTGGGTGTTTACGTCATAACGTGTGATAAGAGATTTAGCAGGAGTATGTGGGTGTTTGCGTCATAACGTGCGATAAAGAATGTAGCAGGGGTCTTTGGGTGTTTACGTCATAACGTGTGATAAAGGATTTAGCAGAAGTGGTCTGTGGCGCTAGACGTAGCTAGGTAGTACACAACCCTAGAAACCTTCGTCATGTGAGACTCGAGGCAATCAAGTTCACGGTATGGCTCAGGCTCTTTGATGTTTTGTAAAGGCGAAAGGAAAAGTCAGATTTCAGAGCTGCGAGCAATTTGTCGTTTTAGATGTGATTTTTAGAGCAAACACACAGGTATGAAAGTAGGCCTACAGTGATAACAGTTATGACAAGCATGTACAGGACGCTCCGTAGGGAAAGTAGGCCCACAGTGATAACAGTTACGACAAGCATGTACAGGACGCTCCGTAGGGAAAGTAGGCCTACAGTGATAACAGCGATGACAAGCATGTACAGGACGTTCCATAGGGAAAGTAGGCCTACAGTGATAACAGTTATGACAAGCATGTACAGGACGCTCCGTAGGAAAAGTAGGCTTACAGTAATAACAGTTATGACAAGCATGTACAGGACGCTCCGCAGGGAAAGTAGGCCTACAGTGATAACAGTTATGACAAGCATGTACAGGACGCTCCGCAGGGAAAGTAGGCCTACAGTGATAACAGTTATGACAAGCATGTACAGGACGCTCCATAGGGAAAGTAGGCCTACAGTGATAACAGTTATGACAAGCATGTACAGGACGCTCCGCAGGGAAAGTAGGCCTACAGTGATAACAGTTATGACAAGCATGTACAGGACGCTCCGCAGGGAAAGTAGGTCTACAGTGATAACAGTTATGACAGCACGCACATGAAGCGTCCACATGCTGACGAGACGTCGTTTAAACTTGCTGTAGAGCGTTTTGGAATGTCGATAAGTCCACTGCGCTGGAATGAAGGGAAGTGTAATCAGCAAAAAGGTCACACAAGACACTAGGATGTGATAAGATTAGTAACCCTCTTTCTTTGCTTTTTGTATTCCGTTTTCTTGTTTTCCCTTACAGCATGCTTTTGTACTTAGTTTTAGAGCCGGTGTGAGTGGTCACCCTAAGGAGGTTCCACGAGCCTGTTGACACTGGTCAGTTTAACACGGGTAGAAATGTGCAAAACTCAATTCATCAGCGGGTCAGGGTTAGGCTTAGGGTTGGAGTGATGGCCATAGAAATGGATACTTTTTGATCAGTTAGAACGAAGATCATGAAAATAATGCTATGGTCTGAGACAAAGGTATCCGTTACGCTTCCCGTTGTGATAGATACCAGTATAAGCCAGGACCGAGAGATACAGACACCCCGTTGAGTTCCGATTTGTTGTCGACGATTACTTTGCAGGAATGCAAACCATGATCATGCCAGCAGTTGAAATGTGTTCTGTACATACAAAAGAGGAGAGTATCATTCTGTGTATGTGTGTGTGTGTGTGTGTGTGTGTGTGTGTGTGTGTGTGTGAGATGTATAGGCCCACGGTGGATCAAGTCAGCTGACGATATGTCCTGGTGACCGGTGCAGCTGATCTGGACACGTTCCCCCGAGGACATGGACCGTTAATCAGCACAGGTCATGACAGCACGGCCAGCCCCATATGCAGGGATAGGTCAGGGTCATGAAGTAGAACAGAACAGTGACTTCCCCACCACCAATGCTAGTGCGACTGCTGCACGTTAGTGTGACTTGCTGTACCGAAATTTCCCCACCACCAATGCTAGTGTGACTGCTTACCGTTAGTGTGACCTGCTGTGCCGTTAGTGTGACCTGTTGTACCGTTTGTGTGACCCGCTGCACCGTTAGTGTGACCTACTGTACCGAAACTTCTCCACCACCAATGCCAGTGCGACTGCTGTACCGTTAATGTGACCTTCTGTACCGAAACTTCCCCACCACCAATGCCAGTGCGACTGCTGTACCGTTAATGTGACCTTCTGTACCGAAACTTCCCCACCACCAACGCCAGTGCGACTGCTGTACCGTTAATGTGACCTGCTGTACCGAAACTTCCCCACCACCAATGCCAGTGCGACTGCTGTACCGTTAATGTGACCTGCTGTACCGAAACTTCCCCACCACCAATGCCAGTGCGACTGCTGTACCGTTAATGGGACCTGCTGTACCGAAACTTCCCCACCACCAATGCCAGTGCGACTGCTGTACCGTTAATGTGACCTTCTGTACCGAAACTTCCCCACCACCAATGCTAGTGCGACTGCTGTACCGTTTGTGTGAACCGCTGTACCGTTAGTGTGACCTGCTGTACCGTTAGTGTGACCTACTGTACCGTTAGTGTGACCTACTGTACCGTTAGTGTGACCTGCTGTACCGTTAGTGTGACCTGCTGTACCGTTAGTGTGACCTGTTGCACAGGTACCCCGCCCCCCACGAACAATGCTACACTCACTGCCGTTAATGTGAGCTGTTGCGCCGTTAGTGTGAGCTGTTGCGCCGTTAGTGTGACCTGTTGCGCCGTTAGTGTGACCTGTTGTGCGGTTAGTGTGACCTGTTGTACAGTCTCTCCCTCCCCCCCCCCCTCCCCACGAACAATGCTGCACTCACTGCTGTTAGTGTGACCTGCTGTGCCGTGACTTCCCTCACGAACAATGCTGCACTCACTGCTGTTATTGTGACTGCTGTGCCGTGACTTCCCTCACGAACAATGCTGCACCCACTGCTGTTATTGTGACTGCTGTGCCGTGACTTCCCTCACGAACAATGCTGCACTCACTGCTGTTAGTGTGACCTGCTGTGCCGTGACTTCCCTCACGAACAATGCTGCACTCACTGCCGTAAGTGTGACCTGCTGTGCCGTGACTTCCCTCACGAACAATGCTGCATCCACAGCCCTCAGTGTGACATGTGGTGCCGGCACACTTCCATGGCCTGGCCCTTGGGATCTGCAGGTCACCGACGTGACCATCGTGGGATAACAATCGTCGTTCTCGTGGTCGCGGCCATACTGACGTCATATGACGACGTCTTGGTGACGGCCGATGACGTGTCGTCGTCAGCTCTGCACACGGCCAGCAAGAAGCTGGCGCAGGTGGACGTGAAGGAGTGGCTGGGGACCATCCTGCAGCAGCAGTTCAACGCCACTGTCCACTACTCCAACAGCTCGCCCGCCACAGTCGCCGGCCTCTTCCCTGCCCAGGTCACTCTCTGTGCTCCCTCTGTCTGTCTCTGCTGTCTGTCTCTGCTTTTCCCTCTGTCTCTGCTTGTCCCTCTGTCTGTCTCTGCTTGTCCCTCTGTCTGTCTCTGCTTGTCCCTCTGTCTGTCTCTGCTTGTCCCTCTGTCTGTCTCTACCTTTGCTTTGTCTGCCTGTGGGCTATGTCTTTGTCCAGTTACAATCTCTGGCTGGTTTAGACGGAACTCACATGAATATGAAAACATTAGCCACGTAGCTCTATAGATTTTTGTGTTTCGTTTCTAGAGAAATGTTGGTATGACTGCGATATCCCCCTCCACCCTCACCCCGCCCTCCTGTGGAAGCAGTCAATCATTGTTCCAGTACTCGAACAAGGAAAGCAGATAAAAATAGCTATTGCACAATCGCTTTTACATCCCGCACATGCAAAATAACAAAACAAATCGTTTCTTTTGAACTAGTTGATTACTGTGAGAATATAAAGCAGTACCTGTCAACCATGCCGGCTTTCAACAGGCAGATCTGTCTCTGATCATCCCTTGCAGACAGCAGATCAAAACAACAGTTGTATGCGAAAAAATAAAAAAATCAAAAAAATCTGGCAACATTCTTTGATGTCAGAAAAGCGTATGATCAAGTTTGGCACAGTGATTTACTTTGTAAACTTGAAAATAAAGGAGCAAAAGTAGGATTACTGGGCTGTCAATCAAATGGAAAAAGGTTACAAAACAGACACAACACGTTTCGACCTTTTGAATGGTCTGCTTCACTCAAGACAAATAACATTCAAAACATTGACAACAAGGGAAGAACTAATGAGTAATACTTTCAGGATAGAAGATCGGGTTTTTTGTATCACTGGAAAAAATATTCTGGTATTTATTTTAGGCTATGACACAGAAAAATTAACCGATTTCACTATCGATGGCACTGTTATAAAATCAATGACTGTCGATTACCATGGCGCCAATTTTCTCTCAGAACGTTCGTGGACTTCATACTGAACGAAGCCAGAAACGTCTACAATTCCTTTAGGAATCAGTAAAAGATATCAGAACACTTAAATCTCTAGCTACATCCCATGTGCGTGTACAACTGATCGGACTGATGCTCAGGGAGGATGTTTTAGCGCTCCACGACATTTGTTACAGAAACTTCACAGCATGCTCCCTTTTAGATGAAGAGAGAAAGACTGAGCTGTGTAACATGTATTTAAAACTTTTGCAAAAGAAAGATAAGAAATAAAACCTAGCTCAAATTCGAAGGTCGAGTTTGCAGAAAGAGCCAGAACAAGGCAGTACTACTGTCCATCGATACGAGGGCTACCCCATAAGTTCTCGGATGCCCAGAAACCACTGGCGTCATAATTTCAATTTTTATATCATCATCACAAGCGATGTCATAATAGCTATGACACAAACAAATGATAAAAATCGTCAGAGCTAAATTTGTTCTAGACAGCAAAATGGATGGCAAGGGGGACGGTTTTCAAAGTGTTGCAGAGAGCCTGTCTTGGAGAGATTTTCGTGACATGATTTATTATGACTGTCTTCAAAGGAAGTCTTTCAAGGAAAGTTTTATAAGTTTGACAAATTGTGTTGGCGACAAGGCCCCATCATTATCCACAGTCCATAGGTGGTTCAAAGAATTTCAGTTTGGTACAATGTCGTTGGAAGATCGTGACCGTTGTGGACGTCCAGTTTCAGTTACTACCGATGGGAACGTGAGCACAGTGAAGGCCATGATTACAGAAAATCCTCGAATCACGGAGGATGAACTCAAGGATACTCTAAACCTTTCATCAGGAAGCTTAGACCGCATTCTTCGGCACAATCTCTCTGTACGGAAGCGTTGCGCCCGTTGGGTGCCCCACCAGCTGATTGGGGAGCAGATGAGGGCTAGGGTTGAATGGTGCCAGTTTATGCTGCAAAAATTTGACGGAGGAAGATCAGATAGGGTCTCCAATATCGTCACAGGTGACGAAACCTATAAGCAGCAGTCGTCAGTTTGGCTGTTTCCAGGGGAAACCCCACCTGTGAAATTTAAGAGATCAAGAAGCTGCACAAAGCAAATGATTGCAGTTTTCTTCGCAAGATCCGGCCATGTGACTACTGTACCGCTTCTGGAAAGAAAGACAGTGAACGCTGAATGATACATCAACACCTGCCTGCCAAAAGTGTTCGAGGCTTGGAGTGCACGGTGACCACTGACCGGTATCTGCCACCTACTCCTCCACCACGACAACGCCAGCGCCCACACGGCAGCTGCAACTTCAGACTTCTTGCAAGAGAACAGCGTGCAGCTCGTCACTCATCCTCCGTATTCTCCTGACCTAGCCCCTTGTGACTTCTTTTTGTGCCCTCGTTTGAAAAAACAACTGAAAGGAAAGCCGTTTGAGAGCCCTGAAGATGCCCGAGCGTTTGCCGAGGGCTTGATTTCTGGTATACCTAAGTCTGAGTGTGCTGGGGTGATGGATTCGTGGTTTAGAAGGATGCAAAAGTGCATACACGCTGATGGACGATACTTTGAAAAGATGGGCTAGGTAAGAAATGCCAGTGTACTTCCATCTTTTCCCATCCGAGAACTTATGGGGTGGCCCTCGTACATATGCTTCAGATCTTACCTGCAGAGCAGAATTAAATGGAAAAAGGTTGGAACTAAGCCTTCTTTTTCTTCATTTACAGCACGGGAACGAAGTCAGTCAATGTTTGACATTGTTCATACAGATATATATAAAAAAAGGACCAATCCCATCTGTCAAAGAGTTCAGTATATTCCTGTTTGGAAAGTCCGTGCGTAGATAATCTAAAGATAATTATGTACACCAGTCGATCTGTTCTTGAATATGGAAATAGTAGAACAGCTTTTCTAATTTCCTCAACGAACACAGAAAAACGGTAGTTCTATGACATAGGTAAACTTGATTCCATTTTTACTGCTGAACTTGTAGATGTACTTATGACCTTGAAATACACCGTAGGTCTTCCTATAATTGCGCGCTAAGTGTTACTTTATGTAGACTCGAAGTCTCTTGTACAAGCCACTAGATCCCGAAGTCTAGAAACGTGACACGGAATGACCACTGACATTAAACATACAGGGTCGAACTTTAATTAAGGACCACCCCGAAAAAAGGCCCTTTCTTTTTAAATTGGCCAAAAATACAAGCAATGCATTTTTTCGAAGAATTCGACTGGGAAAGGTTTAAGGGGTTAACAGAGTATTCCGCAAAGCTTGCGAAAGCTGTCTTATTGTCACGTGCGGCATGCAGAGGGGGGTTGAAAGTTGCAGATTGTTGTCAAAATTGCTTGTTTTTTAAAGCAAGAGTGAACACTGCTTGAAACGGTTTTGAACTGAAATTCCAAATGCACGTGCAAAAACCAATGCATTGCAGAGCATTTTACTGACTGGAATGCCCCTAAAAGCAGCCCAACGTGCATAATTCTTCATAACACAAAAATACCTCCAAGACGCAAGCTGTCTGATTTTGACCGGACCCGGGCGATTGCATGGCTGCAGGATCGAGTTGGCGTTCGAGAAGTGGCCAGAAGACTACAAGTGTCCCACTCCGTCATCATTCGGCTGAGAGAACGTTTTCAAGCCACTGGAACTGTCAAAGAGAGACCCCGTCCAGGCCAGCCAAAGAAGACCACTTGAAGAGATGACAGGTTCATCCGCAGACATGCTCTTCGGACCAGGACCACCACCTCCAACACCATCAGGCGCACAGCAGTGTGTGAGATGACCATACGGCGGCGCCTCAATGCTGCCAACCTTCGAGAAAGGCGCCCAGTCCGGAAACCAAAACTGACTGCGGCCCACCGGGCACGTCGCCTGGCCTGGTGCACAGCTCATTGAACATGGACTCGGGCTCAGTGGCGGATGGTGCTTTTCACCGATGAGTCCAAGTTCCAGTTGAAGCCACGAGATGGACGCATTCGTGAGTGGCGGCGTCCCAGGGAGCAGCTGGCAGATGACGTCATCCAGGAGGTCGTCGCTTTTGGTGGTGGCTCCGTCATGGTATGGGGGAGGGGGGGGGGGCATCAGCAGTCACCACAAGACTCCCCTGTACCATGTGGATGGCAACCTGAACGGCCAACGCTACCTGCAGGAGATTTTACGGCCTTTGGTTGTCCCAGCACTCCAGCAGATTAGGGCTCAGGCTGTGTTCATGGACGATAATGCCAACCCACATCGTTGTCGAGCCGTGAACACTTTTGTGGTGCAAGCTGGCATCACCAGGATGCCATGGCCGGCAAACAGCCGGGACATGAACCCTATTGAGAACATCTGGGGCGAGCTTGGGAGGAGAGTTCAAGAAAATCACCCTGTTCCGGCAAATCGACAGGAGCTGCTGCACTACCTGCAGCAGGAGTGGGCAAGCCTCCCCCAGGCATTCATTACAAGAACAATCAACACCATGAGGCAGCGCTGTGTGGATTGTGTGGCAGCACGAGGGGGGCACACTCGGTTTTGATCAGACTGTAAAGAAACACTCTTTGTGTGAATGTCATTTTGGGGGGTAGTCTCATTCAGGCTCCCCTGTCTAATCAGAAAGAATGATTTTTTCGATGAAAGTGACAAAATGTTGTTCACTGATAATGAAATTAAACATTTATAAAGTTTCTGTCGTTTGTCGGTTTTTCTTTCTATGTTTGTGAGACTGTGTATAAGTGGTCCTTAATTAAAGTTCGACCCTGTATGATCAATTCGTCAGTTGTTTTGTAACAGGTACCAGTGTCACCTGCTGGGTACTTTCTCACCGCGGTATAGTCCAGACTGAGTGGTTACATAAGGCTGCTACATCTGCAGTTCTGTGACAGAGTTACAAGTGTCACCAGATCGGTTGATGAATTGCGTGGAGCTTCAAACAGTCAACATTACCAGGACTGTGTACAAGTAATGAATGCTGCAATTAAAAGTACCTTATCTAAATATATCCGTAAAGAATTTTGAACAAATTTTTACGAACTTGATGTACAGGTTTGGTTTAAATGCTTTTCAAGCAAAATTTTCTGACAACATGCATTTTTACCTTTTTTTTTTTTTTTTTTTTTTGCTGTCCCAACCTCTGCGCCACCTCAGAGGCAGCGCACCCACGCCGCTCATTCCGACACCCCGTCCACAGCCACAGCCCGGTCGGCCTCGCCGCAGCCCCGGCACCGGCAATCCACAGGGAGCAAGTCGTCAAGAGGCAACCCACCGGAGGAGACACTGCACTGCTGCCGAGTCACTTCGGTGGTGTTCAGTGGCGCCTGTTCTGATCTAACATACGCAGGACACCACCTACTAAGCCCCCTAATGACGACAATAATTGCTTGCCTCCGGAGGGCGCCACCACGTC
>CM031611.1:69725772-69755772 GCA_018398815.1 Conus ventricosus
CATCCAACGGCAGCCCCCATGGACTCGCAGATACCGGTGACCACGACGGAACCAAACCAAGGCCACAGACGTGGAGAGGACATCGAAATTGAGGTCACCATGAGAGCAGAGAATGAAGGGCCACAGAATTTGAGACTTTATTATACTGATCAATGAGAATGAGGATGATTAAGATGATGCTGCGGATTTCCATTTCGGTCTGAGACTACATGACAGGGCTGTACTATACGCTTCCTATCAAAATATATCCCGGCGTCAACCAGACCCGAGAGATACAGGCACCTGCAGTGTTGGTCAAGAAATTTGAGCAACACTCTCAGAAACGCATCCATTAAGTGGATGAAACCCGACTGTGTGGTCCCAGTCTTCCCAACTGAGTCCGCAGCAAACTCAACTCTGGGTAGGAGCCGGTCGGGGCAGAAAAACCCACATGACTCTGATGGGTTTCGAACCAACGACCTCCCAGCCGGGAGTCCGCGACGCTAACCACTTCGCCACGGCGGCTGGTTTGCATTTTATCTTTGCCAAATAGATTACACATACCACTTACTTCTCTGCTGTCTATGAGCACTGCAGCCAGACTCTAAAATTAGGTGAGGAAATCACTTTCCAACCATTGTACCTTTTTCCACTGAAAACATTTTGAATAACTGTTCTTCCCTTTGTGTGTACTCGTTTGTGTAAACTAAGTCCAGCTGGCGTTTACCTCTGATTTATCTACAGTGACATTGTGGTCTTTTCTAACGTCAACGTAAATGTTGAAGATCAGCTGACACACCCACGCTAAACTTTTCCTCCGCTGTAACACTCCTTCACGCTCCATTTCTTTTGTACATGTTTTGTTATTCATGCTTCTATTCTCTGGTCGAAGTTTAGACAGACTGCTGTGTCAATAACACATAATTTATGCCCGTCCTACCGCCCACCTCTCCCCGCCTCTCTCCCCACCCCACACATTCACGCATCACACACACACACACACACACACACACACACACACACACACACACACACACACACACACACTCACACACATACGCGCGTGCCCGCACACACACACACACACACACACACACACACACACACACACACACACACACACACACACACATGTACAGATATATACATACCTACGCACGCACGCACACACACACACACACACACACACACACACACACACACACATGTACAGATATATACATACCTACGCACGCACACACACACACACACACACACACTAACAAGATGGCGACGAGCTAGAAACTTTTTTTGCAGTGGCAGAGAATAAAATGACGAAAGGCGACATCAGGGATGAAAAAAAAGACAAGAAAGGATCAGAGCAGCACGGAAAGCAATCATGTGGACAACGGAGGGAATGGAGGTGATGTGGCCTTGCAAGAAAACGAAAATCAGGAAGACTTGGCTCAGGCATCAACGGCCGTTGAGCGAAAAGGAAAAAAGGACTCTAGACGGGAGCACAGGTTGGCCGAAGATGTTGAGGTAGAGGGTGGTGGAAAGGGGTGAAGAAAGAATAAGGAGTTATGCGCGCGAGTTTCTAGACTGGAGAAATTGATCGAAGAGCAAACGAAAACAATTGCTTCTTTCAAAGAGGATGCGGACGAAAACCCAAAAGGCCGGGGGACCCAAACACGGGAACCGCATAGTCCAACCTCCACGAACCCGGTCCTACTCAGAGGCTGCTGGCTCCTCATCCTCGCCTTTACCTGCACCCTTTCATGGGAGCCCCCAGCCTCCCCCATCCAAAAGCGAGTCGAGGTCTGTAAAAGGATTCAAGAAGTGTCAGAGAAGCCTTTTCCAAAGACCTGTGCAAAAATGACGTCAACTAAAAAAGACGTCATAGCCCCTTTAAGAAAAGAAAATGCGCAAGAACCACTACACACCACAGATTCGCCCCGTGTACTGATACTGCATGACTCGACGATGAAGAAAATAGATGCAGCCAGACTGGGCAACGCATAGGGTCTACAAGTGGCCTTCCGCAATGCCTTCACTGTAATAAATGGGAATTGTGGCGAAGTCTGCCAGTGAGGAACTTGAGCCTGCACCTGACTGTGTGGTGCTCCACACAGGCATCAACGATCTGAAACGAAGGATGCAACAGAATGTGGTTCTAAAATGGCTTCAGCAATAAAAGAAAATGAAGGCGGTATTTCCAAAAGCCCACGTTGTAGAAAGCCGACTTTACCCACTAAATCAAACGGGCTGGAGCAAAAAGAACCGTCTACAACGCCCATACCTACTCGGAGACCCCAAAAGCGGGTATGAAGAACGTGACCTACGTAGGCTACGATGCCATGCACAGGGCCCCCCACTCCAGGACTACATCCACCCAAACGCTGAAGGTGCGGGGTACATGGCAGGGAACCTTGGCCGCCTCTTCTGGAGCGACCTCGACGGAGGCAGAGACGCAGAGCTGACCGTCGGTGCCCCCCTCCGCCTGCTTTCACCCCCCTCCTGGCTTTGGTTGTCCACTTCCTCCTTGGCCTCGGGCCATAAACGACAATTTTTGTTTGAACAATAACTATAGTGAAATGTCTGCGAGATATTGGAAACAAAAACGGGCATACTTGGGGTTGTTTTTTAGGAAGAGATTTGGAGGGGACCTTGTCAACCTCGGTTGATGTCGATGGAGGAAGGACTAGCGCACAGCCCAAACACACTCACAGCTTGCTTACAATCTCATTCATATATCATGCATTCGTCACATCAAACCACTAGTAAAGTCTATAACTTTACTACACATGATCATAGAACGAAACATCAATCATATGGAATCAAATGAAATAAAAAAATTCCCCTCTTTCCCTAAACTTCACAAATCATTTATCTAAAACATCATTAACTAACCCGGTATAAATAGATTTCTACTTACCCGGGCCAGGTGATCTTAACTATTCACGAATCACTGTCTTTCTTTTCTTTTTTTTTTCTTTCTTTTCACTGTCATTTTCACAAGCACGACACAACTGCTGGCACTGGTCTTGGTCTGCTGGCGCCTGGTCAGGTGAGACTGTTGGCACTGGCGTTGGTCTGTCGATAAAAAAGTGCGCGGCCAAGTATGAGGTCAAACCCCCCAGGAAGATAGAACAGTGACTATCAACATCGATCGTTCTCCTTTCTTTCTTCCTGCTTTAAAACGCATTGCACTCTCTCTCTCTCTCTTCTATCTGCTCTTATCAAATGGACATGGTTGCTTTTCTTTTCTTTTTTTTTTTTTCTTTCTTTTCCTCTTCATTAGTTAGCAACTCTCTCTTTCCACATCTCTCTTAGTCCTCCTTTGCAGACTATATCTGGTGCTAATGCTCAAACTTCACTCCCTCATCTCTCGGGGCCTTTCTCCTGCAAAAACTACACCCCCAAACCTCTCTCTCTCTCTCTCTCTCTCTCTGTCTCTCTTTTCGTTCTTTTTCGTTCTCCCCTCTCTCTCACTCACGCTTTTACTTTATGCCCTCACTCCGTGTCCAAGGCCAGTACCATTGTCAGTTTTTTTAACCGCCTGATACCCAAGTTATCTCCCTCTAATTCCTTTGGATATTCAAATCATGACAGTCACGCCTACACGCCTTACTCTCTGTGGGGGTCAATTGGTCATTTAATTGATTAGCTAGATTTCACCCCCACCAACGCACTACCTTCCCCCCTTTTCCAAACTTAACTGGCGCCGTGTGGCTTAACGTTGGGCACTGGTCACTCTAAACTGGCTAGATGAGTCTGGGTAGGCGCCGCGACGTCTGACCAAACCACCGAGACCTGTCGGTCCAGCCACTCAGACTGTCTGCTGTCTCCTTGCTGTGCTTAATTTGGGCTGTAGACGCATGGAGCCGTCTTCGTGACGCCAAGATTTTGAGTTAGAGCTTATGCCAAACAACCTGGCCCACGACTTGGTTTGTTCTATTTTTGACCGTGACAATTTTCCCCCTTGCAAAAGACAAATGAAACCGAAATCGTCTCAAAACCACGGTACAAAAAAACCCAAAAACCGAATTTGCTGACACACAGCTACACGGCAAAGTTTGAAAAAATACTTTACAACCAACGGTTTATAAATTATAAAATAATCATTAGTGAATACCACTCCAATGAGTTATCATTGACGTGCGCTCTTGCATTATTTCAATTCATTTTAAAAACGACCTCTGTGCGAAACTTATGCAATTCCCCTACCTGCGGATTTCCCAAATATCATCTCTTAAACAATTTTTTAGAAAAGCACAATATAATATAAACACGATCCATGACACTTCACGAGGAATCTCCATCCTCCACTTATTGCAAATAATGCATCACTACACAAGCGACTGTATGCTCCAAGCATAACTACTTTCACATGAACAATCTCACAAAGAAAATATGAACAAGTCCTCACACAAAAAATATGAAACCCTAGCCAACTGGGAATGAACCCATATCCAATCAAACATAACTGTAGTCAACACATATATCAACAAAGCACCCCGGATAAAGACTGACTTTTCCCCTGAGTTGCAGCTTGCTAGACTACACGGCTTAAATAGTCAGCTCCGACATTCTGTCGACCTGGAATGTACGGCACTCGTACCTGTAGGCTGCAGTGCCATTGCCCAACGCAGAACCCTGCTGTTTTTCCCGCTGTGCCTCCTGCAGGAATTTGAGGGTTTTATGATCTGTCTCTAAACACGAACTCTTTTCCCCTACAAGTATTTGTGGGAACTTCTGCACGGCCCACACAACAGCTAAACACTCCTCTCTACATTGCGTACCCTTCTTCACACTTTGTCAACTTCCTGCTAGCATACCTCACAGGAAACTCGACTCCTTCATCCCCCTCAACAATACTGCACCTAAACCCACCACCTGATGCATCGTCCGCAACAAAAATGGTTTGGACATATCTGTAGCTTCAAGAGGGACGGGAACCTAGTCTTTCCAACACCGTCGCAGTGCTTGCTTTTGCAGCGCTGACCACTCGACCACTGCCGGTTTCCCTGCCTTGACCAAATCACTGAGAGGACTCGTGATTGCTGCGAAATTTGGTACAAACTCCCTATAAACCCAATAAAACCTAGCAACTCCTGACTTCTGTTTTGGTCTTTGGTCTCTCTGAATTCATCATCTTCTCCAACCTTCCCCTTTCTGGCTGCTTTGTGTCGCCTCCGACAACAAAACCTAGGAACTCCAGCTTGAAAACCAACCTGGGACTTTGTTGGTCTGGCTGTGAGATTGGGTTGTCTCAACCTCTCTAAAACTGCTCCTAGCTGCCTCATATGCTCCCCCCATGTCCCCGGGTGCTATCAAATGTCATCCTGAAATTCACAACGCCTTCCAATCCCGTCAATAACTTCCTCATCATCCGAGAGAAGACTGCCGTTGCGTTGACCATCCCAGAAGGAAGTACTCGCCACTGGTATAGCCCCATGGGAGTGGGGAATGCTGTGACTTCCTTTGAGTCCCCCACTCAAGGCTATTTGCCAGTAACCCTTGCTCAGAATCTATCCTGTGAAATACTGGCTCTTTCTTTTGGGGATCTGACGAACAGGTCTTCCATGTTCGTATGACCTCTGCATCGCCTTGGTTTACACTGTTCAACGTCTATAGTCCACACAGAATCGATGCTCACCTGACTTTTTCCTCACTAAGACGACGGGTGCACTATACATGATTTGGACGGTTCGATCACCCCAAGGTCCAACATCTTTTCTACCTCCTCCTCGATCACTTGCTTGGTGGCATATGGGATCGGTAGGCTTTCACATGTACGGTTTTTGCGATGTTAAAATCCACCGTACATGTCTCTAGAGTTGTCCTGCCTGGTTTATCATCAGGGACGCCCTATACTGTTCTAGGAGCCCCCTAACTTCCTCCTGTCTCCTACTGTCTAGCCCTTTATACAGTGACACATCCCTGTATGACTCTTCTCCTGGAAACTCAGGCAACAAAATCTCCCCTTCTTCTGCTGGTCTCCTTCACCTCCATCAATGATTGCTGCTGCGCCTATGTGCTGAGTCCACGCTGAATATATTTGCGGAGCAATTTGCATGGAAAAGTTTGATTTCCCATTCACACGATTCGGTAGTCCCCGATCTACCTTTTTAATGATGGTGAATGGTCCCTTTCCCAAAGCATCAGCAGCTTGTTTTGATCCGTGGGAAGCAGTAACAGACTTGATCTCCCACCTTGAGGAATTGCTTTCCCACCTTCCTGTCAAAATTGCTTCTTCTGGACGACCTAGCCTCCTGCAAACTCTCCCTTGCGACCTTACATGTCTCCTCTAGCCTATTGCGTAAGTCCCACATACGATAGTGGTTTTGACTTCTTCGGACTCCTGTTCTCTGGGCCACAGCTCTTTGGGGAAAGCCACCGGTCCCCGAACTGTCCCCCATAAAAGCACTCAAATGGCGAAAAGCCTGTGCTTTCCCCGAGGGGCTTCCCTGTAGGCGAACAGTGCCGCTGGAATGTAGCGGTCCCAATCTGCTGGCCTTTCCCACAGAGCTTCTTTAAGATGCCCTTTAGCACAACCATTGAATCTCTCCACCAAGCCATTGCATTGGGGTGGGATGGGTAGTGAGAAGCTGTGTGATCCCTACACCTGTTACCTCCTTCATCACGCCTGAGGTGAACTGTGACCCCCTGTCACTGAGAATTTTGCTGGCACACCCACGCGAGAGAAGATGTCTACCAGCCCTTCAGCGACCTGTTTCGTATCTACCCTTTCAATGCGACTCTTCTGGGTATCTGGTCGCGTAGTCCACGAGCGTCAACACATACCCTGTGCCCGCCTTTGGAACAGGGCGCGATTGGGCCGATCAGGTCAACAGCCATCCTCCTGAATGGTGTGTCAATTAAAGGGGGGTGTTTTTAAGAGGTGCCTTCCTCTTCACCCCTCTTGTGGCTGACCTTGACACACGTCACATGACATCAGAAGCGTTTTTTGTCTGCCATTGCTCCTGGGCCCAAAGAAAGTCATCAAAGATTCGGGCAGCTGTTTTGCTGGGCCGAGATGACCCGCCATGAGCGACTCGTGACCCACGACATGACAGGTCACGATAACCTCTGGTAAACCTCTAACTGAGTGGTCACCTTACCTGTCCTTCCCCTTGGGGAACACTCGGTACAACAGCCCGCCTTTCACAAGAAATTCTGTCTCACCTCCTCTAACCTCCTGTTTCCTCCACCTCTTGCCAACTCCCAAGACTTCACGAGCGAAGGGTCTGTTTCCCGCGCTGCCCTAAACTCCATCAGCGACACATCTATGCCCGCTTTCCTTGCCGGAACGACTAAAAGGTTTTTTCAACCTTCCCTCCTTCTTGCTCCGTGTTTGAACTGCTGCCCCTGTACAGTCAACAACTCAGGATCCCCGGGTCCCTTGCACCTGGAATATTTCCAATGATCAAAACGTGAAGGGTTTCTTTCTCCATCACCAACGCAGACAACTCGCCTGAGAAGTAAGGGTACGACTCTATCTTAGCAACTGGAAACTCCCTCACAGTGCCATCGATTAGAGTACAGGTCTGGATTTGCCCTGTCAAATCCCCTTTCCTCGACCACGTTGTTCGTACTACCCCGCATGAACAACCAGTGTCTCGTAACACTTTCACCCTCTGCTGGCCAATCCACCCTTCTTCCACTGGTAACGAACCACTCAGCCTAGTGCCCTCCATCCCTGACACTGACTGCTGTCCAGTGCTAGCCATAGCTGCACTCCACCCTCTTCAGACTGAATCCCTTTTGGTTCCACTGCAGTCGTTTCCCTTGACGACCCTTATCCACTTCTTGCAAGGCTGCTGCCTTCTGGAACCTCATGCGACAATCCCTCGCCACATGTCCCTTCTTGTGACAAATGAAACACCTAATGTCCCTTTGCCCTTCCTTCTGCCCACCACTGGGTTTGCAGACTTTGCAGAAAACTCTCCTAGTCTCCTTGCACTCTTCTCACTGTGCCTGGCACCTGATTCTCCTGCACCTTCGTGCCCAAACGTGCCTCCTATACACCTCTGCGAACTTCAACAACTCCCCTGCTGTCTCTGCTGTCTCTCTTTCAAATGTATGGTTAACTCAGGGCCGCAACCTGACAAAATCTGTTCCTTCATAACTAGCTCTTTCATTCAGCGAACTCCTTTTTCGTCCCACTCAACTCTAACCACTTCTCAAAATAGTGATCTAGACGTGCAACCAAACTGAGTGTACGTTTCCCCTGCTTGCAATCTAGCTGAAACGAAATTTCTTTCTGAATCCTTCCTCTGTGAGTCAAATCCCTTCATCAATGATTCCTTCACAGCACCAAAATCAGATTGGGTTGTCTGCTGGCAATGCAGTGAAAATCTGTAATGCCTTACCCGTCAATAGCGCGACAAAATGACTGCCCACTCTTCTGGAGGCCAACCCTGACTGGTCGCAAACGTTTCGAAACGACTGATGTATGCATCAATCGAATCGTTTCCTTCAGAGAATTTTGGCAACTTGGGTCGGGGAGTGTAACTGCGCACAGAGTCACTGGAAACTGAACTACCATCCTCGGTGGTCTCCCTTTGTATTCTCACTTTCTCTAACTCTAATTGAACCTTTAGTCTTTCTGTTTCCTGCGTTTCCCTAGCTTTAATCCTTCTGTTTCCTGCGCTTCCCTTATTCTTTCTGTCTCCTGCTTCATTCTTTCTGTTTCCTGCGCTTCCCTTATTCTGTCGTTTCCTGCTTCATTCTTTCTGTTTCCTGCCTTGCCTTATTCTCTCTGTTTCCTGCGTTGCGCTAGCTTTAGTCCTTTCCTGCTCTGCTAATGCTATCTCTACGGCAACACGGCGTCTTTCCGCGCGTTCATCCCTTTCCATCTTTTGCTGGTTTTCACGAATGCTCGCAACTCATCTCCTGAGTAACCTAAATCACGAGCGACGCTCACAAGTTGTTCAATAGGGGTGTTCTTTCTTCCGCCATTATATCTCTTTCTTTTTTTTTCTTTTTTTTGAACAAGATTTTATTACTACGACAGCCAAACTGGTGGTTACCGAAACGAGTGACGTAATAGCACAATCCATGAATGATAATATTAGCTTGGGACAACGTAATTAGTTTTTATAAGACGCCCAGCGCCTGACCCAACTATGAGAGCGAATTATAGGCAATCTGTGCGAAATAAGTACTCTGGGGCTGAAATGCCAAGCCTAGTATTAACTATCTTGGAAGCAATGCCAAGCCTAGTATTTAACTATCTTGGGAACATACAGTAAGACAACCCATTGTCTCAGGATTACAATACTTGAATCCCACCCAGCTTCCTCTCTGAGAAGTTGAACAATTATAATAAATGGGCCAGAATATCCTGGCAGGCTCGCCAATAAATTGTCAACCTCGGGTGATGTCGATGGAGGAAGGACTAGCGCACAGCCCAAACACCACTCACAGCTTGCTTACAATCTCATTCATATATCATGCATTCGTCACATCAAACCACTAGTAAAGTCTATAACTTTACTACACATGATCATAGAACGAAACATCAATGCATATGGAATCAAATGAAATAAAACATTCTCTCTTTCCTGAACTTCACAAAATCATTTATCTAAAACATCATTAACTAACCCGGGTATAAATAGATTTCTACTTTACCTGGCCAGGTGATCTTAACTATTCACGAATCACTGTCTTTTCTTTTCTTTTTTTTTTCTTTCTTTTCACTGTCAATTTCACAAGCACGACACAACTGCTGGCACTGGTCTTGGTCTGCTGGCGCCTGGTCAGGTGAGACTGTTGGCACTGGCGTTGGTCTGTCGATGAAAGTGGCGCTGGCCAAGTATGAGGTCGAACCCCAGTGAAGATAGAACAGTGACTATCAACATCGATCTGTTCTCCTTTCTTTCTTCCTGCATTAACGCATTGCACTCTCTCTCTCTCTCTTCTAGTCTGCTCTTATCAAATGGACATGGTTGCTTTTCTTTTCTTTTTTTTCTTTTCTTTCTTTTCCTCTTCATTAGTTAGCAACTCTCTCTTTCCACATCTCTCTTTAGTCCTCCCTTTGCAGACTATATCTGGTGCTAATGCTCAAACTTCACTCCTCTCATCTCTCTGCCTTTCTCCTGCAGAGACTACACCCCAGAACCTCTCTCTCTCTCTCTCTCTCTCTCTCTGTCTCTCTGTTCGTTCTCTTCGTTCTCCCCTCTCTCTCACTCACGCATTACTTTTATGCCTCACTCACTCCGTGTCCAAGGGCCAGTACCATTGGTCAGTATTTTTACCGCCTGATACCCGAAGTTATCTCCCTCTAATTCCATTGGATATTCAAATCATGACAGTCACGCCTACACGCCTTACTCTCTGTGGTGGTCAATTGGTCATTTAATTGATTAGCTAGTTTTTCACCCCCACCACGCACTACCTTCCCCCCTTTCCTACTTAACTGGCGCCGTGTGGCTTAAACGTGGGGGCACGGGTCACTCTAAACGGCTAAGATGATGGTCGGTAGGCGCCGCGACGTTTTGACCAAACCTACCGAGACCTGTCGGTCCAGCCACTCAGACTGTCTGCTGTCTCCTTGCTGTGTTTAAATTTGGGCCGGGGTGAGACGCATGGAGCCGTCTTCGTGACGCCAAGATGTTGATTTTAGAGCTTATGTCCAAACAACCTGGACCACGACTTGGTTTGTTCTATTTTTGCCCGGGTGACAGACCTGCCCACTTTGTTTTCCTTTCTCAGGTTTATTCTCCTACTTTTCTATTTCCAATACCTTTCGACATGATAACCTACTGGTGGGAAAAAAAAAGAACATCGATATTGAGACACTCTATTTATTATGAAGTTAAAAAAAAAAACACTAACATAAAAATCCTACAATGGAACTGTCGCTCTATTACAAAAAAACATATATTACTTAAAGCAATATTTATCATATGAAAAATTTATTCAAGTGTTATTACTACATCATTGAATGTAAGCAGTGATAAACTGCCTTTTACCTGGATATTACTACCCTCCATTTTTGAAGAATGTTCAGACCGTGTTCAAACTGCTATTTATATAAGTGAAGATCTGGACCATTGCATAAGAACACCACCTATAACTAATAACATATCATCGTTTCATGTTGTGCCGTTATGGTAAAATTCTCATAAAAATTAATTTTGAATTTTGCTTCAGTCTATCTACCAAAAGGACCCAACAACGAAAACACAGAAGGTTTTGGGGGAATTTCAGGATCAAGGGATAAATGGATCATAGGAGGTGACTTTAACGCTCATGCCCCTTTTTGGGACAACAACTGTACGGTTGTTTCAAATAATCGATTATTAGACAATATGCAGACTCCATTTTAAGCATACTTAACAAGGAAATATTACACGATACCTGATATAGCTACCCATAATCCCTCCGCCATTGACTTAACATTTGCCTCTCCATCACTGACGGCAAATATTCATGGGAAACAGGGAATGATCCTCTGGGATCAGACCACGTTCCTATAACAATATCATTGAATAATAAAATGGAGAACAAAGAATATTTTAAAGAAGATATAATTCCAAAATACAATTAAAATGTGCTTTGGTCTCTTTTTAAAGATAGTCTTAGAAACACGGATATAGAGTTTTCATCTGGATAATATAGACGACCAATATATACGTTTCTGTAAATATATTCTTGAAGCAGCAAATACATCTATTCCAAAGCTAAAAGGCACAAATTCAAAGAAACATAGCGGAAAGTTTGGTGGAACAAAAAGTGAAATTGCAAATAACAAGAAAAAGGAAGCATTTAAGCTTTATTGCAAAAAGAGATCAGTAAGCAATCATAAGAAAATGAAAGAGTTTGGAAAGGAAAGTGATGATGTAATAGAAATGCTAAGACGCAACACTGGAATAACTTTTGAATTCTGAAATTAGAGATGTAAAGATAATGGGGAAAGTTTGGGAAAAGATAAAAGCTATGAAAATGGATTTATATCTCCTCAGTATCCCATAAAAGTAAATATAAAATATTCCTAGTGCTGAAGAAAAAGCAGAAGCCTTGTAAACATGTTTGCTGATGTTAGCTGCCCTGAGGGACTGACAGATACTGATAGAAATTATAGGATGCATGAAGAAAAATGTGAAGCAAATACAGAAGGAACACATGATAAGTGCAATAACCTTAATGCTTCTTTAACAAAAACAGAACTAAAAGAAGCTATACGACAAATTCCAAATAAAAATTTATCTGTAGGGTTTGATGTTAAGGGGAAAAAAATTGCAAAATTTTATTGATTTTCTTCATGGATTATTTTATAAATGTTGGAGGGAAATGGTGAAATGCCGAAATCGAAACAGACAATTATTGTCCCTATCCAAACAGGTAAATCTACTAACGATAATAAAACTACGGCCTATCGCATTAACCCCATGTCTGTAACTCCAGAAAGAAAGTTTAAATAGACTTGTACATTATTGCGAAAAATAGATTAATTCCAATTAAAACCAAGCTGTTCGAAAAGGAAATCCCCAAAAACAGAAATCTTAGTAAAATTATCTACTAATAAAAAAAAAACAATTGCCAGACGTAAATGTATAAAATTGCCAAAACCCTTTTTTTATATAAACAAAGCGTTGACAAGTGTGGCATTTCCAGCTCTTGAAAAAAATTAAAACATTGGCTTCGGAAACGTAATAAACTATATTTAAATGTTTCTGCAAACGGGTGATAAAACTAGAAAGGGAAAACTTATTCAACATCCCAAAACTTATCAATGGGAAACCTCAAGGGTCATTTTCTAGCCCCTTCTCTTCACCATTTAAAGTAATGATTTGCCAAGTAAGATATCGAACAATGTTGTACTTGTCCAATAAACGGATGATAATAAGCAGTGGTGGAGTAACTCAAAAAAAAAACACCCCACGTATTTTAAATTTATAAAAAAGATTTATCAACGCACTTGACAAGATGGTGAATAATGAAACTAAATGGGCTAAGTCCTATCTTTTGAAAAAACAAACTCATTCTCTTAACAATGGGCAAATCCAATAGAATGCCTGTCTTTACTTTGGTAATAAAAACTATTAAGAATGAACCTTAAATTTTGGGAGTTCTTTTTACTTCAAAGTTAAATGGAACATACACATTTACTAACTAAAGCAATGAAAACTCAAATTTAATAAAAATCCCCTAAACAAAATGGGACAAAACTCATGTAATTTTAACACTGTGTAAATCTTTAATGCATCAAAGTTAACATATGCACAAAATTTTTTTTCAGTGCTTTCCAAAATATTTATTAAAAAAGCTTCAAAGCATTGAATGTAAGGCATTAAAAGTAGCACTAGGTTCTACCAACCATGCAACATCAAACACGAACATATTTTGAGACTCAAATGCTTTTCCCTTAGAAGATAAAAGAAGACTAAGCGTGTTGTAAATAAGTAATTAAAAATTCAGCCATTTAAAACATACATCAACTCTGACTAAAGGTTAGGTCAAAATATTGGGCTTTCCTAAAAGAGCTAAAATCAATATCCTCTCAATTACACAGCAACATTCCCAACAAAAACTTAAACCGACTCTGGCATTTCTACAGATCAAGATTCATATCTGTCAGACCATCATTTTTCCCAATACCAACATGGAACTTCAAAAAGCTTATTTTGACCTTGACCACACAAAATAAAGAAAGACGAAAACATAAATATGCTAGCCAGTTATACTAAATGCCATATTGAAGAAACTACACGAACCATTTAAAGGTATACACAGAACGGTTCTTGTATAAGCAGTTTAAAACAGGGTGTGCCTTTTTAATTCCTGATTTGAAAATTGAGAAATCGTTCTATTGGATTACACAAGTCCATATTTACAGCAGAACTAACAGCAATACTTATGGCCTTAAATTATTTGATCAACTTCCCTCAAACTGTATTTCGGATTCTTTTTTGTGTAGATTCTAAATCAGTTTCTCAGGCATTACAAGCCTTACAACTGCACACCCGGCCAAAAAATGATTATGGAAATCAGTTGTTTGATACACATGCTAATTGTAAGGGGTACCCAGATAACGTTTTGTTGGATACCATCTCATGTTCTTTATACTATAACGAAAAGGTAGACAGGGCAGCCAAACATGGCGCTAAGTGTGGTTCTCAGTCTGAATGCCTTCATTTTCCTCTTTCCTTGCACGAGCATTATGGTCTACTAAGGTCTACTGTGGGTAGGGAGGCAGAACACAGTGTTGGTGATGACAAGGTCGTGAGTAGCACACATCTTCAGAAGCAGGAGGCCATTGCTGTTGCAATTGCCAGTACCGTGTCTCCCAATGAGCCCTTCCCAGGTCTGACGATCAGTCCCCACTCTGGCATTGAAGTCCCTGAGTACGATTAGCTTCTCAGACGGTGGGACTGCTGCGATGAGAGTGTCTAGTTCTTCGTAGAACTTGTCCTTGATGTCATCTGGGTTGGTCATTGTTGGGACGTACGCGCTGATTAGTGTTGCACTCTTCTTGTCTCCAAGTGGAAGCTGGAGTGTCGTCAGGCGATCGTTAATGCCCTCCGGGAGCTTGACAAGTTTCCGGGTGAGATGGGATCTGATGGAAAATCCCACGCCTGCCTCTCGCCGTTCAGTGCTGCTGCGTCCGCTCCAGAAGAATGTATATCCTCCACCACATTCTGTGAGTTGGCCTTTGTCCGCTAGGCGTGTTTCGCTGAGTGCTGCTATGTCGATGTTGTAGCGATCTAGTTCTTTGGCGACCAGTGCAGTTCTTCGTTCTGGTCTGTCTGCCTTGGCGTTGTCCAGTAGAGTTCACACGTTCAATGTGCCGAGGTTGAGCACCTTTGTTTTTCTTTTCTTCGTAGTTCGACCGCTGGGAGGGACACCCCGCCAGCCGCGGTTTGCTGGCCAGGGTAAGGTGAAGCAGGCAATGTTTAGGGCACCTTTTCTAGCCCCTTCCTTTTGCTATGGAGGTGAGCGGCGCTGTCCTAAAAAGGGCTACCCAGGGGGCTGCCGAACTCCACTTCTGCTTCGTCCAGCAGAGAGTGACCACATGCCCTGGGCTGCCTGTAGCTCGTGACTGACATCTCCCAGTGTGTCCACACCTGCTGCCTCCACCACTTGCCCATCGCCACAGGACTTGAGGTTGCGCTGTGGGGTTTGAAGTCATGACTTGCGTTTGACTTGTAGTGGGGGAGAGTTGCGCGTCGTCAGACTCACTCTCTCGCCCCAGTCTATCTGTGTCCAGTAGCAAGACGAAGTCGAGACGGCTGGAGTGCAGTGGATGACCGTGACGCCTTTTGTGTCTTGACACGCCCTGTGCGCCCCACAACGCGTTGCTGGAAATCACCTTTCTGCCCGTTGAACCACAGTGGTTTCTTCCGCGCAGTCCGCCGAATTCAGCTTCGCATACAAGGTAGACAAGCCTCGAGTTGAGGGTTGGTGATCCATCAACTTACCAGCTATGCTTGCGGTACGCTTGCAAGATAGTGGAGACTGTGGGGGCGTGACGTCTAGCTTCCCGTACAAGTCCAAAGGACTTGCCCACTGCCCACCTCCCTATAGAATTATGTATTAAAACACAGAATAAGAATACATCTGCATTGTTAAACTGTAGATCAAAGGAAACATGTGTCACTGAGAGGTATAGATGGAAAGTCGAATATGCTGAACAATTCATTGAAGCCAGAGTCATCAGGGTTTTCAAGATACTTTAAGTTGTGCAGCTTACATGATTGATGCAGACATAGATAAAGCTCTGGAAGTACTTAAAATGACTGTATTTTGCAACACGCTGGTTATATGAAAGAAAACATTTATTTTGATGAGAGATCAGACAAGAAAAGTAAAAATGGTTTGATAAAGAATGTAAAATTACAAGAAAAAAAGTGAGAATGTTACTTAGAACGTTGAAAGATATTGACAGGACCGTGTATTGTAAAGCTCGAAGAGAAAACAAGAATCTCTTGGAAAGAAAAGAAAAGGAATACAGAAATTTGCAACTTAATGATCTGGTGTCTTCTGTCGGTAATCAGTACAAGTTTTGGGAAGCAGTTTGCAAAATTGTTCCCAAACGACGTGGTATATACATTAAAGTGGTTTCTCACCCCTAAATAGCATGTTTGGGTTGTTCAAAAGTATGATCGAACGTGTTTTGATGTACGTGTTACTTTTCTTCTGAAACTCACTTCTATCCGTGTTTCGGGTCGTGAAAGTAGCCAAATCGTGACTCGCCACGGAGATTGCCGAGCACAGTACGGAAAGAGACAAGAGTCGGGGATTCCGCAAGTGACGTATAAATGCCAAGACTGCCGCGAATGAAAGACATGTCCCTAAAAGCTTTCGCTATGAGGACGTAAAACTCAACTATTTTCCGGCGATAATGGCAGATGTTCCCAGCTACGAGTCAAGTTCCAACGAAGATGACATCGAACGTGAAATTTTAACTTAAGTGTATGGAAATGAAATGAATGAGGCAGTGAACAGTAAACAATAAACAGTAAACAAGTGGAGTAACGTTTGCTGCCATAAGAAAACGTAACACAGAGTAACTTTTATTCAAGACTGCCTGCGCTTGTTTTTTCCCCCCACTATTAGATTGTTCGTCTATGTATTTGTCTGACTTTATTATTCAAGTTTAAAAGGCTGTGCCAGTCTTGAATAAAAGTTACTCTGTGTTAGGTTTTCTTATGGGAGCAAATGTTACCCCACTTGTTTACTGTTTAAGTGTATGGAGTTCAGCCGTGCTAGTTTGAACCTACAGCTCCTTGTACAGTACCACCTCCCTCGCCATCAGACGCTTGTGTTTCTTTCCAGGCAGTTCGACATTATACAGGTTGACCATATTATGTACAGGTACACACATACGCACGACACAGATAGTACATGATATAAACATGCACACACATACATCTGTTTACACACACACAACACACACACACACACACACACACACACACACACACACACACACACACACACACACACGCACGCACGCACGCACGCACGCACGCACGCGCACACACACACACACACACACACACACACACACACACACACACACACACACACACACCACACATTACCGTAGTATATAGTATGTAAATAACTTTAAAATGATTATGTGATAAACCACATTTTCCTTCAGTTGTCTAGATCTGTCAGATAATGCCTTTTTCTTTGAACAGGAGTTTGTCAGCTACTTCATCATCACACTAATTCCCTTCCCTGCTGTAGAAATCTTTTCAATAGCTGTTTACTTTCACCCCCCCCCCCCCCCCCCTTTTTTTTTAATTCTTTTTTTTTTTACATTCCTCATTTTCAATATCACTCTCTCCACTTAAATTCTGAAGTTCCACAATGACAATTAGAATCTGAGGGGTCTTTTACAATATATTGCAGTCAAAGATTCTGGCTGTTATTGTAAAAACTGATGCAGATCTAAGCAGCAGATCTAAGCTCATTATTCTCTTACCAGGGCAGTGTATAACATACAGACATACCACACCTGCATATATCTTAAAATGCACACTAAATCACCATCCTGTATCCAAATACTGATAAATAATTCACTTACTAAAGCATATGGTTGTTGGGCGGAAACTTGGTGCCTGATGTTCAGCAATGTCCTGAAAAATAAAAACCCAAACTGTTATTCACTGGAGTCCAACAAGTTGTTATTTGTGGACATGGACACTTTCTTGTTAATAAGAATCGTAACTTCAGTTTTGTTGGAAACAGTAACAGCAGGGGAAAAAAATCAAACATGCAACAGTTTCAGTGGCAGCAGGCAGTGTGACTGCCTGACTGCCACAATGACAGTAACAATGTATGTTTCAGTTTGATGCCAACACTCAACAAAAACCAACAACTATCTTTACAACCAACCATACACTGAGAATGAAATGAAACCCAAAAAGATCAACCACCCATTCCACAAACCTTACCTTCTTTACGTCTCTGAGTTTGGCTCTCTTGCTCCTGACAGAATCCGTGTCACTGTTGCGTTTGAGGCTTGCACTTGCAGCTGGCGAATGAACAGAGAGTGCTTTAATACATTTTTCTGTTATAATAGTTGGCACAGCATCCTCTTTCAGCTGTCTTCGGACCCGAATTCCAGCTTCCACCTTTACTTTCCAGGTGTGTTGGTCTTGGAAACTGTGCTCTTCGAAGTGACGACTGCAAATGACATGATAACTGTCCCGAAGAACAAAATCTTTCCTCGTTGTGGTGACAAAATTTATCCACAATCGCCTAAACTGGCTGGAAGCACCTGGAAAAGCATGAACGCTTACTCTTTGCTTATTTCCTGATGAAATTCCGCAACCAGACACTGCACATATCTCACTTCAGCTGAACACGAAGAGCGACTTGGCTTTTCTACGTCATCAATCGGAAAACCCCCTATTATCGAAATCGAGGCTCTCGTTCCTGTTTCAGCCTCTCGCTTTCCCAATCCGAAGGAAAATGCTGCTCCACTGCAAAATGAGAGCACAGGTGGTTGATTCGGGGCGGGTTTCGCAATACGACCACATACCAAAAAACCGTGTATTTGGTCAAAATAGATTTGTAAAAATGGGTGAGATCCCCTTTAACATTAGTGCTGATGACTGGTTTTTGCATTTTAAGAATTTTTTGACAAGCAGGTTGATAATACAAACTTAGAAGAGGAGTATGATTATTCAGTTGAAGACAATGAAGAGAGATGGTTTAATCAGCCAGTTACAAAAGAAGAGTTAATTGGTGCATTGGAGAAATTAAAGAATTCAAAATCAGCGGGTCCAGATGGTATAATAGGTGAATTTTAAAAGGTTTCTAGTGAACATGTTGTTCTGTTTTTGGTTAGGTTGTTTAATGCTGTTTGATAACGGTGTATATCCTGAGCAATGGACAGAATCCATAATTTATATATTACACAAAAAGGGAGATGCTGATGATCCGAATAATTACAGGGGCATATCACTGAGCAATGTGAGCAGTAAACTTTACAGTTCAATAATTAATGTAAGACTGCAAAATGGATTGGAGAAAATAATACCCAGTGAGTATCAGGCTGGATTTAAACAGAATTATTCAACAAAAGATCATATTTTCACACCTTTGGCGTCAGTTCCAATGCAGTTAGTGAACAATAAAAAGTTATATGTTGCATTTATAGATTTTGAAAAAGATTTCGATTCCATATCAAGAAAACTTTTGTGGCCAATACTTGTCAAAAATGGAATAAGGGGCAAAATGCATGCCTGTATAGGAAGTATGTATGATAGTGTTTAAAGCAAGAATAAGAAATAAGGCAGATTTGACAGATTTTATTACTTGTTCAAGAGGGGTAAAACAAGGTGATGTGCACAGTGTCACGGTCAAAAATAAAACAACCAAGTCGTGTCCAGGTTGTTGGACATAAGCTCTAACTCAAATATTCTGGGCGCCACGTAGACGGGCCCATGGTTCGGATCCAGCCAATTAAGCATAGGGGAGAGGCCCCACGGAGACGGTCCGGTCTGCCCAGACGGACTAAGCAGCTTTGACCGACGCCTCGATGTCCAACCAGACGAACTAAATAGCTGACCGACGCATTCACCTGTCGCCTCAGCCAATTAAAGGCTATTTTTAGCTCTCGTGGAGACAGCACTGTCTGCCAGACGGACTAAGCCGTCTGGCCGAATGTCTCGATTGGTCTGCCAGCCAAGTCTTGGCGCCTACTCAGGCTCATCTAGCCAATTTGTGGAACCAGCGCCATTGTTAGTCGGACGTCGCAGGTTAAAGCAGGAAAGGGAGAGGGAGAAGGTAGTGTGTGGTGGGGGGAAATCAAGCTAATCAATTAAATGACCAATTGACCACCACAGAGAGCAAGGCGTGTAGGCGTGACTGTCATGACTTGAATATCCAATGGAATTAGAGGAGATAACTTCGGGTACGGGGTGGTAAAAATACTGACCAATGGTACTCGCCCTTGGACACGGAGTTAGGGGCATAAAGTAATGCGTGAGAGGGAGAACTGGAGAGAACGAACGGACAGAGAGAGAGAGGGGGAGGTTCTGGGTGTAGGTCTGCTAGAGAGAGAAGCAGAGAGAGATGAAGGGAGAGAAGAAGAGAACGAAGTTGAGAGATTAGCACGAGATAGTCTGCAGAGGAAGGACTTAGGAGAGATGTGGAGAGAGAGAGTTGCTAACTAATGAAGAGGAAAGGAAAGGAAAGAAAAAAAAAAAGAAAAGAAAAGCAACCATGTCCATTTGATAGAGCAGACTAGAAGAGAGAGAGAGAGAGAGTGCAATGCATTAATGCAGGAAGAAAGAAGGGAGAACAGATCGATGTTAATAGTCACTGTTCCATCTTAACCGGGGTTCGACCTCATACCTGGCAGCGTCACTTCGTCAAGCAGAACCACAGACCAACGCCAGTGCCAGCAGACCAATACCAGTGCCAGCAGTTGTGCCGTGTTGTGAAAGTGACAGTGAAAAGAAACAAAGAAAAAAAAAGAAAAGAAAAGACAGTGATTCGTGAATAGTTAAGATCACCTGGCCAGGTAAAGTAGAAATCTATTTATAACCCGGGTTAGTTAATGATGTTTTAGATAAATGATTCTGTGAAGTTCAGGAAAGAGAGAATGTTTTATTTTGTTTGATTCCATATGCATTGATGTTTCGTTCTATGATCATGTGTAGTAAAGTTACAGACTTTACTAGTGGTTTGATGTGACGAATGCATGATATATGAATGAGATTGTAAGCAAGCTGTGAGTGTGTTTGGGCTGTGCGCTAGTCCTTCCTCCATCGACATCACCCGAGGTTGACAATTTATTGGCGAGCCTGCCAGGATATTCTGGCCCATTTATTATAATTGTTCAACTTCTCAGAGAGGAAGCTGGGTGGGATTCAAGTATTGTAATCCTAAGACAAGGGGTTGTCTTACTGTTTGTTCCCAAGATAGTTAAATACTAGGCTTGGCATTGCTTCCAAGATAGTTAATACTAGGCTTGGCATTTCAGCCCCAGAGTACTTATTTCGCACAGATTGCCTATAATTCGCTCTCATAGTTGGGTCAGGCGCTGGGCGTCTTATAAAAACTAATTACGTTGTCCCAAGCTAATATTATCATTCATAGGATTGTGCTATTACGTCACTCGTGTCGGTAACCACCAGTTTGGCTGTCGTAGTAATAAAATCTTGTTCAAACAAAAAAAAAAGAGAAGAGATAATGGCGGAAGAAAAGAACACCCTATTGAACAACTTGTGAGCGGTCGCTCGTGATCTAGGTTACTCAGGAGATGAGTTGCGTGCATTCGTTGAAAACCAACAAAAGATGGAAAGAGATGAACGCGCGGAAAGACGCCGTGTTGCAGTAGAAATAGCAGAGCAGGAAAGGACTAAAGCTAGCGCAGAGCAGGAAACAGAAAGAATAAGAGAAGCGCAGGAAACAGAAAGAATGAAGCAGGAAACAGAAAGAATAAGGGAAAGCGCAGGAAACAGAAAGAATGAAGCAGGAAACAGAAAGAATAAGGGAAGCGCAGGAAACAGAAAGAATAAGGGAAGCGCAGGAAACAGAAAGAATGAAGCAGGAAACAGAAAGATTAAAGTTCAATTAGAGTTAGAGAAAGTGAGAATACAAAGGGAGACCACCGAGGATGGGAGTTCAGTTTCCAGTGACTCTGTGCGCAGCTTTTGCCCCCCGACCCAAGTTGCCAAAATTCTCTGAAGGAACCGATTCGATTGATGCATACATCAGTCGTTTCGAAACGTTTGCGACCAGTCAGGGTTGGCTCCAGAAGAGTGGGCAGTCATTTTGTCAGCGTTACTGACGGGTAAGGCATTACAGATTTTCACTGCGTTACCAGCAGAACAACAGTCTGATTTCGGCGCTGTGAAGGAATCGTTGATGAAAGGATTTGACCTCACAGAGGAGGGATTCAGAAAGAAATTTCGTTCAGCTAAATTACAAGCAGGTGAGACGTACACTCAGTTTGGTGCACGTTTGGATCACTATTTTGAGAAGTGGCTAGAGTTGAGTGGTACGAAAAAGGAGTTCGCTGAATTGAAAGAGCTAGTTATGAAAGAACAGATTTTGTCAGGTTGCGGCCCTGAGTTAACTATACATTTGAAAGGAGACAGCCAGAGACAGCAGGGGAGTTGTTGAAGTTCGCAGAGGTGTATAGAGAGGCACGTTTGGGCACGAAGGTGCAGGAGAAACAGGTGCTAGGCACAGGTGAGAAGAGTGCAAGGAGACCAGGGGGTTTTCTGCAAAGTCTGCAAACCCCAGTGGTGGGGCAGAAGGAAGGGCAAAGGGACATTAGGTGTTTCATTTGTCACAAGAAGGGACATGTGGCGAGGGATTGTCGCATGGGGTTTTCCAGAAGGCAGCAGCCTTGCAAGAGGTGGATAAGGGTCGTCAAGGGAAACGACCTGCAGTGGAACCAAAAGGGATTCAGTCTGAAGAGGGTGGAGTGCAGCCTATGGCTAGCACTGGACAGCAGTCAGTGTCAGGGATGGAGGGCACTAGGCTGAGTGTTCGTTACCAGTGGAAGAAGGGTGGATTGGCCAGCAGGGGTGAAAGTGTTACGAGACACTGGTTGTTCATGTGGTGTAGTTAGAACAACGCTGGTCGAGAAAGGGGATTTGACAGGGCAAATCCAGACCTTTTACTCTAATCGATGGCACTGTGAGGGAGTTTCCAGTTGCTAAGATAAAAAGTACGTACCCCTTACTTCTCAGGCGAGTTGTCTGCGCTGGTGATGGAGAAACCCCTTCATGATTTGATCATCGGAAATTTTCCCAGGTGCAAGGGATCCAGGGATCCTGAGTTGTTGACTGCTACAGGGGCAGCAGTTCAAACACGGAGCAAGAAGGAGGAAAAGGTTGATAAACCGTTAGTCGTTCCAGCAAGGAAGTCAGGCATAGATGTGTCGCCTGATGAGTTTAGGGCAGCGCAGGAACAAGACCCTTCGCTCGTGAAGTCTTGGGAGTTGGCAAGAGGTGGAGAGAAACAGGAGGTTAGAGGAGGTGAGACAGAATTTCTTGTGAAAGGCGGGCTGTTGTACCGAGTGTTCACCAAGGGGAAGACAGGTAAGGTGACCACTCAGTTAGAGGTACCAGCAGGTTATCGTGACACTGTCATGTCAGTGGGTCACGAGTCGCTCATGGGGGGTCATCTCGGCACCAGCAAACAGCTGACCGAATCTTTGATGACTTTCATTGGCCAGGAGCAATGGCAGACATCAGCGTTTCTGCATGTCATGTGACGTGTGTCAAAGGTCAGCCACAAGAGGGGTGAAGAGGAAGGCGCCTCTTAAACAGCCTCCTTTAATTGACACACCATTCAGGAGGGTGGCTGTTGACCTGATTGGCCCAATCGCGCCCTGTTCCAAAGGTGGGCACAGGTATGGGGTTGACACTTGTGGACTACGCGACCAGATACCCAGAAGCGGTTGCATTGAAAGGCGTAGATACGCAACAGGTCGCTGAAGGCTGGTAGACATCTTCTCTCCGCGTGGGTGTGCCAGCACAAATTCTCAGTGACAGGGGTCACAGTTCACCTCAGGCGTGATGAGGGAGGTCAACAGCTGCTAGGGATCACACAGCTGCTCACTACCCCATACCATCCACAATGCAATGGCTTGGTGGAAAGATTCAACGGTGTGCTGAAGGGCATCTTAAAGAAGCTCTGTGAGGAAAGGCCAGGAAAGATTGGGAAACCGCTACATTCCAGCGGCACTGTTTGCCTACGGGGAAGCCCCTCAGGAAAGCACAGGCTTTTCGCCATTTGAGCTGCTGTATGGGCGGACAGTTCGGGGACCGGTGTGCATTCTCAAAGAGCTGTGGTCCGGAGAACAGGAGTCCGAAGAAGTCAAAACCACATATCAGTATGTGGTTAGACTTACGCAATAGGCTCGAGGAGACATGTAAGTCGGCAAGGGTGAGTTTGCAGGAGGCTAGGGTCGTCCAGAAGAAGCAATATGACAGGAAGGTGAGGAAGCAATTCCTCAAGGGGGGAGATCAAGTCTGTTACTGCTTCCCACGGACCACAACAAGCTGCTGATGCATTGGAAGGGACCATTCACCATCATTGAAAAGGTAGATCAGGACTACCGAATCGATGTGAATGGGAAATCAAAACTTTTCCATGCAAATTTGCTCCGCAAATATATTCAGACGTGAGACTCAGCACATAGGCGCAGCAGCAATCATTGATGGAGGTGAAGGAGACCCAGCAGAAGAAGGGGAGATTTTGTTGCCTGAGTTTCCAGGAGAAGAGTCATACAGGGATGTGTCACTGTATGAAGGGCTAGACAGTAGGAGACAGGAGGAAGTTAGGGGGCTCCTAGAACAGTATAGGGCGTCCCTGACTGATAAACCAGCAGGACAACTCTAGAGACATGTACGGTGGAGTTAACATCGCAAAAACCCGTACATGTGAAAGCCTACCCGATTCCCATATGCCACCAAGCAGGTGATCGAGGAGGAGGTAGAAAAGATGTTGGACTTGGGGTGATTGAACCGTCCAAATCATCGTATAGTGCACCCCTCGTCTTAGTGAGGAAAAAGTCAGGTGAGCATCGATTCTGTGTTGACTATAGACGTCTGAACAGTGTCACCAAGGTCGATGCAGAGGTCATACCGAACATGGAAGACCTGTTCGCTCAGATCGCCACAAGCAAGAGCCAGTAAATTTTACCAGGATAGATCTGAGCAAGGGTTACTGGCAAATAGCCTTGAGTGAGGACTCAAAGGAAGTCACAGCATTCTCCACTCCTATGGGGCTATACCAGTGGCGAGTACTCCCTTTGGGATGGTCAACGCACCTGCAGTCTTCTCTCGGATGATGAGGAAGTTATTGACGGGATTGGAAGGCGTTGTGAATTTTATGGATGACATTCTGATAGCATCCGAGACATGGGAGGAGCATATGAGGCAGCTAGGAGCAGTTTTAGAGAGGTTGAGACAAGCCAATCTCACAGCCAGACCAACAAAGTGCCAGGTGGTTTTCCAAGCCTGGAGTTTCCCAGTTTTGTTGTCGGAGGCGACACAAAGCAGCCCGAAAGGGGAAAGGTGGAGAAGATGATGAATTCAGAGAGACCAAAGACCAAAACAGAAGTCAGGAGTCTGCTAGGTTTTATTGGGTTCTATAGGGAGTTTGTTTTCCCAAATTTCGCAGCAATCACGAGTCCTCTCAGTGATTTGGTCAAGGCAGGGAAACCGGCAGTGGTCGAATGGTCAGACGCTGCAGAGCAACCTGCAGACGGTGTTGGAAAGACTAGGTTCCCGTCCCATCTTGAAGCTACCAGATATGTCCAAACCATTTTTGTTGCGGACAGATGCATCAGGTGGTGGGATAGGTGCAGTATTGTTACAGGAGCATGAAGGGGTCGAGTTTCCTGTGAGATATGCTAGCAGGAAGTTGACGAAGTGTGAAGAAGGGTACGCAACTGTAGAGAAGGAGTGTTTAGCTGTCGTGTGGGCCGTGCAGAAGTTCCACAAATACTTGTATGGGAAAGAGTTCGTGATAGAAGACAGATCACCAACCACTCAAATTCCTGCAGGAGGCGCAGTTGAAAAACAGCAGAGTTCTGCGTTGGGGAATGGCACTGCAGCCCTACAGGTACGAGTGCAGTACATCCCAGGTCGACAGAATGTGCGGAGCTGACTATTTAAGTCGCGTAGTCTAGCAAGCTGCAACTCAGAGGAAGTCAGTCATATCCAGGGTGCTTTGTTGATAATATGTGTTGATTACAGTTATGTTGATTGGATATGGGTTCATTCCCAGTTGGCTATGGTTCATATTTTTGTGTGGGATTTGTTCATGTAAATGTAGTTATGCTTGGAGCATACAGTCGCTTGTGTAGTAATGCATTATTTGCAATAAGTGAGGATGGAGATTCCTCAGCGAAGTGTCATGATCGTGATCATATTATATTGTGCTTTTCATAAGAATTGTGAAAAGAAGATATGGCAAATCCGCAGGGAGGGGAAATTGCATAAGTGCGCACAGAGGTCGTTATAAAATGAATTGAAATAACGCAAGAGCGCACGTCAATGATAACTCATTGGAGTGGTATTCACTAATGATATATTTTATAATTTATAAAACCGTTTGGTTGTAAAGTATTTTTCAAACTTTGCACGGGTAGCTGTGTGTCAGCAAGTTCAGTTGTTGTCTTTTTTTTTGTACCGTTGTTTTGAGACGATGCGGTGCATAGTCTTTTGCAAGGGGAAATTGTCACGGTCAAAAATAAAACAACCAAGTCGTGGTCCAGGTTGTTGGACATAAGCTCTAACTCAAATATTCTGGGCGCCACGTAGACGGGCCCATGGTTCGGATCCAGCCAATTAAGCATAGGGGAGAGGCCCCACGGAGACGGTCCCGGGCTGCCCAGACGACTAAGCAGCTTTGACCGACGCCCTGATGTCCAACCAGACGAACTAAATAGCTGACCGACGCATTCCACTGTCGCCTCAGCCAATTAAAGGCTATTTTTAGCTCTTGTGGAGACAGCACTGTCTGCCAGACGGACTAAGCCGTCTGGCCGAATGTCTCGATTGGTCTGCCAGCCAAGTCTTGGCGCCTACTCAGGCTCTTAGCCAATTGTGGAACCAGCGCCATTGTTAGTCGGACGTCGCAGGTTAAAGCAGGAAAGGGAGAGGGAGAAGGTAGTGTGTGGTGGGGGGAAATCAAGCTAATCAATTAAATGACCAATTGACCACCACAGAGAGCAAGGCGTGTAGGCGTGACTGTCATGACTTGAATATCCAATGGAATTAGAGGGAGATAACTTCGGGTACGGGGTGGTAAAAATACTGACCAATGGTACTCGCCCTTGGACACGGAGTTAGGGGCATAAGTAATGCGTGAGAGGGAGAACTGGAGAGAACGAACGGACAGAGAGAGAGAGGGGGAGGTTCTGGGTGTAGGTCTGCTAGAGAGAGAAGCAGAGAGAGATGAAGGGAGGAGAGAAGAGAACGAAGTTGAGAGATTAGCACGAGATAGTCTGCAGAGGAAGGACTAGGAGAGATGTGGAGAGAGAGAGTTGCTAACTAATGAAAGAGGAAAGGAAAGGGAAAGAAAAAAAAAAAGAAAAGAAAAGCAACCATGTCCATTTGATAGAGCAGACTAGAAGAGAGAGAGAGAGAGAGTGCAATGCATTAATGCAGGAAGAAAGAAGGGAGAAAAAGATCGATGTTAATAGTCACTGTTCCATCTTAACCGGGGTTCGACCTCATACCTGGCAGCGTCACTTCGTCAAGCAGAACCACAGACCAACGCCAGTGCCAGCAGACCAATACCAGTGCCAGCAGTTGTGCCGTGTTGTGAAAGTGACAGTGAAAAGAAACAAGAAAAAAAAAGAAAAGAAAAGACAGTGATTCGTGAATAGTTAAGATCACCTGGCCAGGTAAAGTAGAAATCTATTTATAACCCGGGTTAGTTAATGATGTTTTAGATAATGATTCTGTGAAATTCAGGAAAGAGAGAATGTTTTATTTTGTTTGATTCCATATGCATTGATGTTTCGTTCTATGATCATGTGTAGTAAAGTTACAGACTTTACTAGTGGTTTGATGTGACGAATGCATGATATATGAATGAGATTGTAAGCAAGCTGTGAGTGTGTTTGGGCTGTGCGCTAGTCCTTCCTCCATCGACATCACCCGAGGTTGACACACAGTCCAGTTTTGTTTTCTTTGTTTATTAACGAATTTGCTTAAGAAATAATTGAAAATGGAAGGCATAGAATAACATTTTCTCCTGATTTCTCTGAGTTGTTTGTTGTTTTTTTTGCGATGATATTATTTTGATGTCAGAAACAGTGGTTGGACTACAAACTCAGTTGAATAATTTGTATACAGCATCCAGTTATCTGGAATTGATGGTGAATATGAATAAAAGTAATATAATAGTTTTCAGGAAAGGTCGTTACTTAGTATCAAGACAAAAGTGGATATATCGTACAACAGAAATGAAAGTTGTTAACAGCTATAAGTATCTAGGTATGTGCTTTTTAACCAAACTTAGTTTCTATACAGCATGTAACGAATTGGTGAGTAAAGCTAAAAGAGCATTAATAGCAATTCAGAGCACTTTGTATAAACTTGAGAATAATTCGCCTGAACTGTTTTTTTAAGCTATTCGATGCCCAAGTGCAGCCTATAGTACAGTATGGCGCTGAAACATGGGCTTTGGATAAGGTGGCTTTAGAAATAGATAAGGTACACACACATGGTCTTAAAAAGTTCTTAGGTGTAGATATAAGAACACCGAACGATTTCTTGTATGGCGATCTGGGTAGATACCCTATGTACTTAAACTCTTATGTACGTTGCATTAAATTCTGGTTAAAACTGACCCGTATGGGGGAACACAGATTACCATTTAAGGCATATAGAATGGTACGTTCTCTTGACGAAAGGGGGAAGCATACGTGGGCTACAAATGTTCGTACAACTTTAGACAAATATGGATTTTCTTATGTTTGGGATAATCAGGGTGTAGAGTCGGTTTCAATGTTCATTAAAGAATTTCGACAGAGAATAACTGATTGCAGGTGACAGGAATGGGACAATCATACGCAAACAAGTGAGAGATACAGATTTTATAGAACGTTTGAAAATAGTTATCTGAGGGAACCCTATGTGTCTATGAATATAAATAGATTTGTAAAGAATGCCCTAAGTAAATTTAGATTTGGAGTTTCATCTATATTCACACATTCTTTAAGGTATACAAGAACAGCTGCGTCGCAGTTGTTATGTCCACTATGTTCGTCTGCTGAGGAAGATGAGATCCATTTTGTCCTTATGTGTCCAGCTTACAATGATTTAAGAAAAGAATTCATTCCAAACCAAAAAAAACAACAACAAAAAACTACATGAATCCATGTATGTTCAGGTTGTGTCTTATACTTTCATCACCTAACATTGTAACGATGCGAAACTTGTCATTGTACTTATACAAAGCCTTTGCAAGACGTGTTGTTGTCATTATTAACTAGATACTACTAAAAAAATCTTAAATAAATGTTAGCGAACCGCCCAGAGAACGTGGACAAACGAGTCACGAGACAAAACACAACGCGTTTCGACCTCTTAGGTCTTCGTCTGGTGATAAATAAACGAATAAAACAACGAAAATTCACTTAGCTTTGATCGAGCGATCTGAAGCGATCAAAGCTAAGTGAATTTTCGTTGTTTTATTCGTTTATTTATCACCAGACGAAGACCTAAGAGGTCGAAACGCGTTGTGTTTTGTCTCGTGACTCGTTTGTCCACGTTCTCTGGGCGGTTCGCTAACATTTATTTAAGATTTGTTTAGATTTCCGCCTGCAGTCGTCTGGCTTTGCAACTAGATACTACTACTTTGCATTGTACTGGTAAACATGTGTTTACACTGTTGTGTGATTATCGTTTGTAACTGGTTTTTGATTGAGGCCCCATCAGAATGGGCCAATGGCCTTCTGATTAAAGAATTCATTCATTCATTCATTCTCTCTCTCTCTCTCTCTCTCTCTCTCTCTCTCTCTCTCTCTCTCTCTCTCTCTGTTGTGTGAGTATTTGTACACGCACGCCTCTCTCTCTCTGTTAGGTAAAACATTAAATGTATAAAGATACTCGCTAAAACTGCTGAGGCTTCCTGCCTCAAGACTTAGTTAACAGGCTTATGAAATGTTACTGAATGAGCATGAACGGGGGAAAGAAAATTGGGTATATTTTGTTGAGAAGATTTTGACTACTCACGGATTTGGGATTGTATGGATGTGCCAGGGAGTTGGTTATGAGGATGGTTTTATTCTGGAATTCAAAGACAGGATGATAGCTTCATATAAACAAAACTGGCATTCTAAAATGGAAAACACGGATAAATATAACTAGTTTTATGGCTTTAAAAGTATATTCGAAACAGAAGAGTATATTTTAGTAATAACGAACAGATGGCATAAAATTTGTCTCTCCAGACTTAGAACAAGGACTCTTGGTTTAAACGCCCATAAAAGATGGTGCTTTACTGAGTCATCTACAGCGTGACCTTGTCCATTGTGTGGCTTCCCTCGGGAGGATGAAGCGCAGTTTTTGTTTCATTGTAAAAGTT
>CM031611.1:69758272-69761529 GCA_018398815.1 Conus ventricosus
TGTGTGTGTGTGTGTGTGTGTGTGTGTGCGTGCGTGTGTGTTTGTGTGTGTGTCTGTGTGTCTCTATGTGTAAGAGAGAGAGAGAGAGAGAGAGAGAGAGAGAGAGAGAGAGTTCACTTTCAGCAGTTTTGGGACATTATTCTTTGGGGCAACGTTACTGACCTATGGTGTTCATATAGGATATTTAGAGTCTGTCCTTAAACATCAACACACATATTGGTCTTCCAGTCACCCGTTTCAGGATTGCTGTTTCCAGTAAAATAGAATTATGGTTGTTTGTATAAGTGCCGTATTTGTCCACTCAGACATCGTAGCCTAAGGCAGATGCAGAGCTCACAAGTAGTAGAGTACGTACATGACGTAACAACTGACCAGACGGAAGGCTGTGTACGTACTCATTCCCTTCGTTCCGAAGGAGTGAAGACCCAAAGACCATCAACAATGACTTTCCTGTGAGCCGATTCTGAGCTGCTCTCTCTGTCTCTGTCCCGTGGTTTTCTTCTCTTTTACCTCTGAGCTGTCCCTTCTGCCCTTTCCCTCCCTTCTCCCTGAACTCTGAGCTGTCCCTTCTGCCCTTTCCCTCCCTTCTCCCTGAACTCTGAGCTGTTCCTTCTGTCCTTTCCCTCCCTTCTTCCTGAACTCTGAGCTGTCCCTTCTGTCCTTTCCCCCCCTTCTCCCTGAACTCTGAGCTGTTCCTTCTGTCCTTTCCCTCCCTTCTCCCTGAACTCTGAGCTGTCCCTTCTGTCCTTTCCCTCCCTTCTCCCTGAACTCTGAGCTGTTCCTTCTGCCCTTTCCCTCCCTTCTCCCTGAACTCTGAGCTGTCCCTTCTGCCCTTTCCCTCCCTTCTCCCTGAACTCTGAGCTGTTCCTTCTGTCCTTTCCCTCCCTTCTCCCTGAACTCTGAGCTGTTCCTTCTGTCCTTTCCCTCCCTTCTCCCTGAACTCTGAGCTGTTCCTTCTGTCCTTTCCCTCCCTTCTCCCTGAACTCTGAGCTGTTCCTTCTGTCCTTTCCCTCCCTTCTCCCTGAACTCTGAGCTGTTCCTTCTGTCCTTTCCCTCCCTTCTCCCTGAACTCTGAGCTGTTCCTTCTGTCCTTTCCCTCCCTTCTCCCTGAACTCTGAGCTGTTCCTTCTGTCCTTTCCCTCCCTTCTCCCTGAACTCTGAGCTGTTCCTTCTGTCCTTTCCCTCCCTTCTCCCTGAACTCTGAGCTGTTCCTTCTGTCCTTTCTCTCCCTTTTCCCTGAACTCTGAGCTGTCCCTTCTGTCCTTTCCCTCCCTTCTCCCTGAACTCTGAGCTGTTCCTTCTGTCCTTTCCCTCCCTTCTCCCTGAACTCTGAGCTGTTCCTTCTGTCCTTTCCCTCCCTTCTCCCTGAACTCTGAGCTGTTCCTTCTGTCCTTTCTCTCCCTTTTCCCCTACCGCTGAGCTGTCCTCCCTTCCCCTGTCCTTCCCCTAACTGAGCTGTCCTCTCTGCCCCTGTCCTTCCATTCTCCTTTAATTCTGAGCTGTCTTCTCTGCCTTGTCCTTCCCTTCTCCCTTAACTCTGAGCTGTCCTCTTTGCCCCTGTCCTTCCATTTTCCTTAAACTCTAAGCCGTCTTCTCTGCCCCTGTCCTTCCCTTCTCTCTTCACTCTGGGCTGTCCTGTCTGCCCCTGTCCTTCCCTTCTCTCTTAACTCTGAGCTGTCCTCTCTGCCCCTGTCCTTCCCTTCTCTCTTAACTCTGAGCTGTCCTCTCTGCCCCTGTCCTTCCCTTCTCTCTTAACTCTGAGCTGTCCTATCTGCCCCTGTCCTTCCCTTCTCTCTTAACTCTGAGCTGTCCTCTCTGCCCCTGTATTTCCCTTCTCTCTTAACTCTGAGCTGTCCTGTCTGCCCCTGTATTTCCCTTCTCTCTTAACTCTGAGCTGTCCTCTCTGCCCCTGTCCTTCCCTTCTCTCTTAACTCTGAGCTGTCCTCTCTGCCCCTGTCCTTCCCTTCTCTCTTAACTCTGAGCTGTCCTCTCTGCCCCTGTCCTTCCCTTCTCTCTTAACTCTGAGCTGTCCTGTCTGCCCCTGTATTTCCCTTCTCTCTTAACTCTGAGCTGTCCTCTCTGCCCCTATCCTTCCTTTCGCCCCTAACTCTGCCTCAGTATCTGTTCTCAGGCTGTGTCTGTGTCGTCCATCCTTCCCCTTTTCGTGTCCCGGGCCAGAGCCTGTAGGGTGTGGCTGGATTCTAACATCCTGTGTCTGTGGCCAATCCAGCCCTGATTTCCCTCATGATCTGTCACATGTGTCTGTGGCCTATCCAGCCGTTTCCCCTCATGATCTGCCACATGTGTCTGTGGCCCATCCAGCCCTGTTTCACCTCATGATCTGTCACATGTGTCTGTGGCCCATCCAGCCCTGATTTCCCTCATGATCTGTCACATGTGTCTGTGGCCCATCCAGCCCTGATTTCCCTCATGATCTGCCACATGTGTCTGTGGCCCATCCAGCCCTGTTTCACCTCATGATCTGTCACATGTGTCTGTGGCCCATCCAGCCCTGTTTCACCTCATGATCTGCCACATGTGTCTGTGGCCCATCCAGCCCTGATTTCCCTCATGATCTGCCACATGTTTCTGTGGCCCATCCAGCCCTGATTTCCCTCATGATCTTGGGGAGCTTGGAAGTTCACCAATTAGCTTAACAATAATTCATCAGATTATAAAGTTCTGGTACCATATTTTGGATTCTGAAGGCAACACTCTTATCAAAATCATATACACAAGCATGTTAAACAATGAAACTTACCAAACACCTTGGTTTAAATTTGTTAAACACATTCTTCACCTAAGTGGATTAGAACATGTTTGGAATAACCAGCATACTTTTACTATTAATAAATTGTGCCATGTAGTGCAAACTAAATTGAAAACTGAATACATATCATTTTGGAAGAAAAGAAAGTCACAAACAGAATCAAAGCTTAAATTTTACAATAGCATCACTAGAGATTATAGAATGGAACCATACCTAGCAAATCCTTTCATAACGTTTCAACCAAAAACAATCATTATGTAAATTAAGAATCTCTTGTCACGACCTACAAATAGAAAAAGGCAGATATACTAAAACGCCAAGAGAAAGATTATGTATGAAGTGTAATATAGTTGAGGATGAAATTCATTTCTAGTTTATTAGATTATTGTATTAATATAAGGATTTAAGAAAACCTTTTAAACGAGTTGAAGACAAGTAAAATAAAATCTTGCCCCCAATTTAATATGAATACATTTTAAGGTTTCAA
>CM031611.1:69761629-69813350 GCA_018398815.1 Conus ventricosus
TAGCCCCCCCCTCCCCTTCTTTTTCTCTCTCTCCTCTCTCTCTCTCTCTTCTTCTTTCTCTCATCCTCTCTTCTCCTCCTTCTCTCTCTCTCTGTTCACACACCCCAGCTTTGGCGTTGTGTCCTCTCTCTCTCTTCTCCTTCTCTCCTCTTTCTCTCTCTCTCTCTTCTTCTCTCTTCACACAAACACACACCCCACACACACACACCACACGAACGCACACACACACTTCCACACCACCCCCACCACCCCCCCAAACAAAAAAAAACACACCACACTAGGCAAACTCCCAAAGGACATGCCTGCACACGAAGTGTTGTTAGGTTTAAATGTGTTTTCAGAACAAGACCAAACGTAATGTGTTAAAATAAAATGACCAACGTCATTGTTAAATACAAGACAACGAAATTTGGTTAAAATACAATGACAATGTATATGTTCAGATAAATGCCCCAACGAAAAGTGTTAAAAACAATACCAACGTCATATTTTTAAATACAATGCCCAAACATAAGTGTTCAGAGCCCCCGCCGTGGCGAAGGGGGTTAGCGTCGGGACTCCCGGCTGGGAGGTTGTGGGTTCAAATCCTTAAGTCTTTGGGGTTTTTTCTGCCCGCCCGGGACTCCTCCCCGAGTTGATTTTGCTGGGGAAAAGATGGGACCACACGTCGGTTTATCCACTTAAGGGATGCGTTTTGAGAGTTTTGCTCAAATTTCCTGACCAAACTGCGGGTACTGTACCCCGGGGCCTGGTTGGCCGGGATTATTAAAAAAGGGAAGGTAGATAACCCCTGTATGTATTAAACCCGAAATGGAAACCGTGCTATTTAATCATCCTCTTTCATTTCAGCATAAAAAATTTTTTTAATGTCTAAACTTGGCCCCTTCAGCCCCTCTTCATGGGACCTAAATTTCGAGTCCTTCCACGTCGTGTTTGGGTTTTGGTTTCCGTCGGGGTCACCCTTTCGCGGTCCCTGGGGGTGTCGTTGGACGGACGTGGTGGCGCCCTCCGGGGGAGGCCACTCAGCCCGGGTCCGCGACTAAGAAATTTTTGTCGTAGTAGGGGCTAGTAGGGGTGTCCTGCGCATGTTGATCAAACAGGCCCATGAAAAAACCCAAGTGACCGGCAGAGTGCATGTCTTTCCCCCCCGGTGGGGGCTCGACGCTTTACGTTTACTGCTCCTGGGGTTGCCGGTGCCGGGCTGCGGCGGGGCCCAACGGGGGTGGCTGTGGACGGGGTGTCGGGGAAAGAGCGGGTGGGTGCACTGCCCCTGAGGTGGGCAAGGTTGGGACAGCAAAAAAAAAAAAAAAGTTAAAAAAATAAGTGTTCAGATCATACCAACTAATGTATTCAGTACAATAAACCCCTAATGTGTTCAGATACAAAGCCCAAAATAATGTGTTCAGTACAATGACCAAAAAAATGGTTCAGATAAAATGAAACAACATAATGTGTTCGATAAATGCCCCAAATAATGTTTCAGAAAAATGACCTGAACAACTAAGTGGTCAATACAATGAACAACGTAATTTTCAGTCAATGACCAACTAATGTGTTCAGATCAATGCCCAAACATAATGTGTTCGATACAATGAACAACATAATGTGGTCAGATACAAGAAAACGTAAGGTGTTCAGACACAATGCCCAAGATGTGTTCAGATACTTTGAAAAACAAATGTGTTCGATACTGTGACCAAAAAAATGATAAAAGTAATGGTTCAGAGACCGTGCCCAAATAATTGTTCGATACTTGACCGGTAATGTTTTCCCAATTTTAAAACCACTGAAATGTGTTCAGTAAAAATAACTAATGAAATATTTTTCGCACTGTGAAATTTATTGTAAAATTTTTAAAAAAAAAATGCCCAAGCTCAGGTATCATAAACAATGTTCAGATACATTGCCCAATGTTCAGATGCCATGGAAAAAATTCAGCTCTAAAAATAACGGTCAGTTTTCAATAATAAATTTTGTTGGGCACTGAAAGAAAATTCAAATAAATTCCCTCTTTAGTTCCTATTAAAATTTTCTAAAACAATTTCTTAAACAATGACCTATGTTCAAATGTCTAATAATGTTCATGATGTGTTACATTTAGCTACTATAAACTTTCAGGTATTAAACTGTTTGGAGACTTTAAAACAATGTTTAGGGCTTTAAACAACATTCAGATACAATGAACCATGTTCAGGTCCTATGAACAATGTTAGGTACATGGCCCTGTAAGGACAATAGCAATGTTAGATATATAAAGAATGTTCAAACATTGACCAATGTTTAAGTACAGTAAAAAAATTCTTTAGATTAAACCTGTTCGGTACTATAAGCAATGGTAATACTATGAACCCTGTTTTAGGTACTATAAACTATGTTAGATCAGATCTTTCAGGTACTTAAACAATGTTCAATACAATGACCAATGTTCGAATGGAACCAAAACAGACTCGACACTGTGATGGGAATGGGTCAATGTGTGTTCAGGCTTTTTGAAATACCCTGTGTGTTTATACACTGTGACCAAACAGTGTTCATACCTGTGACCATGTGGTGTGTTCAGACACGTGACCTGACATGTTTCAAACTGTACCATAAAGTGTTCAGACACTGGACCCGATTGAAAATTTTACTGTGGGGCCCTGAGTGTGTTCAGACACTGCAACCTGATGTGTGTTCAGCATGTGACCCCTGACTGCTGTTCAACACTGTGACCATGCATGTGGTTCAGCACTGTGACCATGACATGGTTTTAGACACTGGACCATACATGTTTCAGACACGTGACCCTGACATGTGTTACACGCTTGGGCCTGCCTTGTGTTCGACACTGTGACCATGCATGTGTTCAGAACTGTGACCATACATGTTTAGACACTGTGCCATGGGCATGTGTGTTCAGACACTGTGCCATGACATCAGAACCCGTGCCGCATCCGTGTTCAGACACTGTGACCTACATGTGGTTAGCGCTGTGACCATGAAGGTGGTTCGAACTGGACCATGACATCGTGTTCAGACACTGTGACCATGATTGGTTCAGCACTGTGCCCTTAAAGGGGGTGTTTAGACACTGTGACCTGACGGTTTCAGACACTGTGACCATGATGTTGTTTAGACACTGTGACCATGATGGTTTCAACACTGTGACATTGACATGTGCCCATAATGTGTGTTCAGACCTGTGCCCATGACAGTGTTCAGACCTGTGACATGACATGTGTTTTCAGACACTGTGACATACATGTTTTCAGACATGTGACCATGACATGTGTTAAACCCTGTGACCAGGACATGTTTTTAGACCTGGCCCATGACTTTTTCACACGCTGGCCCCCTTTGTGTTCAACACTGTGACCATGACAGGGTTTCAGACATTTGGGCCCATGACATGTTTTCAGACACTGTACCATCATGTGTGTTTCAGAACTGGGGCCATGCATCAGACCTGTGACCATGACTGCGTGTTCAGCATGGCCTACTGTGTTTCAACCTGGACCATGAAGGTGTGTTAACACTGGCCATGACATGGGGTTTTTCAGACCTGGCCATGAGTGTGTTAGACACTGGGGACCTTTAAAAGGGTGTTTTTCGACATTTTGAACGACGGGGGGGTTTTCAGACACTGGACCATGATGGTGTTCAACACTGTGACCATGAGTGTGTTAGACACGTGACATGATGCGTGTTCAGACACAGTACCATGTTTGGGGTTTCAACACGTGACATGATGTGTTTTCAGCACGTGACCATATTGTTTTTCGCACTGTCCCAGTTGTTAAACCTGGCCCTGATGTGTTTTCAACACGTGACCATGAGGGGGTTTTTCAACCGTGACATGATGTGGTTCAGAACAGGACCATGATGTTGTTCAGAACTGTGACCTGATGTGTTTAGACACTGTGACCTGATGTGTGTTCAACACTGTGACCATGATGTGTTTGCACTGGACCATGATGTGTCTTCAGACACTTGACCATGATGTGTCTTCAGACCGTGACCATATGTGTCTTCAGAACTGTGACTGATGGTGTTACACTGTGACCATGAAAGTATTTAATCACGTGACCTGACAGGTGTGCAACACTGTGCCATCAGAGTGTTCGACACTGTGACCTACAGGGTGTTGAACACTGTGACCTGACATGTACGCACTTGACCATGTGGTTTTCCCAGACACTGTGACTATAAGGTTTTCAGACACGGGCCCATTAAGTGTGTTCACACGCGTGATAGCCTTGTGTTGAGCTGTGACATGACGGGTGTTCAGGCCACTGTGCCCAGACATTGTTCGACACGTGACCATGCAGATGTGTTCAGCACTGTGACCATGACTGTGTTCAACACTGTGACCAGGGACAGGTTTGTTCATGTTCAACACTGTGACCATGACATGTTTTTCAGACACTGTGACCATGAAGTGTGTTCGACACTGTGATACGTCTGTTTTTAGACACTGTGACCATACAGTGTGTTCAGACACTGTGCCATGAAGGGTTTTTCAGAACTGGACCAGTCATGTTCAGGCCCCATGATCCGGCAGAGATTCACAGCGTTGACCATAGACAGCCCCTTTGCGGGGATGCCTCATGATCGCGTGACCCATGTTTGAGCTGGTGGGAGCTGTGCCCGAAACCCCGACCCTGAAATTTCACTCTGGAAAGTCAGCGGAAGTTAGGGAAAAGGGACTCGGAAGGCCTGGCATACTACTACATAAATACATAAAACTCATACAAATACATACTACATACACACAATATGCTCAGAAAATTAGTGTTCGTCCGTCGAGTACGAGCACCCTTCGTCATTTAGGATTTGGGTAGGGGGGGGGATAGGTGTTGGTGTTTGTGTAAGGGGTGTTTTTTGGTCGCGGGCGCTGATCAACGATGCGTGCACGAATGTCGATGACAGCTTGGGGAGGGAAGTGAAGATTGCCCTTGTTGTTGGGGCGGCTTTCCCTTTCCTTTCTTTTTTTGCGCTGCGCTGTCCTCCTTTCTTCACTAAACTGGTAGTTTGTGGATAGAAAAAGCGCCCTTTAACTCGATTCCTAGCATTTTTTCCATGTGTAGGGTTTGGGTTTTTAAACTTTTCCTTTGATTTTCCTGGGGCCCTCTGTTGGGAGGAGGAAGGAGGGGGAGGTGAACTGTATGTGTAATGTCAAACTATCTACCAATCACTCTCTCTCCCTTTTTTTCTCTCCTCCACTCATCACACACAAACGCACACAACATACATCTTTAAAAAAATTTTTAAATATTTTAAAATTTTTAAAATTTCAACAAACTAAAAAAATTCCAAGGGGTAATTTTCCCGGGCCCCTTCCCGCAACTTTCAAGCACTTGGGGTTTTCAATGACTGCAAAAATTTGAATTATAAAAAAAGCTTGCTCTTATGTCTTGATTGAAGAAATAGGGGGAATTTCGCATTCATACTGCATGGTAGATGATTCTGCCTAACTAACATATGTGCTTGAGTGGGTGAATGGGGAAAAAAAATAATGCTTCTCAAAGAGCCTTCACAATTATATTCTCCAAGGGGGGGACATCCCCAATAGGGAGGGAACTCACTAAAAATAACTCCTGGGCATATCCCAATTTTTGAAACTTGGTGTTTTCCTCAGTGACCGCGGAAATGGTAATTTGATCCCCCTTTCCTTTTCTTTTTAAAGGACTGCTCCCAAAAAAGGTTTTGGTGGAAACCCGGGGAATTTATTTCAAAAAAAAACCTCCATTGGAAAAGGGTTGAAAACCCTATTTTTTGGGAAAAGCGAAAAAAAAAAAGAAAAAGAAAATGCGGGGGGCCCATTTTTGGAATAATCCCTTTTTTCCAAATATAAACCAAGGAAACCCATTTTTACAATTAAAAGTTTTTTTAATATCAAAAATTTAAATTTTAAAACAAAGCGCCTTTTCAGATTGAAGATTGGGGGAATTTTATTTGCAAGGAATTGAATTTAACGGGCTGGTCTTTTTTGGGAAAAATTTTTGGTTTTTTTTTTTTTCCCCGGGGGTTTATTCAAAAAACCCCTTGTTTGTGTTTAAGGGAATTTTTTTTTTTTTTCTTTTTCCAAAGGGAAAAAAAATGTTTTCCCCGATTTTTTTTTGCTTTTTAATACCTTTTTTGGTTTTTAAAAAAAAAATTCTCCCGGATTGAAAATTTTTCTTTGCTTTTTTTAAAACAAAAAACAGGGGGTTTTACCTTTGCTTGAAAAACCACCAAAAACTAACCGGATTTTAGGGAAAACCCCCATTTTGGGGTTCCCCCCTTGGAAAAAAATTTAAGGTCTTTTAAAGCATTTTTTTATTTTTCCCAAAACCCCACCAAAAAATAAAAGAAGGATATTCCCGCAGGTTAAGCACTCCCCATTTTTTTAAGACTAAGAAATTTTTTTTAAAAAACAAATTTCTTAGTCTTTGAAAAAAGGGGTCGAATCGGGGGTCCCGGTCTTATTTTTGGAATTTTTTTTTTTGGATTTTTTTCGGTTTTTTCCCCAAAAAAACCCCCCCCTCGCACTTGTGTCTTAAGAATTTTTTTTATATTTCTACTTTTCACAAAAAAAAGGAATTTTTGCTTTTCATTTTTTTTTTTTCTTAGATGGCCCTTTGGTTGGTTTTTTTAAAATCAACAAACATATACGGTTTTGCATACCCCTTTTTGGGTTGCATTTTCTTAAAACTAAAAGGAAGGGAGTAAATTTTTTTCCCGCGGCACTGGGGAAAAAAACCACAATTTTTCGAAAAATGGTATATGACCCGGAGTTATATGTTATGAGTTTCCCCCCTATTTGGGGTTCTCCCCCTTGGAGAATATAAGCTTCTGAAAGGGTCTTTTGGAAATTATTTTATTTTTTCCCCCTCCACCCACTCAAGCACATTTCTTTAGTTAGGCAGAATCACTGCCTCTGCAGGTAGAAGCTATCCCCCCTATTTTCTTCAATCAAAACATAAGAGCAAGCTTTTTTTATATTAAATATTTAATTAAAATTTTATTTATATTTTTTATTTATTATTTGTTGAAAAATTTTTGGAATTAAAAAAAAAGCTTTTTGTCCCAGATTGCTTTTTAAAATTTCCCTAAAAAATGTAGAAAGAGTTTAATGTTTGGGAAAGAAAATTGGGGTTTTTTAACAAAATTTCTTCGAGAAAACCCCGGGCAAAGGTTTTGGCCCTAACTCCGTCCCTGAGGGGGGCCCCGATTTAGGTTGACCCCAGTTTTTTTACTCCAAATTTTTTTTCCCCGGGCTCCGGGATTCCCCCCCCCGCAACTTTGGGGACGGATGGGAATCTCAAGGCATGCCTTTTTAGGCGGATCTTTAACCCTGCTAACTGGACATCGGGGTTCTAAATTTTGGAAATTAAGCCAAGAATTTTCCGTTTGTTCCTCCTCGACCCCATCCGCTGGAAAATCTTTTTTCGGCTGCCTCGCCTTGCTTTCGGGTTTTAGCCGAGCTGTTTCATGAAGTCATAGGGCACGCGAAGGGGACCGGGGCCACAAAATATGCATTTAAAGCAAATTAGAATTTATAGCAAGTAAATGATGTAAAGTGGGCATAGAAAAATCCAGGATAAAAGGGGCGAAGTGGGGAACGAAATACAAAACGGTATTTTTGTAAAGTTGAAAAAACTGGGGGGGGAAAAGAAAAGTTATCACACCCCCCACACAATGTCAAACAAAATAATTGGTACACTTCTCATTGTAGAAAATTTTCTTGCCCATAAAATGTTAAAATGCATGCATTTTCAAGTGGACAAAAATGATCCTTGGTTGCATTTGTTTTTAAAAATATTGATTTTAAATATGGGGCCTGTTTTGGGCAAATCAATTTAGTCATATACAGAGACTAAAAGTTGTAATATCAAAAAGTTAGGGGAAAAAGAATATATTCGTTTGAAAGAAAAAAAAAAGCACAAAAAATTAATTTTTAAACACCTTGAAAAGAAAATGAAACAAAAATTATTTAATACTGTTACAGTCCGAGGCACAGACAAGCGTTAACAAATTGGATCAGCGCCCATGACTTAAGAATAGAAAAAGGACAATATCTGCATATGTCTAGAGATCAAAGACTTTGCAATCGTTGTAATGTATTGGAAGACGAAGTTCATTTTCTTGATCACTGTGAAAAGTTTGATGCCAACAGAAATATTTTAATGAAGGGCATACAATGTCTTAATACTAATGCTTCAAATATTGTTCCAAGCCAGTTAATGACTAGGAGAATGCTCAGTCATTATTAGGGAAATTTGTGTATGATTGTTTTGTTCTTCTATGATAACCATATTGTGTCTCATAAACCCTGAGGTTTCATGACAATAAAATTTATTCTATTCTATTCTATTCACACACACACACACACACACACACACCACACACACACACACACACACACACACACACACACATGATGGATTCTCCTGTCGTGTCAGACGGATGAGTAGGCAGGCAGGTCATCTGCTGATGTGGGTCCTCATGTGGGAATGAGGACCAATTCCTGACGCACAAAGTCTTCCACAGACGCTGCACGGAATGGAGTCCATGCAAGGATGAGCTCCGTCTTCTCCGATTTCTCTTTTCCTGGATGGCAGCTGCTCTGTTGCGCTCAAATGTCTTTGTGCCCTGGGTACACTGTTGCTTCCACTATGTTCTGTCAAGGGCGTCTGCTGCTAGACGCCATTTGCATTCTAGATTTCACGTCGCAATGAATGTTTTTCGTAATGTTGTGGTGATGTTTATTTTTAAATGTTGTGTATGTACAGTCCCCCATCCCCCTTTGTCTCCTGTCCTTATGAATGTAAGCTTTGTAAAGCTTTCTACAACAGACCATTTACCTCTCTCTCTCGCTCATGTGTTTAGCAATATTTTCACTATTATGGCTTCTTTTAAATCAGATGTTTCCTAATATTTGGGAGTTTCAAACATGTATATTGCATTTCCATATCCATGCACCAACTGTCATCGTTTTTTGTATAATTCATTAATGTTTTTCTTCTCTGAGGGCCGGATGTAAAAAAAGCCGCTAGTCCAGCTTTTCTACTACGCCTCTCTCTCTCTCTCTCTCTCTCTCTCTCTCTCTCTCTCTCTCTCTCTCTCTCTCTCTCTCTCTCTCTCTCTCCCCCTCTCTCTCTCACGTATTACCAACGTCTAAAACATTTTGGTTTGGTTTGTTTCAAAAACTAGCTTACTTACTTAGTATTGAAAAATTTTAGAAATGTAATTTTTAATGTCCACGTAACAACTTTCTTTCATCATTTTCTCTCGCTCTCTCTGTCTCTCGCTGTCTGTCTGTCTCTGTATCTGTGTGTCTGTCTGTCTGTCTCGCTGTTTTCTGTCAAGCTCATATGCCTTTGTTCTCTTCCTTATATTACATCTCTTGCTCTCTCTTTAAGTCTCTTCACTCTCTTTCTTTTCCTCTTCGTTCTCATTTTTATCACACACACACACACACACACACACACACACACACACACACACACACACACACACACACACACACACCCGCCTCCCCATTCTCTCTCTATCGTTCTGACTCTCTATGACAGTAGGCCTCCTGTTCGTCTTTTCTATTCTCTGTCAGTCTGTCTGTCTGTCTGTGTCTGTCTGTCTGTCTGTCTGTCTGTCTCTCTCTCTCTCTCTCTCCTCTCTCTCTCTCCTCTCTCTCTCTCTCTCTCTCTCTCTCTCTCTGCCTGTCTGCCTGTCAGTCAGTCTCTCTGTCTATATGTCTGTCTGTCTGTCTCTCAGTCTGTCTGTCTCTCTGTCTCTCTGCCTGTCTGTCTGTCCGTCTACTTGTCTGGCCATCTGTCCGCCTGTCCGTCCGTCTGTCCGTCAGTCTGTCTGGCGCCAGTGAACTAGGTCATGACAGTGTCAGTGGCGGAGTACACACTAACACAACAGTCACCAGTCTACAGGTTCCAGCACTTGCTGAAGCGTGTGTGACAACGTGGTGTTCTCAGCCAGGAGACTGCTGCTAATGGCGACATTGAACAGAACCCCGGACCTACTGACACCACTGACAAACACCATTCCGACACGACAACAGGAATGGGTGCCACCACCAGTTCTCTCCCTGCTGACGCACTCAGCAAAATTCTCTGCGCTAATTCCGACTTCAAAGAAGACATCACTCAGCAACGTGAACACAGCATGAACAGAATGTGTCCATTAAAAACGATTTGTGGATATAAAATCGCAGTTAAACGGTGTCAGTGAAAAATGTGAAGAAATAAACAGACGGTGTGACAGACTTGAGACTGACAATAAACGACTGTCAGATACTGTATCATCACTAACAAGAGACATGGATGAGTTATTTACAGAGACGACAGGGCAGGGGAGGAACAAACACCTTGAAAAGAACTGTCATGTTTTGAAGGGAGAAGTAGAAAAGATGACAGAAGAAATCGACAGATTGGAGGGATTCTCTAGAAGGGACAGTTTAAGAATGTATGGCTTACCCCAACAAAACCCCAGAGAGGACTACGACAGGTGTGTCAGGATCGTGTGTGACATACTGAACTCTGTGGATAGGACCAGGACATGGACACCACAGGAACACATTGCCAGAGCACACAGAGTAGGACAGCCACGTGAAGGATAGACACACACAATGATCGTGAAATTTACACACTGGAGGGACAAAATGATTATTATGAGAGATCGTCAGCTTCGTTCTGAACTGGACAAGATTGGTGTCAGAGCAGCGAACGATCTGACAAGGAGACAAACGGAGACTGTGGCCAGAGCAAAAAACGAGGGGAAGTCGCATGTTCCGTGCGAGGGAAATTTATTATTGGAGCAAAACGACCCGACCCGAGGTGACAGATCTGCGGTGCCTGAAGTAAACAATTCGCGCATGCAGAATGTAAACACAGGCGGCACACCATCAGCCAATGACAGACAAGATTCCGTGTTTGACGTTAAGACGTCAGGCTCGAGGCGACCGAGCGCAGGAACAGCACCAACCAGGGGTGCAGCTTCTTCACCTGCTGCTAAAATAACTCCTCGCACAGCGGCACCAGCGGCAATACGCGGCGTGTGACAACACAACAGAGGGGAATGCACGGGTATTTTAGGGGCTCAGCGTCTCGTGTCAGATCTTCCCCTCACTGCGGCGGTTGCCATAGAGGCAGCCCTAGTGCCAGCGCTAGAACCTTACGTTCAACCAGAGACCGTACAGCTGTACAACACTTTGCTGACAACACTTGTCAGTGCTACACCTCGGTAGTTACCGAGGTGTAGCACTGACAAGTGTTGTCAGCAAAGTTTACACACACATTTTAAATATAAGATTAAAACGTTGGCGACTCCCGGCTGGGAGGTCGTGAGTTCGAATCCCATCAGAGTCATGGGGGTTGTTCTGCCCCGACCGGCTCCTACCCAGAGTTGAGTTTGCTGCGGACTCAGTTGGGAAGATTTTCATCCACTTAATGGATGCGTTTCTGAGAGTGTTGCTCAAATTTCCTGACCAACACTGCAGGTGCCTGTATCTCTCGGGCCGGGTTGACCCCGGGGATATATTATGAAAGGAAGCGTAGAGTACAGCCCTGTCATGTATCTCGACCGAAATGGAAATCCATACCATCATCTTCTTCCACGCGGTCTACCCCTTGTCGTGGCGTGGGAGCTTGTGTATCTCTGTGACCCAAGAGCTATGCCAGCAGGAGCGCATGCTCCTGGTAGGGCCACCCAAGCTGGACAGGTCGAAGGGTAGAGGTCAGACTAATGTAGACCAACTCACCCGGAGGTTTAAACGGGTTTGTGTGGGGCTAACATCCCTTCTTGGGCAGATGGGCTCATTAGTCTGGGAAGACAGCCCACCTAAGGGAAGGAAAACTCTGATCTCAAACCTCCGCTGCCTTGCGGCTATACCCACTCTTGGGAAAGGCTTCGGGAGTCAACCCTGAGGAAAAATCCGAAGTCGGAGTCCCCAAGGCAGTCCGAGGCTGTATACAGCAACGTTTGGCAACTCCTGCGACGGCACTGGAACCATGCGTATCGGCGTTTGCCTTTCCAATGGACCATTCCAGCGACGTGGAGAGGGTGGGGGTGGGGGTCTGCTGCATGGGTAACAGCTTGCCCTCCATACTTGCTTACCCAGGCTTTTGCGCTCTGGAGAGGTCACTCCAGCTTCGCTTTGCAGCGTCGACAAAACACGGGAAGTAGCAGTCTACCGGTTATAAGTCTGCATACTCAATTGGCGTAGAGTCAGACGCCAGGGGCTGCTTCCGACGGTGGGAGAGGTCATCGCATCTCACTGGGCAGCTACCGCCCGCCTTAAGCTGGGCAGTCCCAGCCAGTAAGGTGCTGCCCCGCCACGGTCCGTTAGCCTCACTGGGTGCGTGGGTTTAGGTGAAAACCGACAAGCGGATCGATAACTGTGCACCAGGCAACAGAAAAATGAAAAAAAATGAAAACTTCCACCCTGAAATTGGGTACGTGGAACGTAAGGCACCAGGCTTTTCTGACGACCTGCAGAAGTAAACGATGTTCGCAAGACAGCCGTCATCGACAGAGAACTGAGCAGACTGCAGATGGACATTGTCGCCCTTCAAGAAACCAGGCTCCAAGAAACGGGATCTGTGAGGGAGAGAGACTTCACCCTGTTCTGGCAGGGCAAACCATCAGACGAGGTCAGAGAACACGGCGTGGGATTCGCAGTTAGAAAAAGATTATTGGAGTCCATAACCCCACCAGTAGAAGGAACAGAACGAATCCTGTCTCTCCGACTCCAAACATCATCAGGACCAGTCAGTCTAATTAGTGCCTACGCACCAACTTTGGCATCCACAGCAGAAGAAAAAGACAAGTTTTATGACGACCTCAGTGCTGCTATGAGGAGAATTCCTGACAGAGAATCACTGTTCATCGCAGGCGATTTCAACGCCAGAGTAGGTGTCGATCACAAAATCCTGGCCCACCTGCTTGGGCCAGTTCGGCACTGGGCAAATGAACGAGAATGGCCAGCGCCTGCTAGAGCTCTGCTGTCATCATGGGTTGTGCGTCAGTAGCACTTTCTTCAACACGAAGCTTCACATCGAGTCTCCTGGAGACACCCTCGATTTAAACACTGGCATCAGCTCGATCAGATCCTCACCAGACGTGTCAACCCCTTTCCAGCATCAAGATCACTCGCAGCTACCAGAGCGCCGATTGTGACACTGACCACTCTTTGGTGTGCAGCAAGGTGAAGCTCCGCGCGAAGAGACTGCACAGTACGAGAAAGGAGGGCCGGCCTCGCATCGACACCAGCAAAACACGCGATCAGAATAAAGTAGAGGAATTTGCGTGCGTGTTGGAGGATTCTCTCCCTGGCCCACCCACTGCAAATGCCCAAGACCGATGGGAACACTTCAGAGATGCTGTCTACAACGCCGCCATGTCCATCTTTGGCAAAAACACCAGCAATTCAGCTGACTGGTTCGAAGCCCATTTAGAAAAAATGACACCAGTCATCGAGGCCAAAAGAAACACCCCGACAGCATACAAAACCAATCCCAGCGAGCAGAACATCCAGGTTCTCCGTACTGCTCGCAGCAAAGTCCAGCAGTGTGCCAGGCAATGCGCCAACGACTATTGGCTTCAGCTCTGCTCCCAGATTCAGATCGCAGCTGACACAGGCAACATCAAGGCGATGTATGACGGCCATCAAGCAGCACTGGGCCCAACGCAAAAGAAAACTGCCCCTTTGAAATCAGCTACAGGGGAGGTGATTCAGGACAGAGAACAACAGATGGAGCGCTGGGTAGAACACTACACTGAGCTATATGCAAGAGAAAATGTAGTGACAGAAGATGCCCTGAATGCCATAGAGCGCCAACCAGAGCTGGAAGAGCTTGACAGAGAACCAACCATAGAGTAACTCAACGAAGCCCTGGACTCTCTTTTGCCTCTGGCAAGGCACCAGGGAAAGACGGTATTCCCGCCGAAGTACTGAAGTGCTGTAATGAGACACTTATCACCGAGTTGTATGAAATCCTCTGCCTCTGTTGGAGTGAAGGCGAAGTACCACAAGACATGAGGGATGCTAACATCGTCACACTGTACAAAACCAAAGGTGACAGAAGCGATTGCAATAATTATCGTGGCATATCTCTCCTTAGTATCGTTGGGAAAGTCTTTGCACGAGTAGTACTGAAGAGGCTCCAAGTACTTGCAGAGCAAGTTTATCCTGAATCACAGTGTGGTTTCCGTGCCAACAGATCCACTATAGATATGATTTTTCCCTTAAACAACTTCAGGAGAAATGCAGGGAGCAAAGGCAGCCACTCTTCATTGCCTTCATAGACCTCACAAAGGCTTTCGATACATCTAGTATCTAATCGGTGACAACGAGGTATCCTTGCAAGATTTAGAAATAGAACACTGGGATGAAATGCTAATAAAAGATGGTATCTAACTAATTAATGCTGTTGATAATTAATGTCCATTGTGGTAATGATATTGCAATTAGAGAAGATGAGTTGCATTTTTTTCACTTGTCCTGCTTATGGGAACATTAGAAGAAACAAATCAAGACTATTTTATCATAACACAGTCAAGAGTCAAAACCTTAACAATATTTTGCAAACAAGTGATGAAACATTGTTAAAGATGCTGGCAAAATATGTAACAGAAGCTGTAGACACGCGGAAGAAAATTATGAATGAATAAAAGTTCAAAACCTAATTATATTTCATTTTTATTGTTTAACATACTTATTTGACCTTGAAGCTTGATGGTTTAAGTGAATAGTTTTTCATAATATCAAGCCAGATAAATTACCTGTACAGAGGATATGTGTGAATGGGGAGAATATAAATGCGTGCGTGAGAGTCGATGGAAGATAGGATGGATCAGTGTGCGTATGTGAAGGGAATGGTGGTTATGTGAGAATGATTTTGTACTAGAACATACACAAGAAATACAAATGAGTGTTGGAAATGGAAATAATTTGTTAATTTTGCTTAGTTGTGTAGACACCTAATTTGCAGTTTTTCTTTTCTTCTAATAATAATAATAATAATAATAATAATGAATACTTATATAGCGCCTATTCTCGGCTAGAGGCCAAGCTCTAAGCGCTTTACAATCAACACTCGTTTACACAACGGGCTGCCTACCTGGGTAGTGCCGACTGAAGAGCTGCCAGCTGGCGCTTCATTCAGTCGTTTCCCGTGTCATCCATTCAGTATCGTTCAATATTGATCACTTATTTTCCTTACTTCCTTCATTCTTTCCATTTCTCACGCAGGGTGCATGCTATGTGTAACGTGTCATCCATACCAACGGCCAAACGGGCCTACTCTTGCGAAAGTTGGTGTTGGGATTTTACGTGTGTGCAAGATGTTATGCATGCGTTCACACACGGAACCTCGGTTTATAGTCTCATTCAAAGGGACTGTATGGAATGGAGTCAGAACCAATGTTAACTCCGAGGGAAAAATCCCCCTGTACCGAAACGCCCCGGCGGAGATTCGAACCCGTAAACCCCAGGATCACCAAGATCAGGATCACGAGTCAGGCGCTCAACCAATGAGCTATTCCGGCTCCCTACTATGCAAAAAGACATTGTACCTCTTTGACAAAAAGGCTATTAGCCAATGTCAATAAAAGATGTCAGTGTCCGTGTCAGTGTCAGTCTCTTTCTCTCTCCTCTCTCTCTCTCTCTCTTCTCTCTCTCTCTCTCTCTCTCTCTCTGGGGGAACTGGAGGGGATGTCAGCCAGTGAACACAATGTGGGATCGCGTCTGAAAAAAAAAGTAAATTATAAGTGTTACAGACATTGTTGTGGACTCATTTCTGGCAGAGACTGCTGTGTGGTGCCGTGCCTTTAGAAACATTGGATTTTAGACAGCTGATTTCAACAGTCGAACTGCTGATATAAACGTTGATGATTTTTGTAGTGAAAATGTTATTTACTCATTAAAACAAACAAATTCGATCAACAATAGGAAATCTCAAGACAAAGTGGTGAATAGATATGGTTAACTAATGTTGAATTTATGTACTACATTTCATTTACGTATTTTGAATGGTGCACACTATGGTTGCTACACATACATCTCAGATTCAGGCAGTAGTGTAAATGATTACTTTTAATGTCAAATGACATGTTTGCCACATGCGAATCCTTGTGTGAACTTAATATCATGATATGTTTCATTCGGATCATATGCCCCTTGAATTACTTAAATTTTTCGGAAAAGCATGGCAGTATGAAATCTCCAGATTTGAAGCAAACATTAAAAGGATAGTCTGGAACAATAATGCAGCGCCAGCGTTTATTAACTCAATACACACTGAGGAATCTCGTAGAACATTAGAGCTGGCTGTACGTTTAATCGACTATGATATTGACAAAGCTTTATCTACTTTAATGATTGTATTAAGCGATGCGCTGAATGCATGAATAAGCAGATCAGCACTGGTGACAATGATAAATCAGATGACTGGTACGATCATGAATGTAAGACAACAAAGAACGATTTAAGAAAGCTTTACAGAACAGCCCTCGAACAGGAGATAATGAAGACGAAAATGCTTTTGTATCGCACGTACAGAGTATAACATCTGTTGAAACGCAAAGAGAACGATTTCCATAAGTCGTTGTTTAATGAATTGTTATCTTCTGTAAATAATCAGAAGCAATTTTGGGAAAATGTAAATAAAATTTCATGTAAAAGAAAACACATTAGTAATGATATCACTCTGGATGACTGGTTTCAACTCTTCAAAAATTTACTCGAAAAAGAAAGTAAGCAGATGATGACAAATTTAATGTTGATGATAATGATAATTATTCTGATCGACCAATTTCAAAAGAGGAAGTTTTTTAGCAATTAGGAAGATTAAAATAAAAAAGTTGCTGGACCGGACGGAATAACTGGAGAGTTGTTAAAAAATGCAGGTGATTGTGTTGCAGATTTCTTGTCATTTTCTTTAATGCTTTGCTTCAGAAAGGTATATTCCCTGATACACGACAGAAAGTGTTGTATTTCCTCTGTACAAAAAGGTGATGTCAACAATCGTAACAATTACAGGGCATTTCGCCATGCAATATTAGTAGTAAAATCTATAGTACAGTTATCAATCATCGTTTACAAGAGTGGGTTGAAGAAAATAACATTACTGGGGAATATCAAACAGGGTTCAAAACAAACTATTCGACTATTGATCACATGTTTACTTTGTTAGCTCTTGTTAAAAAAAACAACAGTTCTCTTTCGACAGAAAATTATATGTTGTATTTATTGATTTTGAAAAAAGCTTTTGATACTATAAACAAGAAAATTCTTTGGTCAATTCTAGTTTTTTTTAAATGGTATAAGTGGCAATCAATACCATTGCATTGGAAGTATGTGTAATAATGTTAAAGTTAAGGTACGGTGTGGTTATAAATTAACTGATTTATCATGCGCACTTATGATGTTAAGCAAGGTGATGGTGCAGTCAGGTTTTATTTTCTTTGTTTATTAATGAACTTGCCATAGAAATAATTCAAAATGGTAAGCATGGTGCAATGTTTACAATCGACTATTTTGAGCTCTATATCTACTACTCGCAGATGATGTTGCACTGTTATCAGAGACAATGATTGGTTTGCAAACCCAGTTAAAATCGTCTGCAACGCGCAGCTTTTTCTCTTGATTTGAAAGTGAATTTAAGTAAGAGCAATATAATTGTGTTCAGAAAAGGTGGTTATTTTTGCAGCAAGAGAACATTGGACGTATAACCATGCTGTGATGCCTGTGGTAAATAGTTTTGTTGAAAACAATATACCCAAGTTTTTATAAGCATTTAGCTTATAAAAACTTGGGTATATTGTTTTCAACAAAACTCAGCTTCACATTAGCATGCAATGACCTGGTAAGTAAAGCAAAGAAAGCTCTGCTTTGTATTATGAAAAACTTCATGTTTTGAAGAATTCTAGTTTAGATTTGTTATTGAAGTTATTTGATTCCCAGGTTCAGCCATTGCTCAGTACGGTGCAGAACTTTGGGGACTAGACGTTGCAGCCCGCCATTGCGAAAAAGTACATCTTTTTGCATAAAGGAATTTTTAGGAGTCGAAATCCGAACACCCAATGACCTTATCTATAGAGAGACAATAGATATCATATTTATTTAAATTCTGTATTAAGCTGTATGCGATACTGGTTGAAATTAACTAAAATGAATGATTATAGATTTCCACGGAAAGCTTATGTGATGTTATATGACCTAGATGTAAGAGATAAAAGAAACTGGATGTCAAATATCCGTAGTCAATTATATAAATTTGGATTTGGTTATGTTTGGATGAACCAAGGCGTGCAAAATGACAATTGTTTCTTTGTGAATTTAAAGAAAGATTGATTGCGTGCAGGTGGCAAGAATGGGACGCTCACGTCAAAAATAGCGACAGATTTACCATGTATCGGACATTTTATACAGTTCACGATGTCAAATTTATCTGCAAATGGATTTAGGCAAACACTTGAAGTTAATTAATTATGACCAAATTTCGACTTGGAATTTCAGATAGTGCACAACACAGGTATCGGTACTGTAAACTTACTGTTATGGATCTGACTTGTCCACTTTGCAATGATGAAAATGAAGACGAACTGCATTTTGTTTATGCTGCTGAAAGTTATCTAGCCTAAGAGCGCAGTATATACTATTAAGTTTCCAGGGATCCCTGTCAATTTCGGTTAAGTCTGCTTATGGCATCTCAAAATGAAAGTGTAGTAAGAAATTTCTCAATTTACTTGTTCAAGGCATTTCAATTTCGATCAGTTATGACTTCGTGAATGAGAATTTCATCCAGTCTTGATGTGTCATGTAAAATTCATACATTGTTGTTACTTTCTCCATACCCCCTTCATAAGGAGCAATGGCCTTTGTATGAAGTAAACCATCTGAGTTCTGAGTTCTGTCTCTGCACAGAACAAAGTCATGTCGCCGGGGGCCGATCCACAGAGAGGAATGTTTTGCCGAATTTTCAGCTCTGCTGAACTTGCCAGCCTGCAGAGAGTGTCTGGCCTTGCCAAACCATCGGGCTGGACATCAACACACGTGTCTGTACACACATGTATAAGCAAAAGAATATGTGCATGCCTCTCTCTCTCTCTCTCTCTCTCTCCCCTCTCTCTCTCTCTCTCCTCTCTCTCTCTCTCTCTCTCTAAAATAAAGTGAGACGAAATCGATTATGGATGCTCCTAGAAACTACAAGACTGCAGCCGCTGCCTTCCCTCCTTCCCTTCTTCCCTCCTGTCTTTCTCGCCCTCAGCGCCTCAGCCATCCACCGCCTCTACCCCTCCACATCTCTCTCCACAAATCCACATCGCAATCGCCTTTTTACCTCTCCCTCCTCACTCCATCCTTCAGCCTAGCCCCTTCCAGCAGCCAGGCTTTGAGGGAAAGCCCGAGGAGTGCCATGAATGCAGATGCACAGCCCGGCTGCCAGTCTGACAGGCAGGACTTGCCGCAAACACTCGGCATTCCACAGACAAGCACAGAGCGCCACTTGTGAAGTCTGCCGCCCAATTTCCTGAAGCCATGGGGCCCGTCCAAGAGAAAGCGATCAATATGATAACGGTCTTTGATTTGGAATCCTTACAGGAACGAATCAAGTTTTGGCTTCGCTGTCATGTCTGTCTGTCTGTCAGTCTATCTGCCTCTGTCTGTCTCTGTCTCTCTCTCTATGTCCTCTCTCTGTCTCGGTCGTCTCTCTTCTCTCTGACTCTCTCTCTCTCTCTCTCTCTCTCTCTCTCTCTCTCTCTTTCTCTCTCTCTCTCTCACTCACTCTCTCTCTCTCTCTCTCTCTCTCTCTCTCTCTCTCTCTCTCTCTTCCTCTCTCTCTCTTCTCTCGCTCTCTCTCTCTCTCTCTCTCTCGTCCTCAATGTTTATTGCTCTTCTCGCCTATTTCTTCTAAAATTCGTCTATGATTCCCTCTCTTTTATTCCTCCGAGTTTCCATTTCATTATGTGCTTTGGTTTTATGTTTAGGATAATATAGGAGAACGTGGGGCATTTGGTGGGGGGGGGGGGGGGGGAGGTGCTCGCAAAGTCTGCTGGCTGACGAGGCAAGAGACAAATGAGCATTGCTTCTAAAAGATATTTGAGACATGCACATTAATTTTGTCCCCACAGAGTATATGCCGGTTTACCATGGCAGAAATACTGTTGCTGTGTTGTGGTCATTGTGTTAAGAATGTGTCAGTTCACCATCGCAGAGTTACCGTCGCTGTGTTCATTGTGTTCAGAATGTGTTCACTATGTTCACTATGGCAGAAAGTACTGCAGCTGTGCTGTTTATTATGTTCAGAATGTGTCCGTATACCATGGCAGAAGCACTGTTGCTGTGTTGTGTTTATTGTGTTCAGAATGTGTCCCGTGCACCACGGCAGAAGTTCTGTTGTGCTCATTGTGTTCAGAATGTGTACGAACACCATGCATAGCAGAAGTACTGTTGCTGGGTTGTGTTCATTGTGTTATTGTGTGTTTTGCAGTCTTTACACAACGGATGTTAATATTTACTTCCTGAAATATTTGTCGATGTTAAGCATGATACCACATAATTCAGCGGCACCAAGATGTAAATAAGTGACCCAGAATATACAGTTTAAACAAAGCATCCATATTGATGAACAGTGTTAAACAAAATGTATACCTCAGTGGATAGACTGTTGAACAAAGTGTCCATATCAATGAACAGAATGTTGAACAGTGTTTGTCATCGAACAGATTGTTGAACAAAGTTTTTATGTCATTGAACAAACTTTTTAACAAAGTGTCCATGTCAATGAAAAAGACTGTTGAACAAAGTCTCCATATCAATGAAAGGACTGTTGAACAAAGTGTTCATGTCAATGAACTGACTGTTGAACAAAGTCTCCATATCAATGAAAGGACTGTTGAACAAAGTGTTCATGTCAATGAAGTGTCCATAGCAATGAAGAGACTTTGAACAAAGTGTTCATATCAATGAACTGACTGGTTGAACAAAGTGTCCATCAAACTGTAGAACAGAGTGTCTATGTCGTTAAAGAGACCGTTGAACAAAGTATCAATGTCAATGAAGAGACCATTGAACAAAGTATTCATGTCAGTGACTACTCGTATGCAACCTGAGCTTTTCACCAACCGTTGATACCTGTCATTAAAGATGCTCTCAGCCGCACCACAGCAGCACCACAGCTGAGTCCAGAACATCTGCACTGAAGCTCCTCCCTCCTCTTTCATTCACATACTCTTCCTATCTATAGGATCCTCACGTCCAACTGGCACATAGAAGAAAATCACAACTTGCCTTTAAGACTAAACCCATGATTAATTTCAGATGCACCAACAACCTCAAAGACCTGCTTATGTGCTCTTGTCTCCACACTAACGTCACTAGGTACCGTATCCTACTCAATCTCGCGAAATCTGTCCTCTCACCAAACCAACACCATCCTGCATGGCCCTGAAGGTTCGATCTTAATAAAAACGCACATCTCTTGTCAGAGCCGCAACATCGTGTACGTTATCCACTGTGAACTGTGTGGCAAGGTGGTCATCTCTGAACACCTGGCTGACATCCGCCATCATCGACCCAGACCAGTCAATCTACACTTCAACCATTTCCAACACAACATCAACCATGTCAAAGTCCTGGCGCTTTGGCAATCACAAAGTGACAACTTGGAGCGCACTATGCAGGTATCCCATTTTATTGCCAGACTGGGAACACTCTGCCCTTTGGCATCATCATCCAAAAATAGCGTGCGCCTACACACTTTCACAACACCAGCCTGCAGTGTTCCCATTGGCTCCATCGATCTATTCTGTACTCATATGTTCAACGTTTTATGTTCGTTCTGGAGGAAACAAAAATGCCACAGTTGCTATTGAATAAATATAAAAACAGGCGGCTTATTGGTGCAAACGCATTGACACAGATTGCAGACGAACATTATCTAGATTACGAATAAGTTTCCCATGAACTTCAAATTGAGAGGGTCATTATACTAACACTGACAGAGAAGACAGATTATTGCATGACATGCCACGATGTTGAGGACGAACTACATTTCTCGATGACTGTAAATTATATGACCAACACCATTATGACCTGAAGACGAGGATCACAAAAAACAGATTTTCCATCACAGACTAAAATTTAAAAAAAAAAAACAACTCGGAGCTCATGTTAATGGACTGCTTCCAGCCTGTACTTGCCCGGTATATCCTGTTGCGTTTCTCTCTTCGGTGATAGAAAATTTAATCAGACGCTGATACACACCATGTTCTCTCTTTTGCCACTAATGTTATAAATCAAGATGTGACGATGTTGGAATTAGTTTAATAGAATGTCTTAACCTGATCATCTGTGCCCCGCAAAACCTCTGTTTTCATAGGGCAATAAGCTTGTTCTTGTTCTTGTTCTACCTAACCATTCCCTTTCCTTACTTTGGTTTTCTTTCAATAACATAGACTCCCCTTGTAACATATTGTTCCCGTCTTTCGTTCTTCTGCATAGTACTGGTGTAATACTTAACTTTTAAGTCTTTTCACAAAATCATGTAATGTTAGAGTGAGAGAGAGAGAGAGAGAGAGAGAGAGAGAGAGAGAGAGAGAGAGAGAGAGAGAGAGAGAGAGAGAGAGAGCTAATAAGCATGCATGCGCGTGTGCGTACGTACGTGCGTGTCTGTGTTTGCCGGTATGGGTATCTGGATAAAATCATAGAAAGACCGATAATAACATCTTAAAGTAAATATCTAACTGTACTATATATCAAGGCAACTTAAAAGCAAGATTAGAATCAGGAAAACAAAACAGTTACAGACAATGTCTGATAAACATGGTAGGTATGTCCTAAGGGGACAAACACTGATAGTTTTATTCTAGACATCCCACTGAGATTTTTACAAAGACTTATAAACAGAAGTGGCCAAAGTGGCTGATGGTGGTACGACACATGCGATTACCCAAAAGACAGTCCTTTACATTCAACTGTGAACAAGAAAGTGATTGAAAGATGAAGGATGAACTTAATGGGACAGTTATACAAGAATATGTTGGCTTACGGTAAAAGATGTATAGCGTTGCTGCCCAGACTTCTGTAATGAAAAAAGCTAAGGGCATAAAGTAAAGAAGTTGTCAAAAAAATATAACTCACGACAACACAAGCAAGCTCTCTTTGAAAAACAAAGTATTTCATCACACAATGTTAATCTGCGCTCTACTCTTCATCAAGTAAACACAACTGCTGTTAACAAGAAATCACTAGTCTCTAACAATAACAAGAGAACTTACTTTAAATTTCCTGATTTTTCATATGCTGTAGGGCATTGGAGAATTTTAAAAGATTAACTTGACTGACTTGCTTGTACTTAAATTAAGAACCTAACTAGTACTTACTTAAAAACCCTAACTAGTACTTACTTAAGAACCTACTAGTACTTTTCTTAAGAATCTAACTAGTACTTTCTATAACTTATAATTTACTCGTACTTAACTTGTAATTTACTTGCATTTAACTTAAAAATACTTTCTAATAACTAACTTAACTTGTACTTAAACTTTTACTTATCTAGTTCTTATCTGGTTCTTTATTTAGTTCATTAAAAAAACTATTCCATAGAAAATGGGTCTACAGCAGGAGGTTGTAATTTTTTTGCAGAGGCTGGTTCTTCTTCTTTTACTGTGGGGGGTTTGTGACTTTGTTGCTAGGGATGGTGTTAGGTATTTGTATGCTAAAAAACCACCCCCCGCAACAACAGCAGCTCCCAATACATAATGATACATTTTATCGTTTTTATTGCGATTGTGTTGTTGTTGGTGATGGCGGCGATGTTGTATTACTATCTAACAATTTTTGTTTTGCTGATTGGTTTGCTTTTTGCAGTCTGTTCCATTCAGCTAGTTTACGCCCAGCCTCAACACGTCCGGGACTTTTAGACTTAGTAACATTACTCACTTGTGGTACATTCTCTTGTGGGCTCACTTATGGTACATTCTGCTCCTGCGGCGTCTTCTCGCTCATTTTTTTATTGCGATTAAATTTAATATGATCAAAATTAATATGATTATGTCACGGAACGCTAAGCCGGACGTAAAAAAAAAACAAAACCCTCCCACAACTAACCCATTAAACACATAACACGCCACACAAGAACTGACAATAAAACAATTTTATTCCCGACACAACAATCAATGACCGGAATCTTCTATATATTCGTCTCAGACCCCAGCCTGAAACACACGGTTCATACGCCAAGGCCGCCACAACCATTATATTTAACCCCTTTTCCAGTCACGGTGTGCAGTGTTTCTCAGATCCGCAGATTACACATAACATAATACAAATCATTTTTTTTTTCCAAAACCAATTCCAACAACCAAACTATACTAACTTCACTTAACTATGTTCATTTTAACATATAATTCACTGCGCACATTCACCCCTTCAGTCATACCTTTTTTTAATCAACATCCATCCTTCATGTAGCACATCCAAACCCAATGTCTTCAGGTGTTTCAATGTCACACACACACAAAAAAAAAACAAACAAAAAAAAACAAAAACCATGCCACACGACGACAACGTTGACAGTCTCACGACGACGACAGCGACGGTGACGGTGACCAGACGAACCTGCCTGCCGAAGACGAGAAGACACAACAGTAAACACACCGGCTTTCACAAACAGTGGAGTCACAGCAACGGCGATAACAGCAGTGGTGACACACTAACGGCGACACGGACGACAGCGACCAGTGACAGTGACACACTGGCTTCCACATCAGTGGGGTCACAGCAACGGCGATAACCAGCAGCGGTGACACACTAACGGCGACACAGACGACAGCGAGCTACGGCGCCCACGGCAACAGTGGCACCAGCTACGGCACCAGCAGCAAAGGTGACACCAGCAACGGCCAGGCTGTAAAGACCCGGTCGGATGGAGGAAAAAGTAAAGGGTTGTAGCACCGGACGGGGTAAGGGCTGGGACAACCGTCCGGCACAGCAGGGTGGGGAGTGGCAGGAAGGGTACTTGCAGGCACCTGCGACGACCACCGGACAATCAAGGACAGGAAATCCCCGCAATTGGCCGTCCACAGCACCCCGACAAAGCTGCCCTGATCCGCCTGGTGTACCGGGCCACAGGATGGTGGGAATGCGCCCTCACCTGCACTTGACATAGCTGTTACCCTCTAATCGTAGAGATGCATAGGGTAACCCCTTAGTTCGCCCCTTCCCAGGATTTCCTTTACGCACCCCATTCCTAATTGCTCTACAATCGAGTACCTCTATAACCATCCCACGTTGTTTATATCACAAAATTATATTTCTCGTACACTACGGTATACACAGAGCTACTCCATAATACACCTTCCCACACACACATTCTCAGTCATATTGTAACAACCACAAATATCATGTCTCGATTCCAAATAAAACCAATGGGACAGGACAGGTATATCCCCTTGGCAATCACCCAAGGCCTTAGCACACTCCCACAAATCAACAATGTAGGAACAAATCTTAAATCTATATTATTGAATTAGGGTACCCACACCCTACAAAACCGCGCGGCTTGACACCAGTACTTCTTCACACAACTACTCAATACTTATCCTTTCTAATTAACTTCCAGACACGGCACAATCATAACCTCTACAGCACCCAATGGCCAACACACCTTATCCATGCTTCCCGAAAGCATTTCCGTTCAAACCCCCTGTCACGAATAAGTAAAAAAAACTCAATCCAAACATCATGATCGAACCAATGGTAACTATTTACATTTCCATTCAAAACTTCACAACCAAATTTCCTTCTTTCCTTTTCCCTTTTCCTTGTTTGCACCTCTCAACACAACCCACTGGTCACAAACCATCCATCACACCTTTCTCAGCTTGCTTCGTTTTAGTCACTTATTTCCCCCCATTTTCTCCCTCTTCCTTTTCCTTAAGAAAACTGGAAATTGATTCAAAATATGAGCTCGTATTATTTACACGTTTGTACAAGTCGACAGAAATGTGCACAAGACAACGCCATCCTTAACACTAACACTACGATCACCTTAACTAACTCCACATACCTGCCACAAACACAGAACGATGACAACAACTGCGGCTGGCCACCCCAGCACCTGAACCTCAGGGTCGCAGCACACAGAAACACAGATGACTTGCACGGCCAAGAGCACACGCTCACGAGGGCCGGCTCACCATGTCGACCGAAGTCGGGACCCACAGCACAAACGCTGGCACAAGACAAAAGCCCAACTGCTCTTCACCAAGACTTGACCGAAGTGATAGCCACCCGGCCCCACCAAACTTTAAAGCCTGGTGACTCAGCACTCACCCCTGCTGAGTTCTGAACTCTACAACACTGCACGTGCAACGGGACTCCACATGACACAAAACAAGAGACGGAAGGCTAACCCCCTCTCTCCCCACACTTATCCTTTCCCTGCCTGTGCCTGGTAGCAAACGCACACCCAGTATATGAATGTAACATACAGGTATCCAACACCCCCCACCATCCCTCCTGAACCCAACAACCACCATATATGGCCCGGTAAGCCTACACCCCCATCATGGAATGATGCCCACGAATCGATACAGAGCCGTCGGCGCGTCTGTACGATTTCCGCGCTGATACAGATCGGTGACAATACCCCCCTGCCAAAGATTTTAACCACAAACTTGTTTTTTGTTAAAATCAACAATCACGACTACACCGATCGAACTATTAACCATCCTGCCAAGGTCTCAACGCTTTCCTGTTGAACCCCTAGCGCGATACCCAACGAACTTTCCTCTCCAATGCAATCAGCATCCGAGTCATCTCGACTCCGGGAACTACAACCTGGAACCGTCAATATCGGCTTAAGTAATCAGCCGCGACATTCTCTCGACCTGGGATTGCCTGCACTGTGAACTGAAAGGGCTGAAGCTGCAATGCCCACCTAGTGGTCCTTCCACTGGCAGACTTCATCCTCTCTAAAAACTGAAGAGGCGAGTGGTCTGTCTGTACCACAAATGGTACCCCATACAAGTAGGACTGAAACTTCTGGATACCCCACACCATGGCCAAACACTCTTTCTCCACGGTGGGGTAGTTCAGTTCCGCCTGGTTCAGTTTCCTGCTGGCACATGCTACCGGCCGGATTCCGTCCTCATATCGCTGTCCAAGCGTCGCACCCAGCCCAGTCCAGACGCGTCTGTCTGCAACACAAACTCTTTCCCTGGCACTGGCAAACTGCAAACAGGTGGCTCACAAAACCTGTCTTTGAGTGTCTGAAAAGCTCCTTCACACTGATCGTTCCACTCCACACGTCTGGGCTTACTTCCCTGGTCAAGTCGGTCAGGGGTTTCGCGATATCAGCGAAATGGGGCACAAACCGCCGATAGTACCCCACTAAACCCAGGAAACTCCGCACCTGTTTTTTGGTCATGGGCTGTGATGCCTCCCTGATACGTCCCATCTTATCCTCCTCCAGCCTGATCTGTCCTCCACCAATCGTGTGACCCAGATATACTATCTCGTGACCTCCCAACTCACACTTAGACGGTCTGGCTGTGAGTGAACACTCTGTAATCGCTGGAACACTTTCATCAGCGTCTGGATATGCTGGTCCCAGTCTTCAGTGGCCACCAAAATGTCATCGATGAAGTTGTCTACATCCTGGCACTCTAACGGCAGCAACAGCTTCCTCATCATTCTGGTGAACACAGCACCAGATGTGCACAGCCCGAACGGCATCACACGCCATTGAAAATGTCCTTCTGGCGTAGAGAATGCTGTCTTAGGGCGATCGTCTTTGCCCATAGGAATCTGCCAATACCCTTTTGCCAAGTCGATCTTGCGAATATCTGCTTTTCACCCAACTGGCAACAAGTATTCAACACTTGGCCATCGGCTCCGCGTCGAACTCCATGACCTTATTCAAGCGCCGGAAATCTACGCAGAAACGGATTTTCCGTCCTTCTTCTTCACCAGAACGATCGGCGAACAATATGGTGACACTGATGGCTCGATAACCCCCCATTTCTAGCATAGCCCTGACTTCCTCTGACACCCCAGACAAGATTGGCAATAACGACGGATATCAGCGCACATCCCTGGCCAGTAAAAGTTCCGAACACCCGATCCTTGGTCCTTGCTGCTCCCAGATGACCAGACATCGGAATGTCGTGCCCCAGAGCCATCACGGACACCCGCAACTCACCGGGTACGCACACCTGGGTGACGTTTTCCCGGGCCCTTGATACCTCCTCATCAGCACTCCAGCCTTCCTTAAGTATTTGACCTGACCATACTGGTCTGGGAAAACGGTGCCCTGCTGGCAAGCTCTCTTCGCGCTTACTGAGCGGTGTCACCCTGTCCTGCAACTGGGTCAACTTCTCTGGTTGGTACATCCAGCACCGTCTCCTTCACCGGTAGAGGAAGCACCCCTTGCTGTTCCTTCTTCCTCTGGGCCCTGGTCACTACAGCACTGACCAGTGTGGGGTCAGCATACACGGTAACTCTCGTCCATCCCGAATCTCCTTCCTTCCTGGCAAAGTTCCCTATCAGCACCTCCTCCACGGGGCTGACCATAACTAACACCTCTATCTGCCTTGGATAAATGGGGGGTGACAGCATCCACGACGGCCACTGGCAACAAAACTCTGGGCACTTAGACGACGCCAAGACCACCGGTACAGACTCTCCTGTGTAGGCATCTCTCGAGACCAGCCTCTCAGCAACGACGGTATATCCTGCTCCGGTGTCGCGTAATGCATTGGCAGGAACACCCATTGACCGTAACCACACACCGAGGGTTGTACTCTTGGTTAGCACAAGGTCCACATAGGGTGGGCACTGCCTGACCCGTGCTCTCCCTCCTACTCCAGACAGCGTGTAACCCACTGGGTTCAGGACACCTCCTAGCAACATGCCGGGCTTCCTGCAATTGTAACACACCATCAGAGACCTCGGTTTTGCGGCCTATTCCTCTCCCCGCATTTCTTGACTGGCTGGGCGTCTGACCTGGCGGTGGGCTCCCTCCTCGACTTTCTTTGGGTCCATCAGCTGGATTCTCTCCTCTGGACCGATCCGACTTAGCCTCCCTGCCCATGCGTTTGGCCTCAGCCAGCACAGTGGCTTCTCTAGCTACCTCATCTGCCGTCTGAGGACATGTCCGCTTCACCTCCACCGTGAACTCAGGATTAAGGAGCTGGAAGAATTGCTCCTGTAGAATCAGATCCTTGACATCCTCCACATCGTTCTCATCCTTCCCTGCTGCTGTGCACCACAAGGAAAACCAGCGCCTCATTTTCGCTAGCAGCTGACCAAAAGTCTCAGCAGCATCCTTCCTCACCGACCGAAACTTCTTCCTATATGCCTCGGCGTCCAGGCGAAAGTGCTTAAACAGAGCGCTTTTAACCGCCGTATAGGACCCTAATTCCTCCGCACTGAGTCGCATGATCGCTTCCCTTGCCTTCCCTCGAATACTGCGATCAGACGAGTGGGCCACGACGTCTGGGACCATTTGCACAGCTCAGCGACTCGCTCAAAGTGTGCAATAAACGTATCCACATCGTCTCCATCACCTAAGGGATCTAGGTGGACGTGCTTGGTCTCCTTAACCTCGATGAGACGCTCACGGTACGTTGCCTCGCCTACAACCTGAATCTCTCTCAAGGTAAACTCCCTCTTCCTGGCCTCCTTTTCTTCCTGATCCAACCGCCTCTGTCGAATCCTCTCCTCCTCCTCCCTCTCCTTTTGCCTAGCTGCCTCCGCAACCTTCAGGTCCAATTCAAACTCTCGGGCTCTTCTCTCCTCCTCATCCTTCTGTTGCAGCCTAGCCATCTGCTGCTCAGTAGCTTCTCTCTCTTGTTCAACCTTAACCGAGTCCGAAACAAACCGAGCCAGAGCATCCCCTACCAGTCCCATTTCTGAACCTATCCTGCCAAACTGGCGATACAGCTCAGTCACATCCATGTCAGCCCCTCCTGACACAGTGCCCCTAGCGTTCTTCTCAGGCTTGACTTCCCGAGCTGCCATGACGTCCTCTGGTTTGTACTGAGGGTTAGCCCTAGTATGACGAGGCATGGCGTACCGACCTACCATCACCACGACACAATCCAATACCCTTAAAACAATTGATCAACCCGACTCACCTCCGCTGGCTCCAACTCCTCAAAATGGAACGTCCTCTCAAAGGTATGGGCAAAAACTCCAACCTGCCACACCTGACACCTCACAGTAGATTCTACGCCCCACAACAGCGGATAACTAGGCGAACATTTGCCTACCGCTATCCAACCCCTGGAAAAACTGGTTACCGTGCTAGTCACCACCCCTGATACCGCCCAAACGCCGCACTAAATCTCTGGACAATTTTTTTTTCCTTTTTTTTTTTTTTTAAACCAACACTAAGCACCACTATCTAAACACACAGCCCCATCACTTACTACCACATTAAGTGTCCTGTCCTACGCCTGGAAAACATATTGCTAGACAGGAACACTAACGTACCTTCCTCCCTGTATAGGGGTACGCGCCCTTCACCTCCCACTAACTACCGAGCACACGACACGGACATGGACCAAGACACCCCCTTCCGACCCTGCCTATACTACCTTCCACCTACCCAACACAAACTCCCAAGGGTACCCCCATCTCCACCATATTGTCACGGAACGCTAAGCGGACGTAAAAAAAAACAAAACCCTCCCACAACTAACCCATTAAACACATAACACGCCACACAAGAACTGACAATAAAACAATTTTATTCCCGACACAACAATCAATGACCGGAATCTTCTATATATTCGTCTCAGACCCAGCCTGAAACACACGGTTCATACGCCAAGGCCGCCACAACCGTTATTTAACCCCTTTTCCAGTCAGGGGTGCAGTGTTTCTCAGATCCGCAGATTACACATAACATAATACAAATCATTTTTTTTTCCAAAACCAATTCCAACAACCAAACTATACTAACTTCACTTAACTATGTTCATTTTAACATATAATTCACTGCGCACATTCACCCCTTCAGTCATACCTTTTTTTAATCAACATCCATCCTTCATGTATGCACATCCAAAACCCAATGTCTTCAGTGTTTCAATGTCACACACACACAAAAAAAACAACAACAAAAAAAAAAAAACCATGCCACACGACGACAACGTTGACAGTCTCACGACGACGACAGCGACGGTGACGGTGACCAGACGAACCTGCCTGCCGAAGACGAGAAGACACAACAGTAAACACACCGGCTTTCACAAACAGTGGAGTCACAGCAAACGGCGATAACAGCAAGTGGTGACACACTAACGGCGACACGGACGACAGCGACCAGTGACAGTGACACACTGGCTTCCACATCAGTGGGGTCACAGCAACGGCGATAACAGCAGCGGTGACACACTAACGGCGACACAGACGACAGCGAGCTACGGCGCCCACGGCAACAGTGGCACAGCTACGGCACCAGCAGCAAAGGTGACACAGCAACGGCCAGGCTGTAAAGACCCGGTCGGAGGGAGGAAAAAGTAAAGGGTTGTAGCACCGGACGGGGTAAGGGCTGGGACAACCGTCCGGCACAGCAGGGTGGGGAGTGGCAGGAAGGGTACTTGCAGGCACCTGCGACGACCACCGGACAATCAAGGACAGGAAATCCCCGCAATTGGCCGTCCACAGCACCCCGACTAAGCTGCCCTGATCCGCCTGGTGTACCGGGCCACAGGATGGTGGGAATGCGCCCTCACCTGCACTTGACATAGCTGTTACCCTCTAATCGTAGATATGCATAGGGTAACCCCTTAGTTCGCCCTTCCCAGGATTTCCTTTACGCACCCCATTCCTAATTGCTCTACAATCGAGTACCTCTATAACCATCCCACGTTGTTTAATCACAAATTATATTTCTCGTACACTACGGTATACACAGAGCTACTCCATAATACACCTTCCCACACACACATTCTCAGTCATATTGTAACAACCACAAATATCATGTCTCGATTCCAAATAAAACCAATGGGACAGGACAGGTATATCCCCTTGGCAATCACCCAAGGCCTTAGCACACTCCCACAAATCAACAATGTAGGAACAAATCTTAAATCTATATTATTGAATTAGGGTACCCACACCCTACAAAACCGCGCGGCTTGACACCAGTACTTCTTCACACAACTACCCAATACTTATCCTTTCTAATTAACTTCCATGACACGGCACAATCATAACCTCTACAGCACCCAATGGCCAACACACCTTATCCATGCTTCCCGAAAGCATTTCGTTCAAACCCCCTGTCACGAATAAGTAAAAAAAACTCAATCCAAACATCATGATCGAACCAATGGTAACTATTTACATTTCCATTCAAAACTTCACAACCAAATTTCCTTCTTTCCTTTTCCTTTCCTTGTTTGCACCTCTCAACACAACCACTGGTCACAAACCACCATCACACTTTCTCAGCTTTGCTTCGTTTTGTCACTTATTTTCCCCCCATTTTCTCCCTCTTCCTTTTCCTTAAGAAAACTGGAAATTGATTCAAATAGAGCTCGTATTATTTACACGTTTTGTACAGTCACAGAAATGTGCACAGACAACGCCATCCTTAACACTACACTACTTCACTTAACTAACTCCACATACTGCCCACAACACAGAACGATGACACACAACTGCGGTGGCCACCAGCACCTGAACTCAGGGTCGCAGCACACAGAAACACAGATGACTTGCACGGCCAAGAGCACACGCTCTACGAGGGCCGGCCTCACCAGTCGACCGAAGTCGGGACCCACAGCACAAACGCTGCACCAAGACAAAAGCCCAACTGCTCTCCCAAGGACCTTGACCGAGTGATAGCCACCGCCCCACCAAACTTAAGCATGTGACCAGCACTACCCTGCTGGTCTGACTCTACACACTGCACGTGCACGGGATACTCCACATGACACAAACAAGGACGGAAGCTAACCCCCTCTCCACACATTATCTTCCTGCCTGTGCTGTAGCAAACGACCCCATAATGAATGTACATACAGTAATCACACCCCCACCATCCCTCACTGAACCCAACAACCCCAGTAGGCCGGTAAGCCTACCACCAACCCATCATGAATGAATGCACGAATCGTAAGAGCTCGGCCGCGTCTTACGATTCCGCGCTGATACAGATCGGTGACAGATTAAGTAACAACACCCCCTGATGAATGGGCATAATAGTCCCAATCTGTAATACATGTCACCTGCAAGATTTCGTGCCTTGTTTAAACGGATCTGTGATAAGTCATATTTAAATCTTCCTGAATCAACCGGCGCCATCTACTTATAATAGCATATAGACTATCATGTCTGACTACGATCTAACATTTTTGACCTAGCTGTGCTTGTACCTAGTCGTACTTCTCAATCAGTCTGAAGTAGACAGTTGCTGATCTGTTCGACACTTAGTTCAGTCCCTAATACTGTCTAGATTTTTCACAAGCAGCTAGAGAGTAATCTTCTTTATGGCAGTGTCTGTGAGTAGTCTGCTTGCTCCTACACTTTAATAGTTCGTCCATTCATTTTAAAAGCAATAAAAAAAATATAATACTTTTATAACCATGAGTTTAACGCTGGTAGTTATTGCAGTGCCTATTGGTGGTGTTATTTATTCAACCCTTGCAAAATGTTTGTAAGAATAAAACCGCCCAACATGGAAGTAGAGATTTGCCAAACTTGTTGCTACCTATTTTTAGCTTTACAACAAGATTTAGTGATTAAAATAGCACATAGACAAGTCTGTTCGTATTATGATTATTTTAATTATTTTTAGTATGAATATTATAGTAAAAATTTTTTTTTAGTTAGGAAAAAAGATTATCAATACGATTTACCATTCTGCTGTGATTGGCGGCCTTAGTATAGGCTATAGCGTGCTAGCAAAAAACATGTTTAAAATGAAGCCAGCCGACCTAGGAAGGTTAGACATTGAGGATGTTGTTAAGGTTATAGTTGTAACTACTGCAGGGATTGCCTCAAAAGACTTTCTTGTTACACATGGGATTATCCCAGAAAATATTAATGCATAGGCAGATTAATCTAGAAAATATTGATTTATAAAAAGATGTCTGGATTAGTTCTGATGGTGGGAGGAGCTATTGTTAATGCTTTGGCTTTCTCTGAAGCAATTATATGTTTAGTAAATTGCGGTCTGATGAAGAAGAGAACGTCATAACAAGGCAATGGAAGATTTAGCTAAGGCAAGAGACGCTTATGAGAAAAGGCGAATTGCTCACTAGACTTTATTAATAAAAAGGTAAGAGAACAGGGCCATGCAGAGCACACATTTACAGACGTTGATGATGCAATGAATGAGTATTACTTAGTGACAGAAAGAAGTTCTAACAACATCGCCTCCAGAACTGTCCTGACTTTTATGAACCATCTGAGGAACAGAAGACTGCAGAGATAGTTTTTTATTGCAGTTGGCATGACCTCAGTCTATCTTGTCGCTCACTTTCTTGTGTAAAATAAAATGCATTTAAAATATGAACAAATATATTATTCTCCTAAGGGGTATTGGAAAGGAAAGACTGCTATTGAAAAACTGAGTAAAGCTGCTAGAGTGTCCGAATCAGATGCGAAAGACTGGCTTTCAAACAGTCAATTTGGCAAATATATCTGCCTGCCCCCAAAAGAATAATAAGGCCTAAATTTGTTAATTCAGTTTCAAATGACACCCACCAGATGGACTTGCTGTATCTTCCACATGACAAAGTTAGAGAAAAAAAGTTTAATCTAAGTAGGCTCTGACAGTTGTTGACATGGCTTCAAGATACAAAGACGCTGAACCTTTAACGGATAAAAGCTCAACTGCTGTGGCATGTGGCTTTATGATGGCAAAGAGTTTAAAGGTTCTGTAAACCAGCTGTTTTTAAAACATCATGTTACTGTTAAGAGAGGGATCCCAGGCAACCATCGATCACAAGCCCTAGTAGAAAACTTTAATAAGAATCTAGCTGAACGTCTGTTTACCTATCAATATCACAGAGAAATTATGGATAGAGAACGCAACACAGAATGGGTTAGGAGATTGCCAGCAGTCTTACGTGCCATGAACAATGAAGAATTTAAAGCAACAGGCCTAAACCAGTAAACGCAATCAAATTAAAAAAAAATTAGCATTACTGAAGATGTGCAGGGGGCTCAAAAACTCTTGCCGTTTGGACTAAAAGTAAGATACTTGTATGCTCCTGGAGAGGCAGAAGGTGGTGTTAAGATTAGAGCCACAGATCCTATATGGAGCGTAGACGTATATGAAGTTGAACGAATTATGAAAACATCCCCCCCGTATATTATTTAAGAGAAACATCCCCTCCCGTATATTATTAAGAGAAACTCTTTCTGCTAAAAAGCCTGCCCCTAAAAGATCGTTTGTTCGCAAAGAGTTGCAAGTTGCAGAGAGTGAGTTAAAAAAAAAGTATTTATTTTTTGCTAAACTTATATTTTTTTTTGTTAAACTTTTTTTTTGTGGCTTATTTTGGGTTTAACTGATCATTTGTTTGTTTTTCAATGTTCTGTTTAATTGCTGCAGTGTCTACCTGTTGTGAGGTAAAAGTCTTTCTCCACTCCTTTTGAAGTTCAATTTTTTGCGTCTATAATCCTCACCGTCAGCCATAAGCTTCTGAAATTCTTCATCCGTAATGTTTTCATCCTGTAATGATTTGCTTATTCTTGATCTTAATGAACAAAGTTTTGCTGATGCTAGGGCTACAATGGCAGTGTGCTTTTGTAATTTAGGAGTTAATTTTTTAAACAGCACTTACAATCATAGACATGGCGCCTAACCCTAAACCAAGACTCTCTAATGCTAAAGAGGCTGGCGCTCCAGCCCCAGTAGCTAGAAGAGCAACACTAGACCCAGCACTTACGCTAGCTACAGCTGATGAGCTAGTAATTACATAAGAAAGAGTATTTAAAGCTTTAGCATATTTCTATCTAGTAACCCTATACTTATCCAAGTCGCTTTCTATTTCCTTTTGAAGTTCAGTTATTTGCTCTAACCTAAACTGTGAACCTCCATTTTTTTAATTAACATTATTTAAAATTAATCTTATACATATCTTCTTATTAATCCTTCTGACAGCACTTCATCAACAGAGTAAAACGCAATAAAATCAACATACTTAATGAAGATAAAGTCGAGTACTGTTAGTTTGTCTTTGTCAACCATCACAGTAACCTTGTCAGATGATAAGAAAGTGTTTATTTCATCTCCGTTTTTAGTAATAACAATAACAAGTCTAAGAGGGCCATCCAAGTGTTTAGACGATAATTGTACTCCCCTTGCTAACACATGTTCTGGCAAACTAGAATTAGACTCCCCAGGAGTAATTAATAAAACAAAAATCAAAGTAGCAGTGTTAGGCATTGGCGGTTTGGGATAAATTCTAGGGTTACTGTGTCATCCCCCACTTCAGCTAAGGACTTCTTTCTGCTCAGCACATATTCACGCTTATATTTATCTATTACAATCTGCTTTTTCTGTTGTGTTCCCGGACAAGACAGCAAGAAAGGGCCTGCATTCAAAGCCTTTCTAAAATTGTGTTGTTGTTGTTTTTTTATCAAAGTATACATTGGGGCTCGTAAGTCAAATTTAAAATCCCAGTTAATTTCAGGACGCAAGACCCAGTTATTGTCTTGTCTATAAAGCCAGTATTCATATTTGCGGCAATCAGTTGTTTCTAGATTTCTTATTTGTTCTAGTTTAGGATATTGCTGTCGTTTTTGTTCTTCAATTCTGTTCGTTTGTAAACCCCATCATCTGTGTACTCAAATCCATAAACATTTCCTGGCACTCCTATTAGATCAAACTCAGCTGTGTCTGCTAGGTCTTTTAGCTCTACTGCAGTGCATTTAGGAGCTAGCTGCGCTTTTGATTCTGGCCCGCGAGACATTCTTTTTAATATTAAAATTATAATAAACAAACGTATTGAACTGGGGGTCAGTCCGCAAGCTTAGCGTGCTTAGATCTTTCTAACTGCTCTTTTATTTTTTTTAGCTCATCTTTGTCCCTTATTATATAATTTTCACTTAAACATTCTTCAAAACTATCTTTGTCCTTAGTGTAAAATAATACAACCGATTTTAACTGCGATCTAAAGTCTTTTAAGACAGCATTGTATATTTGAGTTAAGAGCCACACAGAAACTAAGGCGTGGCGGCCACTAAAGGCTAACTTTGACAGAGCTTTTCTTTTTTTAACAATGTCTTGTTCAGCTGAACAGTCCATCAATAATAAACAAGGTTTCAGTTCCCTCAAATAGTCTATAGTAATGTTCTAAACAGTCGCTCAGTTTGTCGCTAGGATCAACTAGAAATATATTCTCGTCTGTCCAAATAAACTTCCTTTCTTTGTAAGACTTGTTGTGCTTAATGGTTGTGTAGAATATAACAATGTACTCGTAATGAAACCTGTATATTGTTTGTAACAAATCAAGTACGAAGACAGTTTTCCCACACCCAGTAATCCGCAGATAAGAGAACAGTGCGGATCTTTGGGCAGAAACTTCAAACTCTCCATCTGTTTTTAATAAGTTATTTCTTCTGCATTTTAATAAGCCACGTCTTTTAGCCTGTTTTCTTCAATGTTTAACTGAGCAATCACAAACCATAAAAACATGCATTTGTATGGGGCGTTTCCGTCTGCTTTCTTGTGGAATATTTATTTTTATACCATCTTGCCCCTACCCTTTCTCCACTTCCAAACAATCTGTTGTCAAATGTGGATCTAAAATCCAGCCACAGCCCATATTTGGTTGTTATGTAGTCTTCGAGTTTTACATCATAAGGCGAAGTTTTTTACATACTCGATCAACTGCAGGATCTCTTTGCCTTACCTCCAGCGAACAACTTTCTTATTTCATCAAAGTGTTGGTGAGGTAAAAGCCCGCAACCTGAATACAACTGATCAGACTTGCCATTTATTGCAGTCAACCTTCTCAATTTTTGGATTATAAAACTCTTCTGATTCTCTATGAAAAGGAGTTGTTCCTTCAGTAAACAAGAACAAAATTCCTTTTAAAGACTTCAGAGACTGATTTAGATGTATGTTCCAGAGAGTGTCTCGCTTGTTTCTATTTCTGTAGTGGAGTGCAGAACTCTTTCATAATAAACAGTAAACAAGTGGGGTATGTTTTGCTCCCACAAGGAAACCTAACACAGAGTAACTTTTATTCAAGACTGGCACAGCCTTTTAAACTTGAATAAAGTCAGACAAATACATAGACGAACAATCTAACAGTGGGGGAAAAACAAGCGCAGGCCAACAACTGAACTGTCTTCATAGTAATGACCTGGCAAAGATTTGGACTTTAGGGGAGGGGAGAGGGAGTTTGAAGATGGAGAAACTAGGAACATGAAATTTAAAAAAAAAAGAAAAAAAGTTACAGATATGGAAACTCCTCACTAGCTGCATAAGGGAACCATCGCAATCCCTTTGAAGGCAGATATATTTGTATTGCCTGCTCCGAGGCCTTTCGCCCGCGGGTCAGGACTCATCAGGGAGACACGGCTGGTTGTGTCTGCGCTCCCGGCATCAAATAGAGACACACCACAGTCCATAATACTGTGGTGTTCTCACCACCATGGTGCAAAAAAGAATCCAATAGCACCCCCAGAGCAGCCAGCGAAGAGTAGTAAATGCAACCAAACGAAAGTGTGGGGAAGAAAAAAAAGTTGCTGTAAAAACTAAAGACATTATGCAGATAATATAAAAATGTAGGGGACAGTCTTTGAGCCTACGCCTGAGGATCCACCCAAAGATGCAAGGGAGATCAAAAGACAAACACACAGACGTACAGAAACAAATAACAATAACCTCAATTTAATCCAAAGCAAAATCGGAAATGAAATGAGGTAGGGAACAGTAAACGATAAACAGTAAACAAGTGTGGGTAGTTTTGCTCCCACAAGGAAACCTAACACAGAGTAACTTTTATTCAAGACTGGCACAGCCTTTCAAAAGGGATTGCGATGGTTCCCTTACGCAGCTAGTGAGGAGTTTCCATATCTGTAACTTTTTTTTTTTTTTTTAAATAAATTTCATGTTCCTAGTTTCCTCCATCTTCAAACTCCCCTCTCCCCTCCCCTTAAGTCCAAATCTTTGCCAGGTCATTACTATGAAGACAGTTCAGTTGTTGGCCTGCGCTTGTTTTTTCCCCCACTGTTAGATTGTTCGTCTATGTATTTGTCTGACTTTATTCAAGTTTAAAAGGCTGTGCCAGTCTTGAATAAAAGTTACTCTGTGTTAGGTTTCCTTGTGGGAGCAAAACATACCCCACTTGTTTACTGTTTATCGTTTACTGTTCCCTACCTCAATTATTCCGATCTTTCATAATAAATAACTGTTTTACTTTTATACTGGGTTAAGATTGTTCTAGCCCAGTTCAGGGTTAGTAACAACATCAAACTCAAGAGAAATGTCGCTGACTGTGTATTTGGCTAAAGGGTCTTCAGACAGAACAACAGAATCGCTAAGATTAAATGTCAGTTCATAGGTAAGTTTTTCTTTAGTGCGCCTTGGTAAATGGCATATGCGTCTTTAACAGTTCAAAATCTAGAGGGATGCAGAATCTGTTGCTAAATGCTTCTGCTACTGCCTCATCTTTAACATCATCCTTTGCATCCTCCGCTTTAAGCCTGTGCTTGAGGCCATTTGGGCCTTGTATTCCCTGATAAACTTTCTCTTTTCTTTCTTTTTTAGGCAGCCATAGGTCAGAATAGAGGACAAAAATGTCTGCCTCGCTTAGTACAAAGACTTCTCTGCCTTCCAGTTTGATTGCCATGTTTAACGATGGCCCTGCCTAAATTAGCAACAGTAGCATTAGGATCTGTCGATTTAATATCTATTTTGAATGATAGTTTAGCAGTGCCTGGCATTATAACATCGCCACGCAAGATCAGGGAACTTGACTATTAAAGCTTGTCCAGGCTGAACTGTTGATCGAGTATTTACACTAATAACAGTCTGCCTTATACCTCTTACGCCATGGGGTTCCTTCTCTCTTCTGTATGGATCGAGGTCACAACCGATAGTTCATTTTTATAAAACAAAAAGAATATAAATAAAAAATTGGATGAAGATTTTGACGCGATTGATCCTGTTGATGAAGAAGAAGATGAAACAGAACTGGGCCCTTCATTGCAAGAAAGCTTGAAGAAGCAGGTTCTTTACTCCCTAGACAACGTCAAGAACTATTGCGACAGCGAATTCAATCATTCTATAGAAGCATAGGACGAGAGCTACCAGGCGTGCTTGATCATAACGATTTTGAGGCAGATGGTGGGCATTTGCATATAAAACTGATGCAGGAGACCGCGTAAAAGTTACTTCAACGCAAAACCCAAACAAGTTTTTTAAACTAAGCACAATTAGGCGAAAAACTCCCTATTGCTAAGGCAGAACAATTAAACCTTTTAGAGCATAGAGCCGAAGCCGTTAGTCGTTTACAGAACTTGGGGCAAGAGTTGCCAACACAATCTGAAATACAAAAACATTCCTCTTCAAGAATTAAATCGAACAGCAGATGAAACCAATTAGAAGAGCAGAAGAACTATTAGGAGAAATTGAGACAAGTTTTAATGAGGAGACACAATTAAAAACAATTGACAACTCTGAACCCACTGAACGTGAAATTGAGGCTCTTGGAGTGAAAACGATAGGCTTAGGAGTGAACATGAGGGTATTAAGGATGCTCTTACAACTGTAAGGGAATAACTAGCGCTCAATCTAGGAGAACTTAGAAAGCTGAATAGAAAGATAGAAGAAGAAAAAATAAGCTGGCTGATGCAGATGATAACAATTTAGGGCAAGAAGAAAAGGCTAGAATACAGCAGAAAATACAGAATTTAAGGTTGCTAAGGAAAGCCAGGTTAGAAATGCTGTCTACTAACAGAGCGCAGCTAGCAGCGCAAACAAGCAGAATTAGAAAAACTATAAACAGAATACTTCATGAAAACACACGCTGGCAGAAAGAATAAGGACTCTGTTCAGAGAACAAGGGATTACAATAGTTAGTTAATTAACAGCTGTTGGGTTTGCTATCTCTACACTCGTTTATGCTTTAACCGGCAGTGCACCAACAGGGCCATAGCGCCTCCAACGCCTCAGCCTGGTAAAAGTTGGATTAGAAAACAATTACATCATCTAGCAAACTTATTAAAGAAGTTAGCAGCCAAAGCGCTTGATGCTCTGCCTGGCATAATAGGCATGTTGTTAGTTGGGTTTTGTCTACTATAGGCAAAGTTGCCGGTTATATGGCTGACCATCTGTGGACGTTAGGAGTGCTAGCTGCTGGATTAATTTTTAGTGAAATAAAGTAATGGCTAAATCCAGTAAAAGTTAAAAATACACAAGGGCTGTCTTTTCGCTAGTGTGACTGTCAGGGTGAGGCAGATCAACAGGTGCGTGCTTTCTGGCTGTGGGGCGCTTATAACTGGCAGTGGATCGCTTTCTTCAGGGCTAGGTACTTTTTTTAAATGGATGGAGCAGGCCTTGATTGTGCCCTAAGTTTTGGTCGTCTCCAGCTATGAGGATTTCGTTATTATAATTCTGTATCATGCCAATCTGTAGTCTAAGGTCAGAGGGTAGCATGTATAATCCATGGCCTACAACAAAGTCAACCTTTGACCTAGCATGTGCAAGAACGTTTTGATACCTTTGTATGCTGGCAGGCAAATCAACAGCCGAGTTAATAAGCATCTTCTAAATTGGGCTAAAATTGTTTTCTGGCGTCAAAGCCTGTAGATTGATCTACTATGCTAGACTTAGTCTGTGCTGTGCTCCTAATAGACACCAAACGTATGTCCTTATGGAGTCATTAAGTCTTTGCACTCCTGGCATATGTTAGACCTTCACTTTCATCTAAGATAAAATGTTGCCCAAGCATTAGGATGTTTTTGTTCTATGGATCCCAATCGAACTTGTTTGTTTGGTTGAAAAGAGGTGTGGCCAGACCAGTAGTCATAATTATATTCTCTACGTTCGCCCCACAATACAATGTGCCTAACCCATGATTGCGGTCTAACTTTGTCTAAAATCAGTTGAAGGATTAATGTTAAATTCGTTGCAGATTCTTTCATATGCATTATTGTCCATTGGGCTTTTAAATGGATTAAACGCGTTGTCGTTAGGGAGGGGCACTTGTAGTTCATGTTAGTATTCGTCTGTACTGGTAATAAACATGAAAGTTATATACTGACCTTACTAAAAGATTGGGATGGTTTAAATGGTTTGCATATGAAACATCACAGCCAGTAGTTGCGCAGTAAATGGCAAATTTAACTGATTCTGGAAAAAAGCCATAGGCGGGATGACCATGCTGATGGCACCTGTCATTCTTTATTGGTGGATTAATATTTAGTTTACAAGTCTGACTCGGAAGCCATATGATTCATACTACTGCAATGGTTAGTAAACAGAAGTCCAAAGATTTTGGGTTATAAAACGCTCCTACATTGTAAGTGGCACTTTCGTTATATTTAAAAGGTTCCATTTTTAAATTAGTTTTTTTAATAGTTATAAAAAAGATGTACATCTATATAACCAAGCAAAACAAACGTGTTTCTCAACGTATCCAATTGTCAATTGGCGCGGTGATTATAGGATTGCCCTTAAAGAAATTGGCTTTAAAGTTGTGGGTTAACATATCTGAAGGGGCTCAAAAACTGATCAATATTAGTAACGAACAAGGCAATCAAATAACTCATGTGCAAATACCTGATGGTTACTACAACTTTTGCTTTTTAAAAGAAGTACTTAGCGAATTTGGCATATTGTTAAAAATTAACGAAGCAAACTCAGAATTACTATACATTTCCCACTAGAAGAAAGAAGAGAGTACACTTTCCCTAAAGACCTGGCTAAAATCTGGCTTTCACAGTAGTGACAGAGCTTATAGATTTAGTACAAGAGAAGATGTCTATCAATTTGAAGGTAATAAACCTTCTGATTTCTCATGAAACCCAATTTTGTATGTCCATTTAAAATCAGATGCTAATTTGTTTGATGGCTATCCGTCTACAGTTCTAAAGGTTTTGCCATCAACTAGGGCAGGGTTTTTTCGATTATCGATTAATCTCAGTTGGAAAAACAGTGAATTTAAAGAATTATAAATTCATTGGATGTAAAATAACTAACCAAGATGGAAGCCAGTTGTTTGTTCAGATTTATTAATGGTGCTTGAAGTAGAAAGGCAGACTGTTTGCCATTAGATTTTGTATGCCATAGGGTCTCAAGTTAGACCCAGAGGTGATCATAATGTGGCCAGATGCGAAGAGTTTTGCACTTTTTTTATAATGATTTTTATGCCATGGAGAGAATGTTAATATGCGGTTCACGATCACCCTATCTTATGTGCACGTAAGCCCCCCATTTTAAAGTAACGATTGCGTCGATTTTTAGAGGTTTTTGCATAGTAATTTGTTTGTAAAAAGGTGTTAATTTTGGCCAAAAGTGACATGAGAAGGACGTGATTTGTTTGTGAAAAGGGGGGTTTTCGTGCAAAATAAGATGGGTGAGCTTGAACCCGCATATTAACATTCTCTGTTGCCTTGTTGTAGTTTGCCAAACAGTGGTTCTTTGGCAGCCGATGGTCTGGCATGCGAACTACGTGACCTGCCCAGCGAAGCTGTGACTGCATCAGGATGGTGAAGATGCTAGGCAGGCCAGCACGAGTGAGCACTTCAGTGTCCGGAATTTTGTCTTTCCACGTAATGCCCATGAGTCTCTGAGGCAAGTGGTGTGGAAATGGTTCAGTTTCCTTGCGTGATGCTGGTAAACCGTCCATTTTCACAGCCATAGAGCAGTGTGGTGAGAACTATGGCCCGAAACCCTGATTTTGGTCTCTAGGGTGATGCCTCTCCTGTTCCATACGTTCTTGTGGAGACTGCCAAAAGCGGCACTAGCTTTGGCGAGCCGGGCATTCACCTCATCGTCGATGACAATGTTTCTGACAGAGTGCTGCATAGGTAGGTGAACTTGTCCACCGCATTCAGTTGCTGTCCAGTGATGGTGATAACTGGCTCAATGTATGGCTTTCCTGGGCTGGCTGGTGCATCACTTCAGTGTTTTTCGTACTGATTGTCAAGCCGAAGTTGTTGCAAGCAGCAGAGAACTTGTCAACATTGTTGCATTGTGGCTTCTGAGACAGCGTTGAGGGCACAGTCATCCGCGAAGAGGGTCATTGCCAGTGTCCGTCGAGACCTTGGTTTTCGCTTGAAGTCTCCTGAGATTGAAGACTGATCCATCTGTGCGGTACTTGATGACCATGCCTATCTCCGCATCACTGAATGCGTCAGTCAACATAGCCGAGAACATGAGGCTGAACAGGGTGGGAGCAAGAACACAACCCTGCTTCACTACACAAACACACACACACTCACACACACACACACGCACTCTCTCTCTCTCTCTCTCTCTCTCCTCTCTCTCCTCTCTCTCTCTCTCTCTCTCTCTCTTCTCAGTTTTACTCGCTAGTCATGCTTAGTTTGTCCCTTAGCGGGGCAAGGACCGGATGAAAAAATCATGTTGCTTGTCTGTTACCCTTGGAAATAAATGATGATGATGATGATGATGAGATGATGATGATGATCATCATCATCATCATCATCATCATCATCATCATCATCATCATCATCATTCTATCTCTCTCTCTCTCCTCCTCTCTCTCTCTCATCTCTCTCTCTCTCCTCTCTCTCTCTCTCTCCACTTGCTCTTTCATCTTTTCTTCTGTCCCACTTGTTTTTTCATTTTATTTTTGGTCTTGCTTTTGTCAGTTTCGATTTCTGTTTTAAGTATTCTTTGTGTGCCCTTATTTGAAGGTTTGCTTACTCCCAAAAGGGCAAGTTTGGGACCCGCAAAACCTCATTCAAAAAAACTACAACCAAAGATTCTTGTCCACCCATTCTTTCTTCCTTTTTCTCTAAATTTTTCTGGGGGGGGGGATACTTCCCATGTTTTTTCCCTCGGCAAGCCGAAGTTGTTGCGACGAATTGCAAATTGTTGAAGTGTTTGAAGAAGGTTAGGCACATCATCCCAAAATCTTTCCTTCCCCCAACTTTTTTCCTTAATCTCCTTTTAAACTTTCCCATCTTCTCTTTCCACCCCTATCTCCGCCACTTGGTTTTAAAATAGGGTGGGGGGGGGGGGGGGGGGGGGGGGGGGGGGGGGGGGGGGTTTTTTTTTTTTTTTTTTTTTGGGGGGGGGGGGGGGGGGGTTGGGGGTTTTTTGGGGGGGGGGGGGGCTTTACCTTTTTTTCCTAAATTTTTTTTTTTTTTTTTACCTTTTTTTTTTTTGTAAACTTTTTAAAGGGGGCTTTTTTTTTGGTTTTTTTCCCCTTTTTTTTTCGTAATTTGTTTTTAAAGTATTCCTTTGTTGTACTTTTTCATTTCAGAAAAGTGTTTCCTAGTATCCCATCTGACCGGGGAGCTTATAATAAAATGTATAGTTTTATATAGCGCAATTTTTGGGATAAACTCTTTCCCTCAACACACACTCAAACACCGCACTAACAGTGTTCACACACACACACACACACAACACACCACACACCACACCACAACACACAAAACAACACACACACACACCCCAAAACCCCACACACACACCACACACACACCCACACACACACCCACAAAACACACACCACCACCGACACAGGCCATTACAAGTTCAACGGTTCAAGCGAAAAACAATCATTTTGCATGCAGTACAATAAAGTCGGGTCAGAATAATAGACAAGCTTTAAATGGTTAAAGGGAAGGCTTCCTAAAGAATATGTTTTTTAACTCTGACTTAAATTTAGATAACCTGGGCAGACACGTAACGTCAGGAAAAAATTTCCAAAAGAGGGGGCGCACTAAAAAAAAAGCTCTCTCACGACTTCTTAAACGAGCCCCTAGGAATTTCAGAAGTTTTGAGAAGATATCAAAGACCCCGGAAAATTTTTGAAGGTGGACAGGAAGCAAAAAGATTGTGGGAGTGCCCACAAAGTACGATGGGCAAAGACGCAATTTTAACTGCCACGATATTTGAGGGGAAGCCGGGGGATTCACGCAAAAAAAGGTGTAAATGCCTTTTTTTCGTTTTTTTACACAACCGAGCTGCAAAATTCTGCACCCTTTTAATCGTGCAAGCTGTTTGAGGAAGTCCTGCAAACACAGAGTTACAGTAGTCTACTCGGGACATAACCATGGCGGTGATGAGTCTGATTGTTGCCTGGGGAGAGGTAAGCCCGGGATAAAACAATACGCGCGTTCCCCAAGAAGCAGACGACAACATTCGATTTTTGGGTTCTGCTAGAGAGCGTTTGATAAATGCTGACCCTAAAAATTTCACTGACCTTTTGAATGGAAAAACAACACAATAAATTTCGCCACCTTTTTAACCATTTTGCCGAGAGGGGTCCAACAGCCAGATCTCGGTTTTGTCATTTCATTTGGGTTTGTTGCGGTCATCCAATTTTTACGCCCCCTAAAACATGCGGTAATTCTATGAGCCCCTTTGAAATCGCTGGGGGGTTGCGCTCTTAGAGAGTTTCGTGTCATCTGCGAATTTGTGGAAAATCACAGCCATGGGCAGAAATAACGCGATAAGGGTGAGAAAAAAGGGTAAAAAAAAATGGTCCAAGGGCAGAGCCCCGGGAACACCAACAGAAAGGGGAAAAGGGGGTGACAGCACCATTAACGTTCGCGTGTCCTGCAGAAAAGGGATGATTAACCCCTTGGCCATATGTCAAATCCAGAATAACCCTTTGGGCTCTTTATAGGATAGAGTGGGCAAGGTAACAAAAGCACCCTGAGGCAATCAAGCAAAGGGGGGACCATTTTTAGTCTGATTTAAAAAGCAGGCGCAAGACATCAGAACTGCAGTCTCTGTGCTTTTTTTTTCCTATAAGCGACTACACACTTCCAGGGCCCTTATCTATAAATGGGATTGGGGCTGCTTCAAAACAACAGTTCAAAGGGTTTTTGAAAGAAAATGGGGAAAATTTGAAAATGGGGTAAATTCTTCAATCATTTGCGTCAAGACCCTTAAAAAAAATTGTCTTCAACAAAGGTGTACAAAAGCATTTTGAACGGGAGGACCAAAGTGCGAGAATTTGTTCCATGGGCGAAACAAGGGGCCCCGATTGAGGCACACTGTTTCATGAGGGGAGTGGGATAGAGTCAAGGGTACAAATTTTACCAGGGAATGAGCAAACAAACAAAAATCTTTTTCAAATACAGGTTCAAAAAAAGGAAAACAAAGGTCCCCCATACAAATCAAAAAGAGCAACCGGCATGAATCAGAGTTATTGTCTTAATCGCTTTATCTTCTCGGAAAGAAATCACTGAATTGGTGGGAGATCTAAGCCGGTATATGCAAGGAAAAGATAATTTTTGTTTTGCCCCAAGTGGTATTTGACAGTGAAAAAAGTTGTTTTGACGAATCACAATTAGGACATATAAGGAAGTTTTCTTGTTTCTCATTCCTAAAAATTGTTTTCGTGGAAAACCAGCCCCATTTTCCCTCTCTTTTATGTTTAATTGTTCCTTGACATACAAATCTTTCCTTAACGTGCAAAAACGTGTCCCCATAATCATCAATCAACCAAATAGAAATGACAAGAACCAGTCGCTGGCCATGCAAAGAAGGACTCGAATCTGTCACCTTAATATCCAAAGCAATCAACAAAAAATCAGATATTTCAACATGTTTTGGGTCATGGTAAACCCTTTTTTTTTTTAGGACCCCCAATCCCAAATTTCCCGCCACATTAGCGCAAAGTGTAACAATTTCAGGATATAACACAATCCGCAAGCAAAAGGGGTCCTCTTATCTACATCAGTGAAACCCTGCTTCAAACGACTTCAACACCTTGAAAGTAACGGTGCAGAATGTGTCTGGATAGAAATTTAGCTGGAAAGAAACCCTTCCATTTTGGTTTGGATTCTGCTCAGGAACCATCTCAAAGAGTAAACTGGGTCGACAAATTTATTACGATGAGGATGGTCTCGCTAAATCCAAGGAATCATTTTTGTTTGGGGACACTAATATAGACCTTCGAAAGTGCAAAACCAATTGACGAAAGCTTTCAATCTGCATCAACTCATCGAATCTCCAACGAGAGTCCCCCCAAAACTCGAAGCCCACTTATTGATATGTTTCAGGTAACAGTAACATAGCAGAAGCCTGCGTCCCTGTTCTAAACTGTATGAACCATTATCCAATTTGTGTCACATGGTCCAAAAAAGGAGTAAAAATTCCCAAAAGGGGGACACAAGCCCAATAACCTAACCGTTGCTTTACAAACTTTAACAACCAAGACTTACTTAACTAAAATCTCTCTTCGTTTTCGACATAACTGATCCAGTTTTTTTGCTGTTGAATTTTGGATCAAAACATTTACAGAAATATTGAAAACACGCCCCTCTAAAACGATTAGAGTACGGAAAGATCCTGGGGCCGGCATGGTACACTAAAAAGTTACAGGAGGCAGGTTACCTTAGAGATCTGCTTAACAACATGGCTATGAAGAGGAATCTAGAAAACTGAGAAATGCAAAAAATTCACAGAAGGCAGAGAAAAAACCGAAACATTATCGAGAACTAATATAATCAAACCAGAACCCAAAAAATTGGAATGGAGAGCTATTAACGAGCTTTCAAACAATCAATCTCATCAAAATCAACTGAAATTAAAGACATCTCTGTCGAACAGCTAAAACACCCCTTTTTGCACTATCGTTAAAAAAATTGTCACGACAGTTCTTCCAAATCAAACTATCTTCAAAAACGAAACAATAAAGCCAAGATAAAAAAAATCACGTCTGAACTTTATATTTCCCCCAATAACGTCTTTGAAGTTTTCACTATCTAACGCACCTAAAACAGTCAGGTACCCGCGGGTGGATGGCCTAGACGGAAAAACCTCAAACTAATCAGCTTCAGGGAATTACAGACACATTAAAATACGTCTTTAATTTATGCATAGACAAAAATCATTTTCCCGATAGTTTTCAAAAAGGAAGTCATTCCTATCCACAAGGCAGGGGACAACTCAGACCCTGCAAACTACAGACCAATCTCAATCATTTCCTCCATTTCCAAACCTTGGAAAAACACATGAACAAAAAACACATTAATACATACCACTTGCTCATCCAAGACGGTCCAGGTTTCGACACCATTTCATGCCACACAGCTCTAATCAACTTAGTTGATGACTGGCTGAATAGCATAAACAACAACAGATATTGTGGGTCCTATTCATCGATTTCAAAAAGCATTTGATATGACAGACCATAACCTTCTTCTTTGAAAATTAAAATTGTTGGCTTATCCACAAAAACTTTTACGCTTTTCAATCATATCTTACAAATAGCAACAATAATGTGAAAATCAATACAACTTTCTCTTCATTTCAAACACTTTCCTATGGCTTCCACAAGGCTCTATCCTGGGTCCCTTACTTTTAAACAATTTACATCAATGATCTACCTCTCCATATCACATCCACATGTGACTCTTTGCTGATGATACAACAATATACACAAATCATTCTGATGTTACTGTTCTTGCACAAACTTTACAAGAAAGTGCGAATGACCTTGTAAAATGGACAGACTAAATCACCTGTCGCTTCACCCTCAAAAAATTAAATCCATGCTTATCACAACCAGCAAAAAAGACAAAATCTCACTATTAAGTTTCCTCCTGTACATCTTAAAGATGAACTTGTCGAACAGGTAACATACCTCGAAGTGCTAGGAATAACAATTGATAATAACATCAACCTCACTGTTTCACAGAAAAGTTTATCAACTCTCCAAAATCAAACGCTTCCTCGACCTGCATTCACGCAAGCTCTTTTTCAGTCTCATATCCAATCACACATAGACCACGGATCTACTCTATGGGACTCTGCTAGTGCTAACACCTCCAAACCATTACTAAGCCTACATAAGCGAGCACTCAAATTAGTCCTCCTAAAAACCAGTAGTCTTCTGGACTCGGACTATAAAAAGATCAGGTTCTCCCCTTAAGTCTGAGATTAGAATACAACAAAGGGATCATAATGCACTGGATTGTGTCTGGGAAGGCACCCTCCACTGGTTCACAGATTCTCAATTAATTCCTCAAGGACTGTACCCAAACTTCATGTCCCTGTTCCTAGAATTGACTTTTTCAAATCCAGTTTAACATATTCAGGTTCCTATCAATGGAACTCGCTCCCAAATCAACCAAACAACACCAGTGCATAATTAACCTTCAAACATCATTATTCAACATCCTTGTTGTGCCAGTATTTGCATACTCCGCTATAAATCCACCATCAACCACCACCACCCTCTTTGCCTATGTTTGAACCTGTCTATTTAGAAAAGTGTTTTGTATTTGACATGCACATGTTATTCTGTTTTAGTAAGCATGTCTTATGTGAGTACGTGTGTGTGTGTGTGTGAGTGTGTGCGCGCGCGGCGCGCGTGCGTGCGTGCGTGCGGTGTGTGTGTGTGTGTGTGTGTGTGTGTGTGTGTGTGTGTGTGTGTGTGTGTGTGTGTGCGCGCGCGCGCGTGTGTGGTGTGCGTGTGTGTTGTCAGACAACCTGAGTTAATCTGACCAATCAATTGCTTTCAGTCAGTCATGTGTGTGGGTGCGCGCGCGCGCGCGCGCGCGCGCGTGTGTGTGTCCTACTACCTGCCCTCTTGTCATTATGTCGTTATGCTTTTAATCTCATGCGACTCTCTCTCTCTCTCTCCTCGTCACTCTCTCTCTCTCTCTCTTCTCTCTCTCTCTCTCTCTCTCATGGTTTCCTGATCCCGCCCCCCTACCCGCAGTGACTGGCTAATCATTATGCACCCCCCCCCCCCCCCACCTTTATTTGTGCTTTTTTTCTCCTGGTGCTTCAAAATCGATTGTCTTACATCTCCTTGGTGTTTTTTTTTTTTATGTTAGATTGGTGCTTCAAAATCGATTGTCTTACATCTCCTTGGTGATTTTTTTTATTTTTTATGTTAGATTGTCTAAACATGCTCTTTCCCCCGCACCCACTCTCGTTTCTTTTCTCCTCTCTCCCTCCTCGTATCGCCCTTCTGCACTCCTTTCGCTCCTGCGTCACTCTCTCTCTTCAGTCTCTCTCTCTCTCTCTTCTCTCTCTCTCTCTTGCACACAACGCCTTCAAGTACATGCTATCCTGTCTCATATTCTTATCATGATTTGCCCATAATGATGTTATTGTTTCATTATTTTAGTCAGCTCTTTCCTGTGTTATATTACACATATTATTATGTGTTTGTCTTTAACATGATCTTTTCTGAGTGGTTTCCGTTTTATGTATTCATTGCTTCTCTCCAGTTCTGTCTGTCGTCTGTCTCTCTCTGTCATTTCTGTCTCTGTCTGTCTGTCTGTCTCTCTCTCTCTCTCTCTCTCTCTCTCTTCTCTCTCTCTCTCTCTCTCTGTCTCCTCTCTCTCTCTTCTTTCTCCCTCCAAACTCCATGTGACTTTGCTAAATACCTTCTACGCATTTTCATGCCTTATGAAAAACGATAATATGTTGTGCCCTTTCTCTCTCTCCTCTCTCTCGTCTCTCGGGGGTCACGAGAGCAATGGCGGAGATACGGTTTTACTTGTTCAAAAAGCTCCGCATAGCGTCTTTTACTGTAACGTCCAATGCATGGAATTCAGACTGCAGGCAGAATATCATGTGGAGGAAAATTCTTTTAAAAA
>CM031611.1:69814350-69848378 GCA_018398815.1 Conus ventricosus
TATTACAGTGTTAAATAACCATATGGGACTGTACCAATATAAGTTTAAAAAGCATCATATTGATGACAGTGTTAAACAAATGTATACCTCAGTGAAGACTGTGACAAGTCCACATGAACAGAATGTTGAACAGTGTTTGTCATCGAACAGATTGTTGAACAAAGTTTTTATGTCATTGAACAAACTTTTGAACAAAGTGTCCATGTCAATGAACAGACTGTTGAACAAAGTCTCCATATCAATGAAAGGACTGTTGAACAAAGTGTTCATGTCAATGAACTGACTGTTGAACAAAGTCTCCATATCAATGAAAGGACTGTTGAACAAAGTGTTCATGTCAATGAAGTGTCCATAGCAATGAAGAGACTGTTGAACAAAGTGTTCATATCAATGAACTGACTGTTGAACAAAGTGTCCATCAAACTGTAGAACAGAGTGTCTATGTCGTTAAAGAGACCGTTGAACAAAGTATCAATGTCAATGAAGAGACCATTGAACAAAGTATTCATGTCAGTGACTACTCGTATGCAACCTGAGCTTTTCACCAACCGTTGATACTGTCATTAAAGATGCTCTCAGCCGCACCACAGCAGCACCACAGCTGAGTCCAGAACATCTGCACTGGAAGCTCCCTCCCTCCTCTTTCATTCACATACTCTTCCTATCTATAGGATCCTCACGTCCAACTGGCACATAGAAGAAAATCACAACTTGCCTTTAAGACTAAACCCATGATTAATTTCAGATGCACCAACAACCTCAAAGACCTGCTTATGTGCTCTTGTCTCCACACTAACGTCACTAGGTACCGTATCCTACTCAATCTCGCGAAATCTGTCCTCTCACCAAACCAGACACCATCCTGCATGGCCCTGAAGGTTCGATCTTAATCAAACGCACATTCTCTTGTCAGAGCCGCAACATCGTGTACGTTATCCACTGTGAACTGTGGTGGCAAGGTGGTCATCTCTGAACACCTGGCTGACATCCGCCATCATCGACCCAGACCAGTCAATCTACACTTCAACCATTTCCAACACAACATCAACCATGTCAAAGTCCTGGCGCTTTGGCAATCACAAAGTGACAACTTGGAGCGCACTATGCAGGTATCCCATTTTATTGCCAGACTGGGAACACTCTGCCCATTTGGCATCATCATCCAAAAATAGCGTGCGCCTACACACTTTCACAACACCAGCCTGCAGTGTTCCCATTGGCTCCATCGATCTATTCTGTACTCATATGTTCAACGTTTTATGTTGCGTTCTGGAGGAAACAAAAATGCCACAGTTGCTATTGAATAAATATAAAAACAGGCGGCTTATTTGGTGCAACGCATTGACACAGATTGCAGACGAACATTATCTAGATTACGAATAAGTTCCCATGAACTTCAAATTGAGAGGGTCATTATACTAACACTGACAGAGAAGACAGATTATGCATGACATGCCACGATGTTGAGGACGAACTACATTTTCTCGATGACTGTAAATTATATGACCAACACCATTATGACCTGAAGACGAGGATCACAAAAAACAGATTTTCCATCACAGACTAAAATTTAAAAAAAAAAAACAACTTCGGAGCTCATGTTAATGGACTGCTTCCAGCCTGTACTTGCCCGGTATATCCTGTTGCGTTTCTCTCTTCGGTGATAGAAAATTTAATCAGACGCTGATACACCACCATGTTCTCTCTTTTTGCCACTAATGTTATAAATCAAGATGTGACGATGTTGGAATTAGTTTAATAGAATGTCTTAACCTGATCATCTGTGCCCCGCAAAACCTCTGGTTTTCATAGGGCAATAAAGCTTGTTCTTGTTCTTGTTCTACCTAACCATTCCCTTTCCTTACTTTGGTTTTCTTTCAATAACATAGACTCCCCTTGTAACATATGTTCCCGTCTTTCGTTCTTCTGCATAGTACTGGTGTAATACTTAACTTTTAAGTCTTTTCACAAAATCATGTAATGTTAGAGTGAGAGAGAGAGAGAGAGAGAGAGAGAAGAGAGAGAGAGAGGAGAGAGAGAGAGAGAGAGAGAGAGAGAGAGAGCTAATAAGCATGCATGCGCGTGTGCGTACGTACGTGCGTGTCTGTGTTTGCCGGTATGGGTATCTGGATAAAATCATAGAAAGACCGATAATAACATCTTAAAGTAAATATCTAACTGTACTATATATCAAGGCAACTTTAAAAGCAAGATTAGAATCAGGAAAACAAAACAGTTACAGACATGTCTGATAAACATGGTAGGTATGTCCTAAGGGGACAAACACTGATAGTTTTATTCTAGACATCCCCACTGAGGATTTTTACAAAGACTTAGAAACAGAAGTGGCCAAAGTGGCTGATGGGTGGTACGACACATGCGATTACCCAAAAGACAGTCCTTTACATTCAACTGTGAACAAGAAAGTGATTGGAAAGATGAAGGATGAACTTAATGGGACAGTTATAACAGAATATGTTGGCTTACGGTCAAAGATGTATAGCGTTGCTGCCCAGACTTCTGTAATGAAAAAAGCTAAGGGCATAAGTAAAGAAGTTGTCAAAAAAATATAACTCACGACAACTACAAGCAAGCTCTCTTGAAAACAAAGTATTTCATCACACAAATGTTAATCTGCGCTCTACTCTTCATCAAGTAAACACAACTGCTGTTAACAAGAAATCACTAGTCTCTAACAATAACAAGAGAACTTACGTTAATCCTGAGTTTTCATATGCTGTAGGGCATTGGAGAACTTTAAAAGATTAACTTGACTGACTTGGCTTGTACTTAACTTAAGAACCTAACTAGTACTTACTTAAGAACCTAACTAGTACTTACTTAAGAACCTAACTAGTACTTACTTAAGAATCTAACTAGTACTTTCTATAACTTATAATTTACTCGTACTTAACTTGTAATTTACTTGCATTTAACTTAAAAAGTACTTTCTATAACTAACTTAACTTGTACTTAAACTTGTACTTATCTAGTTCTTATCTGGTTCTTTATTTAGTTCATTAAAAAACTATTCCATAGAAAAGGGTCTACAGCAGGAGGTTGTAATTTTTTTGCAGAGGCTGGTTCTTCTTCTTTTACTGTGGGGGCTTGTGACTTTGTTGCTAGGTATGGTGTTAGGTATTTGTATGCTAAAAAACCACCCCCAGCAACAACAGCAGCTCCCAATACATAATGATACATTTTATCGTTTGATTGCGATTGTGTTGTTGTTGGTGATGGCGCGATGTTGTATTACTATCTAACAATTTTTGTTTTGCTGATTGGTTTGCTTTTTGCAGTCTGTTCCATTCAGCTAGTTTACGCCCAGCCTCAACACGTCCGGGACTTTTAGACTTAGTAACATTACTCACTTGTGGTACATTCTCTTGTGGGCTCACTTATGGTACATTCTGCTCCTGCGGCGTCTTCTCGCTCATTTTTTTATTGCGATTAAATTTAATATGATCAAAATTAATATGATTATGTCACGGAACGCTAAGCCGGACGTAAAAAAAAAACAAAACCCTCCCACAACTAACCCATTAAACACATAACACGCCACACAAGAACTGACAATAAAACAATTTATTCCCGACACAACAATCAATGACCGGAATCTTCTATATATTCGTCTCAGACCCCAGCCTGAAACACACGGTTCATACGGCCAAGGCCGCCACAACCAGTTATTTAACCCCTTTTCCAGTCACGGTGTGCAGTGTTTCTCAAACCGCAGATTACACATAACATAATACAAATCATTTTTTTTTTCCAAAACCAATTCCAACAACCAAACTATACTAACTTCACTTAACATGTTCATTTTAACATAAAAATTCACTGCGCACATTCCCCCTTCAGTCATACCTTTTTTTAATCAACATCCACCTTCATGTAGCACATCCAAAACCAATGTCTTCAGGTGTTTCAATGTCACACACACACAAAAAAAAAACAACAAAAAAAAACAAAAACCATGCCACACGACGACAACGTTGCAGTCCCCACGACGACGCCCAGCGACGGTGACGGTGACCAGACGAACCTGCCTGCCGAAGACGAGAAGACACAACAGTAAACACACCGGCTTTCACAAACAGTGGGAGTCACAGCAACGGCGATAACGCAGTGGTGACACACAAACGGCGCCCACGGACGACAGCGACCAGTGACATTTGACACACTGGCTTCCCACATCAGTGGGGTTCACAGCAACCGGCGATAACAGCAGCGGTGACACACTAACGGCGACACGGGGACGACAGCGAGCTACGGCGCCCCGGCAACAGTGGCACCAGCTACGGCACCAGCAGAAAAGGGTGACACCAGCAACGGCCAGGCTGTAAAGCCCCGGTCGGATGGGAGGAAAAAGTAAAGGGTTGTAGCACCGGACGGGGTAAGGGCTGGGACAACCGTCCGGCACAGCAGGGTGGGGAGTGGCAGGAAGGGTACTTGCAGGCCCCTGCGACGACCACCGGACAATCAAGGACAGGAAATCCCCGCAATTGGCCGTCCACAGCACCCCGACTAAGCTGCCCTGATCCGCCTGGTGGTACGGGCCACAGGATGGTGGGAATGCGCCCTCACCCTGCATTTGACATAGCTGTTACCCTCTAATCGTAGAATTGCATAGGGTAACCCCTGTAGTTCGCCCCTTCCCAGGATTTCCCTTTACGACCCCATTCCTAATTGCTCTACAATCGGTACCTCTTAACCATCCCACTTTTGTTTATACACAAAATTATATTTCTCGTACACTACGTATACACAGAGCTACTCCATAATACACCTTCCCCACACACTTCTCAGTCATATTGTACAACCACAAATACATGTCTCGATTCCAAATAAAACCAATGGGACAGGACAGGTATACCCCCTTTGGCATCCCCCAAGGCCTTAGCACACTCCCACAAATCAACAATGTAGGAACAAATCTTAATTCTTATTTTTAAATTTAGGGTACCCACCCCCTACAAAACCCGCGCGGCTTGGACACCAGACTTCTTCACACAACACTCAATACTTACCTTTCTAATTAACTTCCATGACACGGCACAATCATAACCTCTACGCACCCAATGGCCAACACACCTTATCCATGCTTCCCGAAAGCATTTCCGTTCAAACCCCCTGTCACGAATAAGTAAAAAAAATCTCAATCCAAACACCCATGATCGAACCAATGGTAACTATTTCTTTCCATTCAAAACTTCACAACCCAAATTTCCTCTTTCCTTTTCCCTTTTCCTTTGGGTTTGCACCTCTCAACACAACCCACTGGTCACAAACCACCATCACACTTTCTCAGCTTGCTTCGTTTTAGTCCTTATTTCCCCCCATTTTTCCCCTCTTCCTTTTCCTTAAGAAAACGGGAAATTGATTAAATATGGCTCGTATTATTTACACGTTTGGACAAGTCGACAGAAATGTGCAAAAGGGAAAACGCCATCCTTAAACTACACTACGATCACCTTAACTAACTCCACATACCTGCCACAACCAGAACGATGACAACAACCTGCGGTGGCCACCCCAGCACCTGAACCTCAGGGTCGCAGCACACAGAACACAGAGGGACTTGCACGGCCAAGAGCACACGCTCACGAGGGCCGGCTCACCATGTCGACCGAAGTCGGGACCACGCACAAACGCTGGCACCAAGCCCAAAAGCCCAATGCTCTTCACCAAGGACTTGACCGAAAGGTGATAGCCACCCGGCCCCCCCAAAAACTTTAAGCCTGGGGACTCAGCACTCACCCCTTGCTGAGTTTTGAACTCTACAAACATGCACGTGCAACGGGACTCCACATGACACAAAACAAGAGACGGAAGGCTAACCCCCTCTCTCCCCACACTTATCCTTCCCTGCCTGTGCCTGGTAGCAAACGACACCCAGTATAGAATGTAACATACGGGTACCAACCCCCCACCATCCTCCTGAACCCAACAACCACCATATATGGCCCGGTAAGGCCTACACCCCCATCAGGGAATGATGCCCGAATCGATACAGACCCGTCCGGCGCGTCTGTACGATTTCCGCGCTGATACAGATCGGTGACAATACCCCCCTGCCAAAGATTTTAACCACAAACTTGTTTTTTTTAAAATCAACAAAATCACGACTACACCGATCGAACTATTAACCATCCTGCCAAGGTCTCAACGCTTTCCTGTTGAACCCCTTAGCGCGATCCCCAACGAACTTTCCTCTCCAATGCAATCAGCATCCGAGTCATCTCGACTCCGGGAACTACAACCTGGAACCCGTCAATATCGGCTTAAGTAATCAGCCGCGACATTCTCTCGACCTGGGATTGCCTGCACTGTGAACTGAAGGGCTGAAGCTTGCAATGCCCACCTAGTGGTCCCCACGGCAGACTTCATCCTCTCTAAAAACTGAAGAGGCGAGTGGTCTGTCTGTACCACAAATGGAAACCCCATAAAAGTAGGACTGAAACTTCTGGATACCCCACACATGGCCAAACACTCTTTCTCCACGGTGGGGTAGTTCAGTTCCGCCGGTTCAGTTCCTGCTGGGCACATGCTACCGGCCGGATCCGTCCTCATATCGCTTTTCCAAGCGTCGCACCCAGCCCAGTTCCAGACGCGTCTGTCGCAACACAAACTCTTTCCCTGGCACTGGCAAACTGCAAACAGGTGGCTCACAAAACCTGTCTTTGAGTGTCTGAAATCTCCTTCACACTGATCGTTCCACTCCACACGTCTGGGCTTCTTCCCTTGGTCAAGTCGGTCAGGGGTTTCGCGATATCAGCGAAATGGGGCAAACCGCCGATAGTCCCCCACTAAACCCCAGGAACTCCGACCTGTTTTTTTTGGTCATGGGCTGTGATCCCTCCCTGATAACGTCCATCTTATCCTCCTCCAGCCTGATCTGCCCTCCCCAATCGTTTTGACCCAGATATACTATCTCGTGACCTCCCAACTCACACTTAGACGGTCTGGCTGTAGTGAACACTCCTGTAATCGCTGGAACACTTTCATCAGGTCTGGTATGCTGGTCCCAGTCTTCAGTGGCCACCAAAATGTCATCAAATGAAGTTGTCTACATCCTGGCACTCAAACGGCAGCAACAGCTTCCTCATCATTTGGTGAAACACAGCACCAGATGTCCCACAGCCCGAACGGCATCACACGCATTAAAAATGTCCTTCTGGCGTAGAGAATGCGTCTTAGGGCGACGTCTTTGCCATAGGAATCTGCCAATACCCTTTTGCCAAGTCGATCTTGCTGAATATCTGCTTTCACCCAACTTGGCAAACAAGTATTCAACATCGGCATCGGCCCCCGCGTCGAACTCCATGACCTTATTCAAGCGCCGGAAATCTACGCGGGAAAGAAACGGATTTTTCCGTCCTTCTTCTTCACCAGAACGATCGGCGAACAATATGGTGACACTGATGGTCGATAACCCCTTTCTAGCATAGCCCTGACTTCCTCGCACCCCAGACAAGTGGCAATAACGACGGATATCAGCGCACATCCCTGGCCAGTAAAAGTTCCCGAACACCCGATCCTTGGTCCTTGCTGCTCCCAGATGACCAGACATCGGAATGTCGTGCCCCAGAGCCATCACGGCACCCGCAACTCACCGGGTACGCACACCGGGGGTGACGTTTTCCCGTGGCCCTTGATACTCCCCCTCAGCACTCCAGCCTTCCTTAAGTATTTGACCTGACCTACTTGGTCTGGAAAACGGTCCCCTGCTGGCAAGCCTCTCTCGCCTTACTGAGCGTGTCATCCCTGTCCTGCAACTGGGTCAACTTCTCTGGTGTGAATCCAGCACCGTCCCCCTTCACCAGGTTAGAGGAAGCACCCCTTGCTTTTTCCTTCTTCCTCGGGGGCCCTGGTCACTACAGCACTGACCCGTGTGGGGTTCAGCATACACGGGAAACTCTGTCCACCCCGAATCTCCTTCCTTCCTGGCAAATTTCCCCTATCAGCACCTCCTCCACGGGGCTGACCATAACTAACACCTCTATCCTGCTTGGATTAAATGGGGGTTGACAGCATCCACGACGGCCACTGGCAACAACCGGGGCACTTAGACGACGCCCAAAGACCCCCGGGTTTACAGACTTCCTTGTAGGCATCTCTCGAGACCAGCTCTCAGCAACGACGGTATATCCTGCTCCGGTGTTCGCGTAATGCATTGGCAGGAAACCCCATTGACCGAAAACCACACACCGAGGGTTGTACTCTTGGTTAGCACAAGGTCCCATAGGGTGGGCACTGCCTGACCCGTGCTCTCCCTCCTACTCCAGACAGGTGTAACCCACTGGGTTCAGGACACCTCCTAGCAACATGCCGGGCTTCCTGCAATTGTAACACACCATCAGAGACCCCCGGGGTTTTTCGGCCTATTCCTCTCCCCGCCATTTCTTGACTGGGCTGGGCGTCTGACCTGGCGGTGGGCTCCTCCTCGACTTTCTTGGGTCCATCAGCTGGATTCTCTCCTCTGGACCGATCCGACTTTGCCCTCCCTGCCATGCGTTTTGGCCTCAGCCGCACAGTGGCTCTCTAGCTACCTCATCTGCCGTCTGAGGACATGTCCGCTTTACCCCCACCGTTTAATCAGGATAAGGGCTGGAAGAATTTCTCCTGTAGAATTTAGATCCTTGACATCCTCCACATCGTTCTCCTCCTTCCCTGCTGCTGTGCACCACAAGGAAAACCAGCGCCTCATTTTCGCTAGCAGCTGACCAAAAGTCTCAGCACATCCTTCCCACCGACCGAAACTTCTTCCTATATGCCCCGGCGTCCAGGCGAAAGTGCTTAAACAGAGCGCTTTTAACCGCCGTATAGGACCCTAATTCCTCCGCACTGGAGTCGCATGATCGCTTCCCTTGCCTTCCCTCGAAGTACTGCGATCAGACGAGTGGGGGCCCCGACGTCTGGGACCATTTGCACAGCTCAGGGGATCGCTCAAAGTGTGCAAATAAACGTTTTCCACATCGTCTCCATCACCTAAGGGATCTAGGTGGACGTTTCTTGGTCTCCTTAACCTCGATTGGGGACGCTCACGGTACGTTGCCCCGCCTACAACCTGAATCTTTTTCAAGGTAACTCCCTCTTCCTGGGCCCCCCTTTCTTCCTGATCCAACCGCCTCTGTCGGAATCCTCTCCCCCTCCTCCCTTCTCCTTTTGCCTTAGCTGCCTCCGCAACCTTCAGGTCCAATTCAAAAATCTCGGGCTCTTCTCTCCTCCTCATCCTTCTGTTGCAGCCTAGCCATCTGCTGCTCAGTGTTCTCTCTCTTGTTCAACCTTAAAACCCGGGCCGAAACAAACCGAGCCAGAGCATCCCTACCCGTCCCATTTTCTGAACCTATCCTGCCAACTGGCGATACAGCTCAGTCACATCCATTGGGCAGCCCCTCCTGACACAGTGCCCCTAGCGTTCTTCTCAGGCTTGACTTCCCGAGCTGCCATGACCCTCTCTGGTTTGTACTGAGGGTTAGCCCTAGTATGACGAGGCATGGCGTACCGACCCTACCATCCCCCACGACACAATCCAATACCCTTTAAAACAATTGATCAACCCGACTCACCTCCGCTGGCTCCAACTCCTCAAAATGGAACGTCCTCAAGGTATGGGCAAAAACTCCAACCTGCCACACCCGACACCCCACAGTTTGATTCTACGCCCCACAACAGCGGATAACTAGGCGAACATTTGCCTACCGCTATCCAACCCCTGGGAAAAACTGGTTACCGTGCTAGTCACCACCCCTGATAACCGCCCCCAAAAGCCGCACTAAATCTCTGGACAATTTTTTTTCCTTTTTTTTTTTTTTTTAAACCAACACTAAGCACCACTATCTAAACACACAGCCCCATCACTTACTACCACATTAAGTGTCCTTTTCCTACGCCTGGGAAAAAATATTGCTAGACAGGAACACAACGTACCTTCCTCCCCGTATAGGGGTACGCGCCCTTCAACCCCCCCACTAATACCGGCACACCCACACGGCATGGACCAAGACACCCCCTTCCGACCCTGCCTTTTACTACCTTCCACCTACCCAACACAAACTCCCCAAAGGGTACCCCGCATCTCCACCCCTATTGTCACGGACGCTAAGCCGGACGTAAAAAAAAAAAAAAAAAAACCCTCCCCAACTAAACCATTAAACACATAACCCCGCCACACAAGAACTGACAATAAAACAATTTTATTCCCGACACAACCAATCAATGACCGGAATCTTTTTATATATTCGTCCAGACCCCAGCCTGAAAAAACACGGTTCATACGGCCAAGGCCGCCACAACCAGTTATTTAACCCCTTTTCCAGTCAGGGTGTGCAGGTTTTTTTCGATCCGCAGATTACACATAACTAATACAAATCATTTTTTTTTTCCAAACCAATTCCAACCAACCAAACTATACTAACTTCACTTAACTATGTTCATTTTAACATATAATTCACTGCGCCATTCACCCCTTCAGTCCCTACCTTTTTTTAATCACATCCATCCTTCATGTATGCCATCCAAAACCCCCAAAGTCTTCAGGTGTTTCAATGTCACACACACACAAAAAAAACAACAACAAAAAAAAAAAACCATGCCACACGCGCAACGTTGACAGTCTCACGACGACGACAGCGACGGTGACGGTGACCAGACGAACCTGCCTGCCGAAGAGGAAGAAGACACAACAGTAAACACACCCGGGTTTCACAAACAGGTTTGGGGTCACAGCAACGGCGATAACAGCAGTGGTGACACACTAACGGCGACACGGACGACACGACCAGTGACAGTGGGCACACTGGCTTCACACAGTGGGGTCACAGCAACGGCGATAACAGCAGCGGTGACACACTAACGGCGACCCCAGACGCGCGAGCTACGGCGCCCACGGCAACAGTGGCACCAGCTACGGCACCAGCAGCAAAGGTGACACCAGCAACGGCCAGGCTGTAAAGACCCGGTTTGGATGGGGGGGAAAAAAAGTAAAGGGTGTTAGCACGGACGGGGTAAGGGCTGGGACAACCGTCCGGGACAGCAGGGTGGGGAGGTGGCAGGAAGGGTACTTGCAGGCACCTGCGACGACCACCGGACAATCAAGGCAGGAAATCCCCGAATGGCCGTTTCCCCAGCACCCCCGACTAAACTGCCTGATCCGCCTGGTACCGGGCCACAGGGTGGGGGAATGCGCCCTCACCTGCCCTTGACATGCTGTTACCCCCTAATCGGAGATATGCATAGGGTAACCCCTTAGTTCGCCCCTTCCCCGGATTTCCTTTACGCCCCCCCATTCCTAAATTTCTCTACAATCGAGTTACCTCTATAACCATCCCACGTTGTTTTATATCACAAAATTATATTTCTCGTACACTACGGTATTACCAGAGCTACTTCCATAATACACCTTCCCACACACCATTCTCAGTTTATATTGTAACAACCACAAATATATGTCTCGATTCCAAATAAAACCAATTGGGACAGGACAGGTATATCCCTTGGCAATCACCCAAGGCCTTACACACTCCCACAAATCAACAAGGGAGGAACAAATCTTAAATCTAAAATTATTGAATTAGGGTACCCACACCCTACAAAACCGCGGCGTTGACACCAGTACCCTTCTTCACACAACTACCCAATACTTATCCTTTCTAATTAAATTCCCTGACACGGCACAATCATAAACCCCTACAGCACCAATGGCCAAACACCTTACCAGCTTCCCCAAGCATTTCCGTTCAAACCCCCTGTCACGAAATAAGTAAAAAAACTCAATCCAAACATTCATGATCGAACCAATGGTAACTATTTACATTTCCATTCAAAACTTCACAACCAAATTTCCTTCTTTCCTTTTTCCCCTTTTCCTTGTTTGCACCTCTCAACACAACCCACTGGTCACAAACCACCATCACACTTTCTCAGCTTGCTTCGTTTTAGTCACTTATTTTCCCCCCATTTCTCCCTCTTCCTTTTTCCCTTTAAAAAAACTGGAAATTGATTCAAAATATGAGCTGTATTATTTACACGTTGTTTCAAGTCGACAGAAATGGCACAAGACAACGCCATCCTTACACTACACTACGATCACCTTAACTAACTCCCATACCCGCCCCCAACACAGAACGAATGACAACAACTGCGGCTGGCCACCCCAGCACCTGAACCTCAGGGTCGCAGCACACAGAAAAAACAGAAGATTGCCGGCCAAGAGCACACGCTCACGAGGGCCGGCTCACCTGTCGACCGAAGTCGGGACCCACACAAACGCTGGCACCAAGACAAAAGCCAACTGCTCTTCACCAAGGACTTGACCCAAGTGATAGCCACCCCGGGCCCCAAACCCAAACTTTAAAACCTGGTGACTCAGCACTCACCCCTTGCTGAGTTCTGAACTCTACAACACTGCACGTTTCAACGGGACTCCACATGGGCACAAAACAAAGGACGGAAGGCTAACCCCCCCCCTCTCCCCACACTTATCCTTTCCCTGCCTGTGCCGGTAGCAAACGCACACCCCGTATATGGGAAAGTAACATAAGGTATCCAACACCCCCACCATCCCCCCTGAACCCAACAACCACCATATTGGCCCGGTAAACCTACACCCCCATCATGGAATGATGCCACGAATCGATACAGAGCCGTTTGGCGCGTCTGTACGATTTCCCCGCTGATACAGATCGGTGACAGATTAAAAGTAATTAATCCCCATGATGAATGGGCATAACATAGTCCCAAATCTGTAATACATGTCACATGCAAGAGTTTCTAGTGACTTGTTTAAAACCGGATCTGTGATAAGTCATATTTTAAATCTTCTTCTGAATCAACCGGCGCCATCTTACTTACTAACTTAGCATATAGACTAATCATTGTCTGACCTACCGATCTAACCATTTTGACCCTAGCTGTGCTTCGTACCTAGCGTAGTACTTCTCAACGTCTGAAGTAGACCGTTGCTGAATCTGTTCGACACTTAGTTCAGTCCCTAAATACTGTCTAGTTTTTCCACAAGCAGCTAGAGAGTATAATCTTTCTTTATGGCAGTGGTCTGCTGAGTAGTCTGCTTGCTCCTCACACTTTAATAGTTCGTCACAATCCATTTTAAAAAGCAATAAAAAAATAATATAATACTTTTAAAACCATGAGTTAACGCTGGTTAATTATGCAGTGCCTATTGTTGGTGTTATAGTTTATTCAACCCTTGCAAATGTTTGTTAAGAATAAAACCGCCCAACATGGGAAAGATAGAAGATTTGCCAAAACTAGTTGCAACCTTATTTTTAGCTTTAACAACAAAAGATTATCTGATTAAAAAGCACATAGACAGTCTTTCGTATTATGATTATTTTAATTATTTTTTAGTTAGTGAAAAAAAGATTATCAATACGATTTACCATTCTGCTGTGATTGGCGGCCTTAGTATAGGCTATAGCGTGCTAGCAAAAAACATGTTTAAAATGAAGCCAGCCGACCTAGGAAGGTTAGACATTGAGGATGTTGTTAAGGTTATAGTTGTAACTACTGCAGGGATTGCCTCAAAAGACTTTCTTGTTACACATGGGATTATCCCAGAAAATATTAATGCATAGGCAGATTAATCTAGAAAAATATTGATTTATAAAAAGATGTCTGGATTAGTTCTGATGGTGGGAGGAGCTATTGTTAATGCTTTGGCTTTCTCTGGAAGCAATTATATGTTAGTAAATTGCGGTCTGATGAAGAGAGAGAACGTCATAACAAGGCAATGGAAGATTAGCTAAGGCAAGAGACGCTTATGAGAAAAGGCGAATTGCTCACTTAGACTTTATTAATAAAAAGGTAAGAGAACAGGGCCATGCAGAGCACACATTTACAGACGTTGATGATGCAATGAATGAGTATTACTTAGTGACAGGAAAGAAGTTTCTAACAACATCGCCTCCAGAACTGTCTGACTTTTATGAACCATCTGAGGAACAGAAGACTGCAGAGATAGTTTTTATTGCAGTTGGCAAGACCTCAGTCTATCTTGTCGCTCACTTTCTTGTGTAAAATAAAAATGCATTTAAAATATGAACAAAATATATTATTCTCCTAAGGGTATTGGAAAGGAAAGACTGCTATTGAAAAACTGAGTAAAGCTGCTAGAGTGTCCGAATCAGATGCGAAAGACTGGCTTTCAAAACAGTCAATTTGGCAAATATATCTGCCTGCCCCCAAAAGATAATAAGGCCTAATTTGTTAATTCGTTTCAAATGACACTCACAGATGGATTGCTGTATCTTCAATGCCCAAAATTTGAAAAAAAGTTTATTAGTTTCTCTGACAGTTTTTGCGGCTTCAAGATACAAAGACCTGATTTTTTGGGGAAAAAAAGCTCAAGCTGGGCATGTGGCTTTATGTGGAAAAGATTTTAAAAATTTCTGAAAACCCCCGCTGTTTTTAAAACTCATTTTTTGTAAGGGGGCCCCAGGAAAACCTCGATCACAACCCCTAGTGAAAACTTTAATAAGAATCGCTAAACGTTTTTACCTATCAATATACAGAAAAAATTATGGATAAAACGCAACCAAAATGGGTTAGGAGATTGCCACAGTTTACGGCCATAAACAATGAAAAATTTAAAAGCACGGCCTTAAACCAGTAAACGCAAAATCAAATTAAAAAAAATTAGCATTAAAAAGATGGCGGGGGGTCAAAAACCTTCCGTTTGGACAAAAAGTAAGATATTTGTATGCCCTTGGGGGGGCGAAGGGGGGTTTTAGAATTAGAGCCAAGACCCTAAGGGCTAGAGTAATGAAGTTGAACGAATTAGAAAACATCCCCCCCCCGTTATTTTTAAGAGAAACATCCCCCCGTATATTATTTAGAGAAATCTTTTGCTAAAAAGCCCTCCCCCTAAAAGAGTTTTCGCAAAGAGTTGCAAGTTGAGGAGTGATTTAAAAAAAAAAAAGTATTTATTTTTTGCTAAACTTATATTTTTTTTTTTTAAAAACTTTTTTTTGGGCTTTTTTTGGGTTTAACGATCATTTTTTTTGTTTTTAAATGTTTTTTTAATTGCTGCAGGTCTATTTTGAGGTAAAGCCCCCTTTCTCCACCCCTTTTTGAAGTTAATTTTTTGCCGTCAAAATCCTCACCGTCAGCATAATTCTGAATTCTTCACCTAATGTTTACCTGTAATGTTTGTTATTTTTGATCAAATGAACAATTTTGTGATGTAGGGCTACAAGGGCATGTGCTTTTGTAATTTAGGAGTTAATTTTTTTAAAACAGCCTTACAATCAAAACGGCGCCTCCCCTAAACCAAGACTCTCAAATGAAAAGGGCGGCGCTCCCCCCCAGTAGCTAGAAGAGCAACACTAGCCCAGCACTTACCTAGCTAAGCTATGAGTAGTAATACTAGAAAAGTTTTTTAAAAGCTTTAGCATATTTCTATCTTTAACCCTTTACTTATCCAAGTCGTTTCTTTTTCCCTTTTTGAAGTTCATTATTTGCCTAACCCAAAAAACTGTTGAACCCCCTTTTTTTTTATTAACATTTTTTTTAAAAAAACTTTCATATCTTCTTATTAATCCTTCTGACAGCACTTCATCAACAAGTAAAACGCAAAAAAATCAACTATTTAATGAGATAAAGTCGGTACTGTTATTTGTTTTTGTCAACCTCCATAACCGCAGAGATAAAAAAGGGTTTTTTTTTCATCTCCGTTTTTAGTATTAACAAAACAAGTTAAGGGGGCCCACCCAAGTGTTTAGACGTAATTGTACTCCCTTGCTAAAATTTTTGGGCAAACAGAATTGACTCCCGGGAGAATTTATAAAACAAAAAAAAGTAGCATGGGGCTTTGGCGGTTTTTTGGGTAAATTCTGGGTTTACTGTGTCACCCCCCATTCAGTAAGGACTTCTTCTGTCAGCCATATTCCGCTTATTTTTTACTTTAAAATTGCTTTTTTCTTTTGTTTCCTGGGACAAGCTAGCGAAAGGGGCCCCCTGCACCCCAAACCCTTTTCTAAAATTGTGTTTTTGTTGTTTTTTATAAAAGTAACTTGGGGGTTGTAGCAAATTTAAAATCCATTTAATTTCAGGACGAAAGCCCCATTTTGTTGTCTAAAAGCCAGTATTATTTTGCGGCAATCGTTGTTTTTGATTTTTATTGTTCTAGTTTGGATATTGCTGTTTTTTTTGTCTTCAATTCTTTTCGTTTGTAAACCCCATATCTGTGTACTCAAATCCAAAAAACTTTCCCTGGCCTCTATTAAAAATCAAACTCAGCGTGTTGCTAGCTTTTAGCTCTACGCAGGCATTAGGAGTACGCGCTTTTTATTCGGGCCCGAGACATTTTTTAAAAATTTAAAAATTTTAATAAACCCAAAAATATTGAACTGGGGGGCATCCGCAAGCTTGCGTCTTTGATCTTTTAACTGCTCTTTTATTTTTTTTGCTCATCTTTTTCCCTTTTATATAATTTTCACTTAACATTCTTCAAAACTACTTTGTCCTTAGTGTAAAATAATACAACGATTTTTAAATGCACTAAATCTTTTAAAACGCATTGTAATTTTAAATAAGAGCCACCCGAAAAGGGGTGGGGCCCCTAAAAGGCTAACTTTTACAGAGCTTTTTTTTTTTTTAAAAATGTCTTGTTTAGCGAACCTCATCCCTTAAACAAGGTTTCAGTTCCCTCAAAAGTCTATAGTAAAGTTCTAAACCCGTCGCTCAGTTTTCGTGGGTCAACTAGAAAATATTCTCGTCTGTCCAAAATAAACTTCCTTCTTTGTAAGATTGTTTTGGGTTAAAAGGTTTTTGTAGAATATAACAAGTACTCGTAATGAAACCTGTATTGTTTGTAAAAAATCAAGTACGAAACATTTTTTCCCCCACCCAGTAATCCCCCAGATAAGAGAACAGTGCGGATCTTTGGGGAGAAAACTTCAAACTTCCCTCTGTTTTTTTTAAATTTTTTTGCATTTTAATAAGCCCCGTTTTAGCCCTGTTTTTTCATGTTTAACTGAGCACACAAACCCTAAAAAAAAAGATTTTGTTTGGGGGGGTTTCCGTTGCTTTTTGTGAATATTTATTTTTTTACCATCGCCCTACCCTTTTCCACTTCAAACAATCTGTTGTCAAAGGGATCTTAAAAACCACCACAGCCCCATTTGGTTGTTTGTGTCTTCGATTTTACATCCATAAAGGCAAGTTTTTTACAACTCGCAACTGAGGATCTCTTTCCTACCCCCACGAACAACTTTTTATTTCATCAAAATGTTGGGGAGGGGAAAAGCCCGCAACCTGAATAAACTGATCAGACTTGCCCTTTTTTGCAGTAAACCCTTTTCATTTTTGGTTATAAAATCTTCTGATTCCTATGAAAAGGGGTTGTCCCTTTGTAAACAAAAACAAAATTCCTTTTTTAAAACTTAGAGATGTTTAGATGTTGTTCCGAGAGTGTCTCGCTGTTTTTATTTTCTGTAGTGGAGTGCGAATCTTTCTAAAAAAACAGTAAACAATGGGGGATGTTTTGCTCCCACAAGGAACCTAACACAGGTAAAAATTTTTTCAAGACTGGGCCCGCCTTTTAAACTTGAATAAAATCAGACAAATACATAGACGAACATCTACAGGGGGGGGGGAAAAAAAGCGCAGGCAACAACGAAATGTCTTCATAGTAATGCCTGGGAAAGATTTGGACTTTTGGGGAGGGGGGGGGGTTTGAAGATGGAGAAAAAAGGACTGAAATTAAAAAAAAAGAAAAAAAGTTACGTTGGAAATCCTCATAGCTGCATAAGGGAACCCCGCAATCCCTTTGAAGGCAGATATTTTGATTGCTCCCAGGCCTTTTTGCCCCCTGGGTCAGGATCTCAGGGAAACCGTGGGTGTGTCTGGCTCCGGCATCAAAAGGACAACCCCAAATCCCAAAAACTGGGTGTTTCCCACCTGGGTGCAAAAAAGATCCAAAAGCACCCCAAGCAGCCACGAAAAGTAGAAATGCAAACCCAAAAAGTGTGGGGAAAAAAAAAAAAGTTTTTTTTTTTGTAAAACTAAAACATTATGCAATAAAATAAAATGTAGGGACATCTTTGACCCCACGCCCGAGGATCCCCCCAAAGTGCAAAGGGGGATCAAAAGACAAAAACCCCAAAAGGAAGAAACAAATACAAAACCCAATTTTAAACAAAGCAAAAACGGAAATGAAGGGTAGGGGGAAAAGTAAACGATAAACAGTAAACAAGTGGGGGTTTTTTTGCTCCCCCAAGGAAACCTAAACGAGTAATTTTATTCAAGACTGGCACAGCCTTTTAAAAGGGATTTCGAGGTTCCCCTTTCGCAGCAGTGAGGGTTTCCCTATCTGTAACTTTTTTTTTTTTTTTTTTTTAATTTATGTTCCCAGTTTCTCCTCTTTAAAATCCCCCCTCCCCTCCCCTTAAGTCCAAAACTTGCCTTTCATTTACTATTGAAGCGTTCGTTGTGGCCCCGTTGTTTTTCCCCCACTGTTAGATTGTTGTCTAGTATTTGTCTACTTTATTTAAGTTTTAAAAGCTGTGCCCAGTTTGTAAAAGTTCTCGTGTTAGGTTTCCTGTGGGAGCAAAAACTACCCCCTTTTTTATGTTTATGTTTACTGTTCCCTATCAATTATTTCCATTTTTAAAAATAATGTTTCTTTTAACTGGGTTTAAAATTGTTTTTAGCCGTTCAGGGTTTGTAACACATCAAAATCAAAGGAAAAGTGTGATGGTTTTGGCTAAAGGGTCTTCGACAGAACAACGAATCGCTAAGATTAAAAGTCAGTTCTAGGTAAGTTTTTTCTTTTAAGTGCGCCTTTGGGAATATGGCATATGCGTCTTTAACAGTTCAAAAACAGAGGGTGCAGAATCGGTTTCTAAATGTTTTGCTACTGCCTCTCTTTTAAAATCATCCTTTGCATCCTCCGCTTTTAAACTGTGTTTAGGGCCCTTTGGGCCCTTTTATTCCTATAAACTTTCTCTTTTTTTTCTTTTTTAGGCCGCCATAGGTCAGAATAGAGGACAAAAATGTCTGCCTCGCTTAGTACAAAGACTTCTCTGCCTTCCAGTTGATTGCCATATTTTTAACGATGGCCCTGCCTAAATTAGAAAACAGTGCATTAGGATCTGTCGATTTAATATCTATTTTGAATGATAGTTTAGCAGTGCCTGGCATATAACAACGCCAGCGCCAAGATCGGGGAACTTGACTATTAAAGCTTGCCCCAGGCTGAACTGTTGATCGATATTTACACTAATAACAGTCTGCCTTAACCTCTTACGCCATGGGGTTCCTTCTTTTCTTCTGTTGGATCGAGGTCACAACCGTATGAGTTCATTTTTAAAAAACAAAAAAGAATATAAATAAAAATATGGAGGGAAGATTTTGACGCGATTGATCCTGTTGATGAAAAGAAGATGAAACAGAACTGGGCCCTTCATTGCAAGAAGAGCTTGAAGAAGCAGGTTCTTTACTCCCTAGACAACGTCAAGAACTATGCGACAGCGAATTCAATCATTCTATAGAAGCATGGGGCAGAGCTACCAGGCGTGCCTTGATCATTAACCGATTTTGAGGCAGATGGTGGGCATTTGCTATAAGAACTGATGCAGGAGACCGCTAAAAGTTATTTCCCACGCAAAACCCAAACAAGTTTTTAAAACTAAGCACAATTAGGCGAAAACTCCCTATTGCTAAGGCAGAACAATTAAACCTTTTAGAGCATAGAGCCGAAGCCGTTAGTCGTTTACAGAACTTGGGGCAAGAGTTGCAAAAACAACTGAAATACAAAACTTTCCTCTTCAAGAATTAAATCGAACAGCAGATAAACCCAATTAGAAGAGCAGAAGAACTATTAGGAGAAATTGAGACAAGTTTTAATGAGAGACACAATTAAAAACAATTGACAACTCTGACCCACTGAACGTGAAATTGAGGCTCTTAGGAGTGAAAACGATAGGCTTAGGAGTGAACATGAGGGTATTAAGGATGCTCTTACAAACTGTAAGGGAATAACTACGCTCAATCTAGGAGAACTTAGAAAGCTGAATAGAAAGATAGAAGAAGAAAAAAATAAGCTGGCTGATGCAGATGATAACAATTTAGGGCAAGAAGAAAAGGCTAAATACAGCAGAAAATACAGAATTTAAGGTTGCTAAGGAAAGCCAGGTTAGAAATGCTGTTACAAAACAGAGCGCAGCTAGCAGCCGCAAACAAGCAGAATTAGAAAAACTAAAAACCCAGAATACTTCATGAAAACACTACGCTGGCAGAAAGAATAAGGACTCTGTTCAGAGAAACAAGGGATTACAATAGTTAGTATATTAACAGCTGTTGGGTTTGCTATCTCTACACTCGTTTTTTGCTTTAACCGGCAGTGCACCAACGGGGCCAGTAGCGCCTCCAACGCTCAGCCTGGTAAAAGTTGGTTTAGAAAACAATTACATCATTAGAAAAACTTATTAAGAAGTTAGCAGCCAAAGCGCTTGATGCTCTGCCTGGCATAATAGGCAGTGTTGTTAGTTGGTTTTGTCTACTTGGGCAAAGTTGCCGGTTATATGGCTGACCATCTGTGGACGTTAGGAGTGTAGCTGCTGGATTAATTTTTAGTGAAATAAAGTATGGCTAATCCAGTAAAAGTTAAAAAAAACAAAAAGGGGCTGTCTTTTCGCTAGTGTGACTGTCGGGGTGAGCAGTCAACGGTGGCGTGCTTTCTGGCTGTGGGGCGCTTATAACTGGCAGTGATCGTTTTCTTTTCAGGGCTAGGTACTTTTTTTTAAATGGATGGAGCAGGCTTGATTGTGCCCTAAGTTTTGGTCGTCTCCAGCTATGAGGATTTCGTTATTATAATTCTGTATCATGCCAATCTGTAGTCTAAGGTCAGAGGGTAGCATGTATAATCCATGGCCTACAAAAAAGTCAACCTTTGACCTAGCATGTGCAAGAACGTTTTGATCCCTTTGTATGCTGGCAGGCAAATCAACAGCCGATTTAAATTTAGCATCTTCTAAATTGGCTAGAAATTGTTTTCCTGGCGTCAAGCCTGTAGATGATCTACTATGCTAGACTTAGTCTGTGCTTGTGCTCCTAATAGACCCCCAAACGTATGTCCTTATGGAGTCATTAAGTCTTTGCACTCCTGGCATTGTTAGACCTTCACTTTCATCTAAGATAAATGTTCCCCAAAGCATTAGGATTTTTTTGTTCTATGGATCCCAATCGAACTGTTTGTTGGTTGAAAAGAGGTGTGGCCAACCAGTAGTCATAATTATATTCTCTACGTTCGCCCCACAAATACAATGTGCCTAACCCATGATTGCGGTCTAACTTTTGTCTAAAATCAGTTGAGGATTAATGTTAATTCGTTGCAGATTTTTTCTATGCATTATTGTCCATTGGTTTTTAAATGGATTAAACGCGTTGTCGTTAGGGAGGGGCACTTGTAGTTCAGTTAGTATTCGTCTGTACTGGTAATAACATGAAGTTATTACTGACCTTACTAAAAGTTGGGATGGTTTAAATGGTTTGCATATGAAACATCACAGCCAGTAGTTGCGCAGTAAATGGCAAAATTTAACTGATTCTGGAAAAAAAAGCCATAGGGCGGGATGACCATGCTGAGGGCACTCTGCATTCTTTATTGGTGGATTTAAATATTTAGTTTACAAGTCTGACTCGGAAGCCAAAATGATTCATCTACTGAAATGGTAGTAAACAGAAGTCAAAGATTTTGGGTTATAAAACGCTCCTACATTGTAAGTGGCACTTTCGTTATATTTAAAAGGTTTCCTTTTTTAAAATTTAGTTTTTTATAGTTAAAAAAAAAGATGTACATCTATAAAACCCAAAGGGCAAAACAAACGTGTTTTTCTAAACGTATCCAATTGTAAATTTGGGCGCGGTGATTATAGGATTGCCCTTAAAGAAATTGGCTTTAAAGTTATGTGGGTTAACATATCTGAAGGGGCTCAAAATAACTGGATCAATATTAGTAACGAACAAGGCAATCAAATAACTCATGTGCAAATACCTGATGGTTACTACAACTTTTGCTTTTAAAGAAGTACTTAGCGAATTTGGCATATTGTTAAAATTAACGAAGCAAACCTCAGAATTACATACATTTCCCCTAGAAGAAAGAAGAGAGTACATTTCCCTAAAGACCTGGCTAAAATCTTGGCTTTCACAGTAGTGACAGAGCTTATAGATTTAGTACAAGAGAAGATGTCATAAATTTTAAAGGTAAAAAAACCTTCTGATTTTCTCATGAACCCAATTTGTATGTCCTTTTAAAATCAGATGCTAATTGTTTGATGGCTATCCGTTTTACAGTTCAAAAGGGTTTGCCATCAACTAGGCAGGGTTTTTCGATTATCGATAAATCTCAGTTGAAAAAACAGTGAATTTAAAAAATTATAAATTCATTGGATGTAAAATAACTAACCAAGATGGAAAGCCAGTTGTTTGTTCAGATTTATTAATGGTGCTTGAAGTAGAAAGGCAGACTGTTTGCCATTAGATTTTGTATGCCATAGGGTCTCAAGTTAGACCCAGAGGTGATCAGTAATGTGGCCAGATGCGAAGAGTTTTGCACTTTTTTTATAATGATTTTTATGCCATGGAGAGAATGTTAATATGCGGGTTCACGATCACCCTATTTATGTGCACGTAAGCCCCCCATTTTAAAGTAACGATTGCGTCGTTTTTTAGAGGTTTTTGCATATTTAATTTTGTTTGTAAAAAGGTGTTAATTTTGGCCAAAAGTGACATGAGAAGGACGTGATTTGTTTGTGAAAAGGGGGGTTTTCGTGCAAATAAGATGGTGAGCTTGAACCCGCATATTAACATTCTCTGTTGCCTTGTTGTAGTTTCCCAAAACAGTGGTTTCTTTGGCGCGATGGTCTGGCATGCGAACTACGTGACCTCCCCAGCGAAGCTGTGACTGCATCAGGATGGTGAAGATGCTAGGCAGGCCAGCACGAGTGAGCACTTCAGTGCCCGGAATTTTGTTTTTCCAGTAATCCCCATGAGTCTTCTGAGGCAAGTGGTGTGGAAATGGTTCAGTTTCCTTGCGTGATGCTGGAAAAACCGTCCATGTTTCACAGCCATAGAGCAGTGGGTGAGAACTATGGCCCGATAAACCCTGATTTGGCCCGGGGGTGTGCCTCCCCTGTTCCATACGTTCTTGTGGAGACTGCCAAAAGCGGCACTAGCTTTGGCGAGCCGGGCATTCACCTCATCGTCGTGACAATGTTTCTGGACAGAGTGCTGCATAGGTAAGGTGAACTTGTCCACCGCATTCAGTTGCTGTCCAGTGATGGTGAAACTGGCTCAATGTAGGGCTTTCCTTGGGCGGCTGGTGCTCACTTCAGTGTTTTTCGTACTGATTGTCCCAAACCGAATTGTTGCAAGCAGCAGAGAACTTGTCACATTGTTGCTTTTTGGCTTCTGAGACAGCGTTGAGGCACAGTCATCCGCGAAGAGGTTCATTGCCAGTGTCCGTCGAGACCTTTGGGTTTTTGCTTGAAGTCCTCCTGAGATTGAAGACTGATCCATCTGTGCGGTACTTGATGACCATGCCTATCTCCGCATCACTGAATGCGTCAGTCAACATAGCCGAGAACATGAGGCTGAACAGGGTGGGAGCAAGAACACAACCCTGCTTCACTACACAAACACACACACACTCACACACACACACGCACTCTCTTCTCTCTCTCTCTCTCTCTCTCTCTCTCTCTCTCTCTCTCTCTCTCTCTCTCCCCAGTTTTTTCTCGCTAGTCATGCTTAGTTTGTCCCTTAGCGGGCAAGGACCGGATGAAAAAATCATGTTTGCTTGTCTGTTACCCTTGGAAATAAAGAGATGATGATGATGATGATGATGATGATGATGATCATCATCATCCTCAACATCATCATCATCATCTCATCACATACATCTCTCTCTCTCTCTCTCTCTCTCTCCTCTCTCTCTTCTCTCTCTCCTCTCTCTCTCTCTCTCTCTCTCTCGTCCCACTTTTTTTCATTTGAGTTGTTGGTTCTTTGTTTTTGTCTTAAGTTCATTTTACTTTTTTGTACCCTCATCTTTTGTCCCCTTAATCGTAATTTTTTCTTTAAAGTACTTCCTTTGTGTGTTTTCTTTTCATTTTAGAAAGTGTTTCCATAAGTATACCATCTGACCCAGGAGCTTATAATAAAATGTATAGATTTTATATAGCGCAATTCTTGGGATCAACTCATTGCGTCAACACACACTCAAACACTCGCACTAAATGTGTTCACACACACACACAACACACACACACACCACACACACCCCACACAACACACAAACACCCCACACACACACACACACACACACACACACACACACACACACACACACACACACACCCACACACACACACAAAACCCCACACACCTACCGACCAGGCGCACTTATCAAGTTCAACGGTTCAAGCGTAAACAAACAGTTTTGCATGCGTACATATAAAGTCAGGTCAGAATAATAGACACAGCATTAATGGTTGAAGAAGGCTTTCCTAAAGAAGTATGTTTTTAACTTGACTTGAATTTAGATAACCTAGGCAGGGTCACGTAAGCTGTCAGGAAGAGAATTCCAAAGAGTGGGCGCACTAAAACTAAATGCTCTCTCACCGACTGTCTTCAACGAGCGCCTAGGAATTTCAGAAGTTTTTGGAAATATCGAAGAGACCGAGAAGTTTTGATAGGTGGACAGAGAAGCAGAAAGATACTGTGGGAGTGTCCCTCAAAGTAAAGATAGGCAAAGACTGCAATTTGAACTGCCATCGAAATTTGATGGGAAGCCAGTGGAGTTCACGCAACAAAGGTGTAATATGCTCGTTTTTACGCTTTTTGAGCACAAGCCGAGCTGCAAGTTCTGCACCCTTTTTAATCGTGCAAGCTGTTCTGAAGGAAGTCCTGCTAACACAGATTTTCAGTAGTTACTCGGGACATTACCATGGCGGGGATGAGTCTGATTGTTGCCTGTGTGGAGAGGTAAGACCGGATAGAAGCAATACGTCGCAGTTCCAAGAAGCATGCACGACAAACATTCGAATTTGGTTCGCATAGAGAGCGTTTTATCAATGCTGACACCTAAATATTTCACTGACTCTTTGAATGGTTAAACAACACAATCAATTTCTGCCAACTCAGCTTTAACCATCTTGACACGAGAGGAGGTACCAAAAAGCCATGATCTCGGTTTTGTCACTATTCACTTGAGTTTGTTGCTGGGCATCCCGACTTTTACGTCCCCAAAACATGCGGGAATATCTGTTGAGCACCTTGAAAATCGCTGTGGTTGCGCTCTTAGAGAGTTCAGTGTCATCGCGAATTTGTGGGAAATCACAGCCATGGGCAGAAAAACGTCAGATAAGGGCTGAGAATAAAGGGGAAAAAGAACTGGCCAAGGACAGAGCCCGGGGGAAAACCCTACAGAAGAGGAGAAGGGGGTGATTCAGCACCATTAACGATTACCGTCTGTGTCCTGTCAGAAAGGTATGATGTGAACCCCTTGAGAAAACCTTTTAGTCAAATCCAGAAGTAACCTTGAGTCTCTTGAGTAGGATAGAGTGGTCAAGAGTATCAAAAGCAGCACTGAGGGCAATCAATGCTAGAAGGGGGACCAGTTTATAGTCTGATTTACAAAGCAGGCAGTCTAAGACACTCAGAACTGCAGTCTCTGTGCTGTGGTTTTTCCTATAAGCGGACCCGACACACTTCCAGGAGACCATTATCTGATAAAAAGGGATTGGAGCTGCTTCAAGACAACACGTTCAAGGATTTAGAAAGAAATGGGAAAATTGATACTGGTCTAAAATTCTTCATATCTTTGCGTCAAGACCATTAATAAAAATTGTCTTCAACAAAGGTGTGACAACAGCATGTTTGAACTGTGGAGGGACACAACAATGCGAGAGATTTGTTCACAATGGACGTAATCAAGGGCACCAGAGTGAGGCACACTGTTTCATGAGGGGATGGGGATAGAGTCAAGGATACAACTTTACCAGGAGAATGGCAATCAAATCAAAATCTGCTTTCACTAACAGGTTCAAAACAGGAAAACAAACGGGCCATCATTTCAAATCAAAAGAGCAGCCGGCATGAATCAGAGTCAATATTGTCTCTAATACGCTTTATCTTCTCGGAAAAGAAATCACTGAATTGCTGTGGAGATCTGAAGCCGGTATATTGCAAGGAAATGATAATGTTTTGTTTTTCCAGTAGAGTATTTGACAGTGAAAAACAGTTGTTTTTACGAAGTACACGAATTATGGACATATACTGTGAAGATTTTCTTGTCTTCTCATTCGCTAAACTTGTTACAGTGTTTTAAACCAGCCCCATTTTCCCCTCTTTTTTTGTGCTTATATTGTTCCTTGGACTATACAAATCTTAACGACAGTTAACGTGCAAAATCGTCGTCCCCTATAATCATCAATCAACACAACTAGAAATGACAAGAACCAGTCTGCATGGCCATGCAAAGAAGGACTTCGAATCTGTCCACCTTAAAATCCAACATGCAATTCAACAAGACATCAATATATCAACAATGATTTGGAATCTGGTAAACCCTTTCATATTTTAGGACTCGCTGAATCCAGATTTACCTGCACACATTAGCGACAATGATGTAACAATTCTAGGTATAACACATCCGGCAAGCGAAAGGGTCCTCTTATACATCAGTGAAACCCTTAGCTTCAAACGACTTTACACCTGGAAAGTAACGGTGCAGAAATGTGCTGGCTGAAATTTAGCTGGAAAGAAACCCTTCCATTTTGGTTGGATTTGCTACAGGAACCCCCTCTCAAAGAGTAAACGGGCGACAAATTTATTCGATGATGGATGGTCTCGCCCAGAATCCAAGGAAATCATTTTGCTTGGAGACTCTAATATAGACCTTCGAAAATGCAAAACCAATTGACGCCAAGCTTCAATCTGCATCAACTCACGAATCTCCAAAGAGAGTCACCCCCCAAAATCGAAGACACTTATTGATATGTTTCAGGTAACAAACATAGCAGAAGCCTGGGGTCCCTGTTCTAAACTGTAGTGACCATTATCCAATTTGTGTCACATGGTCCAAAAAAAAAAAGGGGTAAAAATTCCCAAAAACGGACACAAAACAATAACCTACCGTTTCTTTACAAACTTTAACAACCAAGACTTACTTAACTAAAATCTCTCTTCAGTTTTCGACATAACTGATCCAGATTTTTGCTGTTGAATTTTGGATCAAAACATTTACAGAAATATATGATAAACACGCCCCTCTAAAACGATTAGAGTACGGCATGATCCTGAGCCGGCATGGTACACTAAAGTTACAGGAGGCAGGTTTCCTTAGAGATCTGCTTAAACAACAAAGGCTATGAAGAGGAATCTAGAAAACTGAGAAATGCAAAAAAATTCACAGAAGTGCAGAGAAAAAACCCAAACATTATCGAGAACTTTTATAATCAAACCAGAACCCAAATTGGAATGGAGAGCTATTAACGGCTTTCAAACAATCAATCTTCTTCAAATCAACTGAAATTAAAGACATCTCTGTCGAACAGCTAAACACCACTTTTGCACTATCGTTAATAAAATTGTCACGACAGATTCTTCCAAATCAAACTATCTTCAAAAACTGAAACAATAATGCCAAGATAAAAAACATCACGTCTGAACTTTATATTCCACCAATAACAGTCTTTGAAGTTTATCACTATCTAACGCACCTAAAACAGTCAGGTACCTGCGGGGTGGATGGCCCCAGACGGAAAAATCCTCAAACTATCAGCTTCAGCAATTACAGACACATTAACATACGTCTTCAATTTATGCATAGACAAAAATCATTTTCCCCGATAGTTTCAAAAAAGGAAGTCATTCCTATCCACAAAGGGAGGTGACAACTCAGACCCTGCAAACTACAGACCAATCTCATCATTTCCTCCTTTCCAAACCTTTGGAAAAACACATGAACAAACACACATTAATACATACCACTTGCTTTCATCCAAGACGGTCCAGGTTTCGACCCATTCATGCCACACAGCTTTTAATCAACTTAGTTGATGACTGGCTGGGAAAAGCATAAACAACAACAGATATTGTGGTGTCCATTCATCGATTTCCCAAAAAAGCATTTGATATGACAGACCATAACCTTCTTCTTTGAAAATTAAAATTGTATGGCTTATCCACAAAAACTCTTACGCTTTTTCAATCAAATCTTACAAATAGGCAACAATAATGTGAAAATCAATACAACTTTCTCTTCATTTCAAACACTTTCCTATGGCGTCCCACAAGGCTCTATCCTGGGTCCCTTACTGTTCACAATTTACATCAATGATCTACCTCTCCATATCACATCCACATGTGAACTCTTTGCTGATGATACAACAATATACACAAATCATTCTGATGTTACTGTTCTTGCACAAACTTTACAAGAAAGTGCGAATGACCTGTAAAATGGACTAGAACTAAATCACTGTCGCTTCACCCTCAAAAAATTAAATCCATGCTTATCACAACCAGGCAAAAAAGACAAAATCTCACTATTAAGTTTCCTCCTGTACATCTTAAAGATGAACTTGTCGAACAGGTAACATACCTCGAAGTGCTAGGAATAACAATTGATAATAACATCAACCTCACTGTTTTCACAGAAAGTTTATCAACTCTCCAAAATCAAACGCTTCCTCGACCTGCATTCACGCAAGCTCTTTTTCCAGTCTCATATCCAATCACACATAGACACGGATCTACTCTATGGGACTCTGCTAGTGCTAACACCCTCAAACCATTACTAAGCCTACAAAGCGAGCACTCAAATTAGTCCTCCTAAAAACCAGTAGTCTTCTGGACTCGGACTATAAAAAGATCAGGTTCTCCCCTTAAGTCTGAGATTAGAATACAACAAAGGGATCATAATGCACTGGATTGTGTCTGGGAAGGCACCCTCCACACTGGTTCACAGATTCTCAATTAATTCCTCAAGGACTGTACCCAAACTTCATGTCCCTGTTCCTAGAATTGACTTTTTCAAATCCAGTTTAACATATTCAGGTTCCTATCAATGGAACTCGCTCCCTAAATCAACCAAACAACACCAGTGCATATTAACCTTCAAACATCATTATTTCAACCATCTTTTGTGCCAGTATTTGCATACTCCGCTATAAATCCACCATCAACCACCACCACCCTCTTTGCCTTATGTTTGAACCTGTCTATTTAGAAAGTGTTTTGTATTTGACATGCACATGTTATTCTGTTTAGTAAGCATGTCTTATGTGAGTACGTGTGTGTGTGTGTGTGAGTGTGTGCGCGCGCGCGCGCGCGTGCGTGCGTGCGTGCGTGTGTGTGTGTGTGTGTGTGTGTGTGTGTGTGTGTGTGTGTGTGTGTGTGTGTGTGTGTGTGCGCGCGCGCGCGTGTGTGTGTGCGTGTGTTGTCAGTACAACCTTGAGTTAATCTGACAATCAATTGCTTTCAGTCAGTCAGTGTGTGGGTGCGCGCGCGCGCGCGCGCGCGCGCGTGTGTGTGTCCTACTACCTGCCCTCTTGTCATTATGTCGTTATGCTTTTATCTCATGCGACTCTCTCTCTCTCTCTCTCTCTCTCTCTCTCTCTCTCTCTCTCTCTCTCCTCTCTCTCTCTCCTCTCTCATGGTTTTCCTGATCCCGCCCCCCTACCCGCAGTGACTGGGCTATCATTATGCACCCCCCCCCCCCCCCCTTTATTTGTGCTTTTTTTCTCCTGGTGCTTCAAAATCGATTGTCTTACATCTCCTTGGTGTTTTTTTTTTTTTTTTATTGTTAGATTGGTGCTTCAAATCGATTGTCTTACATCTCCTTGGTGTTTTTTTTTTTTTTATTGTTAGATTGTTCTAAACATGCTCTTTCCCGCACCCACTCTCGTTTCTTTCTCCCTCTCTCCCTCTCTCTACGCCCTTCCTTGCACTCCTTTCGCTCCTGCGTCTCTCTCTCTCTCTCTCTCTCTCTCTCTCTCTCTCTCCTCTCTTGCACACAAGCGCCTTCAAGTACATGCTATCCTTGTCTCATATTCTTATCATGATTTTGCCCATATATGATGTTATTGTTTCATTATTTTTAGTCAGCTCTTTCCTGTGTTATATTACACATATTATTAATGTGTTTGTCTTTAACATGATCTTTTCTGAGTGGTTTCCGTTTTATGTATTCATTGCTTCTCTCCAGTTCTGTCTGTCTGTCTGTCTCTCTCTGTCTTTCTGTCTCTGTCTCTGTCTGTCTTCTCTCTCTCTCTCTCTCTCTCTCTCTCTCTCCTCTCTCTCTCTCTCTTTTGTCTCTCTCTCTCTCTCTTCTTTCTCCCTCCAAACTCCATGTGACTTTGCTAAATACCTTCTACGCATTTTCATGCCTTATGAAAAACGATTATATGTTGTGCCCTTTTCTCTCTCTCTCTCTCTCTCGTCTCTCGGGGGTCACGAGAGCAATGGCGGAGATAGGGTTTTACTTGTTCAACGCTCCGCATAGTTCTGTTCATTTTCGCCAGCAACTGTGAAAAGACAGTGCAACAAATCGTGCCAGTGTGGAGGCAAATATCAGTGAACTGGTCTGTGCAAAAAAATGATTGACTTATCATTGTGGAGGGCCAGAATTGGCACATTCTGTGCTAAAAACCTGAAGGTGACTGAACTGTGTGAGCACCATTTTGAAACTTGTTCGGGATGGCGTTTTGTGTCGGCCGTGCTCTACGTGTGTGCTGTGTTGTCAGTCATTCACACAATGTGGACATTGTTTATTCACCAAACTGACAACATTAAATACTTTCAAGGCGCACCAAGAGGAACAACGGTAGGTGTGGACGAACAATTCGAGATGAGTGACATCGTCAGTCTGGATCACGCTGACCTACATGTACCCGAACTGATCGTGATGTGTTGTGTTGCCAACGCTGTGCGTATGATGTGGAAACTGCTATTAAGTGGAGACATCGAGCAGAATCCTGGCCTGATCCTCATGGCACAAAGAGACGAGAAGAACACAGACGATAATAAGATGGAATCAACACTGACAAAGGACAGCGCAATCAGTGCTGATTTTGCCGCGGAAATCATGTCGGCTCTCGCGCAACAAAGAGAAGAATGGAAACTAGACCGCGAAAAGCAGACAGAGCAGCAGAGAGAACAGAGAGAACAGAACGATTTCATACGCCACGAACTGACGGATATCAAATCAGAACTAGGGAGAGTGTCAGAGAAGGGTACAGAAATCAACAACAGGTGTACAATAGTTGAAACGGAACAACACAGACTGTCAGCCGTCATAGATCACATGTGCACGGATTTAGATCAGTCGTTCGACGCAACGGCAAAAGGGAAGAAACAGATGAGAAACTGACAGTGACTGTGAACAAATTAGAGCAACAAGTTACGATGATGTCAGAAGAAATAGACAGATTAGAGGGGTTTTCAAGGCGCAATAATTTGCGATTCTTTGGTATCCCTTCAGGAGCTAAAGAAGACTTCGAAAGGTGTGCTAGATGTATTATTGACACATTGAACAGTGTTGACAGCTCTAAAGTGTGGACAGAGAATGACATTGTGCGTGCACACAGGGTGAGCCATGCGAAACCGGGCGAGTCAAGAACAATGATTGTTTGTTTCATGCAATGGCAAGACAAAATGAAAATAATGCGCGATCGCGAGCTACGACACGAACTGGAGAAAAGAGGTGTTAGATTAGCAAACGATCTTACGAGAAGACGGGCAGCAACAGTAGCCAAGGCAAAACAGGACGGTATGGCGGCCTACTTTGTCCGAGGAAAACTGACAGTAGGACACGAAGACCCGATCCACGATCGTATGCAGCAGTGGCAAGAGCGGATACACGATATGTCACAACACTTCGAAGTACTGGCACGGATGGAAAGTCAGCCGACACTCAAGTGGCGGGTGGCAGTGGCACGGGGGATTCCCCTTCGCGTCACTGTGACGTCAGACAACACAGCAGCCAATGGCGAGCGGCAGAAAGAGTGGAGGCGGAGAAAGGAGGTCAGCACGCGCTGGGGGGTGGTGACCGTGCCGATCAACCTACGGGTCAGCGTGATGCCGGGGATGCAAGCAGCCAACCAGCCGTGACACCAACACACAGTGGTGCGGAATCTCCGAACGTGCGAACGCCTACATCGACACCTGTGTTCAGTGGCAGAGCACGATCTTGTGACGTGTTGCCTGACCAGAGCCAGGATTCTCGACCATGTTCCCGTCACCACGAGGCGGGGGCCGTATCCCAATGTGTGCGTGGTGTGACGGACAGGAAAACACTCACCAGTGGATCACGGTATATGGACAGGGGGAAGGGGTGGCCCCACACACGGTACACGACGAGGGTCTGGGTCAAGAAAACAAACTGGCATTAATTCTTATCTGGCCAAAGATGTCCGTGGGAGATCTTTGAGATCAAAAACATGCTCAAAATAGGACAGGCTAGACTATCAGGAAAAAGAACTGAACGTTTCTTAATTATAACATAGAAAATGTATACACTAAACTTAATGATGTTTCGTTCATTAACTATATAAATGGTTTTGATTTTGTGTGCCTCACTGAGACATTTGTTCATGAAAAGTTTGATTTATCTGGTGTGTGTTTTGATTTTGTAAAATTTCATGCTCCAGCAAAGAAATTATCATATCAAGGTCGTCATTCTGGTGGTGTATTGCTAACGGTGAAGAAAATATATGAAATGTTTGTCACTCAGGTCAGTGTAAATTGTGATAACTTGATAGTCCTGAATGTTAGCAAATCATTGTCTAATACAACTAAGGATGTTCTACTGGTTGCATGTTATGTAGTACCAGAGGGAGGACCGATGTTTTAACAACTATGCAATTAAAGATGGAATCTTGATCCTTGAAGATAATATTGTTAGAAATTACAGAAAAAAGGATGTAAATATTCTGTAATGTGGTGATTTGAATGCACGGACTGCACGTCAACAACCCCAAAATGGAGCCTATGTCAAATTTTATACCTGGAGATGATGATAGTGATGATGATGAAGATTGTGATGTTGATGGGGAGGGTGATTATAATATTGATGTCTATGATGGTGATGATTCATATGATGAAGATGGTTGTACTGAAGATGATCATGAAAAGGACAATGAAAATGATGTGTTAAAGCGCTGCTCTAAAGACTTGTGTGTAAGTAAGTTTGGTAAATCTTTGTTAGATTTATGTTTTATGTTTGATCTAGATATTGTGAATGGTACATGCAATGATGATTCGAAAGGAGAGTTTACATTTGTGTCGCCAAATGGTAGTAGTTTAATTGATTATTTCATTGTCACTAAAGATTTACTAAGAAATTGCAGAATGAAGGTTGGCGATTGTTTAATTTTCCTGGCATTTACCTGTAGAACTAAATGGAAACAGTTAATGTGAATGTAAGAAAAGAACATCCAGTATGTCATACAGAAGAGCGCTTTATTTGTCTGAAGGACACGCAGAGACTTATAAGGAGGAACTAGATTCAGATGAGTTCAAACAGTGCTGTGATGAAGCTACAGAGCATCTTAAAGTGAATATCAACACTGGTTTAGAATATTGTGTGAAAGCTTTGTGTAGTGCAGTGTAAGGACCAAGGGTAAAAACAAGAAAGAAGTGAGCAATTGGTTTGATTTTGAGTGCGAGAATAAGAAAAGAAACTTGTGAAAAGGTGTTTGAAGCGATATCAAGGAACCAAATCTGTAACATTTAGAAAGAGAGGGTGTTAGTTACCGCCCAAAGACATTGACAAACAAAGCACATGACAAGACACAATGCATTTCAACCTTGTCACACTATCACTTTTGCACACGCGCATTCATGACAGCATTTACTCCATACGCACACGCAATCTTTCCAATCAACCAAAAGGCACACTACCGAATGTTTTTCTTCTCCCCCTCTCCTTCGGGAAAACACTTTACTAAATCACATCAAACAATTTATAAACAGATTTTATACATGTAGCTCTCCACTAG
>CM031611.1:69849378-69906878 GCA_018398815.1 Conus ventricosus
GTACGTGCTGCGTGTTTCCGAATTCTGTACAAACTTTGTCATATTCATTTTACTGTCTGTTTTTATACATACTAATTGTTGTACGTTTTAGTACATTTCCATTTCAAATTGTTACATTTTATGCTTAATTACTACCTTCAATTTCTGTTGTTTCCCTTCTCCCTTCCACTCTCTCTCTCTCTCTCTCTCTCTCTCTCTCTCTCTCTCTCTCTCTCTCTCTCTCTCTCTGTGCGTGTGTGCGTGTATGCGTGTGTTCCAAATTATGTACGTATTTTGTCATATTCATTTTACTGTCTGTTTTTATACATGCTAATTTTTGTACGTTGTAGTACATTTCCATCTATTCCCCCAGCTCAGCCGACCCCCACCCCACTCTCTCCTTCCCCTTCATTATTGTTATTTTCATTTTTTATTTTTATTTATTTATTTTTTTCATTTCTCTTCTATTTTCATTTGATGTTCCATTATGATTGCATGACCGCATTGTTTGCTCGTTTGCTTTCTTACATTATTTCATTTCACTGCATGTTGTCGTCCCTACTCAGGGCGAGGACTGGATGTAAAAAAGCTCATTAGTGCTGATCAATTATCCTCGTAAATAAAGAATTTTTGTCTTTGTCTTGTCTTTGTCTCTCTCTCTCTCTCTCTCTCTCTCTCTCTCTCTCTCTCTCTCTCTCTCTCTCTCTCTCCACACACACACACACACACACACACACACACACACACACATTTTAAGCTGAAGAAGTCGACAGGCAAAGAGCACTTGACTCGGTCAAATTCTGTCCTTCCGTCTTTCTGTATCCAACCAGAGGTGAATGGCGGAACAGAAATCCCACAATCCCCCTCCAACACACACACACACACACACACAGAGGAGAACACAAAGCAGAGCCCGGTGTGTGGTGGAAGGGGACGGCACGCGCTCTGTCCAGGTGTTTGATTGGTGGAAGGGGACGGCACGCGCTCTGTCCAGGTGTGACGACTGTGCGCGTGCCAGCTGACGTGAGCGAAAGCAGTGAAGCGCGCCACTCGTGCCCCCCCCCCCCCCCCCCCCCTACTCCCTCCCTCGTGGAGTTCATTGTGTGTGAAGTGGCGAGGAGAGAGGTGAGGGGGAAGGGAGGGCAGGGGAGGGAACTCTGTCATCTGAGAGCTGTGTGCCTGTTGCACCCCGCTCCATCTGTCTCACAGAAGCTAGTGACGACCACAGCAGGCAGGCTGGCCCTGGGGAGGGGGGGGGGGGGGGGGGGGGGGGGGGAGAGAGCGGGAGGAAGGGGTGGTGGTGGAATTAAATGGGCGCAGTCAGGAGAGGGAAGGGGTGTTAAAAGTGTGTAGTCGTGGAAGGGGGGTGAGGGAATGTAAAGGAGAGGGGGAGGGCCTGCGGATTGAGGCAAGAAGCGCGTTGGCTGGTTCTAATCTAACAGAGCTTCTCCTGAGTGAATAAGCGAATGTGTGTGTGTGTGTGTGTGTGTGTGTGTGTGTATCTACTTGTTCTCTCTCTCTCTCTCTCTCTCTCTCTCTCTCTCTCTCTCTGTATGAGTGTGTGCGTATGAGTGCGCGCGCGCGCGCGCGCGCGCGCGTGTGTGTGTGTGTGTGTGTGTGTGTGTGTGTGCACCTATCTGTGTGTGCTCTCTCTCTCACTCGGTGTGTGTGCGCGCGCGTGTGTGTGTGTATGTGTGCACTCTCTCTGTATGTGTGTGCTCTCCTCTGACTAATATATCTATGTGTAGCAATTGCACAGTGTGTGTCTATGACATGGAATATGCAGCCGAGAGAGAGAGGGGAGAGAGAGAGAGAGAGAGAGAGAGAGAGAGAGAGAGAGAGAGAGGAGAGGTGGTGATAGGGCTGGGGGAGAATAGGACTGGGGTGGGGTGAGGTTGTAGATGCCAACTGCTGTGCAGAGTAGAGAAAAAAGAAGGAACATGACAATGTGAGCCCACATAGGGTGGATGACAATGTGAGCCTACATATGGTGGATGATAATGTGAGCCTAGATAGGGTGGATGATAATGTGAGCCTACATAGGGTGGATGATAATGTGAGCCTACATAGGGTGGATGATAATGTGAGCCTACATAGGGTGGATGACAATGTGAGCCTACATAGGGTGGATGATAATGTGAGCCCACATAGGGTGGATGATAATGTGAGCCTACATAGGGTGGATGACAATGTGAGCCTACATAGGGTGGATGACAATGTGAGCCTCCTTAGGGTGGATGATAATGAAGATCATTGTAGGTGGATGATAATGATCATTGTAGGTGGATGATAATGAAGATCATTGTAGGTGGATGATAATGAAGATCATTGTAGGTGGATGATAATGAAGATCATTGTAGCAAAATGATAATGTGGGCCTAGATAGGATAGCTGAAAATGATCACCGTAGCGAAATGAAAACGTGGGCCTATATGGGGTGAATGATAATGAAGATCATTCTAGCAAAATGGTAATGCAGCTGATGATGGAGATGGAGAGGCATTGCTTTGGTGACGACAACAGCAGCTACGATGATAAAGATGATGACTATGACGATGATAACGAAGATGGCGATGATGTGGTGCATAGGATGTCAAGACATGGAGTGCATTACATCTGTTGCAGAGACATATGACATCACTTGTCTCTACAATACGCTGTCAGAAATGATGTCCTGGCCATCACATGTCTTTACATCACGCTGTCAGAAATGATGTTCTGACCATCACATGTCTCTACAACACACTGTCAGGAATGATGTCCTCCTGACCATCACCTGTCACAACATCACTCTGTCAGGAATGATGTCCTGACCATCACATTTCTCGACAGCACGCTGCCTGGAATTCCGACATCCCGTCTAAAGATCTGGCATGCATAGCTGAATGGTCCACACACACACACACACACACACACACACACACACACACACACACACACACACACACGCACGCACGCACGCACGCACGCACGCGCGCGCGCACGCACGCACGCACGCACGCACGCACGCACGCACGCACACACACACACACACACACACACACACACACACACACACACACGGTCACTCACTCACTCACTTTTGCTGACTGAATCCAATTTATTATGTCTAATACAATGCTTAGACACGTTTCAACTGTTATGTGTGTGTGTGTGTGTGTGTGTGTGTGTGTTGTGTGTGTGTGTGTGTGTGTGTGTGTGTGTACGTGACATGAAAGGAACGGTCCCTGTCAGCATGTTTCTCCCTGTGTGACGTGCTGTGCTGATGGTGCTGTGGCGGTACAGGCCCTACGTCTGTCACCACACGCCAGCACTGACAGGGAAATACTTCGACAGGGCTATGCACACAATGCAAACACACGCCTACCTCCCACTCTCCCTCCTACTCACCCACCACAAAAAGTAGGGTGGAGTGGGGGAAGCGGAAGAGGACGAGTGAAAAAGGGGTGAGGAGTGGATGGTGGTGGGCGGGAGAGTTCCGGAAAAGATTGGTGAGGAGGAAGGACAAGAACTCGACATGAAAGAAGCAAGGATCTCTCTCTCTCTGTATATATATATATATATATATATATATATATTATATTATATATATATATATATATATATATATATATATATATAAAGACATGGTAGTAAATACCAGCAGAATTTAAAAAAAATGCTCAACCGGACTGGGAGCAACATTTGTTAAAAGGTAAGGTTTAAAACTATCTACAGCGCTGTTTCATGCGGATGCAATCATCAGGATCCTGATGATTGCATCCGCATGAAACAGCGCTGTAGATAGTTTTAAACCTTACCTTTTAACAAATATATAATATATTATATATATATATATATATATATATATATATTGTGTGTGTGGTGTGTGTGTGTGTGTGTGTGTGTGTGTGTGTGTGTGTGTCCGACACGGGAGGAAGAGGAGAACATGAGAAATGAACCCGGATCAGACAAGTCCCCCCCCCCCCCCCCCCCCCCCTTCCCCCCAGAGATTTTCACGGCTTGTGGCGACCGTAGCTTTGTTTTCAATGAAGTGACGGCGAACACTGCATTCAGCACTGACTTGTCTGCCCCTTCCTCCACCACCTCTTGACACAGTCTGACTGCGTACAGTGTGGCTATGTCTGCCCCTTCCTCCACCACCTCTTGACACAGTCTGCCTGCGTACAGTGTGGCTATGGGTACAGTATGGCTATGGACACTGTGTGGCTATGGGTATAGTATGGCTATGGGTACAGTATATCTATGGGTACAGTACGGCTATGGACACTGTGTAGCTATGGGTACAGTATGGCTGTGAACACTGTGTGGCTATGGGTACAGTATGGTTATGGGTACAGTATAGCTATGCCTACAATATGGCTATGGACACTGGTGGCTATGGGTACAGTATGCCTATGGGTACAGTATGCTTGTGGGTACAGTGTGGCTGTGGACCTGTGTTGCTATGGGTACAGTATGGCTATGGACACTGTGTGGCTATGAGTACAGTATGGCTGTTGGTACAATATGGCTATGGGTACAGTATGGCTATGGGTACAGTATGGCTGTGGACGCTGTGTGGCTATGGGTGCAGTATGACTATGGGTACAGCATGGTTATGAGTACAGTATGGCTATGAACACTGTTCGGCTATGGGTACAATATGGCTGTTGGTACAATATGGCTATGGGTACAGTATGTCTATGGGTACTGTATGGCTGTGGACGCTGTGTGGCTATGGGTGCAGTATGGCTATGGGTACAGCATGGCTATGGGTACAGTATGGCTATGGGTACAGTATTTCTATGGGTACAGTATGGCTATGGCCAAAATGTGACCTGGGACATGTCTAGAGACATTCTCAGGCTGGGGACACAGTCTGGATAGAGACATTGTCAAGCTGGGGACAGTCTGGCTAGAGACATTTTCAGACTGATGACACAGTCTAGCTAGAGACATCGTCTGGCTGGGGACACAGTCTGGCCAAAGATATTGTCAGGCTGGAGACAGTGTGGCTAGAGACATTTTCAGACTGGGGACACAGTCTGGCTGGAGACATTGTCAGACTGGGGACAAGTCTGCCGGAGACATTGTCAGGCTGGGGACACAGTCTGGCTTGAGACATTGTCAGGCTGGGGACACAGTCTGGCTAGAGACATTGTCAGGCTGGGGACACAGTCAGGCTGGAGACATTGTCAGGCTGGGGACACAGTCTGGCTGGAGACATTGTCAGGCTGGGGACACAGTCTGGCTGGAGACATTGTCAGGCTGGGGACACAGTCTGGCTGGAGACATTTTCAGACTGGGGACACAGGCTGGTTAGAGACATTGTCAGGCTGGGGACACAGGCTGGTTAGAGACATTGTCAGGCTGGGGACACAGTCTGGTTAGAGACATTGTCAGGCTGGGGACACAGTCTGGTTAGAGACATTGTCAGGCTGGGGACACAGGCTGGTTAGAGACATTAGCAGGCTGGGGGCACAGTCTGGTTAGAGACATTGTCAGGCTGGGGACACAGTCTGGTTAGAGACATTGTCAGGCTGGGGACACAGTCTGGTTAGAGACATTGTCAGGCTGGGGACACAGGCTGGTTAGAGACATTGTCAGGCTGGGGACACAGTCTGGCTAGAACCATTGTCAGGCGGGAGACACAGTCCGGATAGAGACATTGTCTGGCTGAAGACACAGTCTGGCTAGAGACATTGTCAGAGTGGGGACAGTCTGGCTAGATACATTTTCAGACTAGGGACACAGTCTTGCCAGGGACATTGTTTGGCTGGGGATACAGTCTGGCTAGAGACATTGTCAGGCTGGGGACACAGTCTGGCTAGAGACATTGTCAGGCTGGGGACACAGTCTGGCTGGAGACATTGTCAGGCGGGGGACACAGTCTGAATAGGGACATTGTCAGGCTGGGGACACAGTCTGGTTAGGGACATTGTCAGGCTGGGGACACAGTCTGGATAGGGACATTGTCAGGCTGGGGACACAGTCTGGATAGGGACATTGTCAGGCGGGGGACACAGTCTGGCTAGAGACATTGTCAGGCTGGGGACACAGTCTGGCTAGGGACATTGTCAGGCTGGGGACACAGTCTGGATAGGGACATTGTCAGGCTGGGGACACAGTCTGGTTAGGGACATTGTCAGGCTGGGGACACAGTCTGGATAGGGACATTGTCAGGCTGGGGACACAGTCTGGCTAGGGACATTGTCAGGCGGGGGACACAGTCTGGATAGGGACATTGTCAGGCTGGGGACAGAATCTGGCCAGAGACATTGTCAGGCGGGGGGACACAATCTGGGTAGAGACATTGTCATGCTAGGGACACAGTCTGACTAGAGACATTGTCAGCCTAGGGACACAGTCTGACTAGGCAGAGCCTGGATTTGAACAAAGCATGGTTTTAGACACAGCATGGTTTTGAAAACACCTGGTATGGTAGGGACACAGTGTGCCTATAACACTATGGACCCAGTATGATTGGCGGCACAGTATGGCCAGGTAGGCAGTATGATTGGCAACACAGTATGGCCAGGGAGGCAGTATGATCGGCGACACGGTATGGCCTGGGATGCAGTATGACCGGCCACGCAGTATGGGCAGGGCGGCAGTGTGGCTATGATACAACAGAATTTTAACCACACCTGAGCTCGTCAATACAACATACCACAAACACATGCAGTCTCTTTTTGTAACAACTCTTCCGCCTCTCTTCTTTTCTCTGTCTTTCTCTAAGCACACACACACACACACACACACACACACACACACACACACACACACACCCCACACACACACGCGCGCGCGCGCGCGCGCGCACGCACGCAAGCACGCACGCACGCATACAAGTGCGCGCCTGCACACACACACACACACACACACACACACACACACACACACACACACACACACACACACACAAAGAGAGAGAGAGAGAGAGAGAGAGAGAGAGAGAGAGAGAGAGAGAGAGAGAGAGAGAGAGAGAGAGAGAGAGAGAGAGAAGTGTATGAATGACAACACACAATGCTGCATCAACGGCAACACAGAGTGCTGTATGAACAATCACACACTGTGCTGTATGAACGACAACACGCAATGGTGTATAAACGACAACACACAGTGCTGTATGAACGATGACACACGTGCTGTATGAACGACAACACGTACACAATGGTGTATGAATGGCAACAAACAGTGGTGTATGAACGACAACACACAGTGGTGTATGAACGACAACACAGTGCTGTATGAACAATAACACACAGTGCTATATGAACGACAACACACAGTGGTGTATGAACGACAACACACAGTGCTGTATGAACGACAAGACACAATGCTGTATGAACGACAACAAACAGTGCTGTATGAACAATAATACACACTGCTGTATGAACTACTATACAGTACTATATGAACGACAACACACAGGGGTGTATGAACGACAACACACAGTGGTGTATGAACGACAACACACAGTGCTATATGAATGACAACACACAAGGTGTATGAACGACAACATACAATGGTATATGAGACTCAACACACAGTGCCGTATGAAAGACAACACACAATGGTGTATGAATGGCAACAACAGTGGTGTATGAACGACAACACACAATGCTGTATGAACGACAACACACAGTGCTATATGAACGACAACACACAATGGTGTATGAACGACAAAACAATTGTATATGAACGACAACACACAATGGTATATGAACGATGACACACAATGGTGTATGAACGGCAACACACAATGGTCTATGAACGATGACACACAATGGTGTATGAACGACAACACAATAGTATATGAACAACACACAATGGTGTATGAACAACACACAATGGTATATGAACGATGACACACAATGGTGTATGAACGACAACATACTATGATGTATGAACGATGACACGCAATGGTGTATGAACGACAACATACAATGATGTATGAACGATGACACGCAATGGTGTATGAACGGCAACATACAATGATGTATGAACGATGACACGCAATGGTGTATGAACGAAGACACCCGGCCGTTGCAGGCAGGCACGGGGTAGAGGACCTTTGAAATCCTCATCGAAGAATTGAGAGAGAGAGAGAGAGGAGAGAGAGAGAGAGAGAGAGAGAGAGAGAGAGAGAGAGAGAGAGGGAGGGGGGGGGGGGGGGGCATCGATTCATCCTGTTTACCAGCTGACACAGAAAGAGCGCGAGAAGTTAGAGGAATGGAAGGAGGGGAGGTGGTGTCCTTTTTACTGCTTCCAACAGTATCCCCCGCCCCCCCCCCCCCCCCCCCCCCCCCCCCCCCCCCCCCCTTTCTCCCTCTTCCCCTACTTCTCCGACGAGCAAAAGCCGACAATAGCAGAGCAAGAGCTAATATACTCGGGAAGGGGAGTGGGGAGGGGTGAGTGCCCCAGTGGTGGGGCTTTTCAGGAGGCGGTGTAGGAGGGGAAGTGTAGGAGGGGAAGTGTAGAAGGGGAGGAGATTTCCTCGGGCCACGTGTCGGGGACGAAGGGGGGGGGGGGGGGGGGGGGGGGGGGCACTCAAACCGGCGGACCCTGCAATCAAAGCAAGGCCTGTGGCGCCCTGGGGACAGCGTGGCACGTGTGCTGTCTGCCCCCGACCACCGCCCTGCAAACTTGGCGCGCTTCTTCTCAGGACTGGGAGTCGCTGAGTGTTCCTGTTCGCTTCACCCTGCGCTGTCTTCATTGAAGCTCCGATTCTGGGTGGTGACTTCCACTGGCTGACTTCACTTTGCTTTCACTGGGCACACTGTGGGGTCGTGAGTGACACTGCTTTTTCATCGGACGATCAGTGCCCTGGATGTTTGTGAAGCTTGCAGGTTTGAGAGACTGATGGGGAAACTCAGAATTCACCCTGCGTCTGTGGAGAGAAGGTGAGTGGGCCCTGATCCCCGTGTGTGTGTATGTGTGTGTGTGTGTGTGTGTGTGTGTGTGTGTGTGTGTGTGTGTGTGTGTGTGTGAGTTTGTGTGTGTGCGTGCGTGCGCGCGCGCGCGCGTGTGTATATGTGTGTGTGTGTGTGTGTGTGTGTGTGTGTGTGTGTGTGTGTGTGTGTGCGCGCGCGTGCGTGCGTGCGTGCGTGTATGTGTGTGTGTGTGTGTGTGTGTGTGTGTGTGTGTGTGTGGACATCAGGGAAGCAACAATGCCTACTTACTACTGGTTGTGTGTGTGGTGAAAATAGGTGTAAGTCATAATACACACATACAGGGATATAATTTTGTTTGGTGACATCCGTGTAGGTCATAATACACATATACAGGGATATAATTTTGGTCACATCAGTGTAGGTCATAATACACACATACAGGGGTATAACTTTGGCGACATCAGTGTAGGTCATAATACAGACATACAGGGATATAATTTTGGTCACATCAGTGTAGGTCATAATACACACATACAGGGATATAATTTTGGTGACATCAGTGTAGGTCATAATACACACATGCAGGGATATAATTTTGGTGACATCAATGTAGGTCATAATACACACATACAGGGATATAATTTTGGTGACATCATTCAGTGTAGGTCATAATACACACACAGGGATATAACTTTGTTTGGCGACATCAGTGTAGGTCATAATACACATATACAGAGATATGATTTTGTTTGGCGACATCAGTGTAGGTCATAATACACACATACAGGGTTATAATTTTGGTGACATCAGTGTAGGTCATAATACACACATACAGGGATATAACTTTGGTGACATCAGTGTAGGTCATAATACACACATACAGGGATATAACTTTGGGTGACATCAGTGTAGGTCATAATACACACATACAGGGATATAACTTTGGTGACATCAGTGTAGGTCATAATACACACATACAGGGATGTAACTTTGGTGACACCAGTGTAGGTCATAATACACACATACAGGGATATAACTTTGGTGACATCAGTGTAGGTCATAATACACACATACAGGGATATAACTTTGTTTGGTGACATCAGTGTAGGTTACAATCCCCGACGACTTGCAGGGTGTCTTATCGGTAAACACCGAGTTTAGGGATGTCTGTTATCTGTTAATTTGTTACAGTCCAGCCAGCATTTCCACGTGTTGTGTGTGACTGTGGAGAAATGTAGCCTACAACTCATCTTATTGTTGATTGCCAACAGCCCTGGAAGGGGCTCCTGAAAGGGCAGGAGGATGTGTAAGGGGGGAGAGAGACAGAGACAGAGAGACAGAGACAGAGAGAATGGGAGAGAGAGAGGGAGAGAGAGAGGGGGAGAGAGAAAGCGGAGAGAGAGAGAGAGAGAGAGAGAGGGGAGAGAGAGAGAGAGAGAGAGAGAGAGAGAGAGAGAGATGCTTCATCAACCAGCCGTACAAACTCAGCAATGATTCACATGTTTCTAATTTTCAAGTCGTTGTTGACATGTCTGGCCAGTTTTCTTTGTCCACTCTTATCGTTTGCAAGAAGTGGAAGTGTGAAACTTGATTGACGGTTAATACACTGTTCTGCGATGTACAGTTCTTCAATTTTCTGACATGTTGGATAATCTCAAGAGACGAAAAAGGTCAGAAACATCCATTTTTCAAGTTGGAAACCTGAAAATAGCATTTGAACATATATATTAGAATTTATTAAAAATTCATCATTGAGACTGAGCGTATTTGAAAGATAAAAAAACATAGAAAAAAAGTGTCTCCATTCTCCTTGAAGATGATGTCAAAATCGCCTTTGAGTCAGATATCTGTCTTGACTTTGATTATTAGAAATACCACCGTTAAATCAGAAATAAGAATCAAAGTCTATGTTGACCTTGTAGACACGAAATGTCACTTTTGATTTCGCTTTGAGTTTAAATGCCTCTGTTGACTTAAGGAAAAAACATAACTTTTGGACCTAAGCGTCATTAATCTAAACAAAGTGTACAGTGGCCTTATAAATAAGACACATCGCTTTTGATATCAGAAGTCTCCATTTACCTTGACAATAAGAAACATCATCTGTAATCTTTAGGTATTAGAAGAAAGAGTCTCCATTTCTCTTGTAGGAAAAACACCGCCAGTAACTTAGGTATTAAACAAGCATCTTCATTGACCTTGAAGATAAAAAAAAAAACCCCTCACCGTTACCCAAAGTACTGGGAAACAAAAAGTATTCATTGACTTTTCAGATCTAACAGGTTCTGAATAAAGAAACAGCACTTTTGATGTAGGTATTTGAAATAAGTCCGTATTGATCTTGAAAGCAAGAAAACTCCACCGTTGACTTAGATTCAAAGAAAAGCATCTATTGACTTTTCAGATCAAAAATTTATTCATTGCCATTGAAAATAAGCGAATCGCCGTTGAGATGGGCATAAGAAAAAAAAAATCTTCGAACTTTTAGACATCGAAAAAATTGAGCCTAAAGAAAAGAAAGATAACCATCGAATCAGGTCTAGTGAAAAAGTTTGTGTTGACTGTTGAGATGGGCAACATGTCCAGCGATCTTAAAGATAGGCCTCATCACCATGGAGTCGGATGTTAGAAAAAAATATTCTCCATTGATCTTGAAGAGAAAAAAATTTCACTTCTGACTCAAATATTAGAAAAAAGTCTCCATAGGCCTCTGAGATGGACAAAATACACATTGACCTCGGTGATAGAAACTGATCTTCGAGTTTACGAAAAATGTCTCTCCATCTCGAAGATTATTTAATTTACATTTAAACTTAGAAACGGAATAAAACCCCAATTAATCCGTGACCCAGAAGAAAACCATCTTTTAACCTGGAATCATAAAACACAATTTCGTGTATCTTGATGATTGCTGATCTTGAAGATTGTCAACATATCCTCTAGTCGTTGCTGGGACTGGAACGTGGATTGTTCCGCTAGAAACATGATGCTCTGAGCACTGTGGCCACTGATCAACGTGCACAGGCACCAAACGCAGCAATGACAGACGTCCAGACAAGTCCTGACGAAAAGGAGAGGGGGTGGAAAGGCAGATCACATGGCTTGGGAAAAGGGGTGAGGAGGAGGGTCTGGTGAGGAGCTGGGACAGGAGAGCGGAGGGGTTTCTGATTCGCTGGCATCAACATTTAGCTTTTGTCAGTCCACAGTTGGCCTTCTCTGGCAGTCTTCTCTCCTGTCAGCAGGGAGGTCTGGCGTCAGCAGGGAGGTCTGGAGTCAGCAGGGACGTCTGGAGTCAGCAGGGACGTCTGGAGTCAGCAAGGTCTGGCGTAATTCTCTCCCGTCAGCAGGGAGGTCTGGCGTCAGCAGGGACGTCTGGAGTCAGCAAGGTCTGGCGTAATTCTCTCCCGTCAGCAGGGAGGTCTGGCGTTAGCAGGGACGTCTGGAGTCAGCAAGGTCTGGCGTAATTCTCTCCCGTCAGCAGGGAGGTCTGGCGTTAGCAGGGAGGTCTGGCGTCAGCAGTGGGCCTGGCGTTGTTGTACTATCAGTAGGGAGGTCTGGAGTCACTGTACTGTCAGTAGGGAGGTCTGACGTCCTTGTACCGTCATTGGGGAGGTCTGACATCATTGTACCGTCAGTAGGGAGGTCTGAGTCATTGCACCGTCAGTAGGGGGGGGGGGGGGGGGTCTGACGTCATTGTACCGTCAGTAGGGAGGTCTGACGTCGATGTACCGTCAGTGGGGGTCTGCGTCATTGTGCCGTCAGTAGGGAGGTCTAGCGTCATTGTACCGTCAGTAGGGAGATCTAGTGTCATTCTCTGCCATCAGTAGGGAGGTCTGGCATAACGGCCAGGTGCCGTTTGGAGTGATGTTGCACCCGACAGACACACTGACCTGAACACCCCATTCCAGTCTGCCAAGAAACAGACAAGAGTACTTCTGGCATCAAGAGGCGGTACAGCTGCCTGCATGCCAGGAGTCTGCACCCGACAGACACACTGACCTGAACACCCCATTCCAGTCTGCCAAGAAACAGACAAAAGTACTTCTGGCATCAAGAGGCGGTACAGCTGCCTGCATGCCAGGAGTCCAGAGTGACCACACTATTGGGCTGGTAGACTGGACCAGTCCTTCATTCATGTCTTTATTACATATCACCTATCCCGGGAGTCTTGAAGACCGTTGGGGCGCCACAGAAGACTTCGCAACCAGCTTCCTCCACTACCCACGCTTCTCAGACGCTCTCAGGCAGTTGCTGAGTGTGAAGCCAGTCCATTTACTGATGTTGTCCGCCCTATCTCTTTCTCTGTCTTCTTCTCCTTCTGCCTCCCCGCACTGTTCCTTGTAGAATGGTTTTGGCAGGTCCTGTTGATCTTATTACATGTCAATACCATCTTATTTTCCTTCTTTTCACTGTGGACAACAGGTCTTCGTATGGTCCAATGGCTTGCCTTACTCTAATCTGGACCTCCAAGTTGGTAATGTGGTCTTTGTATGAGATGTCAAGGATCTTGCGAAGCATCTCATCTCTAATCCTTATCTCAAGTTCAGCTGTCAGAGTCCACGTCTCAGAGGCATAGAGAAATATGGCAATGACCAGGGAGCGCATTAGTCTGATCTTGAAACTGATTGTCATGTTTTTTGTTATTCCACATGGGTCTTAGTCTGGCTAGCGCTGCTGTCGTTTGCACAACTCTGGAGAGTACTTCAGGTTTTGATGCCTTATCTGAAACAATTACCCCGAAGAATTTGAAGCTCAATGTCACTAGTTTTTCTCATTTGATCACGCTGTTAGCGCTGACAATCACCTTTGTTTTTTCGGCGCTGATCTCCATGCCGAATGCAGCAGAACATTAATTTTGTCAAGGTGCTCTGCTAGGTTAGCTGGTGTCTGCTCTTCTCCTGCTCATGTCTAACCAATGACAAAGTGAGTCTGTGTAATCACCATGTTTCGGTTTCCCCCCCTTCTCTGTGTATATGTGTGTGTGTGTGTGTGTGTGTGTGTGTGTGTGTGTGTGTGTGTGTGTGTGTGCGTGCGTGTGTGTGTGTGTGCGTGCGTGTGTGTGTGCGCGTGCGTGTGTGTGTGTGTGTGTGTGTGTGTGTGTGTGTGAAACACAGGCTTTTTCTCACCAGTGCGAACGTTGCTAGAACAATGTCTATGGAGAAGATCTTCATGGCTTTCCTTTGCTTGAAGGCGTTTTCGCATGACTGTAAATTTGTGATAAATGCTATCAGCAACGCTAATATTGTAAAATGGACAGTATATAATTTGTAAACATGAATTTCTCTGCAGTATAATGAAGATGAGACAGAGGAATAGATATGATCAACGTGTACAAGGTATAATATGGTACAAGGGCTCTTTTAAAAGCTTTGTTACAATGACCGTAAAGTTAGTGTTTGTAACTTGTAGTGAATCAACACTCGCCACAGTATGCATCTCCAGACAGCCATCCCGCCCTCTACCGTCCTTCCCCGCCCCTCTCCGCCCATTTCAAAATGCATTTCCTGCCGCACGGCCTCTTCTGTCATTCCACGTGTGTCTCGTGCGTTTGACGGACATACAGTGACAGGTCATGACACTGACCCCAAGGTAGTGAAGTGCTGGTCGTACCTCCTCCTCCATGGCCAGTGAGTGACGTCAATGCACCAGAGATAGTGTATTGCTGGTTATTAAACCAAAGTAGCGTATTGCTGGTTATTAAACCAAAGATAGTGTATCGCTGGTTATTAAACCAAAGATAGTGTACAGTCGGTTATTAAACCAAGGATAGTGTATCACTGGTTATTAAACCAAAGATAAGTGTATTGCTGGTTATTAAACCAAAGATAGTGTATTGGTGGTTATTAAACCAAAGATTGTGTGTTGCTGGTTATTAAACCAAAGATAGTCTATTGCTGGTTATTAGACCAAAGACAGTGTATCGCTGGTTCTTAAACCAAAGACAGTGTACAGCTGATTGTTAAACCAAATATAATGTATCGCTGGTTATTAAACCAAAGATAGTGTACAGCTGGTCATTAAACCAAAGATAGTGTATTGCTGGTTATTAAACCAAAGATAGTGTATCGCTGGTTATTAAACCAAAGATAGTGTACAGCTGGTTAATAAACAAAAAAAAAAAAACGTTTTTTTTGCTGGTAATTGAGCCAAAGATAGACTTTATTAGAATGGCCATTGAGCCAAAGATGGTTGAAGCAAAGATAGGATATTGTTTGTGATCAACCCAAAGATGGAGTTTACAATGCTAATCATTTAATCAAAGATAGTGCAGTGCTGGCCATTGAACTAAAGATAGCGCAGTCCAGGTCATTGAACTAAAGATTGTGCAGTGCTGGTCATTGAAATAAAGAAAGTGTTGAGCTAATTATTGAATTCTTTCTCTCCTCTCTCTCTCTCTCTCTCTCTCTCTCTCTCTCTCTCTCTCTCTCCACACACACACACACACACACACACACACATACTCTCTCTCTCTCTCTCTCTTTCTCTCTCCTCTACCTCCCTCCCTCCCTCTCCCTCTGTCTGTCTGTCTGTCTGTCTGTCTGTCTCTCTCTCTCTCTCTCTCTCTCTCTCTCTCTCTCTCTCTCTCTCTCTCTCTCTCTTTTAGATGTTTGCATTTCCCTAAAAGTAAAGCATAACACACACACAAACACACAAAGGTTTTGACTAATTCTGTATTCCCAATGAGGAGAAAAGACTTTCTGTCTCTTTCTATCTCTATCTCTGTATCTCTCTGCTTGTACGTCAATCTACTTGTTTGTTTGCTTGTTTCTTTGTCTGTCTGTTTGTCTCTGTCTGTCTGTCTGTCTGTCTCTCTCTCTCTGTCTGTTTGCCTGTCTTTCCGTCTGTCTGTCTTTCTGTCTGTCTTGTCTGTCTGTCTGCCTGTCTATCTTTGTCTCTTCGTCTCTCTTTGTCTGTCTACTGTCTGTCGGTCTGTCTGTCTCTCATCCCCCCACATTTTTCTCTCTGTCTTTGTCTGCGTATGTGTATACATCTGTCTGTCTGCTGTCTGTCTTTTTGTCTCTCACCGCTCTCTCTCTCTCTCTCTCTCTCTCTCTCTCTCTCTCCTCTCTCTCTCTCTCTCTTTCTGCATGCGTGAATGCGTGCGTGCGTGTGCATACGCAAGCGCGCGCGTGTGTGTACACACACACACGTGTGTGTGTGTGTGTGTGTGTGTGTGTGTGTGTGTGTGTGTGTGTGTGTGTGTGTGTGTGTGTGTCTGACCCGGCCTGTTTGCTGCATGTGGTGGTTTGTGGCCAAGCTGCACCGCTGATGGAAATCAATACGTGTAGACGGGCCGTAAAAGACATGAGGCTGTAATGCCGACACCAATGCTGATGAAGTACCAGCCTCCTTCACCCAAGCTGCTTGACGCCCGGGCCCAAATCTCCTCATCCATTTCCTGGACGGCTTGGGATGCAGTTGGAGGGAAATATGAGCTTTTTACTTCTCAGCTCTAGATAGTAATGGGAAACATGTTAAAAAAACTGACTGTGACTGCAGATATCACACAACATGGTAAATTTTACCTTGGCTGCTAAGGGTAGGAGTTTGAAGAAAATGACAGTCATGAGAGATTCAGATTAAAGGCGTACGCCAAAACCAAGCCAGCAAACAGCTAGCACCTCCTTTTCCTGCAGACTGTGGATGACGACGATGGCCCAGTGGAAGCCCTCAGGTACACAACAAACCAAGACGACCCTTGATGACGCAAACCATAAATGACAAGATGGCCCCAGTGGAAGCCCTCTGCTGCACAACCAGCTAAGACGACCCGTGATGATGTACACCGTAGATGACAAGATGGCTCCACAGAAAACCAGCCCACCACACTAACACCCCAAGCTGCTTATTACTACAGCCACCCTAGATGACAACCATGACGTCATTGCTCAGTCACTCCTTTGTGCCACATTTGATGTTAAATGAGACAGGTCGGTTTTGTGACAGCATTTTCCCATGGTTGAACATACACCCCCCCCCCCCCCCTCGCCCATTTAAATACAAACATTCAATCTAGTTTCCCTGACCGTCTGTATGGACATGCCAATTGATTTTCCAACATTGGTGAAGCCGTCGCAGGGTAAGAGGAAAAGATGGGAGAGGACTGAGTGGATACGTGTTCTTGTGTCTTCACCACTGATCCGTGACGGCAGCAGGTGTGTGTCTGGGGGAAAAAGGGATGTGGGGAGGAAAGCGGAGAGAAGCGGGGGAGGGGTGGGGGGTGGGGTGGGGGGGGGGGAGGTAGATGGGTTAAACCCACCAGCTGTGTGTGTGGCTGTGAAAGCATCAATATTGCGTGTACTTGAAGCGTGACTTTCCTCAATGATTGTCACGTCAATACGTGTGATCATTTTTCCTTCACGTTCATACAGTTTGGCTATCTTTCTTTCACCTTAATACAACATGGCCATCTTTCTTTCACCTTAATACAACTGGCTATCTATCCTTCACCTTAATACAACATGGCCATCTTTCCTTCACGTTAATACAATTTGGCCATCTTTCTTTCACTTAAATACAACATGGCCATCTTTCCTTCACCTTATTAAAACATAGCCATATCCCCTTCACGTTCATACAATTTAGCCATCTTTCCTTCACCTTAATACGAAATGGCCATCTATCCTTCACCTTAATACGATATGGCCATCTTTCCTTCACCTTAATACACCAAGGCCATCTTTCCTTCACCTTAATACAACAAGGCCATCTTTCCTTCACCTTAATACAACAAGGCCATCTTTCTTTCACCTTAATACACCAAGGCCATCTTTCCTTCACCTTAATACAACAAGGCCATCTTTCCTTCACCTTAATACAACAAGGCCATCTTTCCTTCATCTTAATACAACAAGGCCATCTTTCCTTCATCTTAATACAACAAGGCCATCTTTCCTTCATCTTAATACAACAAGGCCCTCTTTCCTTCACCTTAATACAACAAGGCCATCTTTCTTTGACCTTGATACAGCATGACCATCTTTCCTTCATGTTAAGACAATGTGGCCACCTTTCCTTCACGTATATAAAAATGTGGCCATCTTTCCTTCGCGTATAACAACATGGCCATCCTTCCTCAAAAATAACAACGTGGCTATCTTTCCTTCACATGTAATAATGTGGCCATCTTTCCTTCACGTATAAAAACGTGGCTATATTTCCTTCACACATAACAATGTGGCCATCTTTACTTCACGTTAATACAACAAGGCCATCTTTCCTTCACGTATATCAGTGTGGCCATCTTTCGTTCACGTTAACACAATGTGGCCATCTTTCCTTCACGTATATCAGTATGGACATCATTCCTTCACGCTAATGCAATGTTGCCATCTTTCATTCACGTTTAACAACGTGGCCATCTTTCCTTCACGTATATCAGTGTGGCCGATCTGAACTTCACGTATAACAGTGTGGCCATCTTTCCTTTATGTTTAACAAGGTGGCCATCTTTCCTTCACGTTTAACAACGTGGCCATGATCTTTCCGTTATGTTTAACAAGGTGGCCATCTTTTTTTCACGTATAACAACGTGGCCATCTTTCCTTCACGTATGACTAAGTGGCCATCTTTCTTTCAAGTATAACATCGCGGCCATCTTTCCTTCACGTATAACAATGTGGCCAATTTTCCTTCACGTATAACAATGTGGCCATATATCCTTACCGTTATTACCATATGGCCATCTTTCCTTCACATATAACAATGTGGCCATCTTCCCTATACGTATATCAATGTGGCCATGTTTCTTTCGCTTTAAACGAAGTGGCCATCTTTCGTTCACGTTAATACAATGTGGCCATCTTTCCTTCATGTATAACAACGTGGCTATCTTTCTTTCACGTGTAATAATGTGGCCATCTTTCCTTCACGTATAACAACATGGCCATCTTTCCTTCACGTATAATAATGTGGTCATCATTCCTCTACTTATACTGATGTGGCTATCTTTCCCTCAAGTCAATACGTATGTCCATCTTTCCTTTACGTCAAGATATGTGACAGCCTTTCATTCACATTAATACATGTGGCCGTCTTTCCGTTACGTCAGTACATGTGCCCATCTTTCCCTGAAGTCTGTCTTTAGGGCCATCTTTCCTTCATGTCAAAACACGAGGTTGTCTTTCTCTCATGTCAGTACATGTGACCGTCTTTTCTTTAGGTCAGTACATGTGACCGCCTTTTCTTTAGGTCAGTACATGTGACCGTCATTTCTTTAGGTCAGTACATGTGACCGTCTTTTCTTTAGGCCAGTACATGTGACCGCCTTTTCTTTAGGTCAGTACATGTGACCGTCTTTTCTTTAGGTCAGTACATGTGACCGCCTTTTCTTTAGGTCAGTACATGTGACCGTCTTTTCTTTAGGTCAGTACATGTGACCGTCTTTTCTTTAGGTCAGTACATGTGACCGCCTTTTCTTTAGGTCTGTACCTGTGGCGGATATTTTCTGTGGGTCAGTATGTGTGGCAATTTTTACTCCATGCTAATACATGTGGCCCTCTTTCCTTCACGACAACACGTGTAGCCTTCTTTCCTTCACGATAATACATGTGGCCATCTTTCCTTCACGATGCTACATTTAGCCATCTTTTCTTCACTGTAATACATGTGGCAATCTTTCCTTCACTTTGATACATGTGGCCATCTTTCCTTCACCATAATACATGTGGCCTTTTTTCCCTTCACTTTGATATATTATTCCGTCTTTCCTTCACTATAATATATGTGGCCATCTTTCCTTCACCATAATACGTGTGGCCATCTTTCCATCACTTTGTGATATATCATTCCATCTTTCCTTCACTATAATAAATGTGGCCATCTTTCTTTCACTTTGATACATGTGGCCATCTTTCCTTCACTATAATACATGTGGCCATCTTTCCTTCACTATGATACATGTGGCCATCTTTCTTTCACTGTGATACATGTGGCAATCTTTCATTCGCTATGATACATGTGGCCATCTTTCCTTCGCCATTATATATGTGGCCATCTTTCCTTCACTATAATACACTTGACATTTCTTCTTCACTATGAAACATGTGCGATCTTTCCTTCGCTATAATACATGTGGTCATTTGTCCTTCACTTTGATGCATTATTCCATCTTTCCTCCACTGTAATACATTATGTCCATCTTTCCTTCACTACAATACATGTGTCCATCTTTCCTTCACTATAATATATATGTCCATCTCTTCGCCTTGATACATATCACCATCTTTCCTTCACGATCATACATGCAACCATCTTTCATTCACGATAACACACGTGTCCATCTTTCCTTCACGATGATACATGTGGCCATCTTTCCTTCACGATGATACATGTGTCCATCTTTCCTTTACGATAACACATGTGTCCATGTTTCCTTCACGATATGTGGCCATTTATCCTTCACGATAGTACATTTGGCTATCTTTCCTTCACGATAATACATGTGCCCATCTTTCCTTCACCTTGATACATGTAGCCGTCTCTCCTCACGATAATATATGTGGCCTTCTTTCCTACATGATAATATGCGCGGCCATCTTTTCTTCACGTTGACTTATGTAACCATTCTTTCTTCACCTTGATACATGTGGCTATCTCTCCTTCACGATAATACGCGTGTCCATCTTTCACTCACCTTGAAACATGTGACTTTCTCGTGACTTTCTCGTTCAGGATAATACGTGTGGCCATCTATCCTTCATGATAATACATGTGGCCATCTTTCCTTCATGATAATCTGGGTGGTCATCTTTCCTTCACGATAAAACGGGTGGTCATCTTTCCTTCACCATAATATGTGTGGTCATCTTTCCTTCACCGTAATATGTGTGGTTATCTTTCCTTCACGATAAAACGGGTGGTCATCTTTCCTTCACCATAATATGTGTGGTCATCTTTCCTTCACCATAATATGTGTGGTCATCTTATCTTTCCTTCACGATAAAATGGGTGGTCATCTTTCCTTCACGATAAAAGGGGTGGTCATATTTCCTTCACGATACTATGTGTGGTCATCTTTCCTTCACGATAATATGTGGTTATCTCTCCTTCACTATAATATGGGTGGTCATCTTTCCTTTACTTTAGTATGGGTGATCATCTTCACGATAATATGTGTGGTCATCTTTCCTTCACGATAATATGGGTGGTCATTTTTCCTTCATGATAATATGTGTTGTCATATTTCCTTCACGATAATATGGGTGGTCATCTTTCCTTCACGATAATATTTGTGATCATCTCTCCTTCATGATAATATGTGTGGTCATCTCTCCTTCACTATAATATGTGTGGTCATCTTTCCTTCACCATAATAAGTGTGGTAATCTTTCCTTCACTTTGATATGTGTGGTCATCTTTCCTTCACAATAATAAATTATGTGTGGTCATCTTTCCTTCACGATAATGTGGGTGTTCATCTTTCCCTCACTATGATATGTGTGGTCATCTTTCCTTCATGGTAATATGTGTGGTCATCTTTCCTTCACTGTAACATGTGTGGTCATCTTTCCTCCACGATAATATGTGTGGTCATCTTTCTTTCACGATGATATGGGTGGTCATATTTTCTTCAATAATATGTGTGGTCATCTCTCCTTCACGATAACATGTGTGGTCATCTTTCCTTCATGATAATATGTGTGGTCATCTTTCCTTCACCTTGACACGTGTGGCCATCTCTCCTTCACAAGGATAGCTGTTTATAGCCACCTTTTTATCCCATTAACACATGAGGCCATCCTTCTTACATTTTAACAATCTGGCCATTTATCATTCATTTCAGTAGATGCGGCTATCTTTCCTTTACTTCAGTACACATGATCATCGTTCTTTCGTGTTAATGCGTGTGCCCACTTTTCATTAACAATAATACATGTTGCCATTTTGCCCTCACGTTAACACATGTGGCTATCTTTCCTTCAGGTTAACACATGTGGCCATTTTTCCTTCACGTTAACACATGTGGCCATCTTTCCCTCACGTTAACTCTCGTGGCCATCTTTCCTTTACATTACCTCTCGCAGCCATCTTTCCTTCACGTTAACACATGTGGCCATTTTCCTTTCCATTAACACATGTGGCCATCTTTCCTTCACGTTAACTCTTGTGGCTATCTTTCCTTCACGTTAACACACGTGGCCATCTTTGCTTCACGTTAACGCATGTGGTCATCTTTCCTTCAAGTCAATACATGTAGCTTTTTTTTTAACCTCACGTCTTTACCCGTGGCTGTCTTTCCCTCACGTCGACACATGTAGCTGTCTTTCTTTCAAGTCAATACATGCAACTATCTTTCTCTCACGTCGTTACTTGTAGCTGTCTTTCCCTCACGTCGATGTAGCTGTCTTATCCTCACGACGATACATGCAGCTGTCTTTCTTTCAAGTCAAAACATGCAGCTATCTTTCTCCTCACGTCGTTACATGTAACTGTCTTTCCCTCACGTCGATATATGCAGCTGTCTTTCCCTCACGTCGATATATGCAGCTGTCTTTCCCTCATGTCGACACACGTAGCTGTCTTTGCCTCAAGTCAGTAGATGCAAGTATCTTTCTCTTAAGTCGTTACTTGTAGCTGTCTTTCGCTCACGTCGATATATGTAGCTGTCTTACTTTCCTTCAAGTCAATGCATGCAGCCAGCTATCTTTCCCTGACGTCGTTACTTGTAGCTGTCTTACCCTCACGTCGACACATGTAGCTGTCTTTCTTTCAAGTCAATACAAGCAGCTATCTTTCTCTCACGTCGTTACATGTAGCTGTCTTTCCCTCACGTCGATATATGTAGCTGTCTTACCCTCACGTTGACACATGTAGCTGTCTTTCCTTCAAGTCAATACATGCGGCTATCTTTCTCTCACGTCGTTACATGTAGCTGTCTTTCCCTCACGTCGATATATGTGGCTGTCTTTCCCTTATGTCGACACACACAGCTCTTTGCCTCAAGTCAGTACATGCAACTATCTTTCTCTTAAGTCGTTACTTGTAGCTGTCTTTCCCTCATGTCGATATATGCGGCTGTCTTTCCCACACGGTGTTATCTGTGGCCATCTTTCTCTCACGTCAATACATGTGGTCGTCTTTCTCTCACGTCAATACACGTGGCCGTCTTTTTCTCAAGGCAATACACGTGGCCATCTTTCTCTCACGTCAATATTTGTGACCGTCTTTCTCTCACGTCAAAACATGTGGCCGTCTTTCTCTCACATCAATACATGTGGCCGTCTTTCTGTTACGTCAGTACATGTAGCCATCTTTCTCTCACGTCAATACATGTGGCCGTCATTTTCTCAGGGCAATACATGTGGCCGTCTTTCTGTCACGTCAATATATGTGGCCGTCTTGCTCTCACGTCAATACATGTGGCCGTCTTTCTCTCACATTGATACATGTGGCCGTCTTTCTCTCACGTCAATACATGTGGCCGTCTTTTTCACTGGGCAATACATGTAGCCGTCATCATCTCACGCCAATAAATGCGGCCATCTTTTTCTCACGTCAATACATGTGGCCGTCTTTCTCTCACATCGATACATGTGGCCGTCTTTCTGTTACGTCAATATATGTGGCCGTCTTTCTCTCACGTCAATACATGTGGCCGTCTTTATCTCAGGGCAATACATGTAGCTGTCATCATCTCACGCCAATAAATGCGGCCATCTTTTTCTCACGTCAATACATGTGGCCGTCTTTCTCTCACGTCAGTGCATGTGGCGGTCTTTTCTCACGTCAGTACATGTTACCGTCTTTTTCTAACGTCAAAACACGTGGCCATCTTTTTCTCACGTCAATACATGTGGCCGTCTTTTTCTCACGTCAGTGCATGTGGCTATCTTTTTCCCAGGGCAATACATGTGGCCGTCTTTCTGTCACTTCAATACACGTGGCCGTCTTTCTCTCACGTCGATACACGTGGCCGTCTTTCTCTCACGTCGATACACGTGGCCGCCTCTCTCGTACGTCAGTATATTTGGCCGTCTTTCCCTCTCTTCAATAGTTTTTCCTCTCGTCAGTGTATGTACGAGTCCCTCCCTCTCGTCAACAGATGTGCTGTCTTTTCTCTTAACATACGCGTTGCCTTTTTTTCTCTCTCATCAATATATGTGACCATCTTTTCCTCACCTCACTATATTTGTGCACCTTTCACCCTCATCGATACTTGCGGCCGTTTTTTAAGCAGGCAGGCAAACAGAAAGGCAAGTAGAGAGGCACGCAGGCAGGCAAATAGAGAGGCATGCAGGCAGGCAAACAGAGAGGCATACAGGCAGGCAAACAGAGAGGCAGCCTGGTGATGAGAAGATGCGACTCAAAGATGCCCAGTCCAAGAAGAAGATGAAACAATATGCTGATAAGAAACCTTATGTCGAGCCGAGCAAAATTCAGATTGGTGATCAAGTCCTGCTGGAAGAACATTCCATGTCCAAATCCTCCACTTCCTACAATCTTGTTCCATTCACAGTCATTCAGAAGAAGGGTACCATGGTGACTGCCAGAAGAGACAATCAAAATATCACCAGAAACAGCAGTTTCTTCAAACCTTCTCCCAGAACTTCACCTCCTACTGAACTGATGTCTGACTTCAGTGATATAGATGCTGATACACATCCCCATGCAAATGCAAAACATGCACAACAAAATACAAACACAGACAAAACTACTTCAGACATGCACTCAAACAACTCATACCCTCCTGTGACCGTTCCAAATATTCCCGAACCAAGATCTAGCCGTGCAATTTGTCTGCCAAAGAAATTCAATGACTGTGTTCTTTCATAAACTTGAAGAAGATGGACACGTTGCTGTGTAATGAAAACACCACATTTGAAAAGAATTGAGACATTTTATTGCACCACTGAGAGTACTGTTGTTAAATTGTCATTATGCAGACTGGTCTTTGATGCTTGCTTATTCTGTTCAAGTTCAAGTATTTTTTTAAGTCTCAAGAAAGAAAAAAAGAAAGAGAGGGAAGAGGAATGTGACTGTTATATTCACTTTGAAATATGCATTACATTTAATGTGAAGTTTTACATTTAAACAAAAGGTTTCCATTAAAGTGTTATGCAAGTGCTTGTATTCATGAGAAATATTTTTATCAAAAAGATAAGAAACGAACAAAAGGTTCATTAACATTTTATTTATTAGCTTATTCTTTTATTAACGTCAGCGAATTTACCATTCACTTCTATTCGTTCTATTGATCTGAGAAAGAGGGTGATGTAGTGTTGTGAACAAGTTTTGGTCCAAGGGACGTTACTCTTATCCTTTTACTTTTGGAGCCCCGTTCTGATGATAAACAGTTTTGTTGACAACCGTCAAGAAGATCAGTCAATACAACGTTATCATAATATCAACAAGAGTTAAACGTTTCTATTTTATGAATCCATACGGCAAACATTCTTCAAACCCCAGCAATCATAACATTACATTTATATATTGTATTTATTGTGCGTTCATCAACATCGCCGGTGCAGTTCAATTGAAGCATCATCGTACGACAAAAGAAAAGGAAGGGAAGAAGAGGAAATCCATAAAAGATAAGATTTATGTTTATTTGTACTTGTTTGGTCTGCTCTGTGTAGTTTTGTTATATGTATATGTCATAGTCGTTGTAATAAATGGTTGGATTATATCTGCCTACCTTTGGTGAAGAGGTGTGAGGGATTGAGAAGTGGCATGACAAAGAGTAAAAGGAATCCAAACTAAAAAATAACAAGAGTCACAGATAAAAGAAACCTTAGACCAATTTCTCCTTTCGAAGGCTATGACACAAACAGAGAGGCAAGCAGGCAGGCAAACAGAGAGGCAAGCAGACAGGCAAACAGAGAGGCAAGCAGACAGGCAAGCGGACAGGCAGAGAGGGAGGAAAGGCACACGCAGCGAACATCTCCGACTGCCCCCAAACCAGCGTGTGTGCTGGACGTGTGAGATCAGGCAAATCCCCCCCCCCCCCCCCCCCCCCACACACACACACACAGACACACGCACGCACGCACGCACGCACGCACGCACGCACACACACACACACACACACACACACACACACACACACACACACACACACGGCGAAGTTGGCTGTGGCCAAAGCTACGTGCTGCAGCCTTTCTTGTCTTGCCGCTAGCTCCGCTTCAGAAGCCGAGAGGGATGGGGAGGCCGTGACACGGCCAGCCGTCCACAAAGGGAGCAAGGCAAGACACTGCGCCTCCTTGTGCTGCTCTGGTCAGTGGTCGGATTTTTTTTAAACAGGACGTAGTAATCCTGCCTTCAGCTGCCCATGCTACAGGCTTTGGTGTTGAATTTGCCTCGACTCTGTGTTACCAGTATTGTGTGTGTGTGTGTGTGATTCAGATTCAGATTCAGATTCAGTCATTTATTGTCTTTGAAAACCGTAACAGGTTTTATGTGTGTGTGTGTGTGTGTGTGTGTGTGTGTGTGTGTGTGTGTGTGTAACTTACACATGTATAACAGCGACATCTATTTGTACATCGTCTGTATTTCCTTTGAGGGGAGTGTCCGCTGATAAAGTTGTCAGAGACCACATTTACCTGCTGGAAACCTGCCATTGAGTTTTGGCGTTGTTGTTGACAGTTGCCGTCAGAGATAGTTGTCTTTCCTACGCTGTTTTCTGTGAACCTGTCAGTCACAGGTTTTTGTTTTTCTTACCGTTTTCTGTGACCCTGTTAGGTTTGAACGCTCTGCTTCCTTGCTTATTTTTTACGCCCTTTCTATAATCATGTGCACGGCGCGCGTATGTGTGTGTGTGTGTGTGTGTGTGTGTGTGTGTGTGTGTGTGTGTGTGTGTTTGTGTGTGTGTGTGTGTGTGTGTGTGTGTGTGTGTGTGTGTGTGTGTGTGTGTACGCGTGCGCGCGCGCGCTATTTATTTTGTTTCCTGATTGTTTTTTATTCTCATTATTTTCCTTGCCTCTTGTCTTTCACACCCTGTCTTCTCCTTCCCTCTTGTCTTTCACACCCGTCTTCTCTTCCCCTCTTGTCTTTCACACCCTATCTTGTTATTCCCTCTTGTCTTTCACACCCTGTCTTCTCTTTCCCTCTTGTCTTTCACACCCTATCTTCTCATTCCCTCTTGTCTTTCAAACCTGGTCTTCTCTTTCCATCTTGTTTTTCACACCCTGTCTTCTCTTTCCCCGTCATCTTTCACACCCTATCTTCTCTTTCCCTCTTGTCTTTCACATCCTATCTTCTCTTTCCCTCTTGTCTTTCACATCCTATCTTCTCTTTCCCTCTTGTCTTTCACATCCTATCTTCTCTTTCCCTCTTGTCTTTCAATCCCGGTCTTCTCTTTCCCTCTTGTCTTTCACACCCTGTCTTCTCTTTTCCCGTCATCTCCCACACCCTATCTTCTCTTTCCCTCTTGTCTGTAGTGTCCAAGCCAATGACAGTCCATGTTATATATTTACAGTCGTTGTCATGGAGACTGGTCCGGAAATGAGTATGTGAATTGTAGAGTAACAGTTCTACCAGAGATCTGCCATTAGTCAAGTAAACGGCGCTCTGCGGGCTCCAACACACGGGCTGTGTTTTTCATCTATTTGTGTGTGCTATTGTATGAGTTAAACAGACACACAGATACTACATTGCCTTTCACACCCTGTCTTCTCTTTCCCTCTTGTCTTTCACACCCTGTCTTCTCTTTTCCTCTTGTCTTTCAACCCTGTCTTCTCTTTCCCTCTTGTCTTTCACACCCTATATTCTCTTTCCCTCTTGTCTTTCACACCCTGTCTTCTCTTTCCATCTTGTCTTTCACACCTGTCTTCTGTTTCCCCCCGTCATCTTTCACACCCTATCTTCTCTTCCCCTCTTGTCTTTTACACCCTGTCTTCTCTTTCCATCTTGTCTTTCACACCCTGTCTTCTTCCCCCTTGTCTTTCACACCCTGTCTTCTTCCCCTTGTCTTTCACACCCTGTCTTCTTCCCCCTTGTCTTTCACACCTTGTCGTCTTCCCCCTTGTCTTTCACACCCTGTCTTCTTCCCCCTTGTCTTTCACACCCTGTCTTCTTCCCCCTTGTCTTTCACACCTTGTCTTCTTCCCCCTTGTCTTTCACACCTTGTCTTCTTCCCTCTTGTCTTTCACACCCTGTCTTCTTCCCCCTTGTCTTTCACACCCTGTCTTCTCCCCCTTTGTCTTTCACACCCTGTCTTCTTCCCCCTTGTCTTTCACACCCTGTCGTCTCTTTCCCTCTTGTCTTTCACACCCTGTCTTCTCCTTCCTTCCTGTCTTTCATTCTCCCTCTCTTCTGTTTCCCTCTTGTCTTCCCGTTCCTTTCTTTTCCAGATTTGTACACTCTCTTTCTTCTTTTCCTTGTTGCCTTTCATTCTGCTTGTTCTCTTTCCCTGCTGTCGTTGATTCCCTTTCTTCCCTTTCCATATTGTCTTTAATTCACTTTCTTCTCTTTCTCTGTAGTCTTTCATACCGTATGACCCTTTCTTCCCTTTCCATATTGTTTTTAATTGACTTTCGTCTCTTTCTCTGTTGTCTTTCATACCGCAGGACCTTTTCTTCTCTTCCTCTGTTGTCTTTCATTCTCTTTCTTCCTATCCCCTTTTTTCTTTCATACCTTCACTTTTTCTTTTGTCTTTTATAATTTTTTTCCCTTTTCATGATTTCCTTTCAGATATTTCTTCTCTTTTCTTATTTTCTTCCAAACTTTTCTTACCCTGTTTCCTTTCGTACCCTCTATTGTCTTTCCGGACATTTTCTTTTATACTTTTTGTTCTTTTCCATGTTCTCTTTCATTTATGTTTTTCCTTCCCTGTTTTTTTTTCTTTTTAATTTCTTTCCCTGTTCTCTCTCTCTCTCTCTCTCTCTCTCTCTCTCTCTCTCTCTCTCTCTCTCTCTCTCTCTCTCTCTCCTTCTCTTTTGTTTTCGTGCTTGTTCTTTTTCCCTACCTCCCTTTCATTCCATTTTCTCTCTTTCCTTGTCTTTCATACCCTTTCCTCTTTTCCCTGTTGTGCTTCATACTCTTTTGTTCTTTCCTTTTCCCTTTTAATTCTGTTTCTTCTTTCCCCCTTTATCTTTCATACCTGTTCTTCTTTATTCCTGTTTTCTTTTATTTTCTTTTTCTTCTTTCCCAGAAACAGACACACACACACACAAACACACACACACACACACACACACACACACACACACACACACACACACACACACACACATTCACACACACATCGCGCGCTCGCGTGCCCTCATACACATATATTCACGGAGAGACATACGCTCACACACACACACACACACACGCAGACAGATACACAAGCGCGCGAGCGCATGCACGCACACGCACACGCACACACACACACGTGCGCTCGCGTGCGCTCATACACTTACACAACTATTCACACAGACACAGACACAGACACACACACACACACACACACACACACACACACACACACACACACACACGCACGCACACACACATACACACACACACACACACACACACACACACACACACACACACACACACACCGCGCGCAGACAGATACACACACGCGTGCGCGAGCGCGCGCACACACACACACGCGCTCACACAGGCACATATTTACACACACACACACACACACACACACACACACACACACACGCACACGCACACACACGTAAGGCGTCAACAGAATGAAATGATGGTTCACAATTTCTTCTTAGAAACAGGGGTGAGGGAGTTAAGCTACTGCTGTCTGTCATTCCCACATGGAGGCCCACTGCTGTCTGTCTATCTGATATGGAGGCCCACTGCTGTCTGTCCGTCCCACATGGAGGCCCACTGCTGCCTGTCTATCTCACATGGAGGCCCACTGCTGTCTGTCTATCTCACATGGAGGCCCACTGCTGTCTGTCTATCTCACATGGAGGCCCACTGCTGTCTGTCTATCTCACATGGAGGCCCACTGCTTCACATGTCCCACATGGAGACCAACTGCTTCACATGTCCCACATGGAGGCCCACTGCTCCATATGTCCCACATGGAGGCCCACTGCTTCACATGTCCCACATGGAGACCAACTGCTTCACGTGTCCCACATGGAGGCCAACTGCTCCATATGTCCCACATGGAGGCCCACTGCTTCACATGTCCCACATGGAGACCAACTGCTTCACATGTCCCACATGGAGGCCCACTGCTCCATATGTCCCACATGGAGACCCACAGCTTCTCATGTTCCACATGGAGGCCCACTGGTCCACACGTCCCATGCGGAGGCCCACTGCTTCATATGTTCCACATGGAGGCCCACTGCTTCACATGTCCCACATGGAGGCCCACTGCTCTACATGTCCAACACGGAAGCCCACTGCTCCATATGTCCCACATGGAGGCCCACTGCTTCACATGTCCCACATGGAGACCAACTGCTTCACATGTCCCACATGGAGGCCCACTGCTTCACATGTCCCACATGGAGGCCCACTGCTTCACATGTCCCACATGGAGGCCCACTGCTTCACATGTCCCACATGGAGACCAACTGCTTCACATGTCCCACATGGAGGCCCACTGCTCCATATGTCCCACATGGAGACCCACGGCTTCTCATGTTCCACATGGAGGTCCACTGGTCCACACGTCCCATGCGGAGGCCCACTGCTTCATATGTTCCACATGGAGGCCCACTGCTCTACATGTCCAACACGGAATCCCACTGCTCCATATGTCTCACATGGAGGCCCACTGCTTCACATGTCCCACATGGAGGCCCATTATCTGAACAGACCAATCCCAGTCAGGCTGTAGTAAGAGTGATGTGCTCCTTTTGTGGTGCCCACAATGATCAGGTCAAACAGGAAAAAGGATGTCATTCTCATTTGCAAAAGAGGAGTGGTGTTGCAGTGGAAGGTGAGGGGGGCCATGGCACTGAGGCCAGATGTGCACGGGTTGTTCAAAACCATTGAGTCATGGCCAGCTGTGCACGGGAGTTCACAGCCATTGTCATGGCCAGCTGTGCACGGGGAGTTCACAGCCATTGTCATGGCCAGCTGTGCACGGGGAGTTCACAGCCATTGTCATGGCCAGTTGTGCACGGGGATTCACAGCCATTGTCATGGCCAGCTGTGCACGGGGAGTTCACAGCCATTGTCATGGCCAGCTGTGCACGGGAGTTCACAGCCATTGTCATGGCCAGCTGTGCACGGGGAGTTCACAGCCATTGTCATGGCCAGCTGTGCACGGGGAGTTTACAGCCATTGAGTCATGGCCAGCTGTGCACGGGAGTTTACAGCCATTGAGTCATGGCCAGCTGTGCACAGGTAGTTCAAAGCCATTGAGTCATGACCAGCTGTCGCTCCCAGAGCAAATTCACTGCACAGCTCTGAACATGGAACACAAGGAAGGTAAATTTGGGGCTAACACAGGGCAGGTGTGATGAACCTCTGTCCCTGGCAGACATGAGGTGGACATGTTCGGAATGACTCGGCTGAAGTGCAGATACGTGTCCGTCCCTAGAAAGAGAGACGGGCCACATGTGCAGAATAACTCAGGTATGTTCAGGATCAGAGCTGGGCTAGAGCAGTTCAATCCTGCGTCCAGATGTAGCTTGCAGAGCAGGATGACACTGCTTACTGTCTGCCTGCCCGCACACCCTGCCCCCCTCTCTCTCTCTCTCTCTCTCTCTCTCTCTCTCTCTCTCTCTGCCTCTCTCTCTCTCTTTCTCTTTCTCACCCCCTCTCTCCTTTCTCCCCCTCCCTCTCTCTCTTCTTCCCTCTCTGTCTGTCTCTCTCTCTGTCTCTCTCTCTCTTTGTATGTGTGTGTGGTGTGTGTGTGTGTGTGTGTGTGTGCGTGCGTGTGTGTGTGTGTGTGTGTGTGTGTGTGTGTGTGTGTGTGTGTGTGTGTGTGTGTGTGTGTGCGCGCGCGCGCTCGCAGTGCGTTCGAGAATCCTCCTTGCATGCATGTGCCATTGTATGTGTGTGTGAAGTTAAGCTGAGATGTCCGTTGGATTCCAGATGACAGTGTGTCTAACGTGACAGCAGCAGCACACGACACCCCTCCTGGCCCCGGCATGTGATGAAGCTGAGCCGATGACCACGCAGTGACCGCGCCATTGTCCAGTCTTGTGGCTCTTCCTGACAGCTGACTGATGGTCAAGGAGAGGCACGTGCTGTATGGACAGACCAGTCCTTCAGCTAGCCTTCTGATTGGACTAGAGGCTGACTGCACCCCGCTACCCTCACCTCCCTTATCAGCCACCTTCCGGCCGTTCTACTTCAGTCAACAGTTTTCAGCTGGAACCTCTTGATTTCACACTTCACTGATCGCTTATCTTTGAACGAAGGGCTTTGGAAGTTACGCCTCACTGACTGTCATTGACGAAATGAATGCGGTTCCCCGGCCTCAGCCTGCTTGAAGCAGTCTATAAACTGGCGCGCGTCAATTTCTTTCAAGGCGAGTGCAGCCTAAAACAGCTTCATTGACCCATATGCTTTCACTCTATTTCCATACAGCAGGGGAGAGGAGTTGAACTGATAGAAAGTCAAAATATCAAACTATTGAATTCCCATCCAACATCTGCACGGATCAGTCAGGAATCCCCATCCAATATCTGTACGGATCAATCAGGAATTCCCATCCAATATCTATACGGATCAATCAGCAATTCTCATCCAATATCTGTACGGATCAACCAGGACTTCCCATCCAATATCTATACGGATCAATCAGGAATTCCCATCCAATATCGATACGGATCAATCAGGAATTCCCATCCAATATCTGTACGGATCAATCCGGACTTCCCATCCAATATCTATACGGATCAATCAGTTGGCAACATTCTTCACAGCTGCTGTCCAACGCCCTACCATTGGAGGAATCGAAGCCCTCAGTGCTGGCGCTGCAGCCAAGTCCTGCCTCCATCGGCGCTGTGCCAGAAAAAGCCCATCAGCTTCAAGAGCCAAGGAAACCTGACGGACACGGCGTCCTGTTCCCAGACTGCACGACCACTGATCCAATTAGCCGGCAGCTCTGACCATGGCCCCCTTCATTCCACCCTCCCTGCCGTCTGCTGTGTGGCTGTGCTGACTGTGGTCAGCGTGGAGCCGTGGACAGTGAAGTGACAAGTGTCAAACCATGTGTGACAGCCAGTGTCCAGCGGCTGGTCAGTGCCCCATGACTGATGACCGAGCCTTGTTGCTGCCCCGGGATTCTCCGGGGTGGATGGGAACGTTGCTTCTGCTGACAGCCATACACAGGTATGTCTGTCTGTCTGTCAGTCTGTCTCTATCTCTGTCTCACTGTCTCTATCTGTCTGTCTGTCTCTTTCACTGTGCTTCTCTTTCTCTTTGTGTCTCTGGCTCTGTGTTTCTCTGTGTCTGTCTCTGTTTCAGCTTATCTAACTTTCTGTCTCTGTCGCTGTCTGTCTGTCTGTCTGTTCGTCTGCCTGTCTGTCTCTCTCTCTGAACCAAAAACAACACTCCCTCTCAACTCTCCCATCCGATTGTGACTGCCTACGACAGACAACACAAGGACATAGATACCATAACACAAGGACATAGATACCATAACACAATGACATAGATACCATAACACAATGACATAGATACCATAATACAATGACATACGTACCACTCTGACTGGAGAGGATTGTCTTGGACGTCAAACTGCGCCATTTCCTGTCACACTGATGGAGGCTTGGCTCTGCACATGCTCTATCGCCATGAATGATCCTTTCAGTCAGTGTACGTCACGGTGATGGTGATGTCATCTGCGTTCTGACGTGGTAGATAGCTGTACGTGTAGGTGTTCTCTATCGTAGACAGTCCGAGTAGATGGTGTGTATGTCACTGTGTTCTCTATCGTGAACAGTCCGTAGCAGATGGTGTGTATGTCATTGTGTTCTCTATTGTGAATAGTCCGTAGTAGATGGTGTGTATGGCACTGTGTTCTCTATCGTGGACAGTCCGTGGTAGATGATGCGTATGTCTGTGTTATGGTAAGTATGTCATTGTGTTATGGTTAGTATGTCTGTGTTATGTGTCCTCATTGTGGAGTCGACGTGCTGTGTCCACATTGTGAAATCCACGTGCTGTGTTCACATTGTGAAATCCACGTGCTGTGTTCACATTGTGGAATCCACGTGCTGTGTCCATGCTCACTGTGGAATCCACGTGCTGTGTCCATGCTCACTGTGGAATCCACGTGCTGTGTCCATGCTCACTGTGGAATCCACGTGCTGTGTCCATGCTCACTGTGGAATCCACTGCTGTGTCCATGCTCACTGTGGCATCCACGTGCTGTGTCCATGCTCACTGTCGAATCCACGTGCTGTGTCCACATTGTGGAGTCCACGTGCTGTGTCCACATTGTGAAATCCATGTGCTTGTGACGAAACGCTTGACAACCCCATCGGATCGGTCCCACTAAAACCCCAAACCAAAAAATAGATTTCAAATCTATGCCCACTCCCCCTCTCCCCCCCCCCCCCCCCCCCCTTTGCCCCCTTTATCTCAATTAGGACGGCGCGTATCGCACGATTGACACGATGCTCTGACGAAGGAATATTTTACGTCACGGTAAACGCGTGACGCCTTTCGTTCTCGCCAGCGTACCCCCCCTCCCCCTCTCAACCCTCCTTCACCCCACACGGGGAGTTTCTCCGACACGGAATAGTTCATTTACATTTGTGGAACGACCCGTCTCCCACTCACCCCCTCCCCCTTCCCCTTCTATCCCGTGAAACAAAAGCGCGACTCCACTGCCGTGCCGTCCCCCCCCCCTCTCTCTCTCTCTCTCTCTACCCAGTACACTGAGGCAATCGCCAAACCTCCCTCCTTCTCCCAATCCCCCCCCCCCCCCCCCCACCTTCATATCTACAGTCCGTGCACTGGCTGAACTCGTGAATTAAGTCACCCGACTCGCTACACAAGAATAGGTGTCGAGTCGGACGCATACATTACACTGGCCGTGGAATATGCCGATTAAGTTCAAACGGTTCCCGAGACAACTAGTGATACGACTAGATCCCTCCCCCTCTCACCCCTTGACAGGTTGTCAAACTCGAAGTCCGCAGTTAGACTCCATAAATACCAGACACACGGGGATAACTTCACTGACCCCTCAAGACTGCCTGCAGTCCGGAGCGGTGGAAGACAAAAGAGACAACTAGAGAAGTCGTGGGACAATCCTGGTATCCTTGTTGATCTCCAGTCATTCACTGTTCATTCCCAGGAAAAGTGAGTTGGAACTATGTTTTACTTTTTCGGATCTATGTATTGATTTTATGTATGCTGTGTGTGTTAACATTGTAAATTTGTACCAATGTAGCAACATGTATCAACCTGAATGATTATTTTGTGTAGGAGTTGGCTTGCCACCATATGGCACAAGCTCTCTCCCAGTAGTTATTATTCTTTGTTTACTCTCTGATCACTGTTCTTTGTGTTTACCCTGACTTTTGCCAGTAGGCAATTCTATCTGTTAAGATAATAATTAAATGATTAATGTTGGTCAGGAAAACAGTATGCCTGTGCTAGGTTAAGAACAGCTACCCTCATTTATAAATACTGGTGATTGTTGGAATGATTTATAGTGTATGACTTTTAAGTCTACACCACATGTGTACTTGGACTCAAGAGTAGCCCAAGTCACATTGGACCCATTCCTGTCCCCCACCTGTACCACAACGACCACAGACTCAGCACACATGATCGCCCTTTTATTTAGTTTTTTCAAATGCTGGACATACGTATTTCTTCTACCATAAACTCCAGCTCTTCGAGGATAGCATCATCAAGGACGTTGGCACAACTCTGACAAACAGCATGTGCCAGAAATACAACACTTTCAGCACTGCTGTCTCCAGTCACCGCCCACTCATCAAAGCACAAGACCACAGCATCACGAGCTGCAGCGCTCGTCAACACAAGCTTCTGCAGAACAAGATAAATGTTGTACATGAATCTGTGATCGAATAGGGTCTCTCTATAGAATATGGTTGTGATGCTACTTTGAACTGCAGCAATTTTGAAGGCAGCCGTTGTCACCCCAGTTTCGCGAGCAGCAAGACCCTTGAGAAAGTCACTCATTGTTATCTGAAAAATAAAAGTGAACAAATTTAGATTGATTATTGAACTGTTGATTATTGAACTGTTTATGTTTATCATTACAGTTTTAAAGGCTATTAAATAATATATATTTGGTAGCATTTAGAAATGCAGTTTAAAAAGCCCAGAAATATTTTTTTCCTTTAACAAGTGATTAAGATATTTGGGGCATTAAGCACCCCTCTTATATAAAATCTAAAAATAGTTTGTTTCCCTGTATCAACCATCAGGCTTACAATAGAAGTCAATTTTAGAATACTTTATCCATAGGAAATACTTCTGCTGCATTGAGAAAGGAAATTTACTGTTCTACAAACTCCAGAAACTTCTTTTTAAATTCTCACATGGCTTATTGGGCATTAGGCACCCATTTTCAAAACAAGTGAATTTCAACAGTTTTATTCCTCTTTAAAGCAAAAAAAAAAAAATCTTATGAAAAACGATTAAAATATCAATAGAATAAACAGATTTGTGATGCTAGTCATCACAGCAGAAAAGGTTAAAACAAAATACATTATGGAGTAGGTCGATTTCCCAAGGTAGCCATCACTCCAAGCAAGACACATGCTGGAGAAGCTGGGAAAAAAAAAGAAAACAAAAGCAATGCCAGTCTAAACAATAAGAATATTATACATTATCATACCTTTGTCAATTCTGGAGCAGCAGGATGCAGTAAGGACTGCCAAATCTTCTTGAGGTTGGTGAAAATAAAGTTTTCACAGGGCTTGTGAAAAGACGCCTGAAGTTTGGGTGATAGTTTGAAGATGGCTGCCACCAGAAAGGAACCACATGGTCATTTTCATTGCTTCAGTAAACTGACTCATGATTGGCTGCATCATGTCACATGACAGTAACAAGGCCTGCGATTGGTCTATTTTGGTATAGAGCTGGTGCCTAATGCCCCCTGTTTGGCTAAGTCATTACAAAGAAGGATATTTTGAGGACCCCACTGTGTGTGGTGCCTATTGCCCCATGGTGCTTATTACCCCAGGTGCCCCTATGATTTAATTCATAAGAAACATGGAAGAGTTGTTTGACTGAAACTATGTAACTTAGTATTACTGTCTCCTACCCTTTTGTAAGCTTAACTTAGTATTTAAACAAAAGTGGAGATTAATAGTTATAGCAGACACTCTACCATAGAGAATACTTTGCTGGCTGAGTCTCACACCTGTGCTGAAAGTAAACCAGGGTAAATGTGAGCACTCGACAAACCAGCCATCAGATTCTCACCTACAGACCAAGTTCTCTTTATCGCAGAACTGGGATCCTGGTCACCCTATCCGGGTTACCTCATCCTGGGCACGCTACACATCGCAGCTGTACCAGAAGCTGGGACTTCGCCGAACACCAGGGCGACACCAGACAACCAATAGGAGCTACACCAGTGGGGCAGTCACCAACCAAAGGAGAGATCAACTACTCTCTCCGAAACAAAGCTAAGTTAGCTTACCACCTGGACTCAAAACGATCAGACCCTTGCCCTCACTTTATGATGAGGCAGGGGAGACTCTGTCTATGAGTATCTCTTTGGTTACATTCAGTGTAACTTTGACAGTATGCCAACTTAAAACTTGCTGTGCACTGAGTGTAAGCGAGTAAAGTAGAAGTGAGGGAGGGCCCCTCATTGTGGTAGTCCCATGAGAGTTAAACCCTAGCCTATTCAGAGTTGACATGCCAATACTTGCCAAATGAGTAAGCAATAAAAGTTGATGTGTGAAAGTGCACTTAACTCGTGTCAGTCTCTGTGTTCAATCAAATGTTGAATGTTTGAACTTCTCTCTTTCAATTCTGTCTCTCGGAGCTATAAGTACTTCTACGAAGGAAAATTATCTCAGAGCCACTATTCAGTATTTTACAGATTCCCGGAATTAAATAAAAATTTCTTCGATGACTAGTACAAGAAAGTTGCTCCTTCCACCACTAGTAAGAGAGAGGGTGTAGGTGAAGTGTTAAGATAATTCCCATTGAGAAATTATCTCCAGTCCTTCCCCTAGAGGACCCACCTACACACACATACCTCATTCATAACTCGTCACAGTGCTGTGTCCATGCTCATTGTGGAATCCACGTGCTGTGTCCTCATTTTGGAGTCCACGTGCTGTGTCCACATTGTGGAGTCCACGTGCTGTGTCCACATTGTGGAATCCACGTGCTGTGTCCACATTGTGGAATCCACGTGCTGTGTCCATGCTCATTGTGGAATCCACATGTTGTGTCCATGCTCATTGTGGAAGCCACGTTCTGTGTCCACACTGTGGAATTCACGTGCTGTGTCCACATTGTGGAGTCCACGTGCTGTGTCTGTGCTCATTGTGGAGTCCACGAGCTGTGTCTACATTGTGGAATCTACGTGCTGTGTCCAGCTTGTAGAATCCACGTGCTGTGTCCATGCTCATTGTGGAGCTCACGTGCTGCGTTTGACCAGCCCTAGGTGGGGTCTTCCTGGTGTTGGGGAAAAGAGTCGGCACGGGCTAGGGTGATCATGTCTGAGAAATACAGGATTAGAAAGCTTGAGAGTGTGTGTACAGGATGCATAATTCTAACCCTAACATGACCCTAACCTGACCTTAACCCTAATCGTAAGTTTTTTTCTAACTGAACCTAACTGTATAAGACCTGATAGAATCATTTATCGACAAAATATGCTTGCAGTGTGGTTGTAAAGAGGGGGGGGGGGGGGGGGGGGGGGGGGGGGGGGGGGGGGGGGGGGGGGGGGGGGGGGGGGGGGGGGGGGGGGGGGGGGGGGGGGGGGGGGGGGAAGCAGAAGAAAAAACGTCAGCCGACTACATCACGACAACCAGAAGATGCGTGTTTTAAATGAAGTGCTTCTGCACGCGCATTGATAGTCGTCGATATTCATTCGTTGGCCGGCTGTGATTCTTTCGCTTTCTTTCTTCCTGTCACACACGCGCGCGCGCACACACACGTAACACGTACACGTCAGCCGACTACATCACGACAACCAGAAGATACGTGTTTTTAAATGAAGTGCTTCTGCACGCGCATTGATAGTCGTCGATATTCATTCGTTGGCCGGCTGTGATTCTTTCGCTTTCTTTCTTCCTGTCACACACGCGCGCGCGCACACACACGTACACACAGACACGCGTGCACGCACACACACCGAGCACACACACACACATATACACCCACACAACACACACACACACCACACACACACACACACCCAGAGGAGGGTTGGGGCTGCCGCCTTCTCGAGGAGCTACCTGAAGAAGACAGGCTGCGGAGGATCAGCGTGAGCGGTCGTCCCGTGCCAGCAGGATCTAAATCAATTACAGCGCAGCTATCTCAAGCCGCGACATCATCACAACGTCCCTCAAATCTTCATCACATCGCCGCAAACGATGGCGTTCGGGCTGCCTGCCTGCGGTTATGGCCAAGTGGTGTGGGGGGTTTCCTTGTGTCACCCCCCCCTCCGCCCCCCCGCTAACCTTCACCCACACGTCTCACCCAATCATCGGCGGACGCTCCCCCCCCCCCCCCCGATCCCTCCCGCGAACTGCCAGTATAAACAGCTGTCTTTGATGAACATGATGCACGTGTGTGTGTTCGTGTGGGGGGGGGCTGGTCATCTCTTGCCCCCGCCTCCCCCCCCCCCAGCTCCGTCCTGGTCGAGACATTTGCCGTAATAAACCTAGAAGTTAGGCAACGGTGGTCTCCTCTCCCCCCCCCACCTGGCCACCTTTCCATCCTCCTCAGCAAAACTGTGCCAAGTGGAATGGAGAGAGAGAGAGAGAGAGAGAGAGAGAGAGAGAGAGAGAGAGAGAAAGGAAGAGATAGAGGGAGGGAGGGGGAAGATGTGGCAATGAAGAGAAAATACGGAATGAGCAACACGCGGGCTTTTTTTACGTCCACCCTCGCATAAGAAACCGTTTTAACAGTCGTAAAATTAACTAGAACAACGGAGAGAGAGAGAGAGGAGAGAGAGAGAGAGAGAGAGGGGGGGGGGGGGGCGACGAAGGGAGAGAAAGAGGGGGGTTGAGGGTTGAGGAGGGGAAGGGGAAGTGGTAACTGGCACGGCAGTCATCCTGGTTTTGTACATGCGTTCAGTCTGGTGGCTGTCCCCGTCCGGTTCCCTGCTGACGTCCTCTGTTTAGGACCATGCTTTCTGAAGGAGTCCCCCCCACCACCACCCCCATCCTCACACTCCCGTCTGCCCCTGCTGACGTCCACTGTCTGTCTGTCTCTAACCCTAACCCAAGGACAGGGGAGAAGAATAGGCTCTGTCTAAAATCTTCAGTCCTTGAAGGAGGGGGTGGGTAACAAGGGGGGTGGTTGATTGTTTTGTAGAATAGTATGACATATTAGTGATGGTAAATGAATAGAGGTGGATTGATGCAGTGCTTAGTGGGGAAGAAATTAAAATATGAAAATCACCAATAAATAAGTAGATGACGTTAATGGGTGGTGATGGTGGTGATAGTGACTATCTGTGTGGTGGCGTCTGTGGGGGTATGGATACGTATAAAAAAAGGATAAATATAAAAATAATAAATAAATGATAATAAAAGAAATTTAAAAAAGAGAAGGACAAATAAAAAGAAAGATAAATAAAAGAAATATTTGAATAAAAAGATTAAATAAATAAGAAATATGAATATGTAAATGAATGACGTGACTTAGTCCTCTGAATTCCCTGGGGAACAAGGGCCGCACCACACTCTTCCAGCGACACGGTTTTGGAGATCTTCTTCATCTTGGCCCACGTCATTCTCCGGCGGCCTTCAAACTTCCGCGTCAGTACTCCTTCGCCATGTCTGTCATGGTCTTCCCACACTTCTTTGCACTGAGGGTTTCCATTTCAGTCTTGTCTTTGTGATGTTGGATGGAGACTTTCTGAGGGTGTGGCCAATCCATCGCCACTTCCGTTTTTCTGATTTCTATTTCTATTGGAACTTCTGGGTCTTGATCCACAGTTTCTGCGTTGGCAATAACATCTGGCCATCTGATGTTCACATTGTTTCGCAGACAATCTGTTGATAATGTTTGGAGTTTGGGTGGTTTTGTCTTTGTTGTTTCCCACGTTTATCAGAAACATACAGATGGACAGGTTTCACATTTGAGTTGAAATTCTGCTCTTAGTTATGGAGTGAGAGGGCAGAGAATCCCAGATAGGCCGTATCGTAGTAAAGGTGTTTGGGTTGAAGGTGGGGTGTCCTGGCTTAATATTTGATGCGACTCTTGATATCCCATCTGTACTCCATCATTGCTGACCACACTGCCAGAGGTCAAACGGTCAACTTTCAATGATGTCTTCCTGTTGTAGTCGTAGTGGGTCTCGTTGCTGGTTGTTGTCTCTCATGGCATCTGTTTCTTTATGTTGGATTTGGAGGCCTGTCACTTACCTGCTTCTTCTGCTACCGGTCACAGCTTTCTCTTTTGTGCGTTTCATGCTGTTTTGTGGACAGAGGCTGATGTTCGCGTCGCGGAAGTCCAGGCTTCCATTGACTTGGTGAAAGTCCCACCTGGATTCCTGTCCTCTTGCCGTCTTAGAACTGCCGCATTATCCAGTCAACGACCATCAGGAAAATTTGTTGGGCGATAGTTAACACCCCGACGGGACGCCGGTTTGCACAGTGAAGGGCATCGTATAGCTTCCCATCGTGACGACCTGTCATGTGCATCCTCGTAGAGTTGCTGAGATGGCAACAAACGGGGGGGGTTGGGGAAATGTGGGTGCATGCTTTTCCTAGATGGTAGCTCTGTCGATGCTGTCCAAATGCCTTCTGGAAAATCTACAAATACTGCGTCAGGGGTCTTCACTCAGAGACTGCTCGATGATAATTCTCATGGGTGGCATTTGGTCGTGCATGATCATGTCTTGGCGAAATGCCAGCTTGTTCTTGGCGAGTTCTTGTCTAGGGCGTCTTTATTCTCTCTAGCATGAATTTGTCACACCTTCCCGGGATGACAGCAACATAACTCCCTCCTCCAGTTTTTACAGGATGACGGTCCCTTTCTTCGGCAGCTTTCACCATGTGCCCTTTTCATTCTGCTGGGCACCTCTTTCCTGCTCCCAGATCTTTGCTTAGAGTGGATGCAGCATCTCTGTTTGACGTCAGGATGTCTGCTTTCATGCTTCAGGTGGAATTCCGTCTGGACTCCGCTGCTTTACCTGACTTCAGTGACTTGATTCGGCCTTTGTAACTTGCCGTCTTGTTGGTGGCCTTGTTCGCGAGTCCAGAAGCTGGGTTGGTGGTGGAATTTCTGGGGACAGTGGTGCAGTCATTCAGTGTCCTCTTTTAAAGTGCTCGTGCCCACCTGCTCTCTGCTCACTTCTCCTGCTATGGTGTCTTCCCTACTTGTCTTTGAACCGGCGACTGGGGTTCTGGTCCTTGTCCAGAAAGTGTTCGGGTACTCTCATACAGCCTTTTCATGTTCTCTTCCTGCCGCTGTTCTGCCTCTTCTGTGAGCTCATGGATGATTGTTTTCTTGTCTTGGTCTAGCACTTTCTTGACTTGCGGATGACGTCCCATATTGTGCCTGTAACTCTTGCTTGTGGTTCTTGTCTTTGGTCTTGGGTCAGTTGATCTGGTCTTTTAGTGCTTCCGCCTGTGTTGAGGTCCCATGTTCCAGCGGTCAGCTTTCGTTGTGTTTCTTCGCTTCGTTCCAAGTCACTTGTGTATATGTCGTCAGCCCAGACCTCCCTCAGGTCACTCAGTGGGTCTTCGATTGTTTCGTCAGCAAGTTGTCAGTAACGCTGAAATCTGTTTCTCAGGTCCCTTTTGAACCCATCTGTTGTTTGCACCTCTCTTCAGACTGTGTACAGGTGACTTATGTGATAGTCGCCTGCGTTGTCTTTGTAGCTTTCATTGGACTTTTAGCATAAAAAGCCAGCTACACAACGTTGAGGTCTGATGCTGCGTCTGCTCTCGTTTCACTCTCACGTCATGTAAACTTCTGCGCCAGGGCCTCCGTGGGTAAAGGGTGGCGATTGGTTCTGGGTCACTTTCCCAGCAGGTGAATTCCAAGTCATCTTGTGAATGTTTTTGTGTTGGAAAACAGTGCCTTCCGATGACCATGTCGTTGATAAGCACAGAATTCCACAAACATTCTCCATTTTCATTTGTATTCCTGTTCCTGTGAATGCCCATAATCTGCTCTCTGCCCTTGTTTCCGTTTTCCCCGCCTTTTGGCATTGAGATCTCCCATGAGGATCCTAAGGTCTCTCTTCGGCACTCACCCGACTGTTTGGAGTTGATTGTAGATAAAAAAAAATGAATTCTCCTTTTCCTCTGGGTCTGCTACGTTGTGTGGGCGTAGCACGTGTAAGAGGGTGGTTTTTCCTGCCCATTGCATGGAATCTTTGCAGTGAGGATCCTTGGTGACTACTGGTTCCCAGGACAGCAGTGCTCGCGTCGCCTCGGTGTCATCATCAGCGCTACTCCATGTGTGTGTGGCTGGTCTTCTTCTCTGTCCAGAGTATATGATGGTGTCTCCACTTGTCAGCCTTGTTCTCCTGTTCTGTCCATCTATCTCGCCCTGCCAAGATCTTTAGATTTACCTGTGTCACTCACTACGACACTTGTGCGTGTTTTTTCCATCTCTAAGGGTTCTGATGTCCAGGGAACCCTATCCTGGTCTTAGCTTTGGTCGTCACAGAGTTGTCGCCGCACTGGCTTCACTGAAGGCTTTCACCAGCTCGCGTCATGGGCTCGCTAGAGAGAGACATCTTCCCCAACCATGCTATTCTCGAAAATGTCCATGCGGTTTCTGTAACAATGTTTGGTTTCATAGGACCGGTTGTTTAGCCCAATTCAAACCCCAAACCTGAGGGCCAGTTTGAGTGCTCTTTGTCTGTCCTCTACCCTTTGACCTGTCTGGCTTGGTGGCCCCTGACCAGGAGTACGAATCTCCCGACAGCATAGCTCCTCGGGTCAAAGAGACACGCAAGCTCCCCCAACCACGCAAGGTTGCACTCACTGTGGAAGATTGTTAATGAACTAAATAAATAATAATAATAAGATTAAAATAAATAAAATGAAATGAAATAAATGAAGCAATGTAAATAGAATTAAGAAATAATTAAATTAAAAATATTAAATACATAAGAATAGAATAAGTAAATGATTAAATATCAATAATATATAAGATAAAATAAATAGAAGATGACATGAAATAAATGAAGGCAAAATAGAATAAGAAATAAAGATAAAATAAAAAAAAAATCAATGGAGGTGTGGCTGCAACTTCTATATGAAGGGTGGATAGAGGGGATATGGTGGTGGTGTGTATGTATGTGTATAATTTATGTGTGTGTGTGTGTGTGTGTGTTTGGGCGAAAGATATAGCTGACTGATGTTGGAAAGGTGGTTTGTATGCTATTGTGGTTACAGTTGGATGTTATGCCTTGGGCAGCAAAATGGACCATCGCTATGCCTGCCTCTTCATGGGACGCTTGAACACCGCCTACTAAGCCACGTACACAGTCCCACACCGGAATTATACAAAAGGTACATGTGATGAAAGGACAGAGCCACTCCATGCCCAAACAAGATCTCCTCAACTTCCTCAAACCCTGTGGGGAGAAGTATGTTGTTACCAGCATACTGCGGGGGAGAGTGTGTCCGTTTACCAGCCTCTTGTGCAGAGAAGTGTGTCTTTTAACTACAGCAAACTAGGGGGATAAGTGTGTTTGTTACAGCACACTGGTGAGAAGTGTGTTGCTATCAGCATGCTGGGGGGGGGGGGGGGGGGGGGGGGTGAGTGGGGGGGAGAAGCGTGTCTTTACCCAGCAATTTGGGGGTAGCACTGTGTCTGTTACCAGCATACTAGGGTGAGAAGTGTGGTCTGTGTTACCAGCATTCTGAACAGCTGATAACAGACAGACTTTCCCCGCAGTATGCTTGTAATAATGCACAATCTCCTCCGTGGCAGGAAACAGACACACTTCTCCCCCAAAGATTGCTGGTAACATACACACTTCTTCCCCCCCCCCCCCCACCCTATTGGTAGCAGACCCCATTTATCCCCCCCCCCCCCCCCAGTATGCCCCCCCTCCTAGGTAAGCTGGGTAACATGCACTACTTCTCCCCCCTGTATAGCTGGTAAACAGACACACTTTTTCTCAGGTATGCAGGTAACAGACACACTTTTCCCCGAATTGGCTGGTAACGGACACATAACTTTTTCTAGTATGCTGTAACGACACAACTTGATTCCTCAGGTATGCGTGGGAACAGACCACCACTTTTCCCCATATGCTTGTAACGGAACACATACGTTTTTCCTAGTAACTGGTAACGTACACATACTTTTTCTCAGTATGCTGTATAAATAACACACTTTTCCCCCAATAGTGCTGTAATGGACGAACCCAGACAATAATTTTTTCCCATTATGCTGTAACGGACACATACCTTTTTCTCAGTATGCTGGTAACAGACACACTTATCCCCAATATGCTGGTAACGGACTCATGCTTTTTCCTAGTATGCTGGTAACGGACACACTTTTTCCCAGTATGCTGGTAACAGACACACTTTTTGCCAGTATGCTGGTAACGGACACACTTTTTTCCAGTATGCTGGTAAGAGACACACTTTTTGCCAGTATGCTGGTAACGGACACACTTTTTGCCAGTATGCTGGAAACACACTTTTTCTCAGTATGCTGGTAACGGACACACTTTTTGCCAGTATGCTGGTAACGGACACACTTTTTGCCAGTATGCCGGTAACGGACACACTTTTTGCCAGTATGCTGATAACAGACAGACTTTTTTCCCAGTATGCTGGTAACGGACAGACTTTTTTTCCAGTATGCTGGTAATGGACACACTTTCTCTCAGTATGCTGATAGCGGATACACCTTTTCCCAGTACGCTGGTAACAGACAGACTGCCAGTATGCTGGTAACGGACACACTTCCACCCAGCACACGCCCAGTAGATCATCTACCACTGTTTTTCACACCATCACACAGCAATTCTTAACACTTGTCTTCGCTCACACATTATTACACACTATAGCACTAGCTTGAAATATTACACACACACACACACACACACACACACACACACACACACAACACACACACACACACACGTGTGAGCATGCACGCGTGCAAACACACACACACACACACACACACACACACACACACACACACACACACACACACACACGTGCGAGTACACGCGCGCGCGAACACAATCACGCACGCACGCACACACACACACACACACACACACACACACACACACACACACACACACACACACACATTCAAACACACACACGCACACACACGCGCGCACGCACGCACGTACGCACGTGCGCACACTCTAACTTTTGAGTTCAGTAGCTAAACCCATCTGCACAGAACACGCACAAGTGCGTGACATCGTTAATCTGGTTGTTGGCTGCAAGAAGATAGATTTAATTAGGGTAAAATTATTCAAGAGAGAGAGAGAGCGCACACTGCTAATTTCACCATAGCAGGAACTTGAACCGCTCACAATGGACTGGTCTGCTGAAAACCACCCAGTCTCATCGCACACAGCCCCAGTAGTGACAACTGGCTCCAGTGGAGTGTTACTGTAGATAGTGATCCAAAGAACTGTTCACAATCAAGTCATCTGATGATGAACAGTAGCTCTGCACACAGCATCAGTAGTGAGAACACACTTGAACAGTATCTGTCATGTCACATAATGAAGCCAAAGAACCGTTCACAATCAATTTAGGAGATGATTAACACTGAGTAGCCCTGCACACAGCGTCAGAAGTTGTGACAACACATCGTCTATTATTTCGGGTAGTAAGACCAAACTTAGTACAGCTGAGCTTACAAATACCACACCACACACACACACACACACACACACACACACCACGCACGCATACACACCATGAAGAGAGAGAACAAGGAACATGAAACAGTACTACTGTAGGACCTACTTGTGTCCTGACATAGTTGATGGAGATCAGCTTGATGTGCCAGGACATGACATGAGCCGCCATATTGTGCCAGAGCGGGCCGACGCACAGAGGTGTCTGTCATCTTGGTACCAGGCTCTCTGGCATGTCACATCACTGGTAGTGCTGTAGCCGGCCGTTTTGTCCGACCCGGCCGTTTTGTCCAACCTCGGACAAAACGGCCGGGTCGGACAAAACGGCCGGCTAAAACCCGGTTGTTTTGTCCAACTTTCAATTTTTTGTCGGACAAAACGACCTGGTTGGACAAAACGGCCGGCTCTAAGTAAGCGGCCGTTTTGTCCGATATTTCACTGGCAAAGAAGTACAAATTCGTCGCGTTCTGCTTTTTGTACTCCCAGGTCTTATAGAACAGGGAGTACTTTAGAATGGGAATGAAGAAATGCTGTCTGTGTGTCTGTCCATGGTCAAAATGTGTTCCATTTTGCTCCAGACAAAACTACTGGCCAATCTTTCTGAAAATTTGAAGGTATGTTTATTACAGGCCACGGATGATGCCCAACATTTTAGTTTGCCACTATAGCCGTTACTAACAGCTCGAGGTATGGCTAAAATAGGTTTTCAGTTTCCAAGTCATATGCCAAGGTCATAACCTTGACCTTGAAATATCTTTTGGAATATCTTCCAACTAAAGTGGCGCAACATTACAAAGATTTGAATTGCTTCTGTCTAACCCGTTCAGAATATTATGATTACAACAAAAATGTCCCCCCCCTCAAATTGTTAGGGTCCATCTATCGCCTCGATCTTGACCTTGATTGGCCTAAAAAGGGTCGTACGCCAAGGGTCATGACCTTCTTGTTCGGATTCTTGCCATTCTTGGCCACACCACCACACAAAGTTTGACGCATCGGACTCCGTTCGGAAGTACCCTTGGACAGATAGAACAAACACACCACACACCACAACACACACACACACCCCCACGAATTCATACTTCTTTGCCAGTGAAAGGGCAAGGAAAAATTATAAAATATATCGGACAAAACGGCTGCTTGCTTAGAGCCGGCCGTTTGTCCAACCAGGCTGTTTTTGTCCGACAAAAGATTGAAAGTCGGACAAAACAGCTGGGTTTTAGCCGGTCCTACCCGGCCGTTTTGTCCAACCTCGGACAAAACAGCGGGTTGGACAAAACGGCCGGCTACAAGTGCTTGTCTTGGGTCGCAGATGGCGGGGTTTTTTCTCACTACACCTGTTCACTAGCCACTCGAAACAAATATGGGAAATGGGGGGACACCCAGTGAATGAAAACGCTTGACAAAACCAATCCGATCATCCCACTCAAACCCCAAAAACCAAAGAATAGTTTTCAAATCTATGCCTCTCTCCCCTCTCAAACCCTCCCCCCCCCCCCCCCCCCCTCCCCCCTTCCCGCATCTGATTTCGCTATCTTGTACAAAGAAAATTACTCATGGCCGCGCCCCAAACGTCATTCCTATCGTACCCCCCTTCCCCTCTAAACCTTCCTTCCCCACTCCGAGAGCTATGACGCAGAAAAATTTACACTGCATTGTAAACAATGGCCCCTCTCACCCCCCCCCCCCCCTTCCCTGGCACATCTTCTCCCCCCCCCCCCCCCCTCCTGTCCCATGACAAAAAGGCATGTTGCTGCTCTCTCCACCGCACCACCACCACAACCCCCCACCCACTCCCACCTGACCCAATGCGGCCGTATTGACACAAAGGCAACTGGGCCATGGGCCCTAGTTGACACAAAGGCAACTGTCGAACCTCCCTCCTTCCCCCCCCCCCCCCCCCCCCCCCCCCCCCCCCCCCCCCCCCCCCCCCCCACTCATATCACGCTTATCCCGGACCTTTGATGTTCCTGGGTTTCTCCGCAAGGTCTTTGTCTATCGCGCGAATTAACCGACCGCCGTTAAGAAAACAATTTTCCCAGGTGAATGATGAAAGAACAGATCCCCCCCCCCCCCCCTCCCCACCCGGTGTTGACTGACAGGGTCATCAGCAGAAACCGATTTGGCAGTTCGAATAATATTAAAAGATCTACATTACCGAATCGACCTGCCCCTTTTCAGCCTAAATCCGTTCAGTCGATTACTCCCTTGTGGGCGGGTGCAGCTCGCGGCTGCTATGTGAAAACGTGCCGTGATGAAAACACGACGGCCCGTCGGCCCCAATTGTTGTCATAACTTTACCTTGAACTGCTTCAGCAGTTTGTGACGACAGATTCAAATGCCTTAAATTTTTTGGCCCTCCTTGTGTTTGTGTGCGTGTGCAGTAGGTGCTGTGTGAAATGCATGTGTGCAGCATACGCATGTATTTTTTTTGTATGTATAGGTTTGTGTGTGTGTGTGTGTGTGGGGTTGGGGTGTGTGCATGACTGTGGTAAATGGGGGAAGGTGGGGGGGGGAGAGAGAGAGAGAGTTTGTGGGGTTGTTCTAATTTAAAAAAGACTTTATTTGTCTCAATCAAAATTTATTGTGTTGTGTCGTTTATAACAAAGCAACAGGCATAATGAAAGGGGTGGGGGTGGGGGTGGGGGGGGGGTAATGCAGTCGTTCATCCACAAAAATAGAAAAAAGTTCGCCATCAATCAAGATGGATTAAACAAAATGGTTGCATTTTCAAACGTTGCCCAAAAAATTTTCAAAAAATGTCTTCTTTAAATACGAGCAAGAAGAAGCACACAATTTCAAATACACACATCAACCTCAAAATAGACATTGCGACGAGATAGGCCTAGACATGAAACGGTCATTGATACATGTAGGTTTACACACGAGTATGCTGGGGGTGGAGGGGGGTTAGTAATGGTTTTCTCTCTCTCCTCTCTCTCTCTCTCTCTCTCTCTCTCTCTCTCTCTCTCTCTCTCTCTCACACAACACACACACACACACACACACACACACACACACACACACACACTGACTGAAACCAATTTATTGTCAGATTAACTCAAGGTTGTACACACACAAGCCATGCAACTGCACGCAGAGAGAGAGAGAGAGAGAGACAGAGAAGAGAGAGAGACAGAGAGAGAGACAGAGAGAGATTCGGTGATGAAACACGTGTGTCGGCACTGTCATTATCAACATAAACATCACTGGCCATGTGAGGGCACGGTATGCGTGGTCTGGTTTTCCCCGCTGCCTAGTTGTTTAGCTAACGGGACTGTAAATAAGCCAGTAGGCTTAATGATTTCTAGAAGAAACAAGGTATGCGCATTGCTCTTTCCTTACATATATATATAAAAACTGTTAAAAATCTGCCCATGTGGCTTCATAGTCATACTATAAACTTGATCTAGACTAGACTCAAGTTGCACCAGATGCATAGTCCCACACCGTATACGGTATTGCTTACGTGGTTTACTCTGCCAATAATTAATAAAATGCAATAAAGTTTGTACATGCCTTTCTTCATCCTTTGGAAAACGAAAAAATGCCAGCCCTTCACAATCGATTTTGTTGCGAGCGTTTGAACAACCGATAGCGCTGCAGGCTTCGCCTCCTTGCTTCTTGCGCGTCGCTATGTTGGAGCTGAGTTTACACGTGCTGACTAAGGGCCGTAACCTAGTCCGCGGTCTTACGGAAAACCCCAAGTGTCGTATCTCGGTAATGTAGTATGCTCTGATATATACAAGACACATAGAGTCACAACTTCACTGACCCCTCAAGACTGCCTGTAGATCAGAACAGTGAAAGACAAAGGGATGACTAGGCCTAGAGAAGGCCTGGTAAACTCCTGGTACCCTCCTTGGTCTCAAGTCATTCACTGGTTCATTCCCAGGAAAAGTGAGTTGGAACTCTGTTTTACATTTTGGAATCTATGTATTGATTTTATGTATGCTGCATGGGTGAATATTGTAACTTTGTACTAATACTTAGTGACATTTATCAAACTGATGAATGATTATTCTGTGTAGTAGTTTGCTTACCATCATATGACAAAAGCTCTCTCCCCGTGTGGTTATGATTCTTTGTTAACAATCTGACCACTAGTCTTTGTGTTCACCCTGACTTTTGCCAGTATGCAATTCTGTCTGGCAAGATAATAATTCAGTGATTAATTTTGATCAGAAAAACAGTATACCTGCACTAGGTTAAAAACTGCTAAGCTGATTTATAAATACTGGTGATTGTTGGAATGATCTGATCTGTAGTGTATGACTTTAAGTCTACACCACATGTGTACTTGGACTAAGTGTAGCCCAAGTCAATGTGATTTAATTAATAAGAAACATGGAAGAGCTGTTTGACTGAAACTGTGTAACATTGTGTTACTGTCTCCTACCCTTTTGTAAGCTTAACTGAGCCTTTAAACAAAAGTGGAGATTAATAGTCATGCAGAAAGTTTACCATAGAGAAAACTTTGCTGGCTGAGTCTCACTCCTGTTCTGAAAGATAGAAAGGGTGAATGTGTGCAATCGTCAAACCAGCCATCAGATTCTCACCTACAGACCAAGTTCTCTTTATCCCAGAACTGGGACCCTGGTCATGCTACACAGTATAGCTGAACCCTACTCTGGGACTATGCCAAAAGCCGGGGGAATGCCAGACACCATTGCTACCCTTTAAACCGGGGTGACACCAGACAACCAGTCTACCCAAGAGGAGCAGTCTCCAGCCACAGGAGAGATCAACTGCCCACTCCAATATAAACTAAGTTAGCCTACCACCTGGACTCAAAATCCATCAGACCCTTACCCTCACTTTATGATGAAACAGTGAGAACCTGTCTATGAGTACCACTTTGGCTACTGCACTGGGTGTACGCAAGTGAAGTGGATGTGTATTAAAAGTAGACATTCAGTGTAACTTAGACAGGCCCACTGTATGCCAACTTAAGCTGCTGCACAGAGTGCAAGCAAGTAAAGTAGGAGTGAGGAAGCGCCCCTCATTGTTGTGGTTCAATGAGAACTAAAATCTAGCCTACTAGTGACATGTAAATACTTACCTATGTGTAAGCAAGTAAAGTTGATGTGTGTAATTGCTCTTGACTTGTGTCAGTTCTCTGTTGTTCAATCAAATGTTGAATGTTTGAACTTCTCTCTTCAATTCTGTCTCTCAGAGCTGCAAGTACTTCTAAGAGTACAGGCCTAAGGAAAATTATCTCAGAGCCACTCTTCAGTATTTTACCAAGACCCAGAACAAAATAAAAATTTCTTTGATGACTAGTACCGGAAAGTTGCTCCTTCCACCACTAGTAAGAGAGAGGGTGCAGGTGAAATGTTAAGATAATTCTCATTGAGAAATTATTCCAAGTCCTTCCCCTTGAGGACCCACCTAACACTCATATCTCACGTCACACTATGTGGTGAGTTTGTTGATCAAAGGTCTCCTGAGATTGGCAGATAGACTGTTGAGAACAGAATCTTCAGGAACAAATCGAAAACAAAGAAATGAGCAACAAATCTAATAACATTGATTGATTATCATTAACCAAGACTATAATCGCACATCAGCTGATAGTTACGTACGTACTTTGCCAAGGATTTGAGTGCATAGTACTACAAAATAGCTCAATCTTTGACAGCGTAACTATTAAGAATTTCGTTTACATTTTAAAGGAATTAATTGATTACTTAGATAAGCAAAAGCAGGAAAAACAAAATAAATCTGTCTTCATTTTTACATATTGTACATATACCCTAATATCACCCTGTTAGTTGCAACCAGAGAGAGAGAGAGAGAGAGAGAGAGAGAGAGAGAGAGAGAACAATGAACAATTTTTTCTCAGGCCCCCAGCCCTAGAAATGAGGTCAAGTTAACACGTAACTAAAAGACACATACATCACAACCAATCAGTTTTTTAGCGTGAGCCTGTCAACAAAGGTTTGCCTTAACTTCATGGCATTAAACAGAAATACACCAAGCTTCCTAATATTGAAAAAAGACCCATTTCTCAACAAGACTGTATATGGATTGACACCAAAGTTAAGATATTTTTCCTTATGTCATTATACAGAACACATTTATACAACACATGGTCCTCATCTTCTGAGACCTTACACATTTTGCACATAAGATCAGCATTGTTGTTGAACGTTCTTTTGAAAGTCGATCCATTGATTGGTAACACACCAAGCCTCAGCGTTATTGCCTAAAGCAACTAATGTCCATGTAATCAAAATATTTTTCACATTCGAAATTAGTTTTAAACAATCTGTAAATTTGATATTTATCTTTATTCATAACAGACTCACTCCATTCCTGCATGTATATGCCTTTCATTCTCTGCTGAAATAGTGAAACAAATGTTTTTTCACAGCCCACCCCCTGTTCAAGGCAGACATATCCAAACCCGTGGCTAAATAATATATTCTTTATAAAGTTGCCCAGTATTTTTTGCCGTTTCTATCTGGATTTACATGCATCAAGTATGCTTGTTTAGGCAAACGATGAGCCTCCATCTTTATCAGTTTTAACCAGTATCGAATGCACCTTACTGCACTATTTACATATAGGGGATAACCCCCCAGTTCCCCCATGGCAAGTTTATTAGGAACTTAAGATGGATTTTAAGAAACGTTTGCACGCCAGAGCGTGTACCTTTTCAATATTGTCCAGTCTATGGTATCCCCACATTTTGGATGCATATAATAGCACTGGCTGTACCTGAGCATCAAAAATTCGGAAGAAGCATGTCTTGGAGATGTCGTTTGATTTTGTTACTTATACAGTCGAACAAGCCCGTTTCCCGTTCACTGCAAGTGCATCAACCCCATTTGTTAATACTCATCTTTGTTGTAAAAACAAATCCATTAACTACTTCTAATTGTTCCCTATTGATATTCCATCTTTCAAATTTCCCCAGAAACCCACCCTTATGGAAAACCATGACTTTTGTCTTTGAGAGAGAGAGAGAGATAGATAGAGAGAGAGAGAGAGAGAGAGAGAGAGAGAGAGAGAGAGAGAGAGAGAGAGAGAGAGAGAGAGAGAAAGAGAGAGAGAGAAAACAGAACAGAACAGAAAAGAACAGAACAGAACAGAACAGAACAGATTTTATTCAGTAAGGCCAAATCCCCATTTGAAGAAGTGTGAACATTAATGATCAATATAACAAGACAGATTTACATGATAGTGTCAATTATTAATCTGCTTCAAAACTAAATCAAAGACCACATGGTTACGTTTCACCAATTAACAGAGAAAACAAAGAGAAAATCAAAAGAACAACATTACACTAGCTTGTGCAAGATATCATGCACTGAAATTGCCTTCAAGGGACAAGCAAAGTTGATTAGTTCAAGACAGAATCATTTTCTCTTCTCTTGAAGGCTTTATAAAGATAAATAGTAAAGTTTCTAATGATCTATTCGTTTCGTGATGCTAGAAGTAAAGTTAATCTGAAGTCTCTGGATTGTTATAATATTTTGGATTGATTAAACTGTGTCTCAAATCACCAAACCCCAGGGCAACAAAAATGAATCTCATCATCAGTAGCAGATCTACACAACGGACATTTTGTTCCACGCTCATCATTTCTTTTATATCTTGAACTGACAAATCGGACATTCCAAATCTAAATTTTGTTAGAATTATCGAGCAAATCTGTCCAAACCTAGAAGTAAGTATGGTTCAAGATCATGTGATGCCTTAAATTTCCTGTAGTCTATAAATCTATCGCTATTATACAAATGATAATTCCAAGTCTGCCGCCTACAGTCAACCAGTCTTTGTTTAAACATCTTTATAAAGGAATTTATGCACCCTACGCCTTGATATTCCCATGCATAGGAGAAGCCATAACTATTTAAAACATCGCACACCCTTGAAGCCCAATTGATGTTTCCTCTATTGGCCAAACTCAGCAACATTTTATACGCTTTAGATGGTAATCTGTGTTCATCCATTCGAGTCGGTTTTAACCAGTATCTAACACAAAGAAAACACTAGAATTAATTGTTAATGGGAATCGATTCAGTTTACCATACACAAGGTCGTTTGGTGTTTTAATACCAACCCCTAGATATTTCTTTAATACAAACAAATGAACACTTTCAATAACAGATGAAGCATCTTCTAAACCCCACATCTCAGCACCATATAGAAGAATGGGTTGAAAAGTTTCTAGAACAATCTTAAGGATAGTTGATACAACTTGCAAATAATGCTAATGGCACCTCATTTCCCTTTACATGTCAAATCTTGGCATGCATGCTTAAAACTCAATTTGGTAGAAAATAGTATGCCTAAATATCGATAAGAATTTACTACATTCATTTATATATGCTGTAAAACCATCTCTTAGTACTTGCTAGATACCCACCTTTCCTGAAGATTACTATGCTAGGTTTTTCCAGATTAACTTTCTTTATAAAGAATATTTAATTGGGTTTGTAAGCCAACCACAGAGTCCGACAATAAAATCATATCATCAGCAAACAAAAGAATATACAGTTCAGTGAAATCAACATTCAGGCTAACACCATGTCTACCATTGTCAATAACTTCGAGAGCGAGTTCATTTATAAACAAAGAAAATATAAGAGGACTACAGACATCACCTTGTTTCACACCATTAGTACAGTGTACGTAGCCTGTAAACTGTGTACCACAACGAACTCGAGCTTTAACAATTTCGTACATACTTCTTATACATCTGTAAAGTTTACCTTTAATTCCATTTTAATCAAAATAGGCCACAGTAATTTTCTTGAAATAGTGTCAAACGCTTTCTCGAAATCGATAAATGCAACATATAATTTTCTATTGCAGGAAAATTGTTTTTGTATAATTGCTAACAATGTGAACATGTGATCGATTGTAAAATAATTTTGTTTGAACCCTGCTTGAAATTCACCTATAATATTGTTCTGATCGACCATTCAGTTAATCTTGAATTTATCATAGAGCTATACATTTTGCTACTTATGTCTGATAGAGGAATTCCTCTGTAATTGTTTGGATAATTTGTATTGCCTTTCTTGAACAATGGGATAATGATGGATTCTTCCACAGATCAGGGTATTGACCTGTGTCAAATAATACATTGAAATATTTTACTAAGAAATCATGATATCATTTCCTGCATTTTTAAATATCTCTCCAATAATGCCATCTGGTCCTGCTGCTTTCTTACTTTTCAATCTTTTAACCGAGAGTAAGACTTCTTCCTTTGCAATAGGTCAGTTCAAAAAGTTAGCACTATCGTCATCATTCTCTTGATTGTAGTCGGTTCCGTTATTACTATCAGATGGGTTACCTGAAATATCAGTAGCACCTGTTAAAATATTTCTGTTACTATCAGCATCATGATTTTCTAAAACTCCTTTAAAATGTTGAAACCATTCATGAACAGAGATTTTGTTGGATTGAAACTTATTCTTTTTGGAAACTGCTCATTTTTAGCCAAAATTCTCTCTGGTCATCAATGGACATGATCAATTGCTCAAGTACGGTTTTGTTGTATTCCTTTTTCTTTCTTTGTAACAATTTCTTGTATTCTCTTCTTGCTTTGCAAAAGGCTGCATTGTTCTCTTTCTCAGTTTGGGACAATTCCGTTTCTTTTCTAGGCAACTTTCGACAAATTCTCAAAAGTTTTCTGACATTACGCTTAAACGTTTTGCATTCATCATCATACCACTTCTCCAATCTTTTCTGATGTGTATAAATTTTAATAAATAATAATAATAATAATAATAATGTATAGATTTTATATAGCGCAATTCTTGGGATCAACTCATTGCGCTCAACACATACTCAAACACTCGCACTAACATGTGTTCACACACACACACACACACACACACACACACACACACACACACACACACACACACACACACACACCTACCGACACACTTTCTTTTCCATACAGCCTGCTTGTTTTCGTATACATTCATTAAATAAATCTAGGCCCGATTTATTTCGACATTTATCAAGCAACTAGCGTGGTTCAATTTCTCTTTTGTTTGTCCGGAACGCATGCAGTCATGGAAATGTGCTAAATCCTCATTCCAAACGATTTGTTTAAAATAAATGGTGGTTTATTGCTGCATTCACTGTTACAGTTTATATCATTCTTTGCATCAAAATAAAAATTTCCCAAAGGTTGATGGTCAAAATCAATCATATCTGAGACGTGTAGACGGCAACAATTTCATATTGTATCAAACAGGTCTTCGGAAACTATAAAATAGTCATTTACACTGCTTCCTGTTTCTGACATGTATGTATAGTGACCAGTATGGTCACCAATACAAACCCCATTCATTATAAACAGCCTAAAGGCAATGCAAACATTCAAATTCTTCTTCCATACACATTCAGCACCAAATCTTTTGAATGTCTTATGAGATAATTTTCATCACTGAGACTAAACCTACTAAACTCATCACCACTGAAGGGAAAATGTCTGCTGTTCTGCCATTCAAATATCCACACAAAAGGATATCAACATTTTTATATTATGATATTTTGTCCATTAAAACCTCTTCGAGAGAGCTGATTCCATCTTCAACGTCAACTGCTGCATAATATGGAGAATTTAGGGGAGGTACATATGCACATACATAAACAATATCATTTTCAAATCAATTAATTTCTTGCTGATAAAAACACAAAATATTATCTTGTTCACATTTCAGTTCAGATATATAAGGCATAAACTCTGTTTTAATCAGACACATCACTCCACCTGATCTCCTTCCCTGCCTTGTTAACTT
>CM031611.1:69911878-70001878 GCA_018398815.1 Conus ventricosus
GCATGTAGCAACTGATGCCATGCCAGATGGGTTATGGATGGGCGTGCCTGTCCTTTTCATTGTTTGTTGTAACTTTGCATGCTATTTCTTGACATGGGGAAAGTCACATTTGCATATATTGAAGTGAGCTTTCAGACCACAGCTGAGACCAGTCAGCTCACGGAACTGGTGAGCGAACGTGTGACATAGACCACAGCTCATAGGACTATGGTGACTTGAGTCCCATTTCTAGGAATATATGGGAGAGCGTTTCTGTCAAAAGAGGACGACTTTGAGTGAAGCGGTGTCTTGACTGGAAGGAGAGGCTGTCTGTGGTGTCCGGACTGGAAGGAGAGGCTGTCTGTGGTGTCCTGACTGAAAGAAGAAGCTGTCTGTGGTGTCCTGACTGGAAGGAGAGGCTGTCTGTGGAGTCCCGACTGCAAGGAGAGGCTGTCTGTGGTGTCCTGACTGGAAGGAGAAGCTGTCTGTGGTGTCCTGACTGGAAGGAGAGGCTGTCTGTGGAGTCCCGACTGGAAGGAGGGCTGTCTGTGGTGTCCAGACTGGAAGGAGAAGCTGTCTGTGGTGTCCTGACTGGAAGGAGAGGCTGTCTGTGGTGTCCTGACTGGAAGGAGAGGCTGTCTGTGGTGTCCTGACTGGAAGGAGAGGCTGTCTGTGGTGTCCTGACTGGAAGGAGAGGCTGTCTGTGGTGTCCTGACTGGAAGGAGAAGCTGTCTGTGGTGTCCTGACTGGAAGGAGAAGCTGTCTGTGGTGTCCTGACTGGAAGGAGAGGCTGTCTGTGGTGTCCTGACTGGAAGGAGAGGCTGTCTGTGGTGTCCTGACTGGAAGGAGAGGCTGCCTGTATCATAACACTGGCAATGCTGTGTGTCAACACACCACTCTGGTGCCTACAGCCAGTTTTGCTGGACACTGAAACGGATGCTGCAACTGTAAACGTACAAATGGAATCGTGTCTTGACGATGGGAACACCGTACAGCCTCTCTCCCCTACACACACAACACACACACACACACACACACACACACACACACACACACACACACACACACACATGCGCGCGCATTTTACAGAAAGAAAGTGGAGTGTAGTATCATACCCCAGCCAGCAGAAAACATCGATTCCACATCGGTCTCACGGACCTCACAGGCAAAGTGCGTCTAATCTTCTTTTCCTGTCTAGACTTTTGCAAATGGATCAAGATAATTTTTCTTTAAAAGTGACAGTGAAGGGAAAAGGGGGTGGGGAGGAGAAGAGATATGGGAAAATTCGGGAAAACGATGAAATCAACATGATGCATGCATCCTTGAATCTGATTCCAAACCTGTGGTCTAGTTCCGTGCTTAGAATCATATTCAGATTCCAAACCTGTGTGTGGTCTAGTGCCATGGTCCCAAAATCATTGTTCCGTTTTCCTGTACTCCCTCCCCTTCAGTCCACCACAGCCCCATGCTTTCACCTCCTCCCCTGGCCTCTTTTTCCATCTGCCTCTTTTTCTACCCCCTCCCCCCCCCCCCCCCCCCCACTCCACTAGCACCGATCTCTTCTCACCCCCACTCATCCCTCCCCTTCCCTCTTGTCGCGGTGAGCACTGTTCCCACGCAGCAACACGGCACGGCCAGCAAACTGAGGGGGTTTCAGCAACCGCCGCCATTGTTGACCGAGCGCCCCCTGGTGCGTGTCCAGCGGGAGGTAATGCCGATGCCAGAAGTCGGCCAGCCAACTTCATTAGCCGTCAGCCTCACTGCAGGCATTGGGCCTGTCTCTTAGTGTACTGTAATGAACTAAGGGCAGAATGGTGGAGGGAAGGGGGGGGGGGGGGGGGAGGGGGGAGGTGTGTGTGTGTGTGTGTGTGTGTGTGTGTGTGTGTGTACACCATATCCTCGAATCTTTATGAAAAAGTCTTCCTTTCATACACTGTGCTGTATCAGCTTTCTAACACATACAGGATAAATCACTTTGACTGGTATAATGTGCTGGTTTCTCCTGTTCTGGCCGAATCAGTACGATTGATGGTGGATTCAGGTGCTAATCACTACAGCAGACCAAATCAGTTCGATTAATGGCGGATTATGGTGTTGATTATCAAAGGCCTCGTCAATACGATTCATAGTGATTTATGGCATTGATTTTCTATTCGCAAAATCAATATGACTGATGGTAGTTTGTTTTGTTGATTTGTGCAGCCCATATACCTATAGTGAATGGCCAATTATTATTTTGACTCTTGAAGGTCAAATTAAGACGAACAAAAGTGGTTTGTGGTGTTGATTGTTACAAGCCAGATCTATGTCATTGATGCTCGTTCATGGTTAGAGATGTAAGGTCAAATCAACACTGTTGAAGACAGTTTATGGCGTGGGTCTTACAGGCTACACCAATACTATTGGTGATAGTTTATAAATCAATACTACTGGAGATAGTTTATGAATCAATACTATTGGTGGTAGCTTAAAAAACAATACTGTTGATGATAATTTCTAAATCACTACTATTGGCGATAGTTTATAAATCAAATCTGTTGATGATAGTTCATAAATCAAAGCTATTGTTGATAGTTTATAATCAATAATATTTGTGATAGTTTATAAATCAACACTACTATCTATAGTTTATAAATCAAAACTACTGATGATGGTTTTTAAATCAATACTATTGATGATAGTTTATAAATCAATATTATTGGTGATAACTGAAAAATCAGAACTATTGATGAGAGTTTAAAAATCAATACTATTGGTGATAGTTTATACATCAATACTACTGGCGGTAGTTTATAAATCAATGCTATTGATTATATATAGTTTATAAATCAATACGATTTGCTTATAAATACATACTGTTGATGACAGTTTAAAAATCAATATATTGGTGATGTCAATACTGCCGGTAATAGTTTATAAATCAGTACTATGGATAACAGTTTGTAGGTCAGTATTATTGATGATAGTTTATTTACACTATTAGTGACAGTTTATAAATTGATGCTGTTAATGATAGTTTAAAAATCAATACTATGTATGATAGTTTATAAAGCACTACTGTTTGTCATAGTTTGCAAATCAATACTATTGGTGATAGTTAATAAATCAATACTATTGGTGATGGTTTATAAATCAGTGCTATTGTTGATGGTTAATAGATCAATGCTATTGGTGATAGTTTATAAATCAATGCTTTTGGTGATAGTTTATAAATGAATACTACTGGTTGTAGCTTTTACATCAAGACTATTGGTAATAGCTTATAAATCAAGACTACTGACTATAGTTTATAATTCAATGCTATTGGCGACAATTTAAAAATCAATACTATTTGTCATGGTTAATAAATCAAAACTATTGATGATAGTTAATAAATCAATACTACAGATGATAGTTTGTGATATGGTACTTACAGGCTAATCATTACGACTGGCGGCCATGCATGATGTTGATTGTTGAATGTGAAATTAGCACCATGGCCTGTGTCAGTCACACTGTGTTAGAGATGGCCACGCCTACCATATGACAGACACGTCTCCAAATCAATGCATGTGACCAACAGCCCCTCAACCAGCAAAAAGCTGTTATGACGGAGGACAGCTATGATGAGGGTGGACAGCTATGATGAGGGTGGACAGCTGTGGTGGACAGCTATGATGAGGGTGGACAGCTATGATGAGGGTGGACAGCTATGGTGGACAGCTATAATGAGGGAGGACAGCTATGACAGCTATGATGAGGGTGGACAGCTATGATGACAGCTAGGATCACAAATATGATATCAGCTATGATGAGAGTAGACAGCTATAATGATAGCTATGATGAAGGTGGACAGCTATGATGAGGAAGGACAGTATGATGGGGGAGGACAGTATGTTATGATGACAGCTATGCTGAGGGTGGACAGTACGATGACAGCTGTGATGAGGGTGGGCGGTATGATGACAGCTATGATGAGGGAGGACAATATGGTGACAGCTATGATGAGGGTGGACAGTATGATGACATCTGTGATGAGGGACGACAGCTTGATGAGGGAAGACAGTATGATGACAGTTATGATGAGGGTGGACAGCATGATGACGGCTACGATGAGGAGGGCAGTATAGTGACAGCTATGACGAGGGAGGACAGTATTATGAGGGAGGACAGTATGATGACAGCTATGATGAGGGAGGACAGTATTATGATGGAGGACAGTATGATGACAGCTATGATGAGGGAGGACAGTATTATGAGGGAGGACAGTATGATGACAGCTATGGTGAGGGAGGACAGTATGTTGAGGGAAGACAGTATGATGACAGCTATGATGAGGGAGGATAGTATGATGACATCTATGATGAGGGTGGACAGTATGATGAGGGTGGACAGTATGATGAGGGTGGACAGTATGATGAGGGAGGACAGTATGATGACATCTATGATGAGGGTGGACAGTATGATGAGGGTGGACAGTGTGACGACAGCTGTGATGAGGATGGATAGGGTATGATGACAGCTATGATGAGGGAGGACAGTATGATGAGGGAAGACTGTGTGACGACAGCTGTGATAAGGATGGATAGCTATGATGAGGGAGGACAGTATGATGAGGGAAGACAGTGTGACGACAGCTGTGATAAGGATGGATAGCTATGATGAGGGAGGACAGTATGATGAGGGAAGACAGTGTGACGACAGCTGTGATAAGGATGGATAGTATGATGAGGAAGGACAGTATGATGAGAGAGGACAACTGTGATGAGGGTGGACAGTATGATGACAGCTATGATGAGGGTGGACAGTATGGTGACAGCTATGATGAGGGAGGACAGTATGGTGACAGCTATGGTGAGGAAGGACAGTATGGTGACAGATGTGATGAGGGTGGACAGTATGATGACAGCTATGATGAGGGTGGACATTATGGTGACAGCTATGATGAGGGAGGACAGTATGGCGACAGCTATGATGAGGGAGGACAGTATGGTGACAGCTATGGTGAGGAAGGACAGTATGGTGACAGCTATGATGAGGGAGGACAGTATGGTGACAGCTATGATGAGGGAGGACAGTATGGTGACAGCTATGATGAGGGAGGACAGTATGGTGACAGCTATGATGAGGGACGACAGTATGGTGACAGCTATGATGAGGGTGGACAGTATGATGACAGCTATGATACGGAGGACAGTATGGTGACAGCTATGATGAAGGTGGACAGTATGATGACAGCTATGATGAGGGAGGACAGTGTGATGACAGCTATGATGAGGACGACAGTATGATGAGGAAGGACAGTACGATGAGTGAGGACAGCTAAGATGAGAGAGGACAGCTATGATGAGATATGACAGCTAGGATGAGGGAGGACAGCTATGATGGTGGAGGACAGCTATGATGATGGAGAACAATTATGATGAGGGAGGAGCTATGGACAGCTGTGATGAGGGAGGACAGCTATGATAAGGAAGGACAGCTATGATAAGGGAGGACAGTATGATGCTCGATGAGGGAGGACAGCTATGATTTTGGAGGACAGCTATGATTATTTCATTTCACTGCATTTCATTGAACTGGATCGGAACAAATAGGATCAGATCAGAATGGACTAAATTCAAACGAATTGTATCGTATTAAACTGCACTGGACTGTTTTACACAGCATATGAGATTGGATTTGATGGAACTGAAGTGAATGGGATTGGTTGGGACAGGTACAAGCCAAGTCCTGTCGTTGTATTTGATGGTACTGAAGTGAATGGGATTGCATGGGACAGGTACAGGTCAAGTCATGTCATTGTATTTGAATGAATTGGAGTATATGGGATTGGATGGAACATGTACAGGCCAAGTCATGTGAATGGATTGGTTGGGACAGGTACAGGCCACGTCATGTGAATGGATTGGTTGGGACAGGTACAGGCCAAGTCATGTCATTGTAATTGATGGAACTGAGGTGAATGGCATCGGTTGGGACAGGTACAAGCCAAGTCATGTCATTGTATTTGGTGGAACTGAAGTGAATGGGATTGAGTGGGACAGGTACAGGCCAAGTCATGTGAATGGATTGGTTGGGACAGGTACAGGCAAGGTCATGTGAATGGATTGGTTGGGACAGGTGCAGGCCACGTCATGTGAATGGATTGGTTGGGACAGGTACAGGCCATGTCATGTGAATGGATTGGTTGGGACAGTACAGGCCAAATCATGTGAATGGGATTGGTTGGGACTGGTACAGGCCACATCATTTGAATGGATTGGTTGAAACAGGTACAGGCCGAGTCATGTGAATGGATTGGTTGGGACTGGTACAGGCCAAGTCATGTGAATGGTGGTTGGGACAGGTACAGGCCAAGTCATGTGAATGGATTGGTTGGGAGAGGTACAGGTTAATTCATGTAAATGGATTGGTTGGGACTAGTACAGGCCAAGTCATGTGAATGGGATTGGCTGGGACAGGTACAGACCAAGTCATGTGAATGGATTGGTTGGGACAGGTACAGGCCAAGTCATGTAAGTGGGATTAGTTTGGATAGGTACAGGCAAGTCATTTGGATGGATTGGTTGGGACAGGTACAAGCCGCGTCATGTGAATGGTTTGGTTGGGACTGGTACAGGCCAAGTCATTTGAATGGGATTGATTGGGACAGGTACAGGTCAAAGGTCAAGTCATGTGAATGGATTGGTTGGGACAGGTACAGACCAAGTCATGCCTCGTGGACGCCGCCTGCGATGTGTACACCATTACCGACGACTCTCTGCCCACGCACATGCGCAGCCTCCTACCTAGCCACGAGAAGCACGTGCATGACCTCCTGACCCTGGAACGCACCCGCCAGAGGCTCCGTTACGTCATCCTGGGCCTGACCGCCATGCTGGCCTTGACCGTGGTAGTAGCCGTGACCTTGGTGCTGAGTCTCAAGGTGACACCTGGGTCAGTTGGGATGGAAGGCAGTCACTTCCGGGTGCCTTTTCCAATGGCCAGTGGTCAGGTGAGGCCTGTTATTTATTGCTATATCTGACATTACACTGTCGTGGCTGCTATTGTCAAAAAATGTCATAATCATCGTACTAATTAACGAGCAGTGAGAGGCTTAAGAGAATCCGGCATCCAGGCCCGGGTCCTCGCCATGGAAGTTGGAGCGAGGGATTGTAGGCTCATCAGCCCATGACCTCATGAAACAGCTCGGAATTTCAGGTAAGTAAAGGACCAAAACCCTGAAGACAATGGCAAGACAGCCAAAAAGAGTTCGAGCTGGATCTGGTCAAGGAAGAACAAAAGTGAAGTTCATAAGGCTTAAATTTCCCAACTTAGAACAGGTGTCCTGTTAGCAGGGGGTAAGACATCAGTCTAAAAATGTACGCCTTGAGACGCCCACCTTCCAAATTGCGGGTTCGAATCCCGGCAGCGCCAGTGACACAAAATTAATTGGCAGTAGGACATCTGGCAGTCATGACCTGGATGTGGCCCGACCCCCGTAGAATGTAAGGAGTTTAGGGCCAAAACGCTTGTCAGGGGGGGGGGGGGGGGGGGGATTCCTGAAGACCTTCTGTCAAGCGCTCCCTAGAGTTTCTTCCTAGCAACACTATTACAGTCAAAAGTCATCGTGTGCATCGATGTCATTAGTGCAGTGTTATCATGAAGACACCTGATCTGACCATGCAATCGGTGTGGTAAAACCATTGATGAGTCTGAATAGTCCGTCTTCCTAAAAAAAAAAGTGACTTCAAAGAATGTGTGAAACTCAACTTCTTTTGTCTCGTGAATCAAAGAATGTGTCAAACCCGGTATTTTTTTCTCATTGAATCAAGAAATATGACTTGTGAAGCCCGTCATTTTTGTCACTTAAATAATAAAAAACAACAACATGGAGTCCGACGTCTTTTGTCTCGTGCATCAAGGAACATGTGAAGCCCAACATCTTTTGTCTCGTGCATCAAGGAACATGGGAAGCTTAATATCTTTTGTCTCGTGAATCAAGGAACATGTGAAGTCCAACATCTTTTGTCTCGTGAATCAATGAACATGTGAAGCCCAACATCTTTTGCCTCGTGAATCAATGAAAATATGAAGTCCAACATCTTTTGTCTCGTACATCGAGGAACATGTGAAGCTTAATATCTTTTGTCTCGTGAATCAAGGAACATGTGAAGCCCAACATATTTTGTCTCGTGAATCAAGGAATATGTGAAGCCCAACATCTTTTGTCTCGTGAATCAAGGAACATGTGAAGCCCAGCATCTTTTGTATCGTGCATCAAGGAACATGTGAAGCCCAGCATCTTTTGTCTCGTGCATCAAGGAACATGTGAAGCCCAACATCTTTTGGCTCGTGCATCAAGGAACATGGGAAGCCCGACATCTTTTGTATCGTGCATCAAGGAACATGTGAAGCTCTCAGCATCTTTTGTCTCTTGCATCAAGGAACATGTGAAGCCCGACATCTTTTGTATCGTGCATCAAGGAACATATGAAGCCCAGCATCTTTTGTCTCGTGCATCAAGGAACATGGGAAGCTCAAATATGATGTCCAGTAACTTTTGAATCGATTACAATTACAAGCAAATGAATAACCCTAAAGCAAAGGAACAAGTAGAAGCAATGATGTCAGAGTTAAAATTGACAGATATTTAGCGAGACAAAAACCCTAACGCTATGCGTTACACTAAGGCTTTTATTTTCTTTTATCCGACTATTTAATCTGGTATGCAGATGAAACAGACTATAACGAAATACGTTTTGGAAGTTTAACAGTTCACTTTTAAGGGATAGTCAATATGTCAAGGAAACTAAAGAACTCATTCATTCTGCCATAAGAGATTATGCCGTTGCAGACACGAACGAAAATATGTCAGCAAATAATTCACATTTGATATTCAGTTAACCGTTTCGGACAAAAAAATTTCTGGACTTTCTGCTGATGAAAATCCGTGCCCAAACTATTGCTTTCGCTACCATGAAAAAGAAACTTGATCAACAAAGGGAAGATACTTGTATTAAAGACATACAACGTTTAGAGAAAATTGAACGTAAAGCTGATGAAGATTTGAAATTATTAAAACATAAGAATGATGAACTCGAGGCATTGCGTTAAAAGAAAATGGAAGGAGTAATGATAAGATCTAGGGTCAGATGGATTGCAGAAGGGGAAAAGATCACACCGTATTTTTGTTCGCTAGAGAAAAGGAATTATGTGAGCAAAACAATGACTAATCTTGTCGATAAAGATGGGAATGTGGTTCATGACCAATGTGAAATACGAATCGGGAAGTGCATTTTTTTCCAAACACTTTATTCTGAAAGAAAAGTGAAAGAATGTCAAATTGAGAATTTAATTAATGATGTACCTAAATTAACACTAGATGAAGCACAGTCACTGGAAGGCGACATTACACTTGATGAAGCAGTATTTGCGTTGGAAAAATGGCAAATCATAAAAGTCCAGGGACAGATGGATTCAATGCTGAATTCTTTAAATTCTTCTGGAAAGACATTGGCCCTTTTATTGTGAGAGCACTAAATGATAGTTTGAAAGATGGTGAACTTTCCCATACCCAGAGAGAAGGAATAATAGTCTGCATACCAAAGGGCGACAAACCTAAACAATATTAAAAAAAAATTGGAGACCCATTTCCTTACTTAACGTTATATATAAAATGGATTCATCCTGTATCGCCAATAGAATTAAGTCGTATTACCTTCAATCATTCACGAGGATCAAACAGGCTTTATGGCAAACCGTTATATTGGTGATAATGTAAGGCTAATTTATGATTTAATTCACTGTTTGAATGCTAAATCTTTAACCGGGGATGTTGATTTGTTTAGATTTTTTAGAAGGCATTTAATGCTTCACATTGGGAATTTATGTATAAAGTTCTTAGAGCTTTTGGGTTTTCTGAGAACGGTTTAAGGTGGATCCAAACATTTTACAAAAACAGAAAGTCGACTGTTATAGTCAATGGACAGGTAACGGAATGGTTGACTGTTCAGTGCGGATGTAGACAAGGGGACCCCTTCTCTCCTTATTTATTCATTTTATGTGCTGAGATAATGGCAATAATGATTCGTGACAACAAAGATATAAAAGGAATTTTTATGAATGAAACAGACCATAAAATTTCTCAGTTCGCTGATGACCCTCAGTTAATGAACATAGGAGACAGAAAATATTTTGAAGAAAGTATGTAAATGGTGGAATTATTTGGACAGTACTCTGGGGATCCATGAGAAAATCAACTAGAAGGTATTTACCACATCTGAAAATAAACTGGAACTCAGACATATTTAAGATACTGGGAATTTCGCTAACAAGCGATCTAAAGCATTGCCAAGCAATTAATTATAACAAGGAATTTGAAGAAGTGGTAGCATTGTTTAAAATTTGGTCCAAGAGAAATATTGCTCAGCTGGAAGAGTGGCTGTTCTGAAATCTTTGATTCTTTCCAAACTGATACACCTGTGGATTCTGTTGCCTAACCCACCCGATGATTTATGGCAGATCTCCGGAAAGTGTGTTTCAGATTTGTGTGGAATGGAAAACAAGACAAAATTAATAGGAAGACAACAGTTAAAAGTGTAAAAGATGGTGGTTTGAATGTACCTGAAGTTAAAACATAATTTAATGTCTGCTAAAACTACATGGATACGAAAATTGTATTATTCTAAGCGTAACTGGAAAAGCATTTGTACCCAGTTATATCCCATATTAGATAAACTGGATATGTACGGACCATTATGTGTTAATCTTTGAAAAATGGACAACCTATTTTGGAAACATGTTTTCAGTGCATATCAACTGTTCTGGAAGAAAGTACAACCTAAAACAAGTACAGATTTACTAGCCGAACCATTCCTGTACAATGAATGCTTTAAACGTGGAAACGAAGTTATTCAATCAATGAACTGAACAGAAAATGGCGTTCATTGCATTGCAGATTTTGTGAATGTAGATAGATTTTTGTCTTTAGCAGAATTCACCCGTCGTTCCAGGTCAGCATTGACATTTGACGTACGGTGGTTATCTATCATGTATTCGACAATGTATGATTAAACATAGTATCGCTTTAGAAAATAATAGCAAGTCTGAATTTCCATGCGCCCTAAAAACGATTTTGTCGATTTATGAAGGTATGAACCTAGAGAACGGGAAAAGCTCATTCTAGCTCAACCACCCTCAAACCAGTTTTCGGGCGGTTGACCCTAGAATGAGCTTTTCCCCGTTCTCTGACAAGTAAGACTTTAATAACGAATTAAAAATGATAATCCATCACATGTTTTCAATAACCAAAAAATAACGATTTTTTACAAACAAACATACTGTGTAGGATTATCCGTTTTCAATACTAATTTACTAAACTTTTCAGATTTCAGTTTTTGCTTAATCCTGCGTTTTTCCTGATCATTTTCAATAACATCATTTTCGTGCAAACATCTTCAAATGAGTCTCTGTCTTTCATGTGAAATAAAACTACAGTCTTTAAAAACTTTGCATAACAGACAGACAGACACGAGGGCAGCGGCAAGGTTATAGAGACCTGTCATTAGGGCTGAAACCTGATCACTTAATTTTATGCTCTGCTAGGGTCTTACGCCTTGGCAGGCGGGCGCTTTCTGGCAGTCATGCAACCTACAGTGCTACGCCCACCATAATTAACCAGAAACAACACTAGCTTGTGTTACTGGTTAAATTATAGTGGACGTAGCACTCGGACGATCACGCTATTTTCACCGCAGCACAACTAAACACTTCTACATACCTTATTCTCCTTAATTCTATTGGGCATGCGCATTAACGAGGTAAAACCAGCCTGTGTTTCACAGTTTGTGACAGTCTTGTTTAGCAAGCCTGAGCTGAACGTTGTTGTGATCTATGGCTAAGTGTGATGATGATGTAGACAAAGCATTATTGCGGCTATCAAAAGAACTACATATTGATGATGAAGAATGTATGTCTCTTGAAGAAGAAGAACTGTTTAGAAAAGATCCTGAAATTGTAAAATCTATTGAAGAACATATTAAATTTCACTCAGAACATTTAACATACTGGAAAGAAGTAGAAAGTGCTTTCAATCACCAAGGAGAACAAAGTGCTGCTGGATATGAAGCCTTGCACAAAAAGAATCTGCCCAAAAAACCACAGCATTTTTCATTTCTTTCCGAAGCAAAAAATCACCACGGCCTTCAAAACAACTTGAGCAAATGAAAGGAAAAGAACTGTTGAATGAACTGAAAACCATGTAATCAAAGACAGGATTAATGGCTGTGACATTCCGGTTTTCAATGATTCTACAAAGGATCTTGTGACAATCAAAAACATAGTAAAAAATTCTGGAAAGATAATTAATCAAAAACAATCCGCTCTACTTAGTGATTATGTTTGTTATGGAATGTGGATGTTGAAACTTTGTATGTGTCTTGAACCAACTGATTTTCAACACTTTGTTAATGAGAACTGTGGCATCAGGGCGTCTTGGGGGTATAAAATTATGAAAGTGGCTAAAGTTTTCAACCTGTACCCACGCCTTCAACAGCTGAACATCACAATAACAACAGCTGTTAAAATTATATCAAATCTACAATCAGCCCTGCAAGTTTTTCCAACAGACGCCTACAAGTGGACCAAAGTTTAAGTAAGTGTTTTTTTCCTGCACTTTTCTAGAATAGTCTAGAAATAGGAAGTGAGAATTTTTTAAGCTGCTCTTGAGGGAGTGTTCTTTAATTAAGTTCTTAATCAAGTCTCCTCAAGTTCTTAATAAGTTCTTGATCAAGTCACCTTAAGTCCCCTCAAGTTCTTAGTTAAGTTTTTAATCAAGTCACCGCAAGTTCTTTAACTAAGTTCTTAATTAAGTTGCCCCAAGTTTTTAATAAAGTTCTTAATCAGGTTTTTACTCAAGTTATCCTCAAGTCACTTTTAAGTTCTTAACTTAAGTCACCTAAGTTCTTAACTTAAGTCATCCCCTAAGTACAACCAAGTTCTTATCCAAGTCAACTTATAATTATTTATTAAGTTCTTAAAGTATTATTGCATCTGAAATGGATCAAAATGATCTTTTGTTGGTGGCGGTTTTGGCATGCTTTTTTGTTCGGCTTCTGTATTTAGTGGCAGAGATTTTTTTGACTGCTTCGGTTTTGCTGTCTTTGTTTATATATTTTATAACCGTAATAACCACCCCAGCAGCAATGCCGCCAAAAATGACAATTGCTTTAAGTACAATATTCCATGAAGACTTTGGCGGTGTGGACAGCCCTGCTGTTGTTGTAGGTCTTGAATCATCTTGTTCTGGTGTTTTTATAGCTGGCGTTGAAACAACTGGCTGCGGCTCTAGCACTTTTCATTATGAGTTATATTATGTAATTTTAATTTTGTTTTTTTGTTCCACTCTGCTAATCTTTTTCCTGCCGCAACGCGCCCAGGATGAGGAGGCTTTTTACTGGTCACTTTCTCCACCGGATTCAATGTTTCTGATTCTGCTGATTTTCTGGCTCGGTCATTTTTTAGGGAAACAAAATCTATATGATTTATAATCCCACGATTAGCGGCGACAATAATGTTCCAAATCTGTAATACAGATCACATCCTAGAGACTCTAATGACTTTGTTAAAAACTGGATCCTGCGTTAAATCATACATAAAATCTTGTTCAGAATCAATAGGCGCAAATTTACTTACTAGTTTAGTGTACAAACTAAGAGCCGTTTGCCCTACATTTTTTACCATTCTTGATCCTAGTTGCGCTTCATACCTGTTATGATACTTTACAATGTCTTGCGGCGACATCTGTTGAATCTGTTCTATGCTGAATTCATTTCCGAGGAACTGTTTTGTTTTCCACATGCTGCCAAAGAATACAACCTTTCCTTTTTGGGCATAATAGCTTGGTCATCAACTTGATCATTTGTAATCATAAGTTCAGGAAGGTTTAGGCTGCCCTGTAGCTGTAGTAGATCATCGCCGTTCATGTTTTTTATTAATTATAATTATTTTATATTTTTAAAAATGAGCACCAAAAAAACTGTTGCCAACCTTGTATACCATTCTGCTGTTATTGGAGGCCTAAGTGTAGGATACACAATGCTTGGTAAAAGCTTGTTAAAAATTAAACCAGCTGATCTTGGCAAGCTAGGCTTTGAGGATTCAGCAAAGCTGATTGCTGTTATTACAGCTTCGTTTCCTACGAAAGATTTTCTAGTCAAGCAAGGAATAATTCCTGACAGTATCAATATGTAAAATTAAAAAAAATACATTTATAAAAATGGCTTCACTCGTAATGATGATAGGCGGCGCTGTAGTGAATGCGCTTGCTTTTAGCGGAAGTAATTACGCGTTTAGTAAACTGCGGGATGACGGCGAGAGAAAAAGACATAACAAAGCTATGGAGCAACTAGCAGCTGCACAAGATAACTATGAAAAGCAGAGAATTGAGCAGTTAGATTTTATTAATAACAAACTGAAAAAACAGGGGCATGCGGCTTACACATTTAAAGATGTTGATCAAGCAATAAAAGAATATTATCTTGTAACAGGCAAACCAATCGAGACATTGCCCCCGCCAAAATTCAGTGACTTTTATCAACCATCAGAAAAACAAAAGATGCAAGAAATCGCGTTTGTTATCTTTGGTATGTCCGTTGTGTATTTTGTTGCGCATAATATTGGCTGAATAAAAATGAACAAAATCTATTATTCGCCAAAAGGATATTGGAAGGGAATCACGGCAATAAAAAAAGCTAAGCCAAGCAGCTGGAGTCAGTGAACAAACAGCAAAGGAATGTTATCTAAACAAGCGATTTGGCAAATTTATTTACCTGCGCCTAGACGAATACAGAGACCACACTTTGTGAATACAATACCGAACGACACCCATCAAATGGACCTTCTATATTTACCCCATGATACGATTAATACGAAAAAGATTTAAGTACGCACTCACAGTCATTGACATAGCTTCAAGATACAAAGATGCGGAGCCATTAACACAAAAAAGTGCTTCTGCCGTTGCTGTTGCCATACAACTGATATACCAACGAGGCCCGTTAACTTATCCCCGCATGATTCAAGTCGATGATGGAAAAGAATTTAAAGGCCAAGTGAATCAATTATTGTTAAAACATAGAGTTACCATTAAAAGAGGCATTCCAGGAGTTCACAGATCACAGGCTTTGGTTGAAAACTTTAACAACAGTTATCTGAAAGACTTTTCTCCTACCAGTATCACAGGGAGCTGATTGACAATTCTCGCAACACAGAATGGGTTAGAAGACTGCCCTCAGTTTTGCGTTGCAATGAATAATGAAGAATTTAAAGGGCTAAAAACCAGTACAAGCAATCAAAAAACAAACAATAAATGCTGCTGAAGACTCCAGTACAACCAGCAAACTATTACCGTTTGGTTTAAAAGTAAGGTACCTTTATTTACCGGGGGAAGCAGAAGGGGACACTCGCATCAGGGCAACCGATCCAGTTTGGAGTCTTGATCCATATGAAATAAAAAGAATTGTAAAATGAATCAGCCCGTGTATTATTTGCGAGAAACTGACACAACAAAACAACCGGCTCCTCAAAGATCTTTTGTGAAGGAAGAACTGCAGATAATCCCACCAGATACAGTTCCAGTTGCTTAATTAATTTTTAATTTACATAAAATGGAAGCGCAGAACGAAACAAGAATGATAAATGAAGAGAACTTGGAATTGATACGGGAATCATATGATACGTGTTCTATTATTAAGGACACATTTACGAGGATTTATCGGCATATGGCAATGCATCCAGATCACCTACAACCCAAATTCCCAAATTTGATCATCAGATATGGGGAAAAGAATATCTTGAAATAATAAAAAAAATTCGAGCTCATCAAGCAAACATGAAAAAAGATTTAGCTGAATTGGATGATGATATGAATGAGCTTATAACAAAACTTAAGGAAAAAAATGAAGAAGGTATGTATTTATGACGTTCTCCAGTGCCCAATTGCATATGAAAACTCTGGTTTAACAAATACTCGTTTAGTGTTTGTTCTATCTAATGACTTCTTTGTTACAACAGTTGTGTTGATCTCATGTAGATTAGATCGTAGTTTTACGTTGTCATGATGAAAAGTATGTTTATTGAACAATGCTTCTTTGTAGTTGTCATGTGATATGTTTGACTGCACAACACTGCGAGATATTCCCTTTGCTTTCTTAATGGTTTTCTCCTGGCTCGAAATACTGTACATTTTCGACCTTAAACCAATAAACTCCTTAATCACCCCTCCAGATAATTCATCCTTCATCTTTCCTAAAACCTTCTTATTAACGGATGAATGCAAAGGCGAATCTTTAGGGTAATCAGATGTATCATACCATCCCGCATGCCCTTTAGCTACTTCTAATTCCATGTCTTTATAGATGTCTTCAGTAGGGATATCTATAACAAAACTGTCGTATCTGTGTAAAGTACTCTGGACTCGGGATACGAGGGTTTAAAGTAGTCATAAAGAAATTCTAACATCAAAAGCTTTGATAATTCTAAAACGGTAAACCCAATAAATACAGGTTTGTCCAATTTGACTTTCTTTTTCTTCATCATTATGCCAAAAAGCTGATCATGAAATCTTCTGAAGTCCTGATAATTAGGTTTTGAAGTCAGCTTAATTGCTTCGTTCTCTCTGGTGACCAATCTAACATCTTTACGCTTGTGCGGATTCTCCATAGTCTTTCCGAAACAGCTGTTGTTCATCAGCTTGAAAAAGTCTTTTTCTGAAGCATCTGCGGATTTAGTTCTAAGATCAGTGTTCTTCATGATGTATGGTTTCATGAACTGTTCTTGATTAAATTCAATTATACGATGAACTACTGTTAGCTTTAAACCATGTCTTAAATAAAATTGTAGAAGTCTGTAATGACAGACATAATTTTTTTTGCCACGAAGATTAGGCACAAGTTTAGGCGGCTCTGTTTTTGCCATCTTTAGACTTTCTGCTGCTAATGGATAGTCATTATGTAGGTCATGGAGTTCCTGAGGATATTCTAAGTCAACTTCTAGAATGTATCCACGCTGTTGATCGGGCGTCAAACTGCTCAACCACTTTAATGCTCCTTGAATATTATTTGTACCGCCGTCTATGTACATTTTAAAGTTACGTACGGAAGCGATTGCGCCATAGCCCAACCATACAGATGTTTGCATCTAAATACATGAGATAGTTAGACCTTTTACTTGGATCATAATCATCTAGGTATTTGTTGTTTGCTTTACAGTAATGATGCGACGCCATACTAATTCCTCCCGCAATCCGTTTTCAATCATCTGAAGCATTGGTAAATCTGACAATAAATCAATCTGTACTCCAGTAAACTTTAAGAAAGCGTCCCAGCTCATCCCGGGCGCAGAAATGTAATGCGTGGGATCCAGGCTATAATGTTTCATGCAGGTCTTTCTGTAATTTTCAAAGACGTCCGCCAACAAACATACATCAGCAAACAAGTATGAATCATGATAGTCTCCCATCGTTTTACACTCTAACTTCTGCCACGCATCATGAGCATGCTGGTAATCAGAATCACTAATGCCCTTTCCTCTAAGACTAGAAAGAACGCTTCTTTAGGCGGAAGCGAATCTTCGTCAAACCTTTCCAACTGTTCATGTATTCGTAAGGGTAAACGCCCTTTCTAACAAGAGTTGGGTCAAAATATTCTTCTGTTATTGGGCAGGACTTTAAGGACATAGCCAGTGACTCTAATGATCCCATCAGGTGTTGCATAGAGTCATAAAAAGACATGTTATTTAAAGTGAAGCACATGTACTTTTCTGATGACTGTGCAATGCATGTTACCCAGCTGAAGGCGTTGGTTACTGCTTGCATTATAAGATGAGAGTCGTAACCTCGCAAGTTATGAAAGAAGATGGGCAGCTTCCATGTCTTAGGATCAAACTTTAGTTGAAGATTGCAGTTGTTGTGCGCTGCTCCTCTGAACTTTCCGCTAATGTGATCATGGTCTCTTACTGTCGGATTCTCTGCGCCTGATGAGAGGCCTAAACCGGCGGCAACCAAAGCCGCCCCACAAATCCAACAATGTGTGGCTGATTTATACTGTTGTTGGTCTTCAGGCGTCATTATGATTTCAGATAAGTTTAGATTATTAGAACAGGTGTTACGCAATTGCTGCATGCGTTTTAAGAAGTATTCTGCAGCATCTGGTCCTCTATATAATTCTGGTTCTGAATGGACGCCATCCGACCTGACAATAATGAAGGCAAATGAACAAATCTGATGATTGCTTATTAGGGCCGTTTTTGGAAGTTTCTGTGGCGCCGGCCCTTCATAAGGAACAATAAGTGACTCGAAGTCTGCGTAAACTACGTATGGACTTGTTTGCAGTCGTTTCCAGCTCTTAAAACTAACTTTAGATCCGGGCGGGGGCGTAATTAGTTCTGTATTACAGTCAACTGGGCTAATACAATGTTTTATATGTTCAAGCACGGCTGGAACGGATGAAATTCTTGTTTAACATTTTCTACAGAATTCTTGTTTGCGCCTTTGTTTTGAAGTATGTTGCATTAGTCTACTCATTGTGCGTATCAATGTGTAATGTTGAGGCAACCCTGTTGGTGAAGACATTAGGAGTAAGTCCACATGGCTTTTGGCCGGATCGCCTATTGTTGGGCTGTCTTTAGACACTCTAATAGGCACCAAATTTGTTTTCTCAGACCATGTGTATACATTAACAGTTATTGGTTTGTTTTGTTCTTCAAACTGATCAATTTTGTCCACACTAACAGGAAAGGATATTCCACTAAAGTTAAGATCATTGATGTAAGGCCGATAGTTATCCACTCTCTCTGCGTTTTTGCGAATATAATGCAGCCTTGCAAGAACACACCACATAAAACATTTGTTGTCTGAATTCTTTATGTTTAGAACTGCTCTTTTTGCGACTAATGCTGGAGGTAGTGGAATGTAAGACCTGCCTACAATCGGCTCATACTTAGCCTGTTTTAATCTGATCTCTAAGACTTCGCCCTCTGACCAACCAGAACCTCTCATTTTGGCTTCTTCAGCGGCCACATCAAACTGTGCAAGCAGTTGGTCTGCCCAACCAGGTGTTAGGTCATTATGAGAAAGAATAACCTGTTGTTTAGTTGAGACCCAGACTTCTAGATTTTCTTCATTTATTGTTATATAGTCGATTAAAACAGCTAACATTACTTTAACTGGTGGGTCTATTGTTAGTTTACCTGGAACTTGAGAAATAGCATGTGCAACACTTGCCTGTACGTTTGTTGGATCAATGACTTCTAGATTAATATCATTTAAAGCTCTTGATAAACGCTCTCCCTCGAGCATTCCTTCAAACAATTCGTCCGGTCCTTCATATATCTTAGCCATGTTGAGTTTTCTTTTCTAACTCAAAATATTTATTTAAATTAAAAAAAAATACTTAATCAGAATCAATATCAACGGTCTTTTTGTGCTTGGACTCATAAACTAAAGTATAAACGCCTTTTAATGTTGTTAATGTGAGCTGTTTAGAACAGAGTTTAATGTCTCGTTTACTTTTTTTAAACATTCCTTTTTTATCTGCTCGGTGTCTGGCTGTTGAGAAAAACTTGCCCTTGCCTTTTTTTGAAGATCAAACTTTTGTCTTTTATAGTCATCAAAATCAGCCTACGACTAAATTCTTCATTCGTGATGTTTGAGTCAACTAGTGCTTTATTTATTGTCAGTTTGAACGAACTAAGTTTAGCTGTTATTAGTTGAACCATAGCTGTATGCTTTTGGAGTTTAGTTTTTAATTTTTTGCCAGCAGCACTTACAGCTAATGAACACAGGCCAAGAGCTAAAGACAAACCACCTAGAGGTAAAGCTGCGGGCGCACCTACGCCCGTTGCTAAGAGGCCTACACTCGTTCCTGCTGATAGACCACTCAAAGCCGATGCTCCAGTATTAACATATGTAACAGCATTAAAGGCAGCAGAATACCTTCGTTTAGTTTTGCTGTATTTTGAGAGGTCTTGCTCTAGTTTTTGTTGCATTTGTGTAATGTTTGTTAATCTAAAGGTTTTTATGTCAGGGGTTTCTACTATCCCTTCTTTTGGCGACCCCGGTGCTGTAGGCGCATTTGGATAAACCTGAACAGACATGCTTTTTATAAAATAAAAAATAATTTAGTATTGTATATCTTTTAATCTGTTATCTTGAATATTCAGCTGCGCATCATATATTAAAAACAAATGTACATTAACTGGTTTATCGCCATCTTTTTCTTTATCAATTTGAATGTTTATTCCGTCTTTAACAGTTCTGCCACTTCCATGCAACTGATTATCCTCTGTCGACCTTAGGTCAATCCATAAGCCGTATTTCGTTGTTAAATAATCATCGAGTCTAACATTGTGAAGGTGTAGATCTTTAGACACAAGGTCTACTGTTGGATTTCTACACCTCCCGCCCCAAACAATTTTCTTATTTCGTCAAAATGTTGATAAGGTTTAAGCCCGCTAGCGTAGATTTGGTTAGGACTACCCTCAATCGAACATTGTACTTTCGTTATTTTAGGATTAATAAACTTTTCACTTCCTCTTTTGAACGGTTCTTCATCTTCACACAGCAATAAAACACCTTTAAGTGATCTTGTGCGGCACTAAAACTAAAATTCCATATAGCGTCGGCCTTGCTTCTGGGATATGTTGTATGATAAATTCACTCTTTCGTAATATATTGCTAAATTTGACTGTTATTGTTGCCAATCGCCTTGCAAAATTAGGGTTGCTAACAACGTCAAACTCTAACGAGATGTCAGAAATGCTGTCTTTGCTCGGTGTCTGATGATTTGATAACACGTTTGTATTCATTAAAAGTTAGTTCATATGACAATCTGTCTTTTAATGCTCCTTGAAAGTATGGCGATGCGCTTTTTAAAACTCAAATTCTAGGGTTGGAAAAGCGATTACCATACGCATATACTTACAGCTGCATACTTTTTGTTGTCTTTATCAACTGCAGCGCCTATTCTGTGTTTTAGTCCATCATCATTTTCAATTCCTTGAAAGCAAGATCAGCCCTTTCATTCGTGGTTACCCATAGATCAGAATAGATTAAAAAATATGTCTGCATTGTGAAAAGAAAATATTTCTTGCCCTCAAGTTTTATAGAAATTTTCTTAATGTTTTCCCGCCCCAGATTCTGGATAACTGTCTGTTTAGGTCTGTTTCTGATTCGAGTTCTATTTTTAAAGTAAGTTGCGCAGAGCCTGGGACAATCACTTCATCTGCTCCCCGGTCTGGAAATTTGACAGTAAGGAATTTGATTTTGCATCATGTAGTGGATTATTTGGAACAGTAATATTCCGTTTATTTCCCTTCACGCCAAAGGGCTCTTTCAGCCTTCTATGCGGGTCAAGAATTAAACCATATTTCTTGTGACATTTTTTATAAACAAAATAAAAAGTTTATTATTTAAGAAACTGGCAGGAATTGAAGGCGAAAAAAGATTATGATGTTTTTGATCCTGGAGACGACATGAGTGAAATGACCCCTTGATACAGCATCGCTCAGCGCCCTCATTGCGGCGTGATTAACAGAAAGTACGATTGGAGCATTTTACAAAAGTTTAGGCCCAAAACCTCCCGAATTTATAGACCCTAATGATTTTGAAGTAAAAGATAAAGGCCATTTGTATGTGAAAAACGATCGAGGACAACTTGTTCAGCTTACAGATAAACGGGGACCCATCAAAGTTTTGTTGGCATGAATACAATTATACAAAGACTTAGGGTGGGTGATCGTAACGTCATTGGCATTTCTTAAACCAAAATTATATAGGTGATGCAGTTGCTAATTTCAAAACCACACTACAGGAACTCCCAACAGATAACCAAATACAAAACAGGGACTTAAAGAATTAAATCAATCAGCAGGTGGAAAATAATAAATGTAATAGTAGCAGAAACCATTTTTCCGAAGAAACAAGTACCAAAAACATAGATGCAGATGAAACCAGTTTTTCCGAAGAAACAGTACCAAATACAATTGATGTTTCTTCATTGCCTATAAGAGAATTTAGCCCTTCATCGTTACTTTTATGAACCTTCAGTGGGCGAATTAATAAACAAGTTAGCAAATCTGACGTGAACTAAATGAGGATTATAGAAAGAGAAAAAAATAAACTCGCTGAGGCTATGCCGCCAACTTAGGGATGATATTAAAGAAAAAATAACCCAAAGACTAAAAGACTTGAAGAACTGAGAATCATTAAGAATAGTAAGCGGTCGTCTACTAAACGGAGAACAATTACGGAAACTCAGTGAGCAGAATAAGAGAAACTATCCAAGATTTTATATGAAAGGACACCAACGCTACAGAACGGGCAATACGAACCGGATTAAAGTGAGCATGGAGTCACATTTGCAAGGTCTAATAACGGCCTTGGATTTGCCAAATAAGTACACTGGTGATGGCTAATTTCAGGCGGCGGTGGGTCAAAGCTCAGTGCCTCCACCGCAATCGCCTCCATCACGGCTGATAAATCATGGGTAAAAAAATAACAGCTTGATCATCTCTTGCGGGTTTATTAAAAAAATTTGACAGTAAAAGACCTTGGACGCTTTACCGGTTTTATTAGGGGTGTTGTAAGCTGGCTTTTGTCAACTGCAAGCAAAGTAGTTGGCTTTATGCGCCGAGACTTATGGACAGTAGTTCTCTTATTAGTTGGGTTAATTTTTAGTAGATTAAAGGACCAAGTATTCATAGGCTGTTTTCCAAAACATGTTGCAGTCTTTTCTTATTCTGGTCCTTATTTTTTTTGATTCTTTCAACGGTTTTAAGGCTTCTGGACCGCGGGGGGGGAGACCTCCCCCCGGGGATTGGATGACTTATTCTTGGGGGGTCATCTTGTTTGTTTACTGATTGCATATTTCTGGATCACGCAATTTATTTCGTTTTTTTACGATCTTTCTGTTTCATTGCCTGCCACAAGGAATTTCATTATTGTTGTTTATTATTGTACCTATCTGGGTATGAGGTCAGAAGGCAGCATGTGTGTTATTAAAACCAGTGCCAACAGCAAAGTCTACGTTCGATCTTGCGTATTGGTTTAAAACATTTTGGTACCGTTTAATACTTGAAGGTTTAATCAACTGTAGAATTAATGGCGTCTTAATTTGCTAAGTATTGTTTTTGTGCGTCAAAAGCCAGTAGAAGGATCAGTTATGCTCGATCTCGTTTGTTGCTTTGCGAACCTAGCAACAACTAAAACATAAGTACGAACAGAGTAGTTTTTTCGTTCTATTCATGCTTTAGGTTTGGCCATTAGAAGCGTCTAATATAAAATGTTCTGTCCATGCTGTTTTATGCTCTTGCTCTATGGACCGAGGTGAAAACAGGTGCCTCCTGTAGAGAAAGATGGTGTAGGTGGTTTCCAGTCATATTATACTTTCGTGCACGCCCCAAAAATATGGGGTGCCTTGACCATGATTAAGATCCAACTTTTTCTAAAGTATTGAAGTGACCTTATTATTGAATTCGTTACAGATCCTTTCAAATTCCTTCATGTCTATTCTGTTGCTTGAAATGGATTTAACGGGGGGTTGGTCATTTGGTAATGGAGCTTGCGTTCAGACAAATATACGTATGAAGGGGTGTAATTAGAAATGAAATCTGTACACTGAACATCCTCAAAGGTTCAGGATGATTTTAAGTGATCAGCTTACGACATCCACACCAGTTGATGCACAAACTCAGCAAAGTTTAACTGGTTTGGTGTTAATACTGATCGGATGACTAAACCACACTTTTGGGATGTAGTCTTTTTTAATAGGGGGGGTTAAGATATCTGTTTAATGGCGTACTCACCTTTACTTGAAGGTGTCAGTCTGGGTCACAGAAATGCCAGAGTATCAGTTGTTATATTTTTAAGATTGTAGTGCGGCCCAACAGAATATTTTGCATCAGTATATTTAAATTGCACTCATTTTTATTTGTTAAAAAATGTTTGTAACAATAACAACTCAAGACCGTCCTTCTTTTTTAGAACATGCTATTGAAAAACGTTTGCGGAAGCAGAATGGTTGCGCTTCATGAAATTTTACAAAGTTGTATGGTTTAATATAAGTGAATCGAAGAAGAATAATAAGATTAAAAAAGTTGTTTATAGAGGACAATTATTTTAGCCAGTTAACAATTCCTGATGGTTATTAGGGTTTTTGCTCACTAAAAGAAGCAATGGGTAACTTTGACTTTACTCTCAAACTTAACAATGCGAATCTGAAAACAATGTTGACCTTCAACCTGCAAAGAAGAAGTAGGTTACTATTTTGATGGAGAGTAGCTAAAATGTTAGGCTTTACAACTGTCAATCAGCCTATTCATAGTTTTTAGAGTTGCGTCAAACAAAACTATTATGAGGGAGAAATCCGTCGATCTTGCTTTCATTCATTACTCTATGTTCATTTGGACGAGCTAAAGCACTGATGAAAACTTATATGATGGAAGGCCCTCAACTGTTTTGAGAGCTCTTCCATCAGGGAAAGCTGCATATTGCGATTATGAAATTATACAATTCCCTAATTTACAATTTAAAAGATTAGTTTGTGGGAGGGTTGGATCATTTAATATAAAAATCGCAGACAAAGCAGGAAAAGTCGTTGAAATGTGATAACCTGCACATTGTTTTAGAAATAATATAATACGTTGTACTAAAAAATGTCGCGGGGGCCAGAAGAATCGGGAGTTACATTAGCGCCTGTAAGGTGTTAACTTTAGAATTAAAAGACCTTGAGACGTTGCGGACTTTGAACAGAATGGTGAGATAGGCACTTTGTTTTGGTTTTGAGTACACTAAAGATGGTGATTATAAACGCAAAGAGGTTGGCGACAACAAAAAGTTTCCTAAACTAGAGCAACTGCGCAATGTAGAAGCAAATAATGCTGGCCAGTATGAATATAAAATAGTTCGAAAACCTGACAGCAAATGGCACTTAGAACCATATTTAGAATGGGACATAAAATTTGAATTCATAAGCCATTTACATTTTTTAGCCGTCAGAAAAGTTTCAGAAAAGCATTAAACTCTGGCCCTTTACTTTATAAGTCTTATGCCAGAGGAAAAATAGTCGGAAAGAGATTAAAAATAACGCCGTAGGGGAAAAAAACAGTACATCCTCCAAAGAAGAGAAAACGGTTTTAAAGGAAGCTTCAAACAAAATTACAGTTCATTCCACGCGGGAAAATTAGGAGACACGTTCACAATGATATTTGAAATTTCTGTCTTTAAAGATGTGGAGAGGGATGGGGTTGTGGGCGTTAGTGACGTCCTTATAAAAGGAATTAATATTAGCTGGCAAAACTTGACGTTTTAAACTCTTAAAGTTACCTTTGTCGTTCTTCACAATGGTGAGGATATTAAGGTCATAACAACAAGCAAAAAACAAAGTTGAACTTAAATAGAAACAAATCTTACAGAACTGAATTGGATTAATCTTACACATTTAGGCCTCATAGGGTTTTATTTACTGAACAAGTTTTGACGGAGAGTATGATAAACATAATAAATGGATTAGATTAAATTCTGTTATAAAACTATGGAGCATACGACTTTGGTGTCAATGCCAATGTTAAATCTTTATGATAAAAAAACCCCTTTATTGTTTCACTGATTTGTGGCAGACTGGTTGTGGAAAAACAATATTTATCCTCGACCTATTTCAAACAGTTTATCGTTATAATTTTGATCATATAGTAATTTTCTGTCCAACACTTAAATGGAACAAAGCATATCATGATAGAAGGTTTATATGGACGGATGATAACATATATTTGATTGATCCCAGCAATAAGCTAAGTGAGTGTTTAGAACACTTTTATAAACTGTTTGAAAGAACGCAGACACTATTTATTATAGATGACTGTTCGGCAGAAAGAGACATAGTTAAAAAGAGAAACGCTTTGGCAAAACTAGCCTTCAGTGGAAGACATGCTGGGATAAGTGTGTGGATTTTATGTCAAAAATATAACTCAGTTTTAAAAGACTTTAGAGAACAATTAAAGACTGTAGTTTTATTTCACATGAAAGACAGAGACTCATTTGATGAATGTTTGCGCGAAAATGATGTTATTGAAAATGATCAGGAAAAACGCAGGATTAAGCAAAAACTGAAATCTGAAAAGTTTAGTAAATTAGTATTGAAAACGGATAATCCTACACAGTATGTTTGTTTGTAAAAAATCGTTATTTTTTGGTTATTGAAAACATGAACATGTGATGGATTATCATTTTTAATTCGTTATTAAAGTCTTACTTGTCAGAGAACGGGGAAAAGCTCATTCTAGGGTCAACCGCCCGAAAACTGGTTTGAGGGTGGTTGAGCTAGAATGAGCTTTTCCCCGTTCTCTAACCTTTATTATCGCATATTGATACACGATAGCCCAGCTCCTAACTGTTGTAAAAAAATGGAGTAATACATTGGAAGGCGAAATAGTTTGGCAAAATGTTTTCAAAAAGATACACAAAATTTCTGAAGTGAAATTGAAATGGTTTCAAATGAGGATCGTACATCGAATTCTTGGTAAACATATTATATTGAAAGAAATGGGTGTAGTTGGCGATAACTCTTGTACGTTTTGCCATTCAGAAAAGGAATCTGTAAGACACTTATTTTTGGGATGTAATATGATCAAATCATTCTGGACTAAACTCATAAAAGAAATTAATGAAAAATGCAAAACGACGTTAAATATGACAGAAAATTTTGTAATTTTAGGTACTGATAAACAGATTGAAACTGACGAAGCGTTTGAAAGAATGATTCTGTTTGCGAAATGGTTTATTTTTCAATGTAAACAAAACAAATGTGTTCTAATGTGCAGTGTATTTAGGAAACGACCATTAGGAAAGTTTATAATTGACGAAGATATAGCCAAAATTAATTGCCTGACACGATTTGAAAAAATATGATTAAAGAAAAACTTCAGCATCAAAACACACACACACACTCACACACACACACACACACACACACACACACACACACACACACACACACACACACACGCACACACACACACACACACACACAGATGTGATACGAGTGCTGGTTGCAATGGAAATCTTCGTTTAGAAGCAACCTAACTATCACGAACTTCCTTATTACTACTGTTGTGACATCAGTGTGGCTGAAAAAGAAATCTGGTTTAAAATATGACTTAATCACTATACAGTCATCATTTAAATTTGTGAGCAAAGGTCTTGTTATAAAGGAAAGCTTGGTATTTGTGTATTGTAAACTGTAAAGTTTATTATCGTTATTTGAACTATGTTCATGGTACAATAGGCTAAACTTATACAGACCAGTGACTGCAAAGCCATGGTCACTGTGCTTTAGCAGATTGATCATGAAATTATTGTATTTCCTAGATGTGGCTTCATGACGATCTAACGTGCTTAAATTTGATTTTATTTTTTGTATTGTTCCATCCCCCACCCCCCTTATTGTCCGCATGTGAATAAACTAAAACCTTAAAAAATAAAACGGTAGAACTGACAAAAAAAATAGTATGATGGTCAAAAAAAACCAACAACTTTTGAATCGAAAGCAAGCGGCACCTTACGCTTCACGGGGACATCGTACGCCGTTCAACGATCCATTCTTATCCATTTTAGATGTTAGATGGAAGCGAACTCATCTTTACAACCAAATATTTGTATTGAATGTCAGATGGCTTCCACTTGGATAAAATCATTTGGCATTCTCGTTTTATCTTCTAACGACAATGCACATCCTATAAATGAGCTCCATAATTAGCCATAGGTGGAAATCGTGCACATTAAGTACAGATGAGAACATCGCATTTCAGCTAAGATAATGACGTACATAAGAAAACATTTTTAATATGCTGTCCAAATCCTATCACATTCCTCCAAACGCCTAAGTACTTGTACACCTAAAAGCCAGTACCACGACCCTTATGGAATTCCACGATTTGTACATACAGCAGTCAAATCTACAACTCCATTGGAATTCCGTGGTTTTCTTCCTGCCACGTATTCGCTCTTTATTAAGTCTTGATATAAAAGAAGAAGAAGAAGAAGAAGAAGAAAAAGGGTAACGATGTGAATGAGTTGACAACCACCTCTGTCTTCTTCCCCTCATATCAGTATCAAGACACTGTTAAGTGGCATAACGCGCAGATAAACTGTCTAAAGTCCAGCCTTGGGGGCAGTCGAACGATTGCTAGTAGTTTCCATAGCAATGTGTTTCCTGTCATTGTAGAAACATGAACCAGATTCAGACAAAAACTACACAGACCTTTCTTTTTCTATGTTATTTCATTTTAAACTGTCAATGTGGTTAGACTGATTTATACATTTCCATCAAGTGCTGATGCTGTTCCATGCAAACCAGTCACTTGTGCAGTTGTTTCAGTTAAATCGTTAGCCAGAACTCAGAGACTGAGAGAGACTGTCAAACCAAATGTGACCTGTGTCTTGATGCCCCTGCCCCCCTCCCTACCACACCTTCACCACTCGTGTTGCAGGGAAAGGAGGCCACGACAGAGGTCAGAGTGTCTCTCCTCGATGACCACGCCCCTGCCCGCCACTCTGTCACCAAGGCCCGCTACAGACATGTCGGTGAGTACAGCAGCAGCAGCAACAACAACAACAACAACAACAACACAACAACAGCTCTCCGTCACCAAGGCCCGCTACAAACATGTCGGTAAGTACAGTAGCAACAGCAACAACAACAATAACAACAACAACGACAACAACAGCAGCAGCAGCACTCCGTCACCAAGGCCTGCTACAGACATGGCGGTAAGTACAGTAGCAATGTCAGCAGCAGCAACAATAACAACAACAACAACAGCACTCCGCCACCAAGGCCCGCTACAGACATGTCGGTAAGTACAGCAGCAGCAGCAGCAGCAGGGGCTGCAGCAGTAGCAGCAACAACAACAACACTCCGCTACCGAGACCTGCTACGGACATGTCGGTAAGTTCAACGACAACAACACTCCGCCACCAAGGTCCGCTACAGACATGTCGGTAAGTACAGCAGCAGCAGCAACAGCAACAACAGCAATGGCAACATCAACACTCTGAAACCAAGGTCCGCTACAGACATGCTGGTAAGTACAGCAACAACAGCAACAACGACAGCAACAACAATAACAACACTCTGAAACCAAGGCTTGCTACAGACATGTCAGTAAATACAGCAACAACAACAACAACAACAACACTCCAAGACCAAGGCCCAGTACAGACATGTCGGTAAGTACAACAACAACAACACTCCGAGGCCAAGGCCCGCTACAGATATGTCGGTAAGTACAGCAACAACAACAACAGCAGCAACAACAACACTCCGAAACCAAGGTCCGCTACATATATGTCGGTAAGTACAGCAACAACAACAACAGCAAAAGCAACAACACTCCGAAACCAAGGCCCGCTACAGACATGTCGGTAAGTACAGCAACATCAACAACAACACTCCAAAACCAAAGCACCCTGCAGATATGTCAGTACGTATAGCAACAACAACAGCAACAACAATAGCAACGACAACACTCCGAAACCAAGGCCCTCTGCAGATATGTCAGTAAGTGTAGCAACAACAACAACAACACTCCGAAACTAAGGCCCGCTACAGACATGTCGGTAAAAATAGCAGCAACAACAACAACACCACTCCAAAACCAAGGCCCACTGCAGACATGCCGGTAAGTATAGCTACAACAACAACAACAATTACAACTACAACAGCAACAACTACAACAGCAACAACACTCCACCATCAAGGCCTGATATAGACATGTCTGTAAGTACAGCAACAAGAACAACAACAACTACACTCCACCACCAAGACTCGCTGACTGTGGATGACTTAACCGTGGAGGACTAGCATGTGACTGGTATGTAAACAGCTTGACAGCGGGTGACTGGTGTGTACACAGCTTGACAGCGGGTGACTGGTATGTACACAGCTTGACAGCGGGTGACTGGTATGTACACAGCTTGACAGCGGGTGACTGGTGTGTACACAGCTTGACAGCGGGTGACTGGTATGTACACAGCTTGACAGCGGATGAAGGGCGCGTGAGGTGACTGACAGTGGCGTCACTGTGCTTACAGGAGGCCCGAAGAGTGGAAGGACGCCATGCGTGAAGGAATGCTGGTCCTACGCTGCTTTCCGCTTCCGGTCTGTGTGTCAGAACGGCTTCTGTCTGTGTGGGGGAGAGAAGTATGACCCCTACACCTGTTTGCGTGAGTATGGCCAGGGTCACACGCCAAAGTTAGTCTACACTCACTCACTGCCAAGCAAGATTTTTTCCCTTTCTGTCAAAGATCAGTATGAAGAAAAAAAAATCGTTATGTTCCATAAATAACAGATCAACACACATGTAGGCACGTTTATAGTTTAAAGGAATTCTTAATATTTCCCAGAGAGAAGCTTTTTGCAAAGCATGTGATCTTGTAGGTGTTGAGTAGAGTCCACTTATTTAACACCTGTTCGGTTACTTCCCTTAGAAGTGGGTTGTTGTTGTGGTTGTATTTGCTATTGAATGAATCTTTTATTTATTTTCACCATAATTGGTGATATTACATGAAAAAATATAAGTAAATAGATGAATAGATAAAAGAAAATGAGAAATAAAATGGAAAGCTAAGACACACGCTCACACTCGCACACACACACGCACGCACGCACGCACGCACGCACGCACGCAAGCACGCGCACACACACACATTCCTACCTGTACACATACAGGTATACTACATTACATAACAATAGTAAATAATCACAAAATTCAAAACCAAATCATAGTAGAAGGCCTACAGGACTGTTTAATATACGTCGACCAATGCCATACATTTGAAGTAATTGGTTGTATAATACAGAATCGGCAGATAATCTATTGTCTAAAAAGCACTGCTTGTCAAAATATAACATATTCAGAATCTGGTAGTTAAAAAAGAATGTGTGGAATGGGATTAAAACCACCACACACACACTGAACAATTTTTAGAATATTCTGGTTTTTAAGCATTTGCTATTGTTTTCGTTGTTAATGATGTTGTTGCTTTGCACTGCAGAATTTAAAACGTGTCACGCTGATCACAATTCTCCAGTGTAATCTGGCAGTCCGCATGTGGTGGAGTTTTCTTTGATAGTGGCAGGGACGGGGGGGGGGGGGGGGGGGGGGGGGGGCGCTTTGTTTTCTGATATTACGGTTTTTTTTTTCCATCTCCATTGTGTTTTAATGCGTATTGTTAGTTTTTGTGTTATTTTCCTTTCCTATATACTTTATTCAGCCTCGGATCTCCTTTATTTCAAGACGTTTTATTTTGATTTTACTCTCTTCTCTTCTGCTCTTAATTCTGTTCTGCTCTACTCCTGTCTATTCTTGTGTCCAGTACTTTCTGTGATCTGTTCGCTTCTTCTATAATTCTCTCTGTTTAATGTTGTTCTCCCTCTAATTGCTCCAGGATCATTGTACTGTACTCTACTCTGCTCTTACTTTACTTTGTTTACGTGCTTTCCTGTTTTGTGATCCCTTTCTGTTTTTTTTTCCTTCGTAAGGTTTTGTTCGTCTTCTTTTCCTCCCTTTTTAGCTACCATGAAGACTGCCAACTTCAAAAGAGCATTCTTTGCTTTCTTACTAAGCTTTTTTTTCGTCTTCTTTTCCACATATTTTAGCCATTTATGGAAACTGCCACATTGAAAAGAGGTTTCCCAGCCAGTCAAGCGCCAAACTCTTCGGCCAAAACCAAACCAGCTACGTTTGTCACGCGCCCTCCTTTGACGCGGAAAGCATTCACGTGGTCAGTATTTTTGGCAATCACAGAGCAGCTACGACTCACGTGACCATCAAGAATGCTTCGCCGTCCAGCAAAACCCTGGTGTTGGTCAATTACCACTTCGTCCAATGGACAGTGCAGCTACCTGAGGGATCTGGGGTCACTAAGGTCATTCTGGTGAGCAATAATCTGTTGTCTTTTTTCTCAGATTTAAAGGAGTGTCAGTGTCTGATCATTATTGTCAGAGCATTAGTCAGACGCCTTTGTTGTGCCTTGTATTAGTCTAATGTCTTGTCATTCTTGTATAAATCTGTTATCTCTTCATTTTCTTTATCATTAGTCTCGGTCTGATTATCAGCATCAGGTGTCTCGTGTTCTGAGTATTAGTCTGATGTCTTGCTATTGTTCTGAGTATTAGTCTGATGTCTCGTCATTGTTCTGAGTATTAGTCTGATGTCTCGCCATTGTTCTGAGTATTAGTCTGTTGTCATTGTTCTGAGAAATAGTCTGATGTTTCGTCATTGTTCTGACTGTTAGTCTGTTTTCTCGTCAATGTCATGAGTACTGGTCTGTTGTCTTGTCATAGATATGAGTATTACTGTATTATCTCGTTATTGTTGTATAAGTCTGTTATCTGCCATTTTTGTATTCGTCTGTTATCTCGCCGTTGCATTATTATTCTGTTGCTTGACATTGCTTTGTAAGTATGTTGTCTCTTCATTGTTGTTTTAGAAGTCTGTTGTCTTTTCTGTGTTGCATGAGTCTGTTGTCTGGTCATTGTTGTATGAGTCTGTTGTCTCTTCATCGTTGTATAAGTCTGTTGTTTCATAATTACTGTATTAGTCTGTTGTCTCGTTATTGTTGCATTAGTCTGTTATCACTTTATTGCTGTAAAAATCTGTTGTCTCTTCGGTGTTGTATTAGTCTGTTATCACTTTATTGCTGTAAAAATTTGTTGTCTCGTCATTGATCTTAGTATTAGTCTGTTGTCTCGTCATTGTGGTATAAGTCTATTGTCTCATCATTGTGATTTAGCCTGTCGACTTTTCATTGTTGCATTTCTTCCGGGGATTACGTCCTTGGTCGGAGGGCGTGAGTGGTCCCGTGATCCCTTAGGCTCTGCTGACTGGGGCATCAATACTTGGATGGAACGCTAGTTTTTTGTTCATACGTCTAGGTTTGTGCAGTCGAGTTGCCGACTGGTCTTAGTACAACGCTGTAGGATTTAATTTCCCTGGTCGGATCTCCCATGTCAGAAAGCTTAATGGTTAGGGCCCTGACAAAGTGTAACCCGCCTTGTCATGTCTTCTATCTTTCTTATTTTCTGTCAACCATGTCAAAGTCCTGGTACTTTGGCAGTCACAGAGTGACAACTTGGAACGCAGTATGCAGGATTCTCATCTTATTGCCAAACTTTGCACCCTCCATCCTCATGGCATCAACATCCAAAAGTAGTATGTACCATTCCACCTCTGCAGCACCAGCCTGCAATATCCTCCACTTACATACACGCATACTACCATACCTCCCACTGTTTACCTCAGACATAAGCTACTGCTATCATCTTTTTCTCTTTCCCTACACTCTCTGAGTCTCTCCACTTGCTACATCAGTCTACTCACTCCCCCCTCTCCCCCTCGCCACCTCCCTTAGTAATGATGGGTGTAGTGATGTTGGTGGGGATGGCGGTGGCTGGGGGTAGGGGTGGCGGTGATCAATGAATGAGGCTGACATTACAAATGGAACACACACACACACACACACACACACACACACACACACACACACACACACACATGATAAATAGAAATGCTAGCTCTTTTATCGTTCATCGTTTCCATCCCTTTCCGGACGCTGCTGTTTTTGCTAGTTTTGTGTACATCCACTACACACACACACACACACACACACACACACACACACACACACACACACACACACACACACACACACACACACACAAATGGTAGGTAGGCACTCGAGGTCTGACCAGCGCGCTGGGCTAATGCGAAGGTCAGACATCCGCTGAGTCGTAGTCGGGAAACCCTCTTCTTCAATTGTCTCATCATTGTTGTTAATTCATCTATCCATCAGCTTCAAATCATGCGTAGCGTGGTCTCAAAACTTAGCGGATGTGGTGTAGCGTATATGAACTAGTCCGCACGCAGTGACGCCTCCTTGATGAAACTGAAACTGAAAGCTGCACTTATCATTGCTACTATCATTATTATCATCATCCAACAGTACTGTCTGCTGTTGTTCATTGAGATTTCAACTCCTTTCCACCTAATATTATCATTACCAATATTACTTAATACCATTATTACTATCATTATCATATCATTATTACCATTACTGTCATCATCATCACCATCATTACAACAATACTGATGTCATTGTTGTTATTATTACCATCATTAGCATTTTTACCATTATCTTGATGTCCTATTATCACTAATCGCATTGCCAGCATTAATTGTAGAATTAAAATATTAGTAAGACTTAGATACAATAACTAAAGAAGAGAGAGATTGAGAGAGAGAGAGAAATATTCTGTGTAGGTGTGAGTATGTTGCCCCTCCCCTCCCCCAGTTAGTATGTAAACCCATCCCCTTCTTCCCTGCACCCTCATAGTATCAACACCAAAAAGCAGAATGTACCTATCCACCACTGGAATTTCAGCCCACAGTATCCTCCAACAACACACATATTACCCTATCTCCCACTATTTACCTCACACATAACTTACAGCTAGCTTCCTGTACCCTCTCACTACTCTCTCTTTATTTGTCACGTCAATCTATTTATTCAGAGACTTGTTCACTCCATTTTCTTCATTTGGTTTTCTTTTAATTTCATAGACTTTTTTCTCTACAAGAGTGTCTGTTCCATCTTCCCTCTTTCCTGTGCATATGGTGTGTAGGTGTTTGTAACTATGCGAAAACACACACACGCACGCACACACGCACACTTTTTCTCTCCCGCCCTCCTTCTCTCTCTCTCTCTCTCTCTCTCTCTCTCTCTCTCTCTCTCTCTCTCTCTCTCTCTCTCTCTCTCTCTCTTCTCCCAACCCTCTCCCTCTCCTCTGCTCCAATACTACTGTTAACCTTTCACTCTTTGATCATCCTTATTCTTTTTCACCTACCATTGATATTATTAACATTGCAATATTTATCCTCACAACCTTCTCCCTACTCCAGTAGCACTGTTAACTTTTACTCATTAACCATTCCTTTCCCCTCAGTAGCAATCTCATCACATCATCATTAGCACCATCACCATCATACTGATAATAATAATAATAAAAAGTAAAAAATAAATGAACACACACACACACACACACACACACACACCACACACACACATACACACAACTAACTTGATCATTCATAATTATTATCTCTATTAGTGTTAACATCATCACCTTAATCACTATTATGATCTTTATTATTATTACCAATTACACACACACACACACACACACACACACACACACACACACACACACACACACACACACTCACACACACACACACACACACACACACACACACACACACACACACACACACACACACACACACACACACATAACACACACACACACACACACACACACACACACACACACACACACACACACACACACACACACATACACACACAAATATAATATATTATTTATTTATTTATTTATTTATTTATTTATTTATTTATTTATTTATTCTATTTTTTAATCAGCATACTTTTGTTGGAACTTCATAATTATTACAAATGTTATATTTACTACTATCATTAATATAATTATTATTCTTTACAATGTTTCAGACATTCCAGCTTACCACTTTTCCAGCATCCCATAGCATCATTATAGCATCACTTTCATTACTATATGGTTACAATCATGATTCTTATTAAAACTATTAATATACATAAAATCATAATCATTAAAATACCTATAAGATTCCATCCTTCCCATAATTTATACCTTCCTTCTCCTCTTTGCTCTTCCTTTCCCCTCCACCTCCTCCATTTTATTTCATTTTATTTTTTTCTTCCCTTCCCTTAGTATTTGTGTTTTGTCAGTACTACTATTATCAATACTATTGCTATTAATTTAAAAAAAAAAAATTCTGTATCATGCTTTTACTATCAGTACTATTATTACCATTACCGTTGCTATGGTTTTTAGCATTATCATAATTATTATCAATACGATTGTTATTATTGATGATACCATCACTATCATTAACAACACCATCGCCATCACCACTAACACCGTTGCCACCGGGATTAACAACACCTTCGCCATCACCACTAACACCGTTGCCACCGGCAACCATGCTGTTTAAGAATCCTCTAATCCACTCTCTTTTCTCACATTCTACAGCTGCTCTTGCCATATTATCACCAAAAGTGGTAGTAATCCTGTCTTTATGTATTATTTTCATATTTTGATCATTATCATTACCGTTATCATTATTCTTATCAGTAATATAACTATCGTCATTACTACCTCGACTCACACATTGTCTCCTTCTTGACATCCTCGTTTTCATTCAATGCCCATCTTGCGCTGAAGTGAATGAAGATAAGTGATTGCTCGTTCATTTTCGTTGTCCTGAGTGTTCTGTATCTTGCCTAAAGAAGACCTAAGAGGTCCAGACGCGTCGTGTTTTGTCTTGTGATTCGTTTGTTTACGTTTTCTTGGCGGTTCGCTATTAGTTACAGATTAAAATTGTTTAGATTTCCGCCTGCAGTTGCCTCACTTTGCAACTAGAACTAGCCTCTTGGTTGGATTCCATGATGGATGTGTAATAGAAGGATGAAATTCAAAACTAAGAACAGATTTCTTCACACACAACCCTCCACCCTCCCCGAGAACAATCGGAAAATACAGATACCATCTAGAACGCCCCAGGACTCCGTTACTACCAGTGATTCTGACACAGCAACTAGCAGGAAGACAGGCTTTTGAGCATCCTGGTTAGTGGTGAAATGAACTGCAGAAGAGAAACCTAGATCTGTTCTCAGCCATTTGCGAGCCGAAAAGGTTTCCAAGGTACTGCAGGCGACCCTAACTCTATCAGAAGGCTTCGCAATAGTTCTGCCCTCATTGAATGCCAGTCACAACGCCAGTCAGAACAGACGGTAAGGCAATAGTTCTTCCCTCATCGAATGACAGTCAAAACGCCAATCCGACCAGTCCGTAAGTGCTACAGAGTTGGCTGACAGAGCGATCAGGGGAACTCCACACAAGCAGCTGAACTCATTAAAAGGAATCACCAGGTGTCTGACCTCAAAGGCCTTTCAAATGCGGAGATCAGGAGCACATCAGGGCCTCAAGGAGTGATTCATGAGCTCCGAGAGAGCATTGACAAAGGGTGGCAGTAAGTTTTGGACATATTGTACGCCATCACGTCCACAGACATCACAATTTGTCATCTCGGTGTGGGACACATCCTGTCTCTAATGAGGTGCCTTTGCTGCCAGAAATTTGCCCATGTTCGCGACAGACACTGAGATGACACGATTTGTGGTCTCTGCTGCAAAACAGTTCGGGAGGGGCCTTGCCAGGGACCAGCCCTTTTTGCCAGCTGCTGTAGCAGCCACCCCTCTTCCTCGCAGGACTGCCCCAGGTGGTTACTCGAAAAAACCATTCAAAAAGTGAAAAATGAAGAATATTCCTTTTCAGAGGCAGGACAACTGATTGTTGGTAGGTTTCAAAGTGAGATGACAGCAGATGGAAACTAGAACGGTTCCACATCCATTTAGCACAACTTTGAGGAGATAAGGGACTGTCTGTTGGTCCTTCCTTTTCATTGTCTCCATTGTTTTTGTCTTTCCTGAAGAAGACCAAGAAAGTCGAAACGTATCGTGTTTATTGTGTAATTTGTTTGTTCTTTCGTCTGGCAACACAGTAATTCCTCTCTTTTTTTTCCCCTTTCAACGAAGGTTCTATTTTCTTTTTTGAAACCTTTTACATAAACAATATAATACAGCATTCAATGTATTCACGTGCACCAATTAGTATAGGCTATACTGTCATTCTTTAGTAATTCCATACACAACATTGTCCAAATCTATTTGATATAGCAGTCATTCATTACAGAGAATAACAAAAGGAAATTCCCATGAAACCGCAGGGGTATTTGATGCTGAGTAGAAAATAGAGCAACAAACAAACATTAAAAAAAAAGATAAACAAAATAATGACAACAAAAATAAGAAAACACAACTCTTAATATAGAACAATAAGTATTGTTTGTGGCTGGAGAGGGGTTGACAGGAAGGGGGATAAGCGGTTGGAAATGGGTGGGGGGTAAAGAATGAGGGATAAAGAGAAAAGAAAAGGTCACATACCGCTTTACAAATCCAAACATATTTGATGCACGCTCAGTTGCAGGAGCATTAGAATGCTTTTTGTACAATAATGTGTAGTTATGTTACCTACTCTGACATAAAAACACGCTAATAGGAATGAAAATATTAGTAGTGTTTACGGCTAATTTTTTGGATGCGATGTACTGTAGTATCTAATCTGCGCACAGTGTGTTATATGGTAACCAGTACTTAATAAAATCACGATTGCGCATTTCCATTATATGTGCATGCTTTTCTGTTTGGTATCTATCTTTAAGTTCGCATATAAATTCAGACAATCTTGGTATTGCATTAATAACTGTACATTTATAGACGAAAAACTTTGCCCATACTAAAATAAGATAAAAAATTTGGTCTGCTTTTGCTTTTTCGTCGGTTCTGAACAAGATCAGCTCGACATTCAGTGACAATCTGAAACAATGTCCACATTTCTGTTTCAGATATCTTTCCAATTCCTTACAGAATTCTTGTGTTATTGGACAATACCATAAATAGTGATGAATTGTGTCTCTTTCATTTTTGCAAAAACTGCATTTATCGCTGTCTCTGAGACTGATTTGATTTGATTGATTTAATTTAGAGTCTGTTCACAACGATGGTGATATTAGACAAAAAAAAAAAAAAAAAAGTATGTAAGTGCTTATATGAGTGTGTGTGTGTGTGTGTGTGTGTGTGTGTGTGTGTGTGTGTGTGTGTGTGTGTGTGTGTGTGAGCGCGTGTGTGCGTGTGCGTGCGTGCGTGTATGTGCGCGCCCGTGTGTGTGTGTGTGTGTGTGTGTGTGTGTGTGTGTGTGTGTGTGTGTGTTGTTGTTGTTGTTCTTCAATTTAACGTCTTTTCACTAAATGTGATATTAGACAAGGTGTGTGTGTTTGTGTGTGTGTCTGTTTGAGTGTGTGCGTGCAGCGTGCGTACGTGTGTGCGTGCAGCGTGCGTACGTGAGTGCGTGCAGCGTGCGTACGTGAGTGCGCGCCCACGTGCGTGCGTGTGCGTGTGTGCGTGTATGTGTGATGGGGAGAAAAGTAAGACTTCGACTGTAAAAAAAAAAAAAAGACATCAAAAGTAAAAACAAACAACTGTACAAAATAAGATCATGAAACAGCAATTACAGGATTGAGCCAACTGGGCTTAACATAAGAATTCGTACAAAATTTAAGAGAGACATAGTATCCTGGAATATGCACTTTGAAACATCCTTTCTAAATTCTGACAAATCGGAATCAAAGTAGGGTGTGTGTGTGTGTGTATGTGAGAAGAGAGAGAGAGAGAGAGAGAGAGAGAGAGAGAGAGAGAGAGAGAGAGAGAGAGAGAAAGAAAGAGAGTGTGTGTGTGTGTGTTTGTGTGTGTGTGTGTGTGTGTGTGTGTGTGTGTGTGTGTGTGTGTGTGTGTGTGTGTGTGTGTGTGTGTGCACGTGCTCGCGGACACAAATGTATGAAAGTTTGCTTATTAACTACCAAACAATAATTATAAACTGATAAATCAATTACAACAAATGAATAATAACAGAACTCGATATAGCCTTTGCTATATCAATCATTTTTGGGCTGTAAAGTATTTCTTGTAAAGCCCCTAAGGAAGCAATATCTGTCTTTAGAATATTATATAAAGATGTTAGAATTGGACATTCAAAAAGAATATGTTGAATGGATAATGGGAGACCACAAGCGCAATCTACATCCTTAGAAAATTTGGTTTTCCACGAGTTTAAACGCTTTTTATAAATTATACTGGACAATGATCTTTGACATAATAGCACTGTCGTTTTTGCAGGAAGTTTTTCATTGTTCATACAATTTTCTAATAGAGAAATGATTTCATGTTTATCCAATTTCAATCCACTATCTGGATTTTTTCTAAGAGCACCCTCTTTTGCTAATTTATTAGCTATTTCATTTCCATAGATACCACAATGAGATGGGATCCAGCAAAACTCTACAAAAGTTCCTTTCGCCATAACGGAATGTATCATAAATTTTATATAAAAAAATTAAGTCTTTCCTTACATTTGCATCCCAATTTCGTAAGCTATAAAGAACAGATTTAGAGTCAACACAGATTAGAATGCTGTAAATTGCCACATTAAGATCAGATATCCAAGATAAGGCCATAAGGATTGCATATAGTTCAGCAGTGAAAACTGAAAAGTTCTTTCCTAAACAAAATGATTTCTTTGCTTTTAAATCGGGAATTACAAATCCAGCACCTGTATAAGATTCTAAAACTGAACCATCCGTGTAGATTTTGAGATGATGTGGATATGTGTTTTCAAGATGTTCTTTTGCTTCTACTGATACTAAATCAATATTGTCTTCTTTTTTCTGGGTAGTATAATCTATATCAAAATTTGGAGAAATATGCTCCCATTGAGGAACTGTGGGCATAGTTGGAGGCTTTGAAATGGATGTAATATCGATGTCACATTTTCTAAATAAATCATCAGTATAATTTCGAATGGGCTGCAGGTAAGAAATATTCTGTGCCACGTGCCCTTTTAGGAAAATCCGATTTGGAATCAAGAAATATTTCATTTGTTACTGAGTTTGATACAGAAAGACTTCTGGTTACATATTTGGCTGTTGCTAGTTTGCGTTGATCATCAAGTGACAAGAGATTAGCTTCTTTATATGTTTTAAAAGTATTAGAATGCACTGGAACACCAAGGGCTACTTTAATAGCTTTACTGTCTATACTTTGTAATCGCTTAAGTAATGTTTGAGAAGCTGAAAAATATACTTCCTGTCCGTAGGTTAATTTTGAACGAACCAGACTAATAGAAAGATGTACAAGAGTTTGGGTATCTTGACCCCACGATTGTGCACTGATTATTTTTTAGTAAAGATAGCCTTTGTCTGGCATTGTTTATAAGATATTCAATATGGAATCTCCAGTTTAATTTAGGAGTGAAATGAATACCTAAAAATTTAACATTATTGGAATATTGAAGAGTTTTATTTTCTAGCACAAGTTGAGGCAAAACTTTCGGATTTTTACCATTGTTAAATAACATTAATTGTGTCTTTTCTCCTGATAGTTCTAGTCCATTTTCGTTCATATATTTATTTAGTTTGTCAATTTCAATTTGATATAGTTTTTGTATATATAATATGGTTCTCTTATTTGTCTGTTTTTTTAATGTTTGTATTCATCCACATTGCAATATTATCGTCATATTGCACTGCATGCATATATTTAGATAGTATCTTAGGAAGATCGTGAATGAGAATTGTAAATAGAATAGGTGCAATAATGGAGCTCTGAGGGATGCCAATGTCAATATCTTTAAATGAAGAATAACATTTACCAATCCTAGTACAAACTGATCTCTCAGATAAGAAAGATTTTATGAACTGATACATTGCGCCATTAATCCCAATATTTTTCAACTTATAAAGTAAACGAGAATGCCACACACTATCATATGCTTTTCTGATGTCAAAGAAAGTAGCAAGTGTACTTTTTCTACGAGCAAATTGTTTTTTAACATGACTTGCAAGTTTAACAAGGTGATCGATTGTACTTCTACCTTTTCTGAAACCTGCGTGATTGTTGGGAATTATGTTATTCTTTTCGCAGTAATGTAAAATGCGTTTTTCGACTATCTTTTCTAATATTTTTCCAACTTGAGATGTTAATGCTATTGGTCGATAACTATCAATTGCAGACCTAGGTTTACCTTGTTTTGGAACTGGTATTACAACTATCCTCTTCCAGAAAGTAGGAAGAGTTCCATTTAACCAACATTTTTGGTAAAACGAGTGAAGTAATTGCTTCCAGCACAAAGGAAAGTGGCATAACAACTGATATGAAATTCCATCTAATCCAACAGCTGTCTTATTCGAGGAGAATGACATTAGTGCTTCTTCAAATTCTTTAAATGTTATAGATGCATTTAAGTAGTGGTTTGGATCCGGTGTGGGATCACAATAAGTATCCTTTTTCTCCTCTAGTTCTCTGTAAATTTTGGTATCTGGATGTAGTCTAGTTGATGAGTTTTTTTTTAAAAAGCTTGTACAAATGCTTCAGCTTTCTCTGATGATGTTGGAATATTGTTTTTTTTCTAATTTAATAGGATATGAAGGTAGATAATACTTGTTCTTTAATTCCTTTACCTTTTTCCATACTCTGTGCATGTCCTTAGATGATATTTCTGAATGACAATAATGATTGAAATAGAGACGTTTTGCTTTTGCGACAACCCTGTTACTGTGGCTTTTTGCGCATTTCATTTCAACAAAGTTTTCATCAGTTCTATCTTTGAGCCATGTTTTGTATGTTTTCTTTTTATTAGATACGGCTTCTGCACATTCTTCATTCTACCAACTATTTCCTCGATATTTTTTATCTATAGAAGATTTGCACGTTGGCATTGATTTCTCAGCTGCAGATATAATAGCTTTTCTAAAGTTGTTATAAAACACTTCAATATCTTCGTGTTCAATAATGCTGCTATCTATAGATAGAAGGGTTGACTCATATAAACTCCAATCTGCATTATTATATAAAAACTTTGGTATTTTATCTTCAAGTTCTGCTTCTTCATCAACTATTTGCTCATTGATTTTCACAACAATAGGAAAATGATCACTCCCTAATGAATCATCTTCTGTTGTCCAAGTAGCATTGATAGCCAAATCAGGAGAAATCAATGTCAGATCGATGGAGGTTGGTCTATGCGTTGATATATCAGGCATTCTTGTTATACTGCCATCATTCATCAATACTAAATTAGAATCAACAATATTTTTAACAAATCGATTGCAAGATATAACAGAGCAATCGGGTTCCCAAAATGGAGAATGCGCATTGAAATCACCCAAATTTATCCATTTCTTATTTATATTAGAAAGATGTTTTATCCAATCGGTATTGTCAGCATTTGGCCCATTAGGATAGTAAACAGAAAGTATGTTTATACTGAACTCTTTGTTCACCTTTAACGATATGGAAGTAACAAAAATGTTTTCAGTGACATTAGTTGAATGATTGAATAATAACTTTAGAGGACTGTAATTCAAGTCTGATCTGACATAAATTGCAGTTTGAACCCGTTTAGTTGACACACTGCAGTCACATAAAGGTGGATAATAAAAACCACGAAATTTAGGTAACTTAAAAAGGTTCAGCATTTAAGGATTGTAAGGCCAGAATGCAATAGTTATTAGAATAGATGTGATTTTCTATTTGAAGTACGTTTTTCACATTTGATCTGCAGTTCCATTGTAAAATGTTCAAAGAATTGTTAGCTAAGTTCATTCAACGCTATTTAAAAATCAATGCTTTTCAAAACAATTTGTTATGACTTTGGAAAGAAAGCAAATTGAACAGGTAACACCGTGATGGATACAAAAATAACGCCCGTTGATGTTGAAGGAGCCCAAGTAGATGTGCTCTCAGATGCCCTGCAGGAAAAAGGTCATCGCTGAGGTCGTTGCAGTCTAGAACAGCCATGGAGGTGTGAAGTGTGGAAAGTAGAAACCAGCATGGTGATGATGGGGGTGACCTCGTCTCCTCTTTGGTTTTTCCCAAAACAATGCATTGAGATGACGACCCAGAAAATGATCACTGTCTGTGAGACCCATTCCTTTTAGTAGTAATATTGATACCAAAACTCTGTGGCAGAGTTTCTGTTGAAACCATCTAAATTTTATTTCTTTGATTTTTCGGACATGTTTTAATACCGTTTCCCAGTCAATCACGGTTTGTAACTTTATTTCCCATTTCGCAAACGTCTCTATACTGAGTACATCTATTTTATCCAGGAGCAAATTGTAGTAAATTTTTGATCCTTTGACGTGTTGTAATTTTCAAAATTTTGCTTTTATCATTCTTGACACTGTTTTTAAATGTTATGTTTCTTTTTCTAGCGTATTCTGTTATAGCCGGACGCAGCCTAAATAATGGAGGTAATTCACCTGCACTCCTAACTTTGTTGAAAAACTTTTGTAACTTAAAAAAGTGTCATTTTCATCCATCAATATCTCCCACATGAATTATATCTTTGTCTAACCATGACTTGAAATAAAAATGAGTTTTGTTAATTTGGAATTTATCGTTATAAAAGATAGGTTCTGCTGTAATCTCTGCAGTATTCTCTAAATCTGTTTGTATGTTCAAAGTGTCATAAGATTTAAATACATCCTTTCAAAACTGGTTACACTTACTCTGTAAAAACTTCTTTGACCCAATATAATGTAGATTGTTTGCTTCTGGACAGAGTATTAATAAAACTGTCTTCCACTTTGAGCTTTTAGTAATTAATTTTCTAATCCATGATAATTTTAAAGCTTTCATAAAGGCATGAATGTTTGGCAAACCTATACGTCCATTTTCAGTATTATGAATTGCGTACTTTCGTTAAATTTTGTCAGTTTTTTTGTCCCATGCAAATTTAAAACACATCTTTTGCAGATGTTTTATGTCACTCTCAGGGGTGGGTGGGGGTGGGTGGGGGTGGGGGGTGGGGGGGGGGGTGGGAATAACATCCACAGATATACACGTTCAGACAAAATAAGAGATTTTAATACTGCAACCTTACCAAGAGGAATACAAGTTCAGACAAAATAAGAGATTTTAATACTGCAACCTTACAAGAGGAGTACACATACGTTTTGACCAGATTTTAAACAAGTTTTGCACTTCTTAAACTTATCTGACATATTTATTTCTGTTAGTTTTGATAAATCATTTGTCAACCAAATTCCTAGAATTTTGAATTTTATGGGGTTCCATATATTATCATATGCTTTTCAGCCAATGTACAGTCTTGTGAGTCTTTCTTTGCCCTAGCCATACGTTGCAGGTTTTTTCAAAATTTAATTTAAGACCTGAAATGCCTTCAAATTCTTCCATTGAGTTGAACAGTTTTTCATATGACTTTTTATCACCTTCTAATGTAAACAATATGTCGTCTGCAAACTGGCTTATTTTAAATTCTGTGTCAGATATTTTTATTCCCTTAATTTCGTTATCTTTCTTATTTTGCTCGCTAGTTATTCAACACATAACACAAAGAGATATGGGGATATAGGGTCACCTTGGCGACATCCTCTCCAAATGGTAAAACTCTGAGATATCTTTCCGTTAGCGATTACATGAGCTTCACAAGTGAAGCCTCTCAACCAACACCAGATGCGGCCTGTTCTCGTTCCGGAAATGTGGCTGCTCAACAGACTGCCAGGTCATCAGAAATCTTGAGAAAAGGAGACGGACGTTTTTTTTTCGAAGTGTCGTTTTGTGTACAAAAAAGGCCGTCCAGAACATGCCAAGAAATGACGAAGGGATCCCACTTTCGTTGATGCATGAAGTGAAGGAAACAGCACTTGCAGATAGTCTCAGGGCTGCTGTAATTTCGTCAATGGTAGAGAACGGCAATGAACTCTTAGCTTCGCTGGGACAAAACTACACTGAAATCTTGAACGCTGATATTCCCCAGAACATTCATTTCGCCTCTCTCGATGACCGTCTGTGGCACATGTCAAATCCGACAGCTAGCGTTGGTGAACTTGAAATTATTGCAACTGCGAAATATTTGAACAAAACAATTCTTGTCGTCAGTGATGCATTCGAAAACATCAATGTGTACAATGATAGGCCTATGCATGAAAGTAATGTGGATGACTGCACTGTGATAGCCTATCACAAAATTGGAGTCACCATAGGGCATTACAACGCTGTGCTCAGAACTCAAGATGAAGAAACAGACGACTCCATAGGGGCATCAGTCAATCCAGCCACTGACAACATACTGACAACGGAGGACACTGCATCGTCCGAATCGGCTGGAAAAAGTGAGGGTGAAACTGCTGCAAAAGACATCATACCACTCCCTAGAAAATCTACTACCATTTCCAAGAGACGACGTCGCTGTCAGCAATCTGAGCTGATCACGTCAAGCCCGTACAAAAAGAAGCTGGTGGAATCTGATACCGGAAAAAAGAAAGAGGCACCCAAGCGTCGCCCTGCTGTAGGCCTACAACTGAACAGAAGCAAAGCTAAAACTCAAAGAAAGAAGGCATCAACCACAGCAAAACCTGCAGAGAAAGAGAGCTGGTATTGTTTTTGTGTGTGGAGAAGACATAAAAGAAGCTATGACACGGTGCATCAGTTGTTCACGTTGGGTCCACAACAAATGTGCAGATCAAACAAAACTGGTTGGCCTACAATATGTTTGCGATTTGTGCACATAGACCTAGGTCTAAACAGCTACTTCGTCCTGGGCTGCCTTGTGCAGAATCTTGTTACCTGGAGTTCAAAAGTTCATTCGATTTTGCTTGTTGCTTTCATTCTCATAAGAATGTGCATGCTTTTGTACTCTTCTAGTCAAGAAACTGGTCATCTCCTTCATTCAGTTCGAGTGTTCATTTAATTTGCATTGTTGCTTCTCATTCTCATAAGATGTATGTGATTTTGTACTCTTCTAGTCAAGAAACTAGTCATCTCCTTAGTTCAGTTCGAGTGTTCATTTAATTTGCATTGTTGCTTCTCATTCTCATAAGATATATGTGATTTTATACACTTCTAGTCAACAAACTAGTCATCTCCTTCGTTCAGTTTGAGTGTTCATTTGATTTTCATTGTTGCTTCTCATTCTCCTAATGCATAATTAAGCTTTCGTACTCTTCTAGTCAACGAATCAGTCATCTTCTTCATAAATGTTTGCATTTTAACTTTGTGTTTTGTCTCACTTGTCTCAATGCCTCTCTTCTGTGAAATGCTATATAATTCATATGCCCAATTTAGGAACAGGGGTGGCCAAAAATAGGAGACAGTGTTCCTCTATTGGGCCACTTTTAAAAAATCACATTTTATTGTTTTTTGAATTGTTAAAATGATATTGCTCAAGTCAAATGATTGCAAGTTTGTTAAAATCACACACCTCGATCTTGACTTGGTTGTGTGAAAGTTAGGGAATATCGAACAAAACCATAGGCTTCTAAAGTTAACGTGCCCAATATAGGGCCCTTCCCGAATGAATGGATTCCTCATGTCTTTAGAATGAACCGATTCCCCATGTTGAATGAACTGGTTCCCCATGTATTGTGAATGAACCGACCCACCCATGTACTGAATGAACTAATTCCTCATGTATTGTGAATGAACTGATTCCCCATGTATTGAGAATGAACTGATTCCCCATGTATTGTGAATGAACTGATTCCCCATGTATTGTGAATAAACTGATTCACCATGCATTGTGATTGAAAAAAAAATCTGCATGTCAGGCATCTGCACTGTCCTCTCAGATCTGCACGTCAGGCCTCTGCCCTGTCCTCTCAGGTCTGCTGGTCAGGCCTCTGCCCTGTCCTCTCAGGTCTGCTGGTCAGGCATCTGCCCTTTCCTCTCAGGTCTGCAGGTCAGGTATCTGCCCTGTCCTCCTAGGTCTGCACGTCAGACATCTGCCCTGTCCTCTCAGGTCTGCACGTCAGGCATCTGCCCTGTCCTCCTAGGTCTGCAGGTCAGGCATCTGCCCTGTCCTCCTAGGTCTGCAGGTCAGGCATCTGCCCTGTCCTCCTAGGTCTGCACGTCAGACATCTGCCCTGTCCTCTCAGGTCTGCACGTCAGACATCTGCCCTGTCCTCTCAGGTCTGCACGTCAGGCATCTGCCCTGTCCTCCTAGGTCTGCACGTCAGACATCTGCCCTGTCCTCTCAGGTCTGTACGACAGACATCTGCCCTGTCCTCTCAGGTCTGCAGGTCAGACATCTGCCCTGTCCTCTCAGGTCTGCACGTCAGACATCTGCCCTGTCCTCTCAGGTCTGCAGGTCAGACATCTGCCCTGTCATCTCAGGTCTGCAGGTCAGACATCTGCCCTGTCCTCTCAGGTCTGCAGGTCAGACATCTGCACTGTCCTCTCAGGTCTGCAGGTCAGACATCTGCCCTGTCCTCTCAGGTCTGCACGTCAGACATCTGCCCTGTCCTCTCAGGTCTGCAGGTCAGGCATCTGCCCTGTCCTCTCAGGTCTGCACGTCAGACATCTGCCCTGTCCTCTCAGGTCTGCAGGTCAGGCATCTGCCCTGTCCTCTCAGGTCTGCAGGTCAGACATCTGCCCTGTCCTCTCAGGTCTGCACGTCAGACATCTGCCCTGTCCTCTCAGGTCTGCAGGTCAGACATCTGCCCTGTCCTCCTAGGTCTGCACGTCAGACATCTGCCCTGTCCTCTCAGGTCTGCAGGTCAGGCATCTGCCCTGTCCTCTCAGGTCTGCACGTCAGACATCTGTCCTGTCCTCTCAGGTCTGCATGTCAGACATCTGCCCTGTACTCTCAGGTCTGCACGTCAGACATCTGCCCTGTCCTCTCAGGTCTGCAGGTCAGGCATCTGCCCTGTCCTCTCAGGTCTGCTGGTCAGGCATCTGCCCTGTCCTTTTCGATCTTGGCAGTGACACCTCCGTGATGACGTTGTGATCATGGTATCTGAGAATTGTTAATGACAGATGTCTCATCTCAACCAATGAGTGATCTTATCATGATCTGGGAGTGTTGGTCAGATGTCTGATTACAGCTAGTGAGTGATCTTATCATGATCTGTGAGCGTTGGTCAGATGTCTCATCACAACCAGTGAGTGATTTACTCACGATTTTTGAGTGTTAGTATCAACCAGATGTCTCATCGCTTCTGATCAGTGATGTAATTATTCTCATCGCATCTGATCAGTGATGTAATCATTCTCATCGCATCTGATCAGTGATGTAATCATTCTCATCTCTGATCAGTGATCTGATCATTCTCATCGCTTCCGATCAGTGATCTAATGATTCTCATCGAATCGGATCAGAGGTCTAATCATTCTCATTGCACTTGATTAATGATCTAATCATTCTCGACACTAGCAGAAGACGTTGGGTATCATTTGTTTCATACCTGAAGTTCCCAACGATCCGACCATTGTCATGGGAAGGGTGGGCAATGTGAGATGTTGTAAGTGGAAGATGTGTGGTCTTTTCAACGTTCAAACTATCTCTCTCTCTCTCACACACACACACACACACACACACACACACACACACACACACACACACACACACACACACACACACACACGCACACACACTTCATTCTCCCTTCTGTCTCCTCCCCTCCTTTCCCCCATCCTCAATTTTTATCACTCAGACTTGTTCAGCGTGTTTTTTTTCCTAGTCATGTTCGTATATCTTCTGTCTTGAAAATAGCAAAGTTACTGGTGACCTAAAGTTGAATTCTTTTGAACCTCGACCACAACCACTACCAACGGCATGGGTCAGAGAGCAACGACTGTCCTCTGCTCTGAACTACAGGAAGACTACAGGAAGCTATACAAATCATCTGTTGTGTAGATAGTTTCCTGTTTAACTCGTTTGATGTCGGCAAGAGATGCTATGGACACCTGAAGGAACATACGACTGATTGAACGAGCTCTAAAACTGACAATTGTGGCGTGCAGGTGTCCATGAAGAGGAGCAACCAAGCCAAAAGCGTTATCCTCCTTGGTCCCTCGGAAAACCCAGATGTGGAAGTGGAGCACAAACTGTCCCTCACGGGATACGGCGAGGATCAACATGGCGGACACACACCCCGACTTCTCCAGTTCATCGAGGAGCAGGTGGGACCCTTGACTTCCTTCCTGGGAGCCTCCCACGCCGAGCACATCGTCCTGGACTTGAAAGAGTCGGCGAGGAACACGACGACGATGACATCGGCGGTGTCCGGCGACAAATGACGGAAGTGAGGACCTCAGAAGTTTCTGTGACTGTATGGCGTGACAGTGTTCATAGGGCAATCTAGTCACACTGACCAGTGGGCTTCCTTTCCCCTTGGGCACAGAGAGACGATCAGCCTTCCGGTGTGCCCCAGGGCACAGGACCCCAGGGGGACAGCTCACCCCTAGGGTCAGCCGTTCCCAGCGATGCTTTAGCACTCTTTTGTCAGGCAGTGATGGGGATCTCTGGTTTGAGTGGGAATCATGAGTGCGTGGAATGTAGGAAATATTGGTGGACTTCTTTTGACGTTGATTTGTTTGCTTTTAATACACCGGGGGATTCTTTTCAGTTAATCATCACATATAAAATACATACATTTAAAATGGATGCACTGCATGCAGGCCCTCTCTCTCTCTCTCTCTCTCTCTCTCTCTCCTCTCTCTCTCTCTCTCTCTCTCTCTCTCTCTCTCTCAATCGCAGCCCTGTCATTTAGTATCAGCCGACAAAGGAACTTCTTGGTATTATGTGTCCTATGCTGAGTGATACCCTGAAGAAGAAAATAAAGAAGAAGTCTCATGTTCAGTGACCCTCCATGCCCAGCCTGTGTGCTGGCCTCAGTATGCATGTGGTCTCCACGTCTGTGCAGAGAGCAGTGCATCTCCAAGTCTTGGATGACGCCATCTTCTTATGAACTGTCCTTGGATGGTCGCGATAGTGGTGAACCTCGGTTTGGGTTACGGGGGAGGATGATGGAGGTTGGATGGTAATGCTGTCGCTAGCTCCATATCACCATCAGTCGGGATCTCAGTAGGTGGCATCCCACTACTACTATTACCACTGCTGCGGCTGCTGCTGCTGCTGCATGAAAGAGAAACTTGATCCATATTTTAAACATTGCACCGAGTTCAACTGTCCACCAGCCGCCGTGGCGAAGTGATTAGCATCGTGGACTCCTAGCTGGGAGGTCGTGGGTTCGATTCCCCCTCAGAGTCATGTGGGATTTTTCTGTCCCGACCGGCTCGTATCCACAGTTGGGTCTGCTATCGGCTCAGTCAGGAAGACAGGGACCACACAGTCGAGTTTCATCCATTTAATGGTTGAGTCTTTGAGAGTGTTACTCAAATTTCCTGACCAACGCTACAGGTATCTACATCTCTCGGGTCTCCTTGACGGCGGGATACATTATAAAAGAAAGCGTAGAGTACAGTCCTGTCATGCAGTCTCAGACCACTATGGAAATCCGTAGTATTATCGTCATTATCCTTATCCTCATCGATCAACATTTTAAAAAAGTTTCAATTTCTGTGGCCCTTCAAGCCACACTATCATGGTGACCCAAGTTTTGACTGCACCTCCGCGTCTCTGGCCTTGGTTTGGTTCTGTCGAGGTCACCGGCATCAACATATTCATCGAGGCTGTCGTTGGACAGTCCTGGTAGCGCCCTCCAGAAAGACAGTTCACTCACACTGGCTCCGCGACTAAGCGATTATTTCGTCAGTAGGGGGCTTAGTATGTACAGTACAGTAGAGTACAGCAGTCCTGTCATGCAGTCTCAGACCACTATGGAAATCCGTAGTATTATCTTCATTATCCTTATCCTATCGATCAGCATTTTTTAAAAAGTTTCAATTATCGGTGGTGTTCTGCGTTTGTTAATTCAGAACAGCAACCACTGAACACCACCGAAATGACTCGGCAGCAGTGCGGTATGTCCACTGGTGGGTTGCCACATGATGACTTGCCATTGACTGTTCCCTGTGGATTGTCGGAACCAGGACTGCGGCGGGCCGGGCCAGACTGTGGCTGTGGACGGGAGGGTCGGAATGAGTGGTGTGGGTGCAGAGCAACTGAGATGGCACTGAAGATGGGACATGAAAGTTGAAACTGGCCAGTCAGTAGTATGAGTAACATAACAAATTGAAACAACACTTTGGTTATACATAGTGCGAAACTAAATATAAAACTGCTCCAACAAGTGTATGACAGCTTATCTTGGAGGACGAGAGAATAAACCAGCTTGATCTACACGGTATGAGTTGTGTCCATTCCATCACGAATACCGTACCCTATCTTCTTTTCATGGTGGCAGCGGTGGGATGGTTCAACGCTCCTAACCACAAGTAAACGTATAAACGCTCGAAAAAGACGCTAAATCGCCATTACTTTCGATCAACGCGCAAAACAAAACCGGCTGCGTGACGCCATTTCTCGTAACCACGACGTAAGACGGCGCCGCGATGTCTCCCGTCACCGAGGATTAGGCCTAGCCCACACACTACCAGAGAGACTCAGGGACACAACAAACATACTTGAATTTCCCAGAAGTAATACAGTGCAGACGGACACAGAATAAAGGCCTACTTGTGTTTCTCCATTATCAAGCCATATCCTACGGACATTTGATAGCCTATCATGGCAGCTGCACGCATACCTCCAATGAATTGGGCTACTGACAATCATGAGGAAGCTCTACAATTGTTCAAAAGCAATCTCTACGTGTACTGTGAAGATGAAGAGAACACGGAGGATAGGAAAAGAGCGCTCAAGATCATGCGTGGCATAGGTGACGAGGGCACCAGACGACTACAAGCGTCCGGCCTATCAGAGGAGGACAAACGCAAACGACACAAGCTGTGGGAATTCTTCGAATCCCCACTCAAGCCCAAGATCAACTTTAGAGTCCACCGCTTGCATCTGATAGAGTGTCGGCAACGTGAGGATGAAACTCTAGACGATTTCATCTTGCGGGCGCGCAATCTGGTGATGAAGTGCGAGTTTGACCAAACAGAGATGGAAGAGAGGCTGATAGAACTGATCATAACATCCACTCCGCCTGAGGACTTCCAGCTGGGAAAGGCGAAAGGATACAAGCTGGGGGACGCTCTGGCTGAAGGCAGACGATACCAAACCATAGTTGCCGGTGTCGTATATAATACTGTCGCTCATAAAATCGTGTCGCAGCGACAGTATTTCCCGGGAAATACTGCATTTTATGGACAGCTACAATATTCTATGGGACATTTTTCGTGAAAAGTTGTCGCGCGACATTTTTTTTCCAGCAATTATTGTTGCTGCAACAATATTTCACGTGAAATGCTATCGCTGCGATACAATTCCACGGCGACAGTATTATATACGACACCGGTCGCAGCAAGCTTCAGCAACTCAACCCTAGCACAGGGGAACACAAGCTCGACCTGCTTTTCGACAAACAGGCTCGAATTGCACCACTTCCCATGAGCCACGTAAATGCCCAGCATTTGACAGCACCTGTCACCATTGTGGAAAGAAAGGACATTTGCGAAGGGCATGCAGACAGAGAAAGAGAGAAGACCTGGCTCGTACACCAAGCAGTGGTAGCAAAAGGAAAACAAAAGGGAGAAAGAAATTCATGACATGGCGTCGGAGAGTGAGGACACGAGTGACGACGACGATATGCAGCACGACACAATCAATATTTCTAGCGTTCGCAGTAAAGCACTACAGGGAAAGACAGGCAAGACACCGGAGTATCCGGCAACACCCTCACTCCACAGACATACAGGAATGCAGACGGAAAACGTGCTCCGTCCAAAGTTATCACACCTGTCAGGAACACAAAGCTGACGGCGTACAATGGGCAGAAGATTCCATGCCACGGTAGCCTCTAGCTTGAGCTCAGTCACAAGGGCAAGCTCACCAAGGCAAAGTTCTACGTGGCTGACGTAGAAGGCCCATGCATCATCGGTCTGCCCACCTGTGAGAAGTTAAAGTTGGTGACTATCAACTGCAGCGAAATCAGCACAACAGACGGTTCATCAGTTGAAAGCCTAAAGCAGGCTTACCCAGGCCAGTTTGACATACTTGGTGACTTCCAGGGTCCAGCCCAGCTGTACACCAAACCCGGAGCAGAACCTTCCATCGATCCCTCTAGAAAATGCTCTGTACACCTTGAAGAACAGCTTAAAGCAGGGCTGGAAAAGATGGTTAAGCAGGGAGTCATCCGTAAGGTCAAAGAGCACACAGACTGGTGCTCAAGCCTAGCCTACTCAGTGAGAAAAGATGGCTCTCTCCGCATCTGTATTGATCCCCAGAAGCTCAACGCAGCTTTGAAGCGATGTCCCCACAAAATTCCTACGCTGGAGGAGATCAACTCCAAGTTTGCTGGATCGTCAGTATTCAGCAAGATGGACGCCAAGGCAGGATATTTGTCAGTCTACGTCGACAAGCACAGCCAACTGTTGACCACGTTCCGTACGCCCTTTGGTCGTTATTGGTGGAAATGACTCCCGTTCGGACTGCGTGTATCACAAGACATCTTCCAGGCAAGAATGGATGAGATACTGGAAGACCTCACAACCTCAGGCGCCTGATGGAAAGAGCCAAGCAGTGTGGGCTCGTCTTCGATTCAGAAAAATGCGACATACGCAAAGACGAGATCTCCTTTTTTTTGAATATATACTCCAAGGACGGAATTCGCCCGGATCCAGCAAAAATCCAAGGCACCCAGAGCATGCCAGTACCTGAAAACCAAGAAGACCTACAGAGATTCCTTGGCATGATGACATATCTGTTGACGTTCATCCCAAACTTCATCAAGGAGTCGCAACCGCTGAGGGAGCTGTTGAAAATAGACATCCCATTCATCATGTCAGAAGACCTCATCCTCTGCTTCAACAACCTCAAGAAGCTGATGTCATCAACCACATGCCTCAAGTTCTTTGACCCAAAGAAACCGACAGTGCTGGAGGTCGACATTTCCATGAAGGGGCTTGGTGCAGCCATCATTCAGGATGGATACCCCGTTGCCTTTGCATCCAAGTCACTCATCTCCACACAGAGCAACTACCCAAATAATTGACCGTGAGATGCTGCGGTGGTCTTTGGAATTGTACGGTTCCACATACATACGAGAGGCCGTTCAAGGTGATCACGGACCATAAACCACTTGAGATGATTGTGCAGAAGCCTCTTCTCAAAGCCCCACCACATCTCCAGCGCATGCTACAAAAGATCCAGGGGTATGACTACGAGGTGGAGTACCGTAGCGGGAAATCCATGACCCTCGCGGACACGCTGTCCAGACTTCCGTCCCAGACGGACAAGACATCCATTGACCTCGATCTCCGTGTGGACGGCCTAGACCTCTCTGAGGACGAAATTGGCTTCTGTCACTACGACTTCATCAGCTTCACACCCACGAAGCAGTACCAGCTACACGAAGCCACCAAAACCGAACCCGTACTGAACAGCCTGATGGAGACCATAGTTCACGGGTGGCCAGACAACATCAAAGCACTCCCAACAGACATAAGACCATACTGGTCATTCAGAGATGAGCTCGCAGTCGAGGATGGAATCATCTTCAAGGGACAGGAAATCACCATACCCGAGGCTCTCCGGCAGGACGTGTTGAGGCACCTCTACCAGTCTCACCAAGGCCTCGAGAAGACGCGGCTCCTGGCTAAAGAATGCGCTTACCGGCCAGACATCTCCAGAGACATCGAGCAAGCAGTCAGATCATGCGCAACATGCCAGGAATTTGCGAGCGCAAACCAGCGTGCGCCCCTTCTCACCCATGACATTTCCAACAGCCCTTGGAGAAAACTAGGAACAGACCTGTTTGAGATCGAAGGCCGCAACTTCCTCCTGATTGCGGACTACTTCTCAAAACACGCCATCGTGACCCAGATGATAACCACGTCCAGCCAAGCCGTGGCGGAAGAAGTGGAGAAGGCCATCACCTTGTTCGGCCGTCCCGACCAGATCGTCAGCGACAACGGGCCACAGTACCAAGGACAGCCTTTCAAGGCGCTCATAGACAAATACGGCGTCGAGCACGTCACCTCGCCCCCCAGATACCCCCAATCAAACGGTTTCATTGAGGTGCAAACGATCAAGAAGACCATCAAGAAATGCGACAGGGAAGGAAACGGTTTCCAGCTTGCCATGCTCAACCTCCGAGCCACCCCTGTGGACTCCAAGCTCCCATTCCCCGCTGAAATGCTTTTCGGCCGCCCTCTAGCCATCCTTCTGCCCTTGCGGGTAGCGCCGAGAGCCGAGTACCAACAATACAAGCAACAGCTGGATGAAAGGCGACAGACCGTGAAAGTCAATTATGACAAACCTGCCTCCAGTGACCTGCCCCCACTCTACCCACGACAGGACATTCGCATTTTTAACACGGAGACTGAAGAGATTTGAGCCAGGACAGGTGGTGAACAAGGCCCCCACTCCTAGGTCGTACAACGTCAGAACATGCAGGGGCAGCACGCTCCGCCGGAACAGGATCGACCTGCTCGAGCGCGTCAGGGGAGAGAAAAGTACGTCCAAAGCACGAGACGCACCGACACAGCAGCAGGCCAGCGGACCAAAGGAGATACCGGTTCCGGACAAATCGAAGTCGGCAGGCGCCCAGAGCTCCCCCATTCAAGTGCCCCTGGACAATGAGACACTCGCGGCAGAGAGCCCTCCCTCATATAGCACCACGCGATCTGGCAGAGAAGTGAGAAAACCCCTGAGATACAGGGAAGAGTGACACAGACTGTTCACACACACACACACACACACACACACACACACACACACACACACACCCCACAGTACGGAAATAAGGAAACTGTTTTGCGTTTTGTTTTCTTTATTTCTTACATGCACAAGTTATGTTATAGTTTAGTAACAATTTTTGTGTTCAAGAACGAGTTCTTTAATTTTGAGTTTGATTGCTTCAATGTTAGTGAAACTGGATCCTCTGCTGAAAGAAGGGGCATGTTATACATCGTACGAAACTAAATACGAAACTGCTCCTACAAGTGTATGACAGCTTATCTTGGAGGACGAGCGAATAAACCAGCTTGATCTACACGATATGAGTTGTGTCCATTCCATCACGAATACCGTACCCTATCTTCTTTTCACACTTGACTGGTCCAGTTGTACTGGCCCACATGACAACAGCAACATGACACATTGAAACGACACTGAACTGATCCAGTTGTACTGGCCCACATGACAACAGTAACATAACACATTGAAACGACACTGAACTGATCCAGTTGTACTGGCCCACATGACAACAGTAACATAACACATTGAAACGACACTGAACTGATCCAGTTGTACTGGCCCACATGACAACAGTAACATAACACATTGAAACGACACTGAACTGATCCAGTTGTACTGGCCCACATGACAACAGTAACATAACACATTGAAACGACACTGAACTGATCCAGTTGTACTGGCCAACATGACAACAGCAACATGACACATTGAAACGACACTGAACTGATCCAGTTGTACTGGCCGACATGACAACAGCAACATGACACATTGAAACGACACTGAACTGATCCAGTTGTACTGGCCCACATGACAACAGCAACATGACACATTGAAACGACACTGAACTGATCCAGTTGTACTGGCCGACATGACAACAGTAACATAACACATTGAAACGACACTGAACTGGTCCAGTTGCACTGGCCTACATGACAATAGTCAGATGTACATACTTGGCCAGAGCTAGACAATCTTCGTGATGCAGCTCTCTCTCTCTCTCTCTCTCTCTCTCTCTCTCTCTCTCTCTCTCTCTCTCTCTCTCTTTTTCCCTGTGTATGTATGTATGTGTGTGTGTACATGTGTGTGCGTGCACGCGTGTTTGTGTGTGTGTGTGTGTGTGTGTGTGTGTGTGTGTGTGTGTGTGTGTGTGTGTGTGTGTGTGTGTGTGTGAAACGGTCTGAATGATTGCTCAAGATGTCCCTCATGGTCAAGGAAGTGGTTGTTGTTGGGATAAGAAGACTGAATGTTCGTGTTTGGGCTTGATCTAGGTGTGTGTGCTGGGGGGGGGGGGGGGGGGGCTCAATTTAGATAAGGGCCATGAACATGCTGAGTGTTTAAGACTCTTGTTACTGGCCACAGGCAATCTTTTATCACACGACCGTTATTTGCCCTATATTATGTCCTCTCCAGGCTGGAAATGGGGGGTTGTCTGTGATGGAGTGATTTACCTGTATCTCTCTAATGAACCCTAGAGGGACAAGATCTCTCACTGTCCTCTCCTCTGCAATGAACCCTAGAGGGACAAGGTCTGTCGCTGTCCTCTCCTCTGCAATGAACCCTTGAGGGACAAGGTCTTTCGTTGTCCTCTCCTCTGCAATGAACCCTAGAGGGACAAGGTCTTTCGCTGTCCTCTCCTCTGCAATGAACCCTAGAGGGACAAGGTCTTTCGTTGTCCTCTCCTCTGCAATGAACCCTAGAGGGACAAGGTCTGTCGCTGTCCTCTCCTCTGCAATGAACCCTAGAGGGACAAGGTCTCTCACTGTCATCTCCTCTGCACGCTGCCTTCCACGACTGCCTGAAGATTAGCACTGAAAGGTGCTTTGGGCAATGAGTTATCTCCCTGTTGGCTCATGTGACTAGCTATTTTGCAGTTACAGACTTCGGACGTACAGACGTTGATAGAGATGTATCGGATGCAATGTTGCCGATGTGTCTCAATGGCTACACACAGTCAGGAAGACGGGTTCTACAGCGTTGCTCCTCTTTCATAATGACTGTTCTGGAATGAAGGCGGTTTTTCGGTCACATTCTGTATTACCAAACGTCGGTGCACGCCAATACAAACAATGTAATTATGTATAATATATAAGACCGCTCAACGTGACAATTAAGAACAAATTGTATTTGACTGCTTTAAACCTCTCTCTCTCTCTCTCTCTCTCTCTCTCTCTCTCTCTCTCTCTCTCTCTCTCTCCTCTCTCTCCTCTCTCTCTCTCTCTCTCTCTCTCTTTTAATTTTCCAAAACGATATATTTTAGTCACAAAATCATTAACATGTCTACTTTTTAAGAAGCTCTTAATCCCAAAATTGCGAGCAGCATGCTGTCAGTCATACCAGGACAGATCAAAAGCGCATAAAAAATGAACTTGTACTTGATGGAAAACAAAGCAAAAGTTGTGTAATAGAATCATCCTCTTGGCTATTGTTGCTTATTTGTAGACAGGACATAGGCCAAGTCAAACTTGAAACCGATACAACTAACCAATCTTCTGCCATTGTCTTTAGGACACAAGGATGTTCATCCAAATATCCACGACCTCCACCTCCACCACCACTACTCCCACATGACAGAAACAATGGAGAAATAGACTTTTTAATCAATCCTACAGACGAAGCCGCTCATCTAAAACATCGCGAGATGGATATACCACACCGAATGTCCAATAGACATTGGAGCTGTTCTAAAACATCGCGAGACGGATGTACCACACCAAATGTCCAATAGACATTGGAGCTGTTCTAAAACATCGCGAGATGGATGTACCACACCGAATGTCCCTAGACATTGGAGCTGTTCTAAAACATCGCGAGATGGATGTACCACACCGAATGTCCACTAGACATTGGAGCTGTTCTAAAACTTAGCGGGGTGGATGTCCCGCCCTGTATGTTGTTTCCTAATCTGAAACAGCAAGATAGATGTCCTATCCGGCATGTCCTTTCTTTATCTAGAATATGGAAAGGTGGATGCCCCACCCACTATGTCGTTTCCTGATCTACAAGAGGAAGACGGATGGCCTACCCTGCATGTTGTTTCCAATCTACGACATGGCAAGATGGATAGAACACTCCACATTTTGTTTCCTCCTATGAGAAAGCTTAAAAACGATGTTTTAGTCTTCTAGTTCTTAGCAACGATGGTCTGATAATGAATTCTAATTCTACAGAAGAAATTCAGGCGGTTTTCATCAAATTAGACCCCACCAAGCCCATACCTGAAATTGACATAGATGCTCAAAATAAATAACATTGGAAACACTGTTTCAAAATTACATGGGTGTACATGTCATTGATGAAGATCAAGATCAAGAATCATATCAAGAGCAGCAAAGACAATATCAGCACTGACTAGAATCAAACCTGTATGGAAGAACAGTAACTTCTCAATGAACTCCTGCATAATTCCATAGTTCTGTGTGCATGCATTGGTATATTCCATAGTTGTATATGTATGCCTTTGTATATTCCATAGTTCTGTATGCATGCATTGGTTTGTTCCATAGTTCTGTATGCATCCATTGGTATGTTCCATATTTCTCTATGCATGCAAGACTTGATCCTCATACCAGATCTGTAAGCATTGCAATAGGCCTACGTAACCACCCCACCCTCCAAAATAAAAAGAGACAGAGAGTGAGAGAGAAAGAATCCAAGCGATGCCGTGTTCGTTTGCCGTGAAGGCAATGAAACATCAGATCGACTGAAAGTATCACACACACATGAACATGCGCATCAAACTATTCAGCAGAACAGAACACTACGTTGGAATATGTGTGCAATACAAGATCTAATGGCCTTGCCCAAACAATCCTCCAGTATACTATTGAAGAAGGGACAAAGAGAGGAAGATAAAACAATCAAACAAAACACAACAAAAAGCAATAGACTGATCACATGGCAGAATGGACCAACAAGTCTCAGCACCGACTGACAGAAGGGAAGGAACCTAGGGAACGGCTCTCCTGTGTAGCGCCAGGGTGACTCCCCTCAGAACAAGAAAAGGAGACCTATTTGAGTATTCATTTGAGGCATCTTATTGCAATAGGCCTACGTAACCACCACCACACCCCCCCCCCCCAAAAAAAAAAAAAAAAAAAAAAAGTAGTGCTTTACGCGTAGGTGGACCACACCCCTCCCTCGTGGCCACGTAACTTGCCCATTACCAGAGACACAGACATGAACTGGTCCATGTCTACAGGATCTGTAAGAGTTGCCCCTCACCAGAGACACAGACATGAACTGGTCCATGTCTACAGGGTGTGTAAGAGTTGCGCCTCACCAGAGACATAGACATGAAGTGGTCCATGTCTACAGTGTCGGTAGATCTGCCCCTCACCAGAGACATAGACATGAAGTGGTCCATATCTACAGGGTCTTTAGGTTTGCCCCCTACCAGAGACATAGACATGAACTGGTCCATGTCTACAGGGTCAGTAGGATCTGCCCCTCACCAGAGACATAGACATGAAGTGGTCCATATCTACAGGGTCTTTAGGTTTGCCCCCCACCAGAGACATAGACATGAAGTGGTCCATGTCTACAGGGTCTTAAGGTTTGTAGGTTTCACGTCAACACTGAGGCCTGACCAGAGACACAGACATGCACTGGTCCATGTCTACAGGGTGTGTAGGGTTTCATGTCAACACTGATGTTTGGACCGCTTTTTGAAGTCACACATCACGAATAGGTCCCGTGTTGGACGAGACATCAAGTGTCAAGACATTGTGAGTCTAAAATTGCACGGTTTGAAAATTTACAAAGCACATTATACTCACTGCTGCTAGTTTTAGTGTTGAATACCATTGTTAAAACACACAACAGCTAACATACAAAATCAGGGCTTGATCAACAGTAGAGATATAGTGATTACTAACGGCGCACGCTTGAAAACGATCGAGAGCATTTGTGCTCAGAACATTGCAGAAAACGTGCTTTAAACAAACGCCGAACGTTGAATATAGTTTACTCATACAATACCGCAACTTACGAAAGTATGTAGGTCAAAGGTACAGCGTTGGTGTAACATGTCTTTACGTCATCTTGTTTGACTGTCAGACGAATTTGTAGTCGCAATCAAAACTGCGCCAGTGGTTCTAATTCCTGTCTTTGTCGATGCATCGTTTGACTGCACGTCCCCAGACTTATTGACGAAAACAGTGTGAAGTACTGTCAAAATAAACTCATGTTGTTCACAGCTAGTTTTGGAACAGTCAAAAGTTGAAGAAGCAAAATCCCATAATGCCAATTCTCGATTTTTGTAAACTTTACGAATTAGGACAAGCATAATGTTGAGCCTAAGAATCTCAACATCAAACTAGTACCAGAACCCTGCTCAATGTCTCCTGTCTCAAAATAGCACACGTTTGGCTTAAGTTGCGATTTTGCTCAGATGTTAACTGCACTGCAATAACTCAGAATGGCCTCAATAGAACGGAAAGTTTTTAGCAACATTGAATAGTATTGGTAAATAATTCATCCACGTATGGGCATACTGAATGAGTGTTTCAAGCACAATGCTGAAGATACGAATTCCAGAACGTAACTAGTTCAGAAACCATTCTGAACCTGTCTGTTGTCAGAAAAAAGGTTCACTTTCGAGGTTTCGTAATATGAGTAAATGCTCACTATAAACACAGCGTGTTCAGAAATACAGGAAATACTGCCTAGACGCATCTCTCTATTTTACACACACACACACACACACACACACACACACACACACACACACACACACACACCACACACACACACACACACACACACATCTACATAGGTACTTACGGACATACACACGAACACACGCCGGAAACATAGGCTCATTGAAAAGCTGAGAGCATTGCCTCGTGTTTGCAAAAATCTCTTTTCCCCATTGAAAGAGAACATTCTGTGTTGAAGAACTGAGCGTGTGAGCGTTTGATTAAATGTAGGCAGTGGTCTGTATGAGTATACAGTGCTTGTTGTTATTATGTTCATCAGCGAGCAAAGAACTTTTATTACACTCGAATGAGACCCCAAGCCCGTCCTGTGATTGTCATTTTCAATGAAACAAGAAAAAAGAGGAATGAGCTTCAAACAACAGTAATTCACCTAAATGAATAACAGAGAAATCAGGGAGAGATTTTACGACAGGTACCTTCCACCTCTCTCCCTATCATGTTTTTTCCTCAAGTAATGACCTCCTGTTTACTAATGTGTACGGTTCCTTAGTTATCACTGACATTTTCAATGCAGACAAACGAGGCCTTCTTACGTGGAGGAGGGACAGGACTGATAGTGTGTCCAGTTCCCAGAACAGACCTGGTGCTGGATCACGTGTTGTGAGGGAAGGAGGGACAGGACTGATAGTGTGTCCAGTTCCCAGAACAGACCTGGTGCTGGATCACGTGTTGTGAGGGAAGGAGGCCATGATGTCCTCCATGCTATCCGCCTGCCCCTTCAAATTCTTCACCTGGCTGACGGCCAGCAGACACAGGGCCTGGGTGTAGGCAGGGGCGGACCAGAAGAAGAGGGTGCGCCCACAGAGTTCTCTGTGGGCAGGGGGCTGTCCTCGCGCTTTGCACCACACCGGGACTCTGACCACATGGCGTCGTACTGTTCCGGTGAGACCTGCCCGCGCATGCCCAACAGGATGTCCGGCGTCAGCTGACTTCCGTTAAAGGCTGTTCCGTTCATGGTCACCACGGAGTTTGAGGGGAAACGGCAGGGGAGAGTCTGCCCCACAGAACATGGTCACCCAAAGACAGTTTTAAGAAAATGGTCAGCAAAAATGGTACTAGTTAGTGGAGAAATGGTGGTAAGTAAAATGATGAACAAACCTGCTGTAAGTAATCGCTGATCTCACCTGATAATGTACAGTGTACAATGACTGATCCCACATGAAGACGTACAGTATACAATCACCGATCTCACCTGAAGACGTACAGTGTACAATGACTGACCTCACCTGATCATGTGCAGTGAACAATGACTGACCTCACCTAACTATGTACAGTGTACAATGACTTATCTCACCTGACAATGTACAGTGAACAATGACTTATCTCACCTGACAATGTACAGTGTACAATGACTGATCTCACCCGACAATGTACAGTGTACAATGACTGACCTCACCTGATAATGTGCAGTGTACAATGACTGATCTCACCGGACAATGTACAGTGAACAATGACTGTTCTCACCTGAAGACATACAGTGTACAATGACTGATCTCACCTGAAGAAGTACTGTGTACAATGACTGATCTCACCGGACAATGTACAATGACTGATCTCATCTGACAATGTACAGTGTACATTGATTTATGATGAATGCATCTGACAATGCACAGTGTGCATTGATTTATGACTGATCTCGTCTGTCAATATACAGTGTACATTGATTTATGACTGAATTCATCTGACAATGTACAGTGTACATTGGTTTATGACTGAATTCATCTGACAACGCACAGTGTACATTGATTTATGATTGATCTCATCTGACAATGTGCAACTACATTGATTTATGACTGAATTCACCTGACAATACATGATGTACATTGATTTATCACTAAATTCTCCTGACAATATACATTGTACATTGATTTATGACTAAATTCACCTGACAATATACAGTGTACATTGATTTATATCTAAATTCACCTGACAATGCACAGTGCGCATTGATTTATGACTGATCTCTCTTGACAAGGTACAGTGTACATTGATTTATGACTGAATTCACCTGACAACGAACGGTGTACAGTGACTGATCTTCTTTGACAATGTACAATGCGCAAGGACTGATTTCACTGACAATTTGCGATGCATGATGGCTGGTCTCATCTGCCAATGTACGGTGTACAGTGATTGATGTTGATCTCACCTGCCAATGTACAATGTAGAGTGACTGAGGTTGATCACACCTACCAATATAAACTGTACAGTGACGGACACTGGTCTCACCTGGTAATATAAAATGTACAGTGACTGATGTTAATCTCACCTGACAATGTATTTTGAACAGTGATTGATGTTGATCTCACCTGACAATGTACAATGTACGGTGATTGATGCTGATCTCACCTGGCAATGTACAGTGTACAGTGACTGATGTCGATCTCACCTGACAATGTACAATGATTGATGTTGCTCTCACCTGACAATGTAGTATACAATGACTGATTTCCTTTGACAATGTACTATGATCTCACCTGGCAGTGTTTGTACAGGGAGGACTGAAGAACGTTCAGGGGGGACAACTCCTCACTCAGACACTGAGACAGCACGTAGTTGACCAGGCCTTTGGTGGCCAGGACCACATCCGTGGGGGTCTCTGCAACATTCCTTGCTTTACATAGCACTTGGGGTCTGTGTCAGTTAAAAAAAAACATCTGGTTTACATACAGACATTGTGCTAGTCTTAGTAAGATCACTTTGTGCTGGTTGATTCGGTGAGCGACTCTCGTGGAGTGCGGACGCGATTTTAACGCTCTGTGCACGGACCGAATTTGGCTAAACTGAGCGAGTTTTCTTCAACTTAGCCCGCTGCACTTACTTCAGTGGTTTGATCTACTTCGATTCCTCTTTCGAACCATACGCTGCGAAGAAATACGATGGCCGACTTCTCGACAGCAAACCCGGTCTTTCTGAAACAAAAAGACATCCCGGACAGCGTGAACACTCGTCCGACCGTATTAGAAATATGTCTTGCTGTGGACAGGACATCGGGCCAGGGCTCCATTTTGGGGTCACAAGAAATACGAGGACTCTGGCGGATCTACCCTGCGACCAAGGAGGCACGAGCGGAACTTTTGGTAAAGGGCCTACAATTGAGAAACACATCGTTACAGGTATCCAACACGAATCCTTTCATTCTACCAGACTCCGGTGAGGAAAAACCCACTACTGAAGTATGGATATATAATATCCCTATTTCAGAAACAGAACACGCCTTACCTAAGGTGGAGAGTGAGTTAAGGTCTGCGGTCAAAATGGAGACAGCAAGAGATAGCGACAGCAAACTAACTAGATTCTTGACTGGTCGCAGATTCGTTTTTGTCACTGTTCCCCGACCCAACTATACAAGACCCTAAAGATAAGCATTTTCACTGCAAAAATATACCACAGAGAACAAAAGGCAGTTCAGAAAACACCTACGTGCTCCCGGTGTTTGAAAACTAATCACCACGTTTCTGACCGCACGAATGATGTGGTTTGCAGAGAGTGCAAAGAACCAGGTCACAAGAGGGGGGGGGGGGGGGGGGGGGGGGGGGGGGGGGCTCTTTGCAAAAAAATTGAAAGAGAGAGCGTAAAACAGCACTCTCAACATCAGTCACCAAAAGCTTCGAACCTTCGAACCCGGTGAGTATACAGTCTGTTTTGAAGACTAACCTGGACAAGTCTGTCGGGCGCGAGGCTAAAAAAAATCGCCCGTCAGCCCGTCAAGCAACGCTGTTTTCGTCTTTGGAGCGGCCTCCTCGGACCAGATCATCATCATCATCATCCAATTGACGGCCCCAATCAACAAGCTGATTATTATGCCGTACTATGGAGGTTGTGCTGAGTTAGAAAGGCCAGGATAGAAAGATAGAGACCTAAGATAGTGAGAAAAACAAGGGCAACTAATGCATTTAAATGACACGAGAGATACCTACTCTATGTGGGTTTTATCAGCAGGCTACTACTTTTCACTCTTCATCCGGAGACAGGCTCCAGACTAGCTGATCCAAATTCTCTCTGAGAGTGAACCCGGCCCAAAAATAAATTAAATCACAAAAGTGCTAAGGAAGGAGTGGGATGGGGTGTCGACCTAATCCTACTTATACTATCTAACTAAGATTTCAGGTTTAGTTGTGTGGAACCCTGACCCAAAGGCGCCTGGGGTGCCATCCATCATCATCTCTGACAGGTCGTTCCAATCCCGAATGGTCCTTGGGAGAAACGCATGTTGTCGGTATTGTGTCCTGCACTGTATGAGGCTGAGCTGCTGTGTGTGACCTCTTCTCTGCCTGGCAGGAGCTGGTGTCAACTTGTCCTTACATATGGGGACGACAGCCTGGCCACACAAGATCTTGCGAAGCATCGCCAGCCTTGCCTCTTTCCTGCGGTTCTGAAGGGAGGGCCACTCTAGCCTGTTTATCATTGCGGTGACACTTGATGTGTTGTGATACCTGTTCACAACAAACCGAGCGGCCCTCCGTTGTACGGCCTCAATCTTCTCGATGTTTCGCTGCGTGTACGGATCCCACACAGTGCAAGCGTATTCCAGGATAGGTCGGACCAAAGTCTTGTAAGCGGTTTCTTTTATCTGGGTGGAACTAATCTTAATGTTTCGCCTGAGAAAGCCGAGGGTCTTATTGGCTTTGGCACAGATGGAGTTGATGTGCTGGTCCCAGTTCAAATCTTTACAGATGGTGACCCAAGATATTTGGCAGCGGTGGCGTTTACCAATTTTTCTCCGTGCAGATGGTAGTCGAACTCCGTGCAGATGGTAGATCTGAGACTCCAAAGCGCGGCCGGTCGAGACAGCGTCACAGCCCTAGAGACAGAACGGAGAAACACCCTAGAAGGGAAGCCTGGCGCTCGGTAAGTCCTGTACTTACAACGGACGACCATGCCGCAGAGACAGTGCCTGCCTGTCAAAAACAGCAGGTAGGCTGTTTCATTCGGATATCTTTGGATAACGACCCAGCTTTCGTTCAATGGACTGTGAGGATGCTTTGTGATTATATATGTGATGTTTCTATTTTGTTATCAAATAATATGCATGTTTAAGTGCTGTTACTTTTTGTTATGGACAAAATTCGCATTATTTTACTAAATGCAAGAGGATTAAAAAACAAACTTAAAAGGAACTCACTCTTTAGATTCTTCAAAAGTAATAAGTATGACGTAATCTGTTTGCCAGAGAGTCACGTGGCTAGAACTGAAATTGAATTACAGAAAAAAGATGGGATGGTAAGATATTCTACAATGAAAGTACTAACAGAAGTAGAGGTGAGCTCATCTAGATCTCAAGTTCCTTTCTGGGTGAGGTTAAGTTAGTCATGTCACAAGAAAGAATATTAGTTATTTCTGTATGTAATGAAAAACAAAACTTTATAATTGCAAATGTATATGCCCCTAATGAATCGAGAGATAATTTTTTTTTCTCAAAATATGACTGAATTTACGTCTGATTTTGTAGACAGTGATCTTGTAGTCCTTGGAGATTTGAACTGCGTTCTATATAACAAGTTGGATATTTTTTCAGGCCATGCTCATAATACGTGTAAAGTCGAATCCTTAAAACAGACAGTAATGAACTTACGTCTTACCGATGCTTGGAGAATTTACCACCCGTTAGAGACAGTTACGTGGAATAGACATAACCCGTTCATAGCACGTCGTTTAGATAACTGCTTAGTTAGTGAAAACTTACTGCCCTTGTGTGTTTCCTGCGAACATGTAGTCAGTCCACATACTGATCACAAAGCATTGGTATTAGAAATTAATGAGGATACCTTTATATGAGGGCCAGGCTGCTGGAAATCTAACAACAGTTATCTTAAAAATGACTTATTTATTAACGATATGAATGCAATATTGGATGCTTTTATATCAGAGCATGAGAATGAAGAAATAAATGACATGGAAAAATGGGAGTTATGCAAAGTTGAAATTAGAAATGTTTGTGTTGAATTTGGAAAAACGTTGGCTTGTAAGAACAGGAACGAATCGCTGAAGCTACAATCTCGGCCTCCAAGAACTAGAACAATTGTTAGCAAAAAATCCTCAAAATAAGAATCTCCAGACAGACTACTTGCAAGTAAAGCACAAATTAGAACTGATGGCTATGAATAATGCTAGAGGAGCACAAGTAAGATCAAGGATCAAATGGACTGAAGAAGGTGAAAATGTTTTTTTCCTAAGCCTTGAAAAAGCAAGCAAAACACGAATTATAAACAGATTGAAAAACGAGTCAGGTGAAGTGATTACGTACCAAAAGGAAATCTTACGGGAACAGGTTTCTTTTAACAAATCGATATTGAATCAAAAAACTGTTTTAAAAAATGTGAATCAAGACACTCATGACTTTATTCGCAATGAAAATCTACCACGATTGAAAGTAGATGAAGGTGCTCTGTGTGAAGGTATGATAACTACAAAGGAAACTCGGAAATGAAATGAGGTAGGGAACAGTAAACGATAAACAGTAAACAAGTGGGGTATGTTTTGCTCCCATAAGGAAACCTAACACAGAGTAACTTTTATTCAAGACTGGCACAGCCTTTTAAACTTGAATAAAGTCAGACAAAATACATAGACAAAAATCTAATAGTGGGGGAAAAAACAATCGCAGGCCAACAACTGAACTGTCTGGCAAACATTTGGACGTGAGGGGAGGGGAGAGGGGAGTTTGAAGATGGAGAACTGGGAAAATGAAATTTAAAAAAAAAAAAAAAAAAAAAAAATTACAGATATGAAAACTCTTCACTAGCTGCATAAGGGAACCATAGCAATCCCTTTTGAGGCAGATATATTTGTATTGCCTGCTCCGAGGCCTTTCGCCCGCTGGATCGGGACTCATCAGGGAGACACGGCTGGTTGTGTCTGCGCTCCAGGCGTCAAATAGAGACACACCACAGTCCATAATACTGTGGTGTTCTCACCACCATGGGTGCAAAAAGAATCCAATAGCACCCCAGAGCAGCCAGCGAAGAGTAGTAAATGCAACCAAACGAAAGTGTGGGGAGGAAAAAAGTTGCTGTAAAACTAAAGACATTATGCAAATAATATAAAATGTAGGGGACAGTCTTTGAGCCTACGCCTGAGGATCCACCCAAAGATGCAAGGGAGATCAAAAGACAAACACACAGACGGACAGAAACAAATACAAATAACCTCAATTTAATCAAAGCAAAATCGGAAATGAAATGAGGTAGGGAACAGTAAACGATAAACAGTAAACAAGTGGGGTATGTTTTGCTCCATAAGGAAACCTAACACAGAGTACTTTTATTCAAGACTGGCACAGCCTTTTAAACTTGAATAAAGTCAGACAAATACATAGACAAACAATCTAATAGTGGGGAAAAACAATCGCAGGCCAACAACTGAACTGTCTGGCAACATTTGGGACGTGAGGGGAGGGGAGAGGGGAGTTTGAAGATGGAGAAACTGGGAAAATGAATTTAAAAAAAAAAAAAAAAAAAAAAAATTACAGATATGAAAACTCTTCACTAGCTGCATAAGGGAACCATAGCAATCCCTTTTGAAGGCAGATATATTTGTATTGCCTGCTCGAGGCCTTTAGCCCAAAGGCCTCGGAGCAGGCAATACAAATATATCTGCCTTCAAAAGGGATTGCTATGGTTCCTTATGCAGCTAGTGAAGAGTTTTCATATCTGTAATTTTTTTTTTTTTTTTTTTTTCCCCCTTTCCAGTTTTCCATCTTTATATTCCCCCTCCCTCCTCACTAAAAAGTTTGCAGCGTTAGTTTTGCTGCGTTTTTTTCCCCTTAATTTTTTTTATTATTTTTCTGTTTTTCCTTTCCGTCCCTTGATAAATTTATCTGTTTAGTTTCCTTATGGGATCCCCACTTTTTATGTTATGTTTATTTCCCTACTCTTTATTTATTTTGCTTTGTAAATTGGGTTTTGTTTTTTCGGCGTCTGTTTTTCTTTGATTTTGCATTTTGTGGATCCTCGGGGCTCAGACTGTCCCCTTATTTTAATTATTTGCTAACCCTTTTGTTTTAAAATTTTTTCTTCCCCCTTTGTTTGGGCCCCAATTTCCCTTGTGGCTTGGGGGCTAGGTCTTTTGCCCCCCGGGGACCCCAAAGGCGGGGGTCCTTTTGCTGACCAGACAAACGCCTTGTTTCCCTATGAGCCCCTCAGCGGGGGAAGGTTTTAACGTTTTTTTTTTTTTTTAAATTTTTTTCCATTTTTCCCTTACCTTCCCCTTCAATCTTTTTAAAATTTTTTTTTTTTTTTTTTAATTTATTTGTTTTCATTTTCATCCCCCTTTTTAGAAAGTTTGCCGACATTCATGTTCCTGGTTTTTTTTCCCCAAATTTTTTTATTTTTCTACTTTCAATTTAAACCCGTTTGCTTGAAATTAAAGTATGGTTATTTTTATGGGAAACTCCCCTTTTATGTTTTCTTTCTGTTCCCTTCTTTTTATTTCCGGTTTGCTTTGATTTCCCTTATTTTATTTTTTCATCGTCTTTGTTTTTTTTCTTCCCTCCCCTTTGGGTTTGGTTCTTATTTGGGGGGCGTGTTTTTTTATATTTTTGCAAACTTTGTTTTAGCAACTTTTTCCTATTTGGTTGGAAACACTTCCCCTGGCTCCCCGGGGGTCCATATCTTTTTTACCTGGGGGAGAACACCCTTTTTAAAAGGATGTTGGTTTTTTTGAGCTGGAGGAACAACGTTTTTTTTTTTTTTTCAAGGCTCCCCATTCAAATTCTGCCTCGTCATGGTTCCCTTATGGTGTGAGAGTTTATTTTTTTTTTTTTTTTTTTTTTTTTATTTCATTTTCCAGTTTTCCATCTTAAAATCCCTTCCCTCCCTGCCAAAATTTCACGTTTAGTGTTGGTGCGATTTTTCCCCCACTATTATTTTTTTCTTGTTTATTGTTTTATTAATTTGGTTTTTCCGTTTGATTTAAAGTTTTCTTGTTGGTTTCCTTATTGGGCAAAAAACCCCATGTTTTGTTATCAAATGTTCCCCCTTTTCATTTCATTTTGCTTTTTTAATTAGGTTTTTTTTTTTCCCCCTGTTGTTTGTCTTTTATCTCCCCTTTTCTTGTGGCTGCAGGTCGATGCCCAACATTTTATTTTTGATAATTTTTTGGTTTACGCACTTTTCCTCCACACTTCTTGGTGTTCCTCCCGTGGCCTGCTCTGGGGGCATATTCTTTTGCACCCTGGGTTTAGAACCACAGTATTATACGTGGGTTTTTTTTTTTTTTTGGAAATTCAACCCGGGTTTCCTTTACACCCCAACCCCCCCACTCCCAAAATTTCGCCTTCCCAAAAGGGTGCATGGTTCCTTCCTAGTTTAATTTTTTCTGTTATTTTTTTTTTTTTTTTTTTAAATTTTTCATTTTCCAGTTTCTCCATCTTAAAAACCCCCCTCTCCCCTCCCCTCCGTCCAAAGTTTGCCAGACAGTTCAGTTTTTGGCCTGCGTTTGTTTTTCCCCCACTATTAGATTGTTTGTCTATGTATTTTGTTGACTTTTTTTCAAGTTTAAAAGGCTGTGCATTTCTTGAATAAAAGTTACTCTGTGTTAGGTTTCCTTATGGGAGCAAAACATACCCCACTTGTTTACTGTTTCAAAGGAAACGTAAAATGCTCTAAAAAAAAAAAAAAAAAAAAACCTGAAAATAGTTCGCTCCAGGCAGCGACGGTCTGACAACTGAAGTTTGAAATTTTTCTGGAGAAAATTGGTCGGGTTATTACTAATTCCTTCCTTGAATCTTACAGGAAAGGAGAATTATCATTCACGCAGAGACAAGGTATCATTACTTTACTTCATAAGGGCAAAGACTAGAAAGAAAAAAAATTAATAATTGGAGACCTATCACTTTAAACCCAAAATAGATTATAAAATTTGGCTAAAGTAGTGGCAGATAAATTAGGTAAAGTTGTAAACACTCTTTTTTACGAAGACCAAGTAGGATACATTAAGGGAAGAAATTTGAAACAGTTATAAGACCCATTAATGATGTCTTGAACTATCTGAATAAAACTGGTAAAGTAGGTTCTTTTTTGGGCCCTTAGATACTCCAAGGCGTTGATTCGATTTAAAGAATATTGTTACATGATTTGAATATTTGGGTTTGGACCAAATTTTTCAAAAATGGGTATCTGTTTCTGACCTGTAACTCTCAAAGTTATTAAATCATGGCGGATGGCTCTCTGAACCTTTCGATGTCAGTTGTGGGTAAGACACGGATGTCCCTTTTTCCCCCTTTCATTCTTTCTTGCGGTGGAATATTGGCCCCCAAGGTGAGAAGCAGTTCAATAGAAGGGAAATTTAAAAAGCCATCATTGACAGACAAAGAAATGTGTATCTGAAAATTAAAAAAGTATGCAGATGACACGACATTGTTCCTCAAGAGCAAGCAAGACATGAAACTTCTTGCAAAATTTTTTAGTTCGTTTGAAATTATTTCTGGGCTGAAATTGAACTTAAAAAAAGACGAAAGCACTGAAATTAGGTGAGCAGATTGAATGAACAAAATCTTCCATTCTCAATGGTTTATAATATTAAAATCTGGGTGTATATTTCCAAAAAAGACAAATGGCTAGGCATGTTGAAGAAAACTGCAAGATAGAATCAACAAAATACAAAAATTAATAAGAAACTGGAGCAAGAGGGATCTAAGCATTCATGGTAAAATTGTTGTCTAAAAACTTTATACTTTTGCAGGTAGTATTTATTAGCAGTCTACTGGCATACCGGAAGTGGTGTTGAACAAGTTAAACACTTTGATATACAAAATTCTTATGGCAAAGGAAATACAGTAGTCGAACAGCGTTTGAAAAGGTAAAAAGAAGAATAATGGAAACTAGTAGGTGGACTAAAAATGGTCAATGTAAAGAAAATACAATGGGTGGCAAATTATTTCAATCACCAAACGAAAATTGGAGTTTTATACCACATGGCGTCTGAGTCAACTTAAAAATGGTAATAAAATCTTCCAGTAAACTGTACAGCAAAGCAAATGCAATGTTGATCTTTAGAATGATTTCTGGAAAGAAGTTATGACAATTTCTGGATAATAAACATATAACACGTATAGAGGAAATATATCCCACCAATCTTCAAAGTCAAATGTTATTTCACAACATTCTTATAAAATACAAAAAAGGTGTTGTATTTCCAAAAATGTGTTGAAAATGGTATTGAACATATGAGAGACATAATTAACAGAAATGAGCATTCGACGGGGGCAGCCCGCAATGTCACGGGGCCGCAATGCCACAGGGCCGCAATGCCACGGGGCCGCAATGCCACTGCCCTGCTAATACGACACAAAGGGCCGCAATGCCACGGCGCCACAATGCCACTGACCTGCTAATACCACACAAAGGGCCGCAATGCCACATGCCTGCTACATGACGCACGGGGCCACAATGCCACGGGGCCACAATGCCACGGGGCCGCAATGCCACGGGCCTTCTATATCACAAGCTCATGTTAAAACAATGTGTTTATATAGAAGAGAAAGAGCGATGTTGTTTAGATATAGATCAAAAAAACACGGAGACCCAGAGCCGTAGCTCTGATGTAGCATATAGGATCTGTGGCATTGCGGCCCGTGGCATTATGGCCCTGTGGCATTGCGGTCCCGTGGCATTATGGCCCCGTGGCATTGCGGCCTGTACCCGAATCGACTGCTAAATATTAATGAAATTGCATGTATTCTGGATCAATCTAAAGCAAGCACAACCCTAGAATATAATGTCCTCTACAACGCAATCCCTAAATCATGGATTAACTGGATAGAAAGTGATTCACTGCCTGAGGAAGAATCAGTTGCCATCTTCTGTGAGGCAAGCATTTTTAATTCAAAATAAAAAGAAATAAGAAACATTCTTAGCACCAAATATGAAGACTCAATGTCAGAGCCACATGCATGTGATTTCTGGCGAAGGAAATTTAATGTTTTCTTTAACGAAACTGTGTGGGAGATACCTAGAAAAGCAACTAAAGAAATTCATCTTTGCGACTTGCAATGGAAAATTAATCATAAGATACATCCAACCAATATCATTTTGCAAAAGATGAAAGTTACGGATACAAACAAATGAAAGTTACGGATACAAACAAATGTGCTTATTGTGTAGACGAAATAGATTTTGTAGAACATGTCTTTTATCATTGCTCCTCAGTGTATGCATTTTGGAAACACATTGAAACTTTGATACGTAGCAGGATTGGAGTGGGTGTTAACCTAAGTGAAAGTGATGTTCTATTTGGAATTCAACGCGATGTGGTAAACCAACAGAAAATAGACGCGATAAATCATGTTATTCTTATTGGTAAGATGTGCATTAGTATTGCGAAAAAAAAATCCTTACCATCGCTTCAAATTACTTTTTTATCAACAAATGCGTATGAGAAAACAATTGAGTGTGTTTACAAAGTAACAATAAACGCTCATATGGATGACACGGACTCAGGAAATTGTAAATATACTGTATGATGGAAATAATACAGGAAAAAATGTCTATGGTCAGAGAAATAGAAAGACAATTCGTGTATACATACGCACATAACTGTGCAAACTACATATACATCGGATGTTGGTGCTTTGATTGTGCATGATAATGTATTATGAGAAAAGTTAAAGAATTCCACAGCTCTCCCTCCCTTCCCCTCCCTGGCTCCCTCCCGCACCCCTCCTCTCTCTCTCTTCTTTCACCCTCCCCATCTCTCTCACCCTCCCCCATCTCTCTCTCTCTCTCTCTCTCTCTCTCTCTCTCTCTCTCTCTCTCTCTCTCTCTCTCTCTCTCTCTCGTAGCTCTATCTCTCCCATATACTTAACATTTGAATGCCAAATAAAATATCGGACCTCGTGATCCCCACGACTTGCCCCAAAGTAGCATTATGTTCTGTCTGTCTGTCTGTCTGTCTGTCTGTCTGTCTGTCTCTCTCTCTATGTCAGCCTGTCTGTCTCTCTCAGTTGCTCAGTCACAAACCTTAAGTGCCGAACACACGCGTAGGCGCAAATACACATACAATATTTTATACCATTGGTGTGCTATTTATTCGTTAAGATAGCTGCTTATTTTATCTCAAAGAATTAGTTGTAACAAAATGATCATACCTAACGCCAGTCCTTGTATAACCCAAGCTTTTTATCCCAAATACTAAAACTCGTAAGGGGGGGGGGGGGGGGGGGGGGGGGGGGAGCTGGGGGGAAGACCGGGGATTTGGGGAGGGAGGGGGGATCGACAGTGGGGGAGACGAGGAAGCGAGGGGAAAACCCCCCACCTAACAAACCAACCTCTCACGCCTATTGTGACGCTTCTTGGCTTTTCTCATGCCTTCCTTGTGGACTCTTTCTTTTCGCTACCCCCCCCCCCCTCTCTCTCTCTCTCTCTCTCTCTCTCTCTCTCTCTCTCTCTCTCTCTCTCTCTCTCGCTTTAACTGTATAGTACAATGCCAGGGCGCACAGAGCACCACGCTATGTATCTGTATCGTACAATGCCAAAGACCACAGAGCACCACGCTATGTATCTGTATAGTACAATGCTAGGGGGCACAGAGCACCACGTTATGTATCTGTATAGTACAATGCCAAAGACCACAGAGCACCACGCTATGTATCTGTACAGTACAATGCCAGGGTGCACAGAGCACCACGCTATGTATCTGTATAGTACAATGCTAGAGACCACAGAGCACCAAGCTAATGTATCTGTACAGTACAATGCCAGGGAGCACAGAGCACCACGCTATGTATCTGTATAGTACAATGCTAGGGGGCACAGAGCACCACGCTATGTATCTGTATAGTACAATGCCAGGGTGCACAGAGCACCACGCTATGTATCTGTACAGTACAATGCCAGGGTGCACAGAGCACCACGCTATGTATCTGTGTAGTACAATGCCAGAGGGCATAGAGTACCACGCTATGTATCTGTATATTACAATGCCAGGGGGCACAGAGCACCACTCTATGTATCTGTATAGTACAATGCTAGGGCGCACAGAGCACCACGTTATGTATCTGTATATTACAATGCTTTGGGCGCTCAGAGCACCACGCTATGTATCTGTATAGTACAATGCTAGGGCGCACAGAGCACCCCGCTATGTATCTGTATAGTACAATGCTAGGGCGCTCAGAGCACCCGCTATGTATCTGTATAGTAGAATGCTAGGGCGCTCAGGGCACCCCGCTATGTATCTGTATAGTACAATGCTCGGACGCACAGAGGACCACGTTATGTATCTGTATATTACAATGCCAAGGGGCACAGAGCACCACGCTATGTATCTGTATAGTACAATGCTAGGGTGCACAGAACACCAGGTTATATACCTATATATTACAATGCCAGGGGGCACAGAGCACTACGCTATGTATCTGTATAGTACAATGCACCCGGTTATATATTTGTATATTACAATGCCAGGGGGCACAGAGCACCCCGCTATGTATCTGTATAGTACAACGTCAGGGGGCACAGAGCACCACGCTATGTATCTGTATAGTACAATGCTAGGGGCATACAGCACCACGCTATGTATCTGTGTAGTACAATGCCAGGGGGCATAGAGCACCACGCTATGTATCTGTATAGTACAATGCGAGGGGGCATAGAGCACCACGCTATGTATCTGTACGTACAATGCCAGGGGGCATAGAGCACCACGCTATGTATCTGTATATTACAACGTCAGGGGGCACAGAGCACACGCTATGTATCTGTATATTACAATGCTAGGGCACACAGAGCACCACGCTGTGTATCTGTATAGTACAATGCTAGGGCGCACAGAGCACCACGCTATGTATCTGTATAGTACAATGCCAGGGGGCACAGAGCACCACGTTATGTATCTGTATAGTACAATGCTAGAGCGCACAGAACACCACGCTGTGTATCTGTATAGTACAATGCTAGGGGCACAGAGCACCACGCTATGTATCTGTATAGTACAATGCCAGGGGGCACAGAGCACCAGGTTATATACCTGTATATTACAATGCCAGGGGACAGAGAGCACCACGCTATGTATCTGTATAGTACAATGCTAGGGGCACAGAGCACCACGTAATGTATCTGTATAGTACAATGCCAGGGGCACAGAGCACCATGCTATGTATCTGTATAGTACAATGCTAGGGTGCACAGAGCACCAGGTTATATACCTGTATATTTACAATGCCAGGGGGCACAGAGCACCACGCTATGTATCTGTATAGTACAATGCTAGGGTGCACAGAGCACCAGGTTATATACCTGTATATTACAATGCCAGGGGGCACAGAGCACCACGCTATGTATCTGTATAGTACAACGTCAGGGGGCACAGAGCATCACGCTATGTATCTGTATAGTACAATGCTAGGGGCATACAGCACCACGCTATGTATCTGTATAGTACAATGCCTTGGGGCATAGAGCACCACGCTAGTATCTGTATAGTACAATGCGAGGGGGCATAGAGCACCACGCTATGTATCTGTACAGTACAATGCCAGGGGGCATAGAGCACCACGCTATGTATCTGTATATCACAACGTCAGGGGGCACAGAGCACCACGCTATGTATCTGCACATTACAATGCTAGGGCGCACAGAGCATCACGCTGTGTATCTGTATAGTACAATGCTAGGGGGCACAGAGCACCACGTTATCTATCTGTATAGTACAATGCCAGGGGGCACAGAGCACCACGCTATGTATCTGTATAGTACAATGCCAGGGGGCACAGAGCACCACGCTATGTATCTGTATAGTACAATGCCAGGGGGCACAGAGCACCACGTTATGTATCTGTATAGTACATGCCAGGGCGCACAGAGCACCACGCTGTGTATCTGTATAGTACAATACTAGGGGCACAGAGCACCACGCTGTGTATCTGTATAGTACAATGCTAGGTGCACAGAGCACCACGCTATGTATCTGTATAGTACAATGCCAGGGCGCACAGAGCACCACGCTATGTATCTGTATAGTACAATGCCAGGGGGCACAGAGCACCACGTTATGTATCTGTATAGTACAATGCTAGGGGCACAGAGCACCACGCTATGTATTGTACAGTACAATGCCAGGGTGCACAGAGCACCACGCTATGTACCTTTATAGTACAATGCTAGAGACCACAGAGCACCAAGCTATGTATCTGTACAGTTACAATGCCAGGGAGCACAGAGCACCACGCTATGTATCTGTATAGTACAATGCCAGGGTGCACAGAGCACCACGCTATGTATCTGTACAGTACAATGCCAGGGTGCACAGAGCACCACGCTATGTATCTGTGTAGTACAATGCCAGAGGGCATAGAGTACCACGCATGTATCTGTATATTACAATGCCAGGGGGCACAGAGCACCACTCTATGTATCTGTATAGTACAATGCTAGGGCGCACAGAGCACCACGTTATGTATCTGTATATTACAATGCTAGGGCGCTCAGAGCACAACGGTATGTATCTGTATAGTACAATGCTAGGGCGCTCAGAGCACCCCGCTATGTATCTGTATAGTACAATGCTAGGGCGCTCAGAGCACCCCGCTATGTATCTGTATAGTAGAATGCTAGGGCGCTCAGGGCACCCCGCTATGTATCTGTATAGTACAATGCTCGGACGCACAGAGCACCACGTTATGTATCTGTATATTACAATGCCAAGGGGCACAGAGCACCACGCTATGTATCTGTATAGTACAATGCTAGGGTGCACAGAACACCAGGTTATATACCTATATATTACAATGCCAGGGGGCACAGAGCACTACGCTATGTATCTGTATAGTACGATGCACCCGGTTATATATTTGTATATTACAATGCCAGGGGGCACAGAGCACCACGCTATGTATCTGTATAGTACAACGTCAGGGGGCACAGAGCACCACGCTATGTATCTGTATAGTACAATGCTAGGGGCATACAGCACCACGCTATGTATCTGTGTAGTACAATGCCAGGGGGCATAGAGCACCACGCTATGTATCTGTATAGTACAATGCGAGGGGGCATAGAGCACCACGCTATGTATCTGTACAGTACAATGCCAGGGGGCATAGAGCACCACGCTATGTATCTGTATATTACAACGTCAGGGGCACAGAGCACCACGCTATGTATCTGTATATTAAAATGCTAGGGCACACAGAGCACCACGCTGTGTATCTGTATAGTACAATGCTAGGGCGCACAGAGCACCACGTTATGTATCTGTATAGTACAATGCCAGGGGGCACAGAGCACCACGTTATGTATCTGTAGGGTACAATGCCAGGGCGCACAGAGCACCACGCTATGTATCTGTATAGTACAATGCCAGGGGGCACAGAGCACCACGTTATGTATCTGTATAGTACAATGCCAGGGGGCACAGAGCACCACGCTATGTATCTGTATAGTACAATGCCAGGGCGCACAGAGCACCACGCTATGTATCTGTATAGTACAATGCCAGGGGGCACAGATCACCACGTTATGTATCTGTATAGTACAATGCTAGGGGCACAGAGCACCACGCTATGTATCTGTATAGTACAATGCCAGGGGACACAGAGCACCACGCTATGTATCTGTATAGTACAACGTCAGGGGGCACAGAGCATCACGCTCTGTATCTGTTTAGTACAATGCTAGGGGCATAGAGCACCACGCTAGGTATCTGTATAGTACAATACGAGGGGCATAGAGCACCACGCTATGTATCTGTATATTACAATGCCAGGGGGAATAGAGCACCACGCTATGTATCTGTATATCACAACGTCAGGGGGCACAGAGCACCACGCTATGTATCTGCATATTACAATGCTAGGGCGCACAGAGCACCACGCTGTGTATCTGTATAGTACAATGCTAGGGCGCACAGAGCACCACGCTATGTATCTGTATAGTACAATCCTAGGGGCACAGAGCACCACGTTTTGTATCTGTATAGTACAATGCCAGGGGGCACAGAGCACCACGTTATGTATCTGTATAGTACAATGCCAGGGGGCACAGAGCACCACGCTATGTATCTGTATAGTACAATGCCAGGGGGCACAGAGCACCACGTTATGTATCTGTATAGTACAATGCCAGGGCGCACAGAGCACCACGCTGTGTATCTGTATAGTACAATGCTAGGGGCACAGAGCACCACGCTATGTATCTGTATAGTACAATGCCAGGGGGCACAGAGCACCACGCTATGTATCTGTATAGTACAATGCCAGGGGGCACAGAGCACCACGCTATGTATCTGTATAGTACAATGCCTTTGGGCACAGAGCACCACGCTATGTATCTGTATAGTACAATGCCAGGGGGCACAGAGCACCACGCTATGTATCTGTATAGTACAATGCCTTTGGGCATAGAGCACCACGCTATGTATCTGTATAGTACAATACGAGGGGGCACAGAGCACCACGCTATGTATCTGTATAGTACAATGCTAGGGGCACAGAGCACCACGCTATGTATCTGTATAGTACAATGCCAGGGGGCACAGAGCACCACGTTATGTATCTGTATAGGACAATGCCAGGGGGCACAGAGCACCACGCTATGTATCTGTATAGTACAATGCCAGGGGGCACAGAGCACCACGTTATGTATCTGTATAGTACAATGCCAGGGCGCACAGAGCACCACGCTGTGTATCTGTATAGTGCAATGCTAAGGGCACAGAGCACCACGCTATGTATCTGTATAGTACAATGCCAGGGGGCACAGAGCACCACGCTATGTATCTGTATAGTTCAATGCCAGGGGGCACAGATCACCACGTTATGTATCTGTATAGTACAATGCTAGGCGCACAGAGCACCACGCTATGTATCTGTATAGTTCAATGCCAGGGGGCACAGAGCACCACGTTATGTATCTGTATAGTACAATGCTAGGGGCACAGAGCACCACGCTATGTATCTGTATAGTACAATGCTAGGGGCACAGAGCACCACGCATATATATCTGTATAGTACAATGCTAGGGTGCACAGAGCAGCAGGTTATATACCTGTATATTACAATGCCAGGGGGCACAAAGCACCACGCTATGTATCTGTATAGTACAATGCTAGGGGCACAGAGCACCACGTAATGTATCTGTATAGTACAATGCCAGGGGGCACAGAGCACTACGCTATATATCTGTATAGTACAATGCTAGGGTGCACAGAGCACAAGGTTATATTCCTGTATATTACAATGCCAGGGGGCACAGAGCACCACGCTATGTATCTGTATAGTACAATGCTAGGGTGCACAGAGCACCAGGTTATATACCTGTATATTACAATGCCAGGGGGCACAGAGCACCACGCTATGTATCTGTATAGTACAACGTCAGGGGGCACAGAGCATCACGCTATGTATCTGTATAGTACAATGCTAGGGGCATTACAGCACCACGCTATGAATCTGTATAGTACAATGCCTTGGGGCATAGAGCACCACGCTAGTATCTGTATAGTACAATGCGAGGGGGCATAGAGCACCACGCTATGTATCTGTACAGTACAATGCCAGGGGGCATAGAGCACCACGCTATGTATCTGTATATCACAACGTCAGGGGGCACAGAGCACCACGCTATGTATCTGCACATTACAATGCTAGGGCGCACAGAGCACCACGCTATGTATCTGTATAGTACAATGCTAGGGCGCACAGAGCACCACGCTATGTATCTGTATAGTACAATGCTAGGGGGCACAGAGCACCACGTTATGTATCTGTATAGTACAATGCCAGGGCGCACAGAGCACCACGCTGTGTATCTGTATAGTACAATGCTAGGGGCACAGAGCACCACGTTATCTATCTGTATAGTACAATGCCAGGGCGCACAGAGCACCACGCTATGTATCTGTATAGTACATGCCAGAGGGCACAGAGCACAACGTTATGTATCTGTATAGTACAATGCTAGGGGCACAGAGCACCACGCTATGTATCTGTACAGTACAATGCCAGGGTGCACAGAGCACCACGCTATGTACCTGTATAGTACAATGCTAGAGACCACAGAGCACCAAGCTATGTATCTGTACAGTACAATGCCAGGGAGCACAGAGCACCACGCTATGTATCTGTATAGTACAATGCTAGGGGCACAGAGCACCACGCTATGTATCTGTATAGTACAATGCCAGGGTGCACAGAGCACCACGCTATGTATCTGTACAGTACAATGCCAGGGTGCACAGAGCACCACGCTATGTATCTGTGTAGTTCAATGCCAGAGGGCATAGAGTACCACGCTATGTATCTGTATATTACAATGCCAGGGGGCACAGAGCACCACTCTATGTATCTGTATAGTACAATGCTAGGGCGCACAGAGCACCACGTTATGTATCTGTATATTACAATGCTAGGGCGCTCAGAGCACCACGCTATGTATCTGTATAGTACAATGCTAGGGCGCTCAGAGCACCCCGCTATGTATCTGTATAGTACAATGCTAGGGCGCTCAGAGCACCCCGCTATGTATCTGTATAGTAGAATGCTAGGGCGCTCAGGGCACCCCGCTATGTATCTGTATAGTAAAATGCTAGGACGCACAGAGCACCACGTTATGTATCTGTATATTACAATGCCAAGGGGCACAGAGCACCACGCTATGTATCTGTATAGTACAATGCTAGGGTGCACAGAACACCAGGTTATATACCTATATATTACAATGCCAGGGGGCACAGAGCACCACTCTATGTATCTGTATAGTACAATGCTAGGGCGCACAGAGCACCACGTTATGTATCTGTATATTACAATGCTAGGGCGCTCAGAGCACCACGCTATGTATCTGTATAGTACAATGCTAGGGCGCTCAGAGCACCCGCTATGTATCTGTATAGTACAATGCTAGGGCGCTCAGAGCACCCCGCTATGTATCTGTATAGTAGAATGCTAGGGCGCTCAGGGCACCCCGCTATGTATCTGTATAGTAAAATGCTAGGACGCACAGAGCACCACGTTATGTATCTGTATATTACAATGCCAAGGGGCACAGAGCACCACGCTATGTATCTGTATAGTACAATGCTAGGGGCACAGAGCACCACGTAATGTATCTGTATAGTACAATGCCAGGGGGCACAGAGCACTACGCTATATATCTGTATAGTACAATGCTAGGGTGCACAGAGCACAAGGTTATATTCCTGTATATTACAATGCCAGGGGGCACAGAGCACCACGCTATGTATCTGTATAGTACAATGCTAGGGTGCACAGAGCACCAGGTTATATACTGTATATTACAATGCCAGGGGGCACAGAGCACCACGCTATGTATCTGTATAGTACAACGTCAGGGGGCACAGAGCATCACGCTATGTATCTGTATAGTACAATGCTAGGGGCATACAGCACCACGCTATGAATCTGTATAGTACAATGCCTTGGGAAATAGAGCACCACGCTAGTATCTGTATAGTACAATGCGAGGGGGCATAGAGCACCACGCTATGTATCTGTACAGTACAATGCCAGGGGGCATAGAGCACCACGCTATGTATCTGTATATCACAACGTCAGGGGGCACAGAGCACCACGCTATGTATCTGCACATTACAATGCTAGGGCGCACAGAGCACACGCTATGTATCTGTATAGTACAATGCTAGGGCGCACAGAGCACCACGCTATGTATCTGTATAGTACAATGCTAGGGGCACAGAGCACCACGTTATGTATCTGTATAGTACAATGCCAGGGCGCACAGAGCACCACGCTGTGTATCTGTATAGTACAATGCTAGGGGCACAGAGCACCACGTTATCTATCTGTATAGTACAATGCCAGGGCGCACAGAGCACCACGCTATGTATCTGTATAGTACAATGCCAGAGGGCACAGAGCACAACGTTATGTATCTGTATAGTACAATGCTAGGGGCACAGAGCACCACGCTATGTATCTGTACAGTACAATGCCAGGGTGCACAGAGCACCACGCTATGTACCTGTATAGTACAATGCTAGAGACCCAGAGCACCAAGCTATGTATCTGTACAGTACAATGCCAGGGAGCACAGAGCACCACGTATGTATCTGTATAGTACAATGCTAGGGGCACAGAGCACCACGCTATGTATTGTATAGTACAATGCCAGGGTGCACAGAGCACCACGCTATGTATCTGTACAGTACAATGCCAGGGTGCACAGAGCACCACGCTATGTATCTGTGTAGTTCAATGCCAGAGGGCATAGAGTACCACGCTATGTATCTGTATATTACAATGCCAGGGGCACAGAGCACCACTCTATGTATCTGTTAGTACAATGCTAGGGCGCACAGAGCACCACGTTATGTATCTGTATATTACAATGCTAGGGCGCTCAGAGCACCACGCTATGTATCTGTATAGTACAATGCTAGGGCGCTCAGAGCACCCCGCTATGTATCGTATAGTACAATGCTTAGGGCGCTCAGAGCACCCCGCTATGTATCTGTATAGTAGAATGCTAGGGCGCTCAGGGCACCCCGCTATGTATCTGTATAGTAAAATGCTAGGACGCACAGAGCACCACGTTATGTATCTGTATATTACAATGCCAAGGGGCACAGAGCACCCACGCTATGTATCTGTATAGTACAATGCTAGGGTGCACAGAATCACCAGTTATATACTATATATTACAATGCCAGGGGGCACAGAGCACCACGCTATGTATCTGTATAGTACAATGCACCCGGTTATATATTTGTATATTACAATGCCAGGGGGCACAAAGCACCACGCTATGTATCTGTATAGTACAACGTCAGGGGCACAGAGCACCACGCTATGTATCTGTTAGTACAATGCTAGGGGCATACAGCACCACGCTATGTATCTGTGTATACAATGCCAGGGGGCAGAGAGCACCACGCTATGTATCTGTATAGTACAATGCGAGGGGCATAAGAGCACCACGCAATGTATCTGTACAGTACAATGCCAGGGGGCATTAGAGCACCACGCTATGTATCTGTATATTACACGTCAGGGGACACAGAGCACCACGCTATGTATCTGTATATTACAATGCTTGGGCACACAGAGCACCACGCTGTGTATCTGTATAGTACAATGCTAGGGCGCACAGAGCACAACGCTATGTATCTGTATAGTACAATGCCAGGGGGCACAGAGCACCACGTTATGTATCTGTATAGTAGAATGCCGGGGGGCACATAGCACCACGTTATGTATCTGTATAGGACAATGCCAGGGGGCACAGACCAACACGCTATGTATCTGTATAGTACAATGCCAGGGGCAGAGAGCACCACGTTATGTATCTGTATAGTACAATGCTAGAGCGCACAGAACACCACGCTGTGTATCTGTATAGTACAATGTAGGGGCACAGAGCACCACGCTATGTATCTGTATAGTACAATGCAGGGGGCACAGAGCACCACGTTATGTATCTGTATAGTACAATGCCAGGGCGCACAGAGCACCACGCTATGTATCTGTATAGTACAATGCCAGGGGGCACAGAGCACCACGTTATGTATCTGTATATTACAAATACCAGAGGGCACAGAGCACCACGCTATGTATCTGTATAGTACAATGCCAGGGCGCACAGAGCACCACGCTATGTATCTGTATATTGCAATGCTAGGGCACACAGAGCACCACGCTGTGTATCTGTATAGTACAATGCTAGGGCGCACAGAGCACTACGCTATGTAATCTGTATAGTACATGCCAGGGGGCACAGAGCACCACTTATGTATCTGTATAGTACAATGCCGGGGGGCACAGAGCACCACGTTATGTATCTGTATAGGACAATGCCAGGGGGCACAGACCACCACGCTATGTATCTGATAGTACAATGCCAGGGGCACAGAGCACCACGTTATGTATCTGTATAGTACAATGCAGGGCGCACAGAGCACCACGCTATGTATCTGTATAGTACAATGCCAGGGGGCACAGAGCACCACGTTATGTATCTGTATAGTACAATGCCAGGGGCACAGAGCACCACGCTATGTATCTGTAAGTACAATGCCAGGGTGCACAGAGCACCACGCTATGTATCTGTATAGTACAATGCCAGGGGGCACAGATCACCACGTTATGTATCTGTATAGTACAATGCTAGGGCACAGAGCACCACGCTATGTATAGTATAGTACAATACCAGGGGGCACAGAGCACCACGTATGTATCTGTATAGTACAATGCTAGGGGCACAGAGCACCACGCTATGTATCTGTATAGTACAATGCCAGGGGGCACAGATCACCACGTTATGTATCTGTATAGTACAATGCTAGGGCACAGAGCACCACGCTATGTATCTGTATAGCACAATGCCAGGGGCACAGAGCACCACGCTATGTATCTGTATAGTACAACGTCAGGGGGCACAGAGCATCACGCTATGTATCTGTATAGTACAATGCTAGGGGCATACAGCACCACGCTATGTATCTGTATAGTACAATGCCATGTGGCATAGAGCACCACGCTAGGTATCTGTATAGTACAATGCGAGGGGGCATAGAGCACCACGCTATGTATCTGTACAGTACAATGCCAGGGGGCATAGAGCACCCACGCTATGTATCTGTATATCACAACGTCAGGGGGCACAGAGCACCACGCTATGTATCTGCATATTACAATGCTAGGGCGCACAGAGCACCACGCTGTGTATCTGTATAGTACAATGCTAGGGCGCACAGAGCACCACGCTATGTATCTGTATAGTACAATGCTAGGGGGCACAGAGCACCACGTTTTTGTATCGTATAGTACAATGCCAGGGGGCACAGAGCACCACGTTATGTATCTGTATAGTACAATGCCAGGGGGCACAGAGCACCACGCTATGTATCTGTATAGTACAATGCCAGGGGGCACAGAACACCACGTTATGTATCTGTATAGTACAATGCCAGGGCGCACAGAGCACCACGCTGTGTATCTGTATAGTACAATGCTAGGGGCACAGCGCACCCGCTATGTATCTGTATAGTACAATGCCCAGGGGGCACAGAGCACCACGTTATCTATCTGTATAGTACAATGCTAGGGGCACAGGCACCACGCTATGTAGCTGTATAGTACAATGCCAGGGGGCACAGAGCACCACGCTATGTATCTGTATAGTACAATGCCTTGGGGCATAGAGCACCACGCTATGTATCTGTATAGTACAATACGAGGGGGCACAGAGCACCACGTTATGTATCTGTATAGTACAATGCTAGGGGCACAGAGCACCACGCTATGTATCAAATAGTGCAATGGTAGGGAACACAGAGCACCCCGTTATGTATCTGTATAGTACAATGCTAGGGGCACAGAGCACCACACTATGTATCTGTATAGTACAATGGTAGGGAACACAGAGCACCACGCTATGTATCTGTATAGTACAATGCTAGGGGGCACAGAGCACCACGCTGTGTATCTGTATAGTAACAATGCTAGGGAGCACAGAGCACCACGTTATGTATCTGTATAGTAGAATGTTAGAGGACACAGAGCACTACGCTGGGTATCTGTATAGTACAATGCTAGGGAGCACAGAGCACCACGTTATGTATCTGTATAGTACAATGCATAGGGAGCACAGAGCACCACGCTATGTATTTGTATAGTAGGCTACAATGCCAGGGGGCACAGAGCACCACGCTATGTGTCTGTATAGTACAATGCTAGGGAGCACAGAGCACCACGTTATGTATCTGTATAGTAGAATGTTAGAGGGCACAGAGCAACACGTTATGTATCTGTATAGTACAATGCTAGGGAGCACAGAGCACCACGTTATGTATCTGTATAGTGAATATCTGGAGGGAAGGAGCACCTCACTATTTTGCTGTGCAGCTAAAATGGTAAGAAAAAATATGGACAATTAAAGTGGGAAGATTTGAAATATTTAAAAACAATTATTTTAATACATTTGTATGCACTTCAAGAACATGACAATACCATTCTGGTAGCTATTCAAGTTTCTGTCATTGCAAACAAAGAGCCAGCTTCTGTTAAGGCGACACTAATATTATTGCCTACAGCGGTTGTCCTCTGGTATTTGTGAGTAATTGAGCGAGTGAGTTAGTGAGTGAGTGTGTATGTGTGTGTGTGTGTGTGTGTGTGTGTGTGTGTGTGTGGTGTGTGTGTGTGTGTGTGTGTGGGTGAGTGTGTGTGTGGTGTGTGTGTGTTCTCCCACCCACCCTTCCGTCCCGTTCTCTTGACTCTAAAAAGAAGACATGAAAGAGACGACAGGAAGATGAAGAAGAAAACTTACAACGGCGTTTTTGAATCAGTAAAATGGAAACAGTACATAAACTGACTGAAAGCAGGCCAACCCTGCACAGAGCAAACTACAACGACAAACAGGGGCCTAGGGCGCGCCTAGCAGCCTGCCAGGGACAGGAGTAGGTAACCCAGGACACAGACCTGGCAGGAAGAGTAGCTGGCCCTGGGCGTCATACACGGTCCAAGCCGCCAACAGACTATTGGCCGCACACGCTGTTGCAAATACACGATCGTTGCCCATTGGACGCTGGGAACAGCCAAATCAGGCGGAGCTTTTACAGTTTATATTGCTCGGCTACTTTTATCTTTATTTATTTTCTTTTGGCGCATTTACCAACAAACGCATTCTATCATTACAACATGTAAAGGCAAAGCAATCAATCTAGAAGCTAATCTACAATGTATTCCATCAGCTCATCGAAATGGTACAGTAATAAGAAACATTCGTATGAGTACAACAAGCTGTGGAAAATTATCAGAAGATATCTCCATTTCTGGACAATGGTATTTTTGTCTGTTACTTTCCACAAGATTCTGATAGGGATACCACTTCTTACGAAATTTTGTTCATTGCATTTGCATGCAGTGCATGCATTTTTTTTTTTTTACTTTACATTTGCTCTTTAACTCGTTCAAAAAATGATGGGGATTAGGTTTGATCTTATTGACTTTACATTTATATATGAATGTTTAGCAAACAGGATGATTTGGTCAAACCGTTCGCCTGCTTTTGTTTGTTCATCGTTACCAAACAATACCAATTCTACATTGAGCTTTATTCTAAGACAGTTTTAACATTTTTCCCTAATCACTCTCTATAGGACGCTGCACAGACTGAATACAAGTGACCATAACTACTGTTGAACTGAATTCTTCTGTGTCTCACAAACTGAACGTTAATCATTATTAATTATATCCATTTTCTTTAAAACACGATTTGTAACAGGTATATTACGTGTATTCTAATCTGAAACCATCCGTCAATCCGCCACTGACCTCCTTGTCTTGCTCATCGTGCCGGGCAGTAGCAGGGGGCAGAATATCGTCCACGTAAACCAGTGGGTTGCCCTCCACGTCCAGCCCGCATCTTGGCTCACGTTCAAAATGGCTTCCGTCACATAAAAGCGCACCGTTTGGTTCCAGGTGGAATACCATTCTTCAACAAGCTGCAAGATGAGTGGAGACGTGAAGGCAGGCACTTACGGTTTCTGTCTTGTAACAATCTGTTACTCAGTCAACACTACAGGGCTTCAGATGGCCAATAAACTATAGTGAAGTGTACATACATAATACAGTTGTCAGTCCTGTCAAACAAAAGAAAAATGTACGTACTGAATACAGCTTTATGTCAGTCCTGTCAAACAATAGTATAATGTACGTACTGAATACAGCTTTATGTCAGTCCTGTCAAACAACAGTATAATGTACGTACTGAATACAGCTTTATGTCAGTCCTGTCAAACAATAGTATAATGTACGTACTGAATACAGCTTTATGTCAGTCCTGTCAAACAATAGTATAATGTACGTACTGAATACAGCCTCATGTCTGTCTTGTCAAACAACAGTATAATGTGCGTACCAAATACCGCTTCATAATTGTCTAATCAAACAATAGTATAGTGTCTGTTCTGAACCCAGCTTCATATCTGTGTTGTCAAACAACAGTGTAATGTATTTA